>WNWU01000001.1:91112194-91148959 GCA_012654045.1 Ptyas mucosa
CCCTAGTCAGCATATGTTTCTGGGAGTTGAAGTCTGCAAGTTTTAAAATTGCCCAAGGCTGCTTTAGGGACTTCCCCATCTGTAAGGAGATTACAAGTTTATCTATTTAGATCCACCCTCTATGACAGTGATGGCTAACCTTTTTGCCATCGTGTGCCAAAAGCGGGGGTAGCGCAGAGGGATCATGCGCACACGTGCCCACACCCATAATTCTATGCACCCCACCCCCCGTGCATGTCTACGCGCCCCACCTGCATTCCCCCCGCTTTTGGCATGCAATGGCCCAGTGGGCCCAATAGGCCCATTTTTCGCCCTCCCCAGGCTCCAGAGGCTTTCTAGGAGCCTGGGGAGGGCGAAAAACGGCCTTCCACACACACACACACCCGGAGGCCCTCCAGAGGCCGGAAATGGCCCATTTGCTAACTTCCGGTGGGCCCAGAAGGCCCAAAAATTGGCTGGCCAGCTGAGCTCACGTGCCCACTGATATGACTCCGCGTGCTACCTGTGGCACGCGTGCCATAGGTTCGCCATCACGGCTCTATGAGATATGAGAGCAAGGAAGGGCACATAATGGGGAGCAGGATACCTAGGCGTGGTTTCCTGTTAATTTTTGTCCATGGGGAAGAGGTGAAATTCCAGAATTTGGAACTGATAAGCATTTGGGCAACGAATTCCCAGCACATGCCTGGGGCAGAACCTTAACTTGAGAATCGAAAGGGACAGATGGCCATCCTAGAACAAGGAAAGAAAATGCACTCTTCACGTGCTCAAAGGGATCCTTTCACACATTCCACAGCAAAGAGCCCAACAGGTAAAGCAATGAACATTTCCCTCTCTGGTTCCTTCCCATTATGCAAGTCATAATCCGCCTCCTCTCTGTGAGATTAAAAAAAAATCAATGCTGGAGATAATAGCAGCTGCCCACAGAGCTGGAATTCATTCTATCAGACACACACACAAACACACATACACACACACACCCATACAAGGCACCAAGTTCACCCATGGCTACCTCCCCCTGTCCCTGAATGCAGCTGGATTGAGCCAGCAGGTGCAAGTCCCTTGCTTGCACCAAGGTTGCATCAGCTGCCAAATTCCGTCCCTCCCTTTTCAAAAGCAAGAAAAAAAAAAAACCCAACCCATGATTGCATCTAACCAGGGCAGGGCAGGGCAGACGTCTAGAACTTGCTCGGCCAGCATATCCGCCCTGTGGGAGCCAGGCCAGCAACTCTGGGGCTGAGCTGTAGCCTTTTATTGTGTTCGACTTCCCAGCTAAGCAGCGCCTGCGGGTCAACCAGAGAGAACACTACGTATCCCTTAACCTAGCAGGCGTCTTCAGAGCAGGGGTTTCCAACAGAGGTGGGTTTCAGCAGCTTCTGACCAGTTCTGGAGAACCGGTAGTGGAAATTTTGAGTAGTTCAGAGAACCGGTAGTAAAAATTCTGACTGGCCCTGCCCCCATCTATTCTCTGCTTTTCAAGTCCCAGCTGATCGGGAGGAAATGGGGATTTTGCAGTATCCTTCCCTTGGATTGGGGAGGGAATGAAGATTTTACAATATCCTTCCCCTGCCATGCCCACCAAGCCAGGCCACACCCACCAAGCCACACCCACAGAACCGGTAGTAAAAAAAATTTGAAACCCACCACTGGTCTCCAACCTTGGCAACTTTAAGCCTGGCGGGCTTCAACTCCCAGAATTCCCAGTGTGCCCACAAAAAAATGACAACAAGAGTTATCTTAGCTATAAAAGATGCAGCTGAATTTAACACCGTGTTTTCCCCTCCACTCATTCTTCAAGATCTCCGCTACTCTGGGAGCAAAATAAAATCTGAGGAATACAAAATAGATGGGAAGGAAGACTCGAGGGTTCAGGAAAGTCCTCTTTTTTTATTGCTTTGCACTGAATGAGAAGTTCGTAAATCTCTCTATGGGTCTTTCTGGGGATTATTATAACTGGCAAGGGGGCTGAGGGAAATGGAGGAGAAAGAAACTGCAGGAAATTCAAATTAAACACCCTCCCTCCTCGCAGCACCAACGTCCACCTATCTGTGAATGTGCTTATGTAAAGAGGGGAATATTTTATTTTTTAAAAAAAATTATTTATATGCCGCCCTTCTCCGGAGACTCAGGGCGGCTTACAATGTGTTAAGCAATAGCCTTCATACTTTTGTATATTTTATACAAAGTCAGCTTATTGTCCCCACAAACCGGGTCCTCATTTTACCCACCTTAGAAAGGATGGAAGGCTGAGTCGACTTTGAGCCTGGTGAGATTAGAACTCGCAGTAATTGCAGGCAGCTGGATGTTAAATGCTGCCTTAGTAGGAGGCATTAGCCTCCTACGCCACTCAGGCTCTTATATTCCCAGAAAGAATCAAATGACCCAGACACCTAGAGCCGTGATGGCGAACCTATGGCACACGTGTGGGCCATCTCTGGGTACATGAGTGTTGCCCTAGGTCAGCTCCAGCGTGCATGTGCGCACCGGTCAGCTGATGTTTGGGCCTTCTGGGCCCACCAGAAGTCGGGAAATTGGCTTCAGGGGGGTGGGGAAAGCTGTTTTCACCCTCCCCAGGCTCCAAAAAAGCCTCTGGAGCCTGGGGAGGACGAAAAACGGGCCTACGAGGCCCACCGGTAACCTTTTTGCTGCCATGTGCCAAAAGCAGGGAAGCATGGGGGGGTGGGGTCGTGCGCATATGCACAGGGGGCGGGGAGGGGGTGGCATTGAATTATGGATGTGGGCACACACATGCGTGACCCCCCCTGCACTTTCCCCGCTTTTGGCATACGACGGCAAAAAGGTTAACCATCACTGACCTAGAGTAAAATGAAAGACCGGTAATAATTAAGAAAGTGGTTTTTGTTTCTTTAAGATACCTCTTAGCCATAGAGGAGGAGGAGGAGGAGAATACAAAAGGAAGAAAGCAACTTCCTTTGAGTAATATAGAAAGGCATATAGACCGTGTCCAACCAGATGCACACCCACTCACACAAATAATCTCAACTGTAGAGCCAAACCTGCCCATCGAGACAGATGGGTTAGCCTGGCTACACAATAAAGATGCCAAACTACAGCCACATCTCCACCTCTTCTCCTTGCTCCTCCCATCACCCCATAGGCAAGCCTCTGCTGACCCACTTTAGCAAGCTTCTTTGCCTCCCACATCTATGTTGGGGGGGAGGAAGGGAGGACGGGATGAGAGGGAGGGAGGGCAGAATCTCATTAAGTCTGCCAGTCCATCAGTCTGGCCTTGGCTAAGGGTGAACGTCCTCAGCAGACAAACAGAGAGAATTATCAGCCTTAGCGATGAGAGAAGTCCTGGATAGAACCAACCAGCCGTTCTCTCTCTCTGTCTCTCTCTATCTCTCTCTGTCTCTCTCTCTATCTCTGTCTCTCTCTCTGTCTCTCTCTCTGTTTAAAAGCATTTCTACGCAAACTTCCAGAAACAAAATCAGTCAAGTGAAACTAGGACACAGGATGGCGGCTTGATCCACCACGGAGGCGGAATATTTTACGGTTTGCGATCCCGAGGAAGACGGGGCACGGTGTGTTCTCACCGTCGCCAACACTATCTTGCCTTTTTTGACCTCCCCTGCAAGCAAGCTCTGCTTGCAGATGGGACTCACACATGCCCATTTCATATGAGGATGCTGAAAAGGTTGCTAAGAGAAGAGACGCTAAGTGGGGAGGGGGAAAAAAAAAACTGGGTTAAAACACCAGAATAGAGAATGCATGGATTTAACTCCCTGGCTGGTTTTTACACTATGAATGGGGTTTAGGAGTTTGGGGTTTAATGTAGAAGCGGTCCTTGACTTACGACTGGTTGCTTAACAACTATTCGAAGTTACGACGGTCACCCACCCCATCCCTGTATGTCAAGCACTCACCACCTGGTCCATAATTACTTCTGGTTTACAGCAACAATAACCCACAACAAACAATGAGTTTGCTTTAAGACCACAACCAAAAGAGTCCTAATATGAGTGCCTCGCTTTGTGACAGTTGTGAATTACAACCATAATGAGCAAGCTCCATTAACCATCCTAAAGCTAGGATTATCTGTATTGGGGAACCCCAGCTGTTGTTAGTGCGTGTTGTATGAAATTGACCATCGCCTTACAGTCTAAGATAATTGGGGCAGTCCATGTTACACCTGGTTTGGGAATCTCAGTTTAAGGAAAGGCGAGTCTGCTTTGAGTTGAGCCTGATTTGGCTTCACAGTCATGACCACGTGGTTTCTTTGGCATGAAAAGTGTTTTTCTATTCCCTTCATAGTACAGATAATCCTCGTCTTATAACAGTTTGTTTAGTGAACTATTCAAAGTTACAATGGCACTGAAAGAAGTGACTTATGAACGTTTTTCACCCAACCACTGCAGCGTCCCCGTGGTCAGGTGATCAAAATTCAGACGCTTGGCAACCGACTCGTACTTATGACAGTTGCAGTGTCCCAGGGTCATGTGATTCCCTTTTGCAACCTTCTGACCAGCAAAGTCAGCAACAAAGTCAGACAAGCAAAGGTAAGCCTTCATTTAATCGTGTTCCTAATTTAACAGCTGCAGTGATTCAATGAACAACTACGACAAGAAGGGTCAAAATGGGGTAAAATTCAACTTTAACAATTTTCTCTCTTAGCAACAGAAATTTTGGGCTCAATTGTGGTCGTAAGTCAAGGACTACCTGTATTATAGGGTCGGAAGGGACCTTGATGGTCTTCTAGTCCAGGGGTGAGCAATTGTGGCTCTTTTACAACCTGTGAACGTCAACTCCCAGAATTCCTGAGACAGCTTGGCTGTCTCAGGAATTCTGGGAGTTGAAGTCCACAGGTTGTAAAAGAGCCACAATTGCCCACCCCTGTTCTAGTCCAACTTCCCAAGGCAGGAATCATCATACCATTCTGGACAAATAAATGCCTGTCCAGTCTTTTCCTGAAACCTCCCTTAATGGAGCCACTCTAAAGTTTTTCTAACTTTAATTGTAACATAATCATATAAAACATTTTCAAATTTTAAATATTGATTTATCCTAGCTACTTACCAGTTGCAACAAGGAACATAAAATTAAAATCCAACAGCAAAATAAGGTAAAGGTAAGGGTTCCCCTCGCACGTATGTGCCAGTTGTTCCCGACTCTAGGGGGCGATGCTCATCTCCGTTTCAAAGCTGAGGAGCCAGCACTGTCAGAAGACATCTCCGTGGTCATGTGGCTGGCATGACTAGATGCCAAAGGCACACGGAACGCTGTTACCTTCCCACCAAAGGTAGTCCCTATTTTTCTACTTGCATTTTTTACGTGCTTTCGAATTGCTAGGTTGGCAGAAGCTGGGACAAGTAATGGGAGTTCACCCCATTAGGCGGCACTAGGGATTCGAACCGTTGAGCTGCCAACCTTTCGATCAACAAGCTCAGCGTCTTAGCCACTGAGCCACTTAAGCCACTGAGCATCCCCAAAATAGCCAACAACAAAAAACCCTCAAATAAAATAATACATGAACTCTGCTTGAGAATGATCTAAATTCTAAATCCATATGGCAATAGGCTACCAAAAAAAAAAAATCACATTCTGAAGGTCTCCCCTCCAAATATGAACCAAGCTGGATCCTACTTCGCTTCCAAACCCTGAAAAGATTACCAAGGTATTTGCAACCTGTATATTTTGGAAAGCAATCTATAGAAGGATGCCTTAGAATCAGTTATTTTCATTCAGCACAACCTCCCTCATTACTGCACATCCCAAAGGAAACAGGGAAACTGGGACAAAGTTTGCAGGTAAGAAAAAGTATCAGAGATTCAATGATGGGGCCAGTCAGAGGATTAATAAGGCAATCTTCATAAGGATTAATAAACTTACTCTTCCAACTATTCATCTTCCCCAATATTTGGGGCCACCCAATGTCCACCAGGATGTTACTTGAAGGGCCTATTTTAAAAGATCCCTTAAGATAGAGATTTATCAAATGGACAAATATGTTCCCAAATTTGAGAAGAGCAAGTACAGATCACGATAGGCATGGAAGATCAACAAAGATGGCACTTTTTAAAAATGCCAATTTTTAAAAATACCAACTCTAATTGAGGACTGAAAACTAGCTGAAATGCATGAAGTTTGCATGCATTCTCTGACTTTAAACAAGCAGAAAATCATATGAATATTTGGAAATTGCATCACTAACATTCTACAAACTGGCTGAAGAGCTTTCTGGGGGCGGGGTCATCAAAATGGCTTACTATATAGGACACGAAAGCCATGATTTGCTGCTCTTGTTGCTTCAATCTTTTCTCTACTACTTCGTCGTGCACTTTCTTGTGTGTGGCTGGCTATAAATTTTGGCTACCTAAACCGTAGGATAGGAAAGATGCAAAGGATTTCACTACAGCACCTCTGCATTGAAAGTGGATTATCAGCAATAAAACTATTTCCTATGAAGCTTAAAGATAAAAAAAAAAATCCCTAGCAGGCTTTACTAGCTAGACTTTTCCATGAATAGTCTAGCTGCCTAACTTGATAGCTGCATGCAAAATAGTCTCCAATGTTCCTCTACAAATCAGAGAGTTTCTAGGCAAGAACTTCAAAAGGATAGTGAAGAAGGATGGACTGGTATGCAAAAAGGGAGCAATTATCTCAGGGTAGATAATATAGGTAGTCCTTGACTTACGACCACAATCGAGCCCAAAATTTATGTTGTTAAGTAAGACATTTGTTAATGTCTCATTTTGCCCTCTTTTTCCATACAATTCACACTAACTCCCAGAGATTCCTTCCACCTGTGTAACCATCAATTACCACATCAAGCCTATAAAAGGATGGCTGAATCCACAAAGATCTGTAAATCTAGCATCCACAAGTGCTCAGATGCCTTTAAAATTCCCAAGACGGCCTACAGATGCCATGTCCGCCCTTACTGGGGTGAGGTAGCAATAGCAATAGCACTTAAGACTTATATACCGCTTCATAGTGCTTTTCCAGCCCCCTCTAAGCGGTTTACAGATTCAGCATGTTGCCCCCAACAATCTGGGTCCTCATTTTACCCACCTCAGAAGGATGGAAGGCTGAGTCAACCTTGAGCCTGGTGAGATTCGAACTGCCAAACTGCAGGCAGCCAACAAAAGTAGACTGCAGTACTGCATTCTAACCACTGCGCCACCGCAGGTATTAGTTGGAGAGGCTGCTAAATGAAATCTAAGTACTGAACGTGCCTTATACCTATTGATTGATTAACTGCTTTTGGGGAATCACCTGAATCTCATTTCAAAACCTGTTACGTTTTTAGCAGCGAATCCCATAAAGATAATATACACTGTGTAAAATGTATTTCCATTTAAAAGCAATTTCCCCTAAATTGTTGGTGATCACCTTTAAAGCACTCCATGGCATAGGGCCTAGTTATCTCCGAGACCGCCTGCTGTCACCGATGACCTCCCACCGACCCATGCGCTCCCACAGAGAGGGCCTCCTCAGGGTGCCATCAGCCAAACAATGTAGGCTGGTGACCCCCAGGGGGAGAGCCTTCTCTGTGGGGGCACCCACCCTCTGGAACCAGTTGCCCCCAGAGATTAGGAGAATTCATGACCTCAGTGCCTTCCGCCGTGCCCTTAAAACACATTTTTTCCAACAAGCCGGGCTGGCTTAAGAAGAAATTTTAAATTTTAATTAGTTTGTTAGTTTTAATTCTGGAGCCAAATTTATATATATTTTAATTGTTTTAATATTTGCATTTTATGTTTTTATTTCTGGCTGTACAGCGCCCTGAGTCCTCAGGGAGAAGGGCGGTATATAAATTGGAAATAAAATAAAATAAAATAAATAAATAAATGAGGCCTTCAGACTAGCAGACTAGGAAAAATAGAATTGGATCTATTTTATTGGGCGATCAATGTCCGTCCTTCCTTCCTTCCTTCCTTCCTTCCTTCCTTCCTTCCTTCCTTCCTTCCTCTCTCCCTCCCCTCCCCTCCCTTCCATTCCCTCCTCTCCCTCCCTCCCTCCCTCCTTCCCTGACTCCCTGGGACCCCTATGAAATACAATTCTCCTTGGGGAGGGACCACTTACCGGAGTGAGAAGCTCTGGGGTGGAGATGGGAGAACAATCACCATTCAGCTTGATCCCACTTCCTAAATCGAAATCACAGATTTTCACCGGGGACACCTGGTGTTGGAGGCAAAGGGAGAGGGGCAAAGGGGGAGAATGAGAGGGAGGAAAAAGGTAACCTCTTTTGGAAGAAAACCCCAGGCTAACCGGAATTTAACATTCTGTCATAAATCCAATCCCTGTTTGTTACACACTTATACTTCATTAGCCCACTTATCAGACTATCCTGCATCAGCAAGTTTCTTCAACCTCCCTATCTTGCAGCACACGTGACCCCCTCAGAGACTGGGAACTAACCAAGGAGCAATTAAACTACTGCTCACCTGATTTGAACTCTCACAGAGAATATTTTCTGGTTTTAAATCTCTATGTGCTATTCCTGTAATAAAAGAAAGAAAGAAGCTTAACATTAGCAGTTAATACGTTCTGCTTTTGACTGGAAGAACATGACCGAGCAGCTGCCGGAGTGGAAAAGACAACGGAAAAGTTGAGCCAAGTTGTGTAATCTGATCATGCTGAAAGAAGCCTTAAGTCCATCTAACCAAGCATCAAACCATGGTCAGCACAAACACCCTTAGCACCTAATATTTACAGAAGCCAAAAAGGTCCTGTCCCTTGTTTTATTCTAGATCCCTTTCAGAAAGCTACTTGGGAAAGAAAGAGTACATTTAATTAAAAGATCTCCCAGTTGTCTCTTCCTCTCATGGAACTGAATACTCCCAACAGTTCTCTCCAGTGCATAACGGGCTCATTTATTAGTTTAGGTCAGTAGTCCTCAACCTTTGCGGCTTGTGGGAGGAGGGGGGTAGAGGGGAACTGGGCCACGAGTGGTATGTCGGTGCACATAGCTCTACCCGCGCAAGTGAGAAGAGAAGCTTTTGGGGCGCGGTTTTGCACTCCTTCAGGCTTCTCCGTGCCAAAAGCTTTTGCAAAGGGACTGAAGGCCTGAAGCAGCACAAGATTGCTCCCCCGAAGCCTTTTGTCCGTTTGCAAAAAGCTTTCGGTGCAGAGAAGAGAAGCCTTTGGGGGCACGGTCTCTTGCTCCTTCAGACTCACCGAGGCTGCCCGATGTCTGAAAAGCGGATCGGGTGTCCTGCGCAGGCAGCCTCAGTGAGTCAGCGAAGCTGAACAAGGCCCGCACATCCCACTCAGCCTCTGCTCTCATCACTTCGCTTTTGGAACATTGGGAGCAGGTGGCTTGGTGGCCCGGCTTGAAGGGAGGAGAGAAGCCTTTGGGGCGCCACTCGTGAGAGTGGAGCTGCGCGATGTGCCGGCCCACCGCTTCCGTGGCCCAGTTCCGAATAGGCTGCGGCCCAGTCATGGTTGGGGACCCCTGGTTTAGGTGACAGTCCCCAAGCAACTGTTATTAAAAAATATTTATATCCCACCTTATTAGGGGATATCAATAAAAATATTATTATCCCACCACTTAATGTAGTTTGATACTGATGTAAACTTTTTAAAAAACGTATCTTAAAAACAGATTAAGATATCAACAGATTAAGATATCAACATAAAATTTTTAAAAACCAGCATATCAAAATGATGTGAGAGAAAAAGGCCATGACAATTTTGAGGGACAGGAATCTTCAAATTTGGCAATCGCATAGAGAATGATCCCTACCACACCGTTAGCTAACTCTAGGTCTAATAGTAGTCAAGGTCTAACAGTATAGTAGCCAGTACACCCATTGATGGTTTGGTTAGTTGGACAGACGACATGAAAATGGTCCTTCAGAGTTCTTGGTCCTATAAATGATGCTCTCTATAAACTTGGAAGGCCATCTTAAGTTGATGGCCTTGTGATGGAGTTCTGTTAAATCTTCTTCATGCAAGGAAATCTCCTTAACTAAGTATTCAATCAGAGGCCTCTGCTTTCCAACTGCTAGTACTGAAGGAAAGAGCTAACAATTACTTAAGAAGTATCGATTATATTCTGTAGCAACCGGATAAGGCTGGGTTTCATTGCATTTCTGCAGATATTTCCCCAAATGAAAAATATGTATTTACAGACAGGATAAAAGAAGACGAAAAGGCAAATGATAGAAAAGTGCCGAGATCAGGCCTTAGCAGATTTCTGGACATCATAAACGCCATAGTAATACAGTGTGAAAAAGATGAGGACAGGCCAATGCAGATAGCTTGAGATTTACTGCAGCACTGAGATCTACTTAGTACAGTATTTTTTCAACCTTGGGACCTTGAAGATGTTATGTATGGACTTCAACTCCCAGAATTCCTCACCCACCATACATGTTGAGAAACAATAGCTTGGTGCAGGGGTGTTCAACCTTGACAACTTTTAACACTTGTGGACTTTAGCTCCTAGAATTCTGGGAGTTGAAGTCCGCAGGTGCTAAAGTTAACCAGGTTTGGACACCCTTGGCTTATTGGATTGCAAAGAGACTTAAGCTGCACCATGCAATACTTTGGAAAACACCCCCCATCCCCACCCCCCAAAAATACCTTGCTCCCAGCATTCTTTTTTTTTACCCACCTTTATTGTGCAAGAAATTAAGGGCACTGGCTATGTCGTGCACCACCATGCTGGCCTCTAGCTCATTGAAATGGCGTCGACGGTGAATATGGGTTAAGATGGAGCCTGGAAAGATACATTGAAAGGCTCAATTAAGCCATGGACCAAGATCTGAAGCTTAAAGATGCAGATCAGGTCTGCCCAACTTTGGCAATTTTAATACCTGGGACTTCAATTTCCAGAATTCCCCAGCCAGCATAGCTGGCTGGGGAATTCTGGGAGTTGAAGTCCACAGGTCTTAACATTGTCAAGGCTGGACACCCCTGATCTAGATTATATATGGACAATTACGTGTACAATTTATGGCGTTTCCCTCCTTACTTAAATTGGGAAAAATGGAGCTTTAAAAATAAGCTCTCTCCCCCACCTACAAAACCAAAATTCATTTGGCCGGTGACTCACCTCCTCTCATCTTCTCAAACACGAGGTAGAACCGGTCCTCTTCTTCAAAAAACTCGATCAATTCCAGGATGTTCCTGAAGAAAAAGACAGGGGAGGGCGGGACAATAATTAGGGATAAGAAGAGACAGGTAAGACAAAGGAATGACATCCATTTCATTTTCATTCAGAAATCAATCCTGATCGATCCTAATCTCATATTTTCCCTCATGGCAGGCAAAACACCTCTCAAGCAACCACAATGCAGAGAACGAAGTCCAGTTTTTCCTTTCCCCCGGAGCGAATATTCAGAGGTAGAGTGGCTCTTGATATGGAAGTTCAGGCAATCCTCGTCTAGTGACCATTCAAAGTTACAGTGGCACTGAAAAAGGTGACTTACGGCTGTTTTTTCACACATAAAACCGTTGCATAAAACCCCACAAGTCACCCGATCAAAATTTGGGTGATTGACAACTGACATATATTTATGACAGCTGTGCTCGCCATTTAAACACTGTTTGTAACCTTCCCAGCCAGCTTCCCACAAGCAGAGTCAACAGGAGAAGCCGGATTCACTTAACAACTGCAGGATTCACTTAACAACCACAGTGACTTGCTTACAGCTGTGGTAATAAAAGGTCATAAAAGGGGGCACAGCTCACTTAGCAACTGTGTTGCTTAGCAACAGAAATGTTGGGCTCCGCTGTGGTCATTAAGTCGAGGATTACTTGTATCCGATTACAGGTAATCCTCGACTTACGACAGTTCATTTAGTGACCGTTCGAAGTTACAACAGCACTCAAAAAAAGTGACTGATGGCTGTTTTTCACACTTACGCAGCATCCTCACTGTCATGTGATCAAAATTCAGCCGATTGGCCACTGACTCATATTTATGGCAGCTGAGTGTCTTGGGGGTCATGTGATCATCTTTTGCGACCTTCTGACAAACCAAGTCAACGGCGAAGGCCGATTCACTTAACAACCATGTTACTAATTTAATAACTGCAGTGATTCCCTTAATAGCTATTGCCAGAAAGGTTGTAAAATGGGACAACACCCACTTAACAAATGTCTCACTTTAGCAACAGAAATTTTGGGCTCCATTGTGGTTGTAAGTTGAGGCCCACCCAAGTACTGCATGAATACAACCAGGATACAGTCTAGATCAGGGGTCTCCAACCTTGGCAACTTTAAGACTTGTGGACTTCAACTCCCAAAATTCCTCAGCCAGCTGGCTCAGAATTCCTCAGCAAAGCTGGCTGAGGAATTCTGGGAGTTGAAGTCCACAAGTCTTAAAGTTGCCAAGGTTGGAGACCCCTGATCTCGATACAGCAAAGATCAAGCTTAAAACTCTGCCCAGTACCTGTGTCCTTGGCACTGATACAGCATTTCCACTTCTCGAAATACCCGATTTCGGATGTGTCCAAGACGCTTCTCAATTATCTTTCAAAGAAAAAAAAAATAACAAGGGAAAGGCTATAGTTACAACAACGTGGAGCCAAAGCAAATATTCCTAGCAGGTATGTTGCATGCAAAACTTTGCTTCTTTTAAACAAACAAAATGAGCAATGATTTTGAAACCAAACACACAAAGCTTCTCAAACTTGGCTCCCTCCAACTGCTCTTCAATGGAAAGGGGGGGGGCCTGATCTGAAGTCATATTCCATGTGGAGGGGGTGATATCAGCTATTATGCTCTATGATCTTGTATGAAACATGAGCAAAGTACAACAGGCGCTGGGGTTAATTGTTTATGGAGGTATTTACAAGATAGCATTGAAACCAACCCAAGCTCCAATCTCATTAACATTCCGAAACTCTAGAACCAATTCTACAAAACATGAGTTTTTCATATGCAAAGGCAAATAGGCTGTTTTTTTATGCAATTTTATACCCAATAAAGAAAAGGCCATTTTTTTTCAACTGGTAATTTAAAAAAACTCAAACTCGTCTACTTAAGGTATACAGCTGAATATTTCTTTTTCGCAAAAAGAGTTTCCTAGCACCTCAAACACTAGCAGAGAAGGGGGAGTTAAACCATTCCCCCGCCCCATGGTTTCTCTCCTTGCAATTCTCATGCCCTCTTTTCTTCCCATCCCCTGCCTCCTCAGTTCCTCCCCCCCCACTGCCCCCCTCCCTTCCTAATCCCTTTAGCTTCTTGCAATCTGTAGAACAAATTGGGCCTTTTGACTCAGAATGGCAAAATTCCACCTGTGAAACTGTATTCAAAAGAGTTTGGGGGAGCCGACATGCCTCTGCGCTTCCCCAGCCTTGCACAATAACAACAACAGAACTGACTTATTCAGAAGAAGGAGGGAAGGGATTCTCCAGCTGTTCTCTGAGCAGCAGCTCTTTCTTTCTTTCTTTTGCTTCTTTCCTTCCTTCCTTTTCTTCCCTTCTTCCTTCATTTTCTTCCTTCTTCCCTCTTTCCTTCTTTCTTCTTCCCTTCTTCCTTCCCTTATTTCCACCTTTCCTTTTTTCTTTTCTTCCCTTTCTTCCTTAATTTTTCCTTTTCTTCCTTCCTTTTCTTCCCTTCCTTCCGCCTTTCCTTTTTTCTTTTTTTTTCTTTTCTTCCCTTCCTTCCCTTCCCTCCTTCCCTTCTTTCCACCTTTCCTTTTTTTTCTTCCCTTCCTTCCTCTTTTCCTTCCTTTTCTTCCCTTCCTTCCTTCCCTTCCCTTCTTTCTGCCTTTCCTTTCTTTTTTCTTCCCTTCCTTCCCTTCTTTCCTCCTTTCCTTCCTTCCTCTCTTCCTCTTCCTTCCTTCCCTTCCTTCTTCCTTTCTTCCTTTCCTTTTTCTTCCCTTCTTTCCCCCTTTCTTCCTTTCTTTCTTCCTTCCTCTTTTCTTTCTTTCTCTCTCTCCCCCACTCCAAAGTTTTTTTTCACCAGCCTACCCCTTTGCAACTGCAACAATGCGCAAATGGCTGGGTATGAAACTCGAAGAGCAGAAGGGTGGATAATGGATTATTTATGCCCCTACCCCACCCCACACTTCTCTGCTCCCCGAATTGCCACTTTGCAGCCGGCGACGAATGAAAGAGCTGTTGTTTCTCGCCGTCTGCCAACTTTAAAAAAAAAAAGGGAAAAAGCCACACTCCCTAGAGACGGGAACGCAGTGTGCAGCAGCTGCGTTCTCCTCCCTCTACTCTGGGAGGTTTTCAACATCACCATCCTTTTGGCTTCTCTTTTCACCATCAGATTTACAACTGTCCTCTTCTCCTTTCCCCGAAGCCATGGCATCTGCACAACACAAACACATACACACACACACGCACACACAAACGGGCTGGTGCCAGGTTCTCCCTGTCCCATTTTAGATCATCTGCGTCACTGTTCCTGCCCTAATACAAGCTGGCAGGAGGGATTAAAGGGGGGGGGAGGCTGGGGGAGGAACAATTGGGTTTGAAAAGAGAAAAGGTCAAGCTGGGAGAGGCAGCTGAGAGAGATGCCTCTCAGTGAAATGTTAAACAGAAAACTAAATTTTAGGCCTTTCAGTAGACAGCTGCCGCAGAGGAATTACCGGGATGGTGTGGGGGGGATTGCTTGCTTTTTTTTTATTTTTCCTCAAGTTGATTATTTACCGAACAATCGATTTAAAGAGATTAAGGCTGCCACAAATTAAGTGTGGAAATCTACACTGAATTGAGCTGTAAGCATCTTGGACCAAAGACGTAAATCACAGGGTCTTATGGCTGGAAGGAGTCATAACAGAATAACAAGAGTTGGAAGGAACTTTGGAGGTCTTCTAGTCCAACCCCCTGCTCAGGCAAGAAACCTTGTACCATTTCAGACAAATGGTTGTCCAATCCCTTCTTAAAAACTTTCAGTGTTGGAGCATTCACCAATTCTGGAGGCAAGTTGTTCCACTAATTAATTGTTCTAACTGTCAAGAAATTTCTCCTTAGTTCTAGGTTGCTTCTCTCCTTGATTAGTTTCTTGTTCCCAGGTGCTTTGGAGAATAGCTTGACTCCCTCCTCTTTGTGGCAGCCCCTGAGATATTGGAACACTGCTATCATATCACTCCTAGTCTTTTTTTTTTTCATTTTCATATAGCATTCAGTTCTCTGCTCAAAAAAAGAATAAAAGTATCCCAAACAGATGGCTAGACATAGCCACTACAGGGTAGCTTACTCCTTTTCTGGGGAACTGGTTCCACTGGGATTCTGTCTTTGTGATATAAATTTGAAAAATTAATAGTTAAAAAGCTTCTCCCCTCACCAAACCCAAATGTTCACACATTCATTTATTGGAACCATCCTTTGCCATACAGTGCAGGATTTGTTGTTTAAGCCCTTCTGCGAGATGCTAGTTTGGGGGCAGGGGCCAAGGTTCAACAAATTTATTCATTTTATTGATTTATCTGCCGTTCATCTCGTTTTAAAGCGGCTCTGGGAGACAAATAGATTTAAATAAACTGCCAGCTTTAGACCCCAAAAGTTCTGTCATCATCTCTTAGTTAGTCTGGTTCCAACCGTGACATCCTGTTTGTTCCCCATTTGTAATCGACTAAATACAGCTATTCATTTAAGAATTGAAAAGCAGGCTTGATTTTATGTTAATATCTTAGGCAGAAGAGTCACGGGGCGGTTTTCCCAAGCAGGTTTTAAAAAAAAAACAAAATAAAAATGGAGAGGCAGAGGAAAGGAAGGGACTAAACAATCTTAATCATTTTTCTCAAAGACCGAGAAGACAGACGTCCTGTTTATTTCAAGCAGTAGCATGACTTTCAAAAGAAGCTAGAAACAGAAGAGCTGTTTCATTCTTACTAATCATGCAGTTATGTGGCTGGCGTGTTATTATTAAAGGAACTAATCAGCTGATATGTAAAGTATACCTCTCCTGCACACAAATTATATTTGCATCTGCCTAATGCTTGAACAGCTTCAATAAATATAAATAATAAATATACTCTGGAAGGAATAATCATTTTCCAGATCATGGAATAAATATCCTGATGCCTTGGCAATGACAATTAGCCACATTGCCAACAGATGGTGGTAATTATTGAAAAGAAACTCTACTGACTCTACATGTTTAAAAAGAAAAAGGCTATTATATTTCTGAAAGTAAGTAGCTAGCGTTCCGGAGAATGCACTAACTTTCTATTTGTAAAGAATCTTTTTCAACATGCAGCTAAGCATTGCAAGCTGACTTTCACTTCACACTTGCATAAAATACTGAAAACTGTTTTACAGCTTTGTTCAACCAACACTGGGTTTCCACAAATTTAAAGGAACTTGTGCATAATTCTGTCTTCACCGCTTCTCAATCAAATGGAACATGCCAAGTTTTTTAATATCTTATGGGCTGCTATCTGGAATGCAACATCTATCACAGGTAGTCCTCAACTTACAGCCATTTGATTAGCCACTGTTTGAAGTTACACCACCACTGAAAAAAGTTAATTATGACCAATCCTCAGACTTATGACTGTCGCAGCATCACTGTGGTCGTATGATCAAAATTTGGGCAACTGGCAGCCGGCATGTACAGGTAATCCTCAATTTACAACAGTCCCTTTAGTGACCATTCAGAGTTACAACAGCACTGAGAAAAATGACTTATGACTGTTTTTCACACTTACGACCGTTGCAACATCCCCATGATCATGTGATCAAAATTCAGATGCTTGGCAACTGGTTCGTATTTATGACCGTTGCCGTGTCCCAAGGTCATGTGATCACCTTTTGCGACCTTCAGATGAGCAAAGTCAATGGGGAAGCCGGATTCACTTAACAATCAGGTTAGTAACTTATCAACTGCAATGATTCACTTAACAATTGAAGCAAGAAAGGTCGTAAAATGGGGCAAAACTCCCTTTTAAAATGTCTCACTTAACAACAGAAATGTTGGGCTCGGTTGTGGTTGTAAATTGAGGACCTTTATTTTAAATAACACAATCAAGGTTTGAAGAAGGAAGCCTCTAGGTAGCAGGACAGTTCATCTATCATTTTCAGAGAATTACTATCTTTACTAAAACTTTCTTCACTACCCTGATCTCTTTGAAATGTTCTCAACCATCCTGTAAGGTAGGAAATATTTAACATTAACACAGAGAGGTCAAAACCAACTTCCTCCCAAATCCAACCATTTGACTTTGTGCACATTTTTGCTTGCATCAGCCGAAGCCTCCAAACAAGCAGTAGATGCAATACAGAAGTAGGCAGACTGGAACTGGAGTTTTATTTACAAAGCGGGATTAAGGTTAAGAACCCGAGTTTACCAAGATCAAAGCAAATGGCCTAGTGTTTGGAAGCTAGTTACAAATCCCAGCTCTACTCTTCAATCAAAATTAACTTTTTTTTTTGCAAAATCTGCCACAGGCTTTGTAGCACCTCAGCATTTTCCTCAAACAGTTTGGGTTAGATTAGAGAGGAAAGGCAGTAAAGAGCAGAACCGCTGAGACCAAACAGGAATCTTGGTGTTGCCCAATCCTCAAGGCACTTCTTCCAATGCCCAAGAAGAACAAAGCATTTCCCAAAAACATGTCTGCTGATGATAAATGCACCAGGATTCTATTATTGCAGAAGACCAACATTCAGATATTCCCCTCTTCGTGGATAGATTTCAAGCTCAACATTTTTGGCTTTAGTGTTTGGAAAACAACAGGCCTTATTTCCCAGAACTCCCTTTCCTCAGAGAAGCCACCATGACCAAGGATTCATACCTTCACTGCGTACTCCTTGTTAGTAATGAGGTTAACACAGGCCTGGACTTTTGCATGTGCTCCTTCTCCGAGGACCTCTTCTTGGAGCTGGTAAACATCTGGATGTGGCGGCAGAGAGAGAAGGGCAGGGAGAGAAAGCATATTCCAAAATCAGACTTTTAACAGAGCATTCAGACAGCACGTCGGCTGATCTGGGGGAAAACCCACAAAAGGCCGAAAATGCAAAGGTAACCATTCCAGAGTTCACCCACATCTAAGTTCTTCCAGTTTCTAGTTTTGTTTCAACAAATGTAGTTTCACTCAGAGTTTCTAAACAACACCGAACTAATAGGATCAGAGTCAACAAATCCAACCCCTAGCTCCATGCAAAAATCCTGCAATGAAAACCTCTTCCACCGATTATTCTCCAGTCTCTGTTTAAAGACATCCAAGAAAGTAAATGGTTCTACTCTGAAGTTACTTTAATTATGAGGGGAAGCTTTATTCTTACACTTAACCAAAATCACCTCATCCCCATAACTTAACCCACGATTCTGTCTTCTGTTTCTCCTTTCAAAGTGTGCTACCACCTAGTTCCTTGATCTTCTTTTTTTAAGGCCTAATATTCTTGATTCCTTCCATATCTTGTCTTAGGACATATGTCTCGCTCATCCAGGTTGCCCATTTAGGAACCTGCTTCAAGTTTATCGCTGGAAACAATTCTCCAGGTGGGCTCTGACTATATAAACAATGATGGCACAAGCCAACCACATCCACTCATTCTTCCTGTGAGCAGGCAAGCTATAGACATCTCTGTATATTGCTTACACAGCATGTTGTATGAGTGTGTTTTGGTGCAAAATGGAGAAACAGTGTAAACTGAAGATAACCACACCTAATAAAGAAACCTCATACTAATTCTTCTCATATCACTTTCTAGTTTATGAGTTGAGGGCAGCAATACACTGGCTTGTTGCAAGTCTATTTTAGAGACCCTGGCATAGACTAATCTACATATGCTTGGGATACAGCTAAGCACCAGTTGCATCTACAACAAAATATGCCAAAGCTAAGAAATATACAAATATATAAATGACATTTTACAAGTAGTCTTTCGCAGTTACAACCATGATGGGAAAAAAAAAAACTTTACGACCAATCTTCACATTTACGACCTCTGCAGGTCTGTAAGTAAAGGAAAGCTGAATTAAGATCATAAGCATAGTTGTGGTTTCACTTAGTGATCGCTCTGCTTAACAACCAAGTTGCTGGTCCCAACAATGATTGCCAAACAAGGACTCACCGTGTTGTGTGTTTGGCGATTCAAAAACCGTGTTATGACGAAGTGAATAGGGTTGAGCAAGGGAGGGTTTTGTGCAAATAGGAAGGTTAGTTGCTGAAGGTAGTAAGATAGGATAGAAATAAAATGTGACAATCAACAGGTTGCTTGGCAAATGACTCAACATCAAGGAAGGAGTAAGACAAAGGAGTGTCATGTCCCTTTACTTATTTAATGCCTTTATGTACAAGTACTTGTGGTGATCTTAAGAGGTTAACTAGATGGGGATATTATGTTATTGTTTGAGAACGTTTCCTGAAAATCCCAGAGGTGTTTTTTCAAGAGGCAATTGGAATTTCTGGTTTTTTTCTTTGAAGACATTTCGCTTCTCATCCAAGAAGGTTCTTCAGCTCACAAGCTTCTTGGATGAGAAGCGAAACGTCTTCAAAGAAAAACCAGAAAGTCCAGTTGCCTCTTGAAAAGGCACCTTTGGGACAACCATGACCTGGATGACTGAGAATCTCCACAGACATTTCCTGAAAATGTTACCCTTGCATGATGCAACAAGCAAGGAATGATCTGAAAATCGATGTATCAAAATAGCTGGGTCTAATAGCGCAAATGAAATTGCAGTGGCACAGTGGTTAGAGTTCAGTACTGCAGGCTACTTCTGCTGACTGTCGGCTGCCTGCAAATTGGCAGTTCAAATCTCACCAGGCTCAAGGTTGACTCAGCCTTCCATCCTTCCAAGGTGAATAAAATGAGGACCCAAACTGTTGGGGCAATATTCTGACTCTGTAAACTGCTTAAAGAGGGCTGTAATGCGCTGTAAAGCGGTATATAAGTTTACGTGCTAGTGCTATAAACTCACTGAAAAAAAGAAGAAAGAAAGAACTAGCACAAAAGCTGATGAATCTGGGCTCCCTAGTTCGCTTTTAAAGGAAAGTGAATGAAATTTAAACTACAAACGTTAGTAGAAATATTGTGGGAAGTTTGTAGCCTGTGGCAAGGAAATTTTTTTGCCAATTTCTTTTGCCAAACCAAGTGAAAAGGGTCGAATACAGAGCATGGTTCTGTTCACTTTGTCACGTGGAAGTAGGGTACGTCAGGAGAAGCACGAAAATAAGATGAAGGTGACGAGAGGGGGTTGTCATGGGTGTGCACTGAAATACAACCGAGAAAGGGTCAAGGATGAGTAAGTTCCAAATTAACTGGATTGAATACAAAAGGGAGTGACCCATGGAAAGCACACTGTCACCACACAGACGACAAATGAGAACTCAATCGCAAAAACAAATACACAAAGGAAGACTGAATAGGCTGAAAGAGAAAAATGGAGGAAATTATAGCCGGATGGATCTAGTACAGGGGTGTCAAACTCGATTTCACTGAGGGACGCATCAGGGTTGTGTTTGACCTCGGGGGGAGGGGGGGCTGAGGTGGGCATGGCCAGCTCAGCATCATTTGTGTCAGGGGCACCTGTGGTGGCCCAAGCGCTCTGCCAGCGAAAACAGGCTCACAAGCTCTGATTTTGGCTACGACGACCTCCTGCAACCCTCAGCCAAGCAAAAACGGAGCTTGGGAGGGCCATGGGCTGATGGTTGCAGGAGCCATCGCAGCCAAAAATGGAGCTCCTGAGCCCGTTTTTGCTGGCAGAGTGCTCAGGCTGGTCCTTTGCTGTTTCCAGGGAACCTCGTGGGCCAGATCTAAGCACCCTGTGGGCCGGGCCGGGCCCACAGGCCTTGAGTTCGACACCCCTGAGCTAGTAGATGATCTTGGGTTACGCTAATTTTTACTTATGTTTCCTTTTCTAAATTCCCTGCCTTTAATTTCTTTACTATTTCTTCTTCTTTTTTGTACTTTGCATTATCTTGTTTACTTTATAGGAGCCTGAGTGGCGTAGGAGTCTAATGCCTCCTACTAAGGCAGCATTTAACATCCAGCTACCTGCAATTACTGCGAGTTCTAATCTCACCAGGCTCAAGGTTGATTCAGCCTTCCATCCTTTCTAAGGTGGGTAAAATGAGGACCCAGATTGTGGGGGCAATAAGCTGGCTTTGTATAAATATACAAAATGTATGAAGGCTATTGCTTAACGCATTGTAAGCCGCCCTGAGTCTCCGGAGAAGGGCGGCATATAAATATAAATAAAATAAAATAATAAAATAAATAAATAAATAAAATAAAATAAATAAAAACTCCAAAAGGGAACAGTGTGATGGGTATTTATATAACCAGATATGAAAATCAGAAGCACTATCTGGTCTGATGTATGAACAAGTCCAGTGAAAATGAGAGAAGATCCATAAGGATTTTCCCAGTTAGCTTACTGAAAACAGGTTAACAAGTTCTTGTTATTGTTCTTTCAGTTCTTTGGGTTGAATTTTAAATTAACCCCATTTTTTTTCTGGCCCATAAACAAATTTCATTATTTTGCCAGTTGTCAGTTCCTCCTTTTAGTTTCTTTCTGGATTCTTCAGAACACTGCCTGTGTGTTTTAGTTTTTGAACCATTTTGGAAATTAGTATATAAATACTCTTATGAACTTCCTCTTCTACTACAGGAATGAAGACAATACCCTTGTGGGTCTGTGAGCCGATATTGAAGCTTAAAATAAAATATTTTTACAAGAAGAGGTTTAGAGCCATCTGATTGTTTCCCTTTCTTGGAAACTTAACAATGTGGACTAGTGCCTTGGCTATGTTCACCTCACCTTCAAACCTCCCTGAAAAACTGTCCGTAGCTCTGCAGCGTTTTTTCTTCTTGTTTCTTTTCTTGGCATTGGGGATGTCGATGGGCTGACTCGAAGGCATATCTGTCAAGAAATATTGTGGTTTAAAAGAAAGAAGAAAAGAAAAAAGCAAATATAATAAAGATAACGTTCGAACCTAGAAGCAATTAACACGCCACAATTACAGGCAAGCCTGATCTTGAAGACAAGTTTACATTTTGCCCATAAACTAGGACATAGGGAGGGGCTTCTTTCTCAGGCTGGCATTTCTCACAGTTGCAGAAAGGAGAAGTGCGGCCTTAGCATCATTTGTAAAGGTCTTAGTTCAACCGCATGTCCAAAGCTTATAAATGTCAAGTTTTATCAGCATTCACCACTGAACCAAAGGGGAGTCCATCTGAATCAGATTAGATGGCCATATGATCCAACACGCCGATTCCCAATACAGGTCGTCCTTGATTTGCGACCACAATTGAGCCCCAAATTTCTGTTGCCGAGGCCGTTGTTAAATGGGTTTTGCCCCCATTTTACACCATTTCTTGCCACAGATGTTAAGTGAATCACTGCAGGTGTTTTAAGTTAATAATACATCCGTTAAGTGAATCTGGCTTCCCTGTTGACTTTGCTTCTCAAAAGGTTGCAAAAGGGGATCACATGACCCTGGGAAACTGCAAATGTCATAAATATGAGCCAATTGCCGAGCACCTGAATTTTGATCAGGTGGCCATGGGGATGCTGCAAGAGTTGTAAGTGTGAAAAACAGTCATAAATCATTTTTTTCCCCAGGGCCGTAGTAACTTTGAATAGTCACTAAGCAAACTATTGTAAGTCAAGGATTATCTGTAGCCAGATTTCAACCAGGGGTGGGTTTCAGCAGGTTCTGACCAGTTCTGGAGAACCGGCAGCGGAAATTTTGAGTAGTTTGGAGAACCAGTAGTAAAAATTCTGACTGGCCCCACCCCCATCTATTCTCTGCCTCCCAAGTCCCAGCTGATCGGGAGGAAATGGGGATTTTGCAGCAACCTTCCCCTAGAGGGGAGGGAATGGAGATGTTACCGTATCCTTCCCCTGCCACGCCCACCAAGCCATGCCACACCCACAGAACCAGTATTAAAAAAAATTAATCCCACCACTGATTTCAACCCATTTCCCTGGGGGCGGGTGGTGGTGGTTCAGAAGCAACACGCTAACTGCAAAAATACACAATGCTCCAATTTCCCCTTAATGGATTACAGAAGATTCACTTTGGAATGCAAAAAACAGGAAGGAGACCCCAGTTCTTTGGGAGGGGGGAAGGCATAGAATTTGGGAATTTATGTTTGTATTTTGTTCACCGCCCAGACTTTGAGTGGCTCTATGAATTTGATAAATGCATAAATTCATTCCTAACAAGCCTTCATCCTAGGCCTGCCCATTATATGGTCCCCCCAGACCACATCTGGCCCTTTGGCTGCCCCTATCCAGTTCGTGTGGGTTGCTTTCATTTTAAAGGCAACTGTTTTTTTTAATTTTCAATTTACTTATGTTTGCCCCTGCATGCCTACACACCTCCACAGCCCTACCAATTCAGCCCTGCCCAAGAGGGTCCCAGTTTCTCATGTGGTCCCCTGGGAAAATTAACTGCCCACCCACTGCTTTCTCAAAGGCAAAAATGGAGGCTCACCGGGCCGAGAGGAACATTCAAAATTGAAGACAGATTCCAGATGGGTGGACTGAGAGAATTCCAGGTCGAAAGGATTCTGGCCCTAATGAGAGGGGAAAAAAGAAAAAGGTGATTTAAAAAAAAAGAAATCAGTTGAAATAGTGTTAGAAAAAGCAGCCAATCTTCCTACAGGATCTTTCTTTCTAAAACCAGTTGGATCAGAAGCAGTTGCTGGAAAGAGTAGCTGCTGTCGGTCCCCGTTATGATTTTTCAAAGCCGTCAAGGATGCTCTCTTGACAATTCTGGCTTACTGAACTTGATGAACATCTAATAAAGACCTGCAGCAGATCCTTGTGTACTTAAGACATTCTACCTCACTAAAATATATATGGTATATCTATTTCTTCTAACAAGCATGCATAAGGCCAGGCTACTATCATGCATATTTAAATCATTTCATTGCAGAAGGAAGAGAATACTTTCATTATTTCTGTAAATCGTTTTGCATATTTATTATTTTTTTATGAACACAATGTCCCCTAGTGAAGCCTTCTCTAGTGGGACTCTATAAAGGGGGTGGGTGGGAAGAGCCTGTTCCATGGTGGGACTCCATTTACAGAAGGCCCAAGCCAGGGAGGCTCAATCGATAAACCAGTTAGCATCAGTTCGGTGCCAAGTGAAGACTTTTCTATTTTCCCAGGCTTTTTAATTGGATTTCAATAGTATTTTAAATCAATTTTTCTATGACTGATGTGCTGCCGATTAGTTTATACAGATAGTCCTCGACCTACGATCACAATGGACCGCAAAATTTCCATTGCTAAGCAAGGCACTGTTAACCTGAGTTGTATCCCATTTTACAACCACAGCTGTTAAGCAAATCACTGCAATGGTTAAATGAGTCAGGAGATCATTATGTGAATTTGACTTCCCCCATTTGACTTTGCTTGTCGGAAGCTGTCTGGAAGCTGGGATGATCATATGATCCCGGGAACAAATGTCATATTTACAGATCAGTTGCCAAGTGCTCGAATTTTGATCGTGTGACCATGATTAACGACTGCTACAGCCGTAATTCTGAAAAATGGTCATAAGCCACTTTTTTCAGTGCCATTGTAAACCGTCTAATGGTGACTAAGCAAACGGTTGTAAGTCCCGGACTACCTCTATAGTGTTTTTACTTCACATTTTTTATTTTACAGTACCTACTTTTATTCAGATTATATTTTTAATGAATTTAATCACAAACGATCGACAGAGTTTGAGTTACTGGGCAAGTTTAAAAGCTTGAATTAAATAAGAAACAATATTATAAAAAGGACATTCCTGTGGACTAGTAACATGTTGGGGATTGGATCTGCAAAGCTGAAATAACTAGGGAACACTAGTTATCATTCCCGAGAGCAACAAGGAAAAAAATCAGTCTTACTTAGCTACATTTTTACATGCAAGGATTTTTATTTCAAATAGCTTAACCCTTAATCAACATTTCCAAAAGGAAAAGAGATAGTAATTATTATTGGATACTAATTGGATCTGCAGAGCTGAAATATGCTAGTTGTTCTTTCTTAGAGGGGAACCTAGTCATAAAAACTAGGTTCAAACGTGTCAAAGAAAGAAATATAACGAGAAAGGGCCATTCGTAAAAGAAGGTCACTAAGAAAGCAAAGCTATAAGGCAAAACAAGCCAAAAGCTTGTCTAACAAGCTGGAACACTCTCCTGCCAGCTTCCCAGAGCCATCTCAAAATGAACACACAGAGGTTTATTTAGAATAGATAAGCTTCAAGGAAATCTCCCAGGTGCTTTCAAGGCCACTATCAAACATCAGGTGGTTCATTTGGGGAAAAGGCAGTTGCTGTTTGCTACACCCAAAACTCAACCTTTCCCAACTTGGCACTTTTCAGGTGTGCTGTGATTGTAATCATTGGAATTCTGATGGAGAATTTAGCTGGAGAACCCCAGAAGAGGGAAGGGAGCCCCACCTGCACATTCCAGAGAAGCAGATGTTAAGAGTCTCTCTCCTGCTTGTTTTCTTTACGTATTTATATTTATTTATTAATATATCAAATTTATATGGCTGCCCATCACAGAAAAAGTGACTCTGGGTGGCATAAAAACAATTAACATATGAGAAGCTATTATGAGAATGGGGAAAAAAGGCATAAAAGAAGAGTAATAAATATTAACCATCTTCTACAGTAATCCTCAACCTTCGACCACGATTGAGCCCAACATTTCTGTTGCTAAGTGAGACTTTTGTTAAGTGAGTTTTAATGACCTTTCTCACCACAGTTGTTAAGGTCTCAAAAGGGGGATCACATGATTTTGGGATGCTGCAACCGTGATAAAAGTGAGTCAGTTGCTAAGCATCCAAATTCTGATCATGTGACCATAGGGATGCTACAAGGGTCATTAAGTGTAAAAAACAGTCATAAGGGACTTTTTTTTAATGCCTTTGAATGGTCACTAAATAAAATGTTGTAAGTTGGAGCCATCTCAAGATCTTACTGGTCCCCTGAGATCCCCAAGCTTGATGACATAGCCAAGTCTTGAGGAACTTCAGGAATACTAACATTAATTTATTCAACTGGTAGATTTGCATCCTTCCATACCTGACCATACCTGGTCATCTCTAGTGGAGTGTTTTCCAACCTTGACTACTTGAAAATGTGTGGACTTCAACTCCCAGAATTCTCCAGGCAGTAGACTGGCTGGAGAATTCTGGGAGCTCAAGTCCACACATCTTCACCTTTAAGTTTGAAAAATTGCCTTAACTCCTTCGGAACACTAGTTATCATTTCCGAGAACAACAAGAAAAAAATCAGTCTTACTTAGCTACATTTTTACATGCAAGGATTTTTATTTCATATAGCTTAATCCTTGATCAACATTTCTAGAAAGAAAAAGAGTTAGTAATTATTATAATTACTTTTGTGAGAAAATAATAAACTATAAAAATGTGACCGTACAAGAAACCCTAAAACTTTCAGAGGGTAGTATTTTATTGAATTACATAGCTAGTGTGGAATTTGACAACTAGACAATTTAAACTGATTCTCCCAGCCCTTATTATAACTAACAAGCTGATATTGCAATATTGGGAAGATAAATGTATGAATAAATTCATTCATTTAATGGATTGAAGAGCTGATGACACTTGCTATAAGTGGATTGCTTACAGATGTAGATTTTGTACGGATAAATATGAGGAAATATGGGACTCATTTATAAGCATGATTGTCATATAGTGCATTAAAAACACACTCTTGAATGTTTGTATTAGGTAATTGTATATAGAATTGTAACTATTTATTGTTCCAACAACATATTTTTCTCTGTATCTTGTTTTTGTTGTAGTTTTAAGCACTTGTATATTTTTGACAATATATATATATATTGGTGTTTTGTTCCTTTTGCTTGTTATTATTTTAAAAGCAAAAAATAAACATACAGGTATTCCTCGATTTACGACCACAACGGAGCCAAAAATTTAAGTTGAGACATTTGTTAAGTGGATTTTGCCCCAAGTTACGACCATTCTTGCTACAGTTGTTAAGTGAATCACTGCAGTTGTTAAATTAGTAACACAGTTGTTAAATGAATCTGCCTTCCCCATTAACTTTACTTATCAGAAGGTCACAAAACGTGATTACATGACTCCAGGACACTGCACCCACCATAAATATGAACCAGTTGCAAGCATCTAAATTTTGATGACCTGACCATGGGGATGTTGCAACAGTCATAAGTGTGACAAATGGTTGTAAATAACTTTTTTCAGCATTGTTCTAACTTTGAATCAGAGGTGGGTTTCAGCAGGTCCTGACCAGTTCTAGAGAACCAGTAGCAGAAATTTTGAGTAGTTCAGAGAACAGGTAATAAAAATTCTGACTGGCCCTGCCCCCATCTATTCTCTGCCTCCCAAGTCTCAACTGATTGGGAAAAATGGGGATTTTGCAATAACCTTCTCCTGCATTGGGGAGGGAATGGAGATTTTACAGTATCCTTCCCTTGCCACACCCACCAAGCCAAGCCATGCCCACAAAGCCACACCCACAGAACCGGTAGTAAAAAATTTTGAAACCCACCACTGCTTTGAATGGTCACTAAACAAACAGTTGTAAGTCAAGGACTACGTGTATTTAAAAAAAAAGAATTGTATTCCGGTCATATACAAATATGAGCAAACATCTCGTTAATTTTGTCAATAAAAGGGACTCCTTGAGTGCCAGAAACAATTCTGAAAATCACCCTCTTCATTACAGCCTCTAATACAGGTAAGAGAACTTGCCAAGTTTTAAGAGCTTTCATATATTGTTGCCCAATATCCAACAAAACTGAAAAAGGACACACTAACCTTATCCCAGTCTAATTTCACTACTGATTGAAAAATCTATATTAAAAGTTGTGGAAGTGCGTAAGAACAAGTATGGCACTGCCAGTTCAGTAAGACTTCCTGTCAATAAATAAACGTATTAACTCACAACCTACACATAAACATTCTTACAAAATATGCTGAGGTGAGGCAGAACTGCGCAGAAAAATAAATAAATGAAAACTCTGAACTTCACTAATAGGTTGGTGGATGAGGACAGCAGCCCAGACTTAGTAGCATCAGATAGTCAAACGTACTTGGGAATTATTGCTTCACTATCTGGAAATTTCATATTGCTTTCACAGCAAAGCACAACACACACACACAAACACACACACACGAGATTTACATGAGCACCACTAAGTCAGGAAAAAAGCTGACCAGAACAGTCCACAAATCCCATAATGCTTTGCTTGGAGATTAAAATAATTATTACAGAAGATAAAATAGAAACCAAGACAAGTACCAGGAAGGGAACTGTTAAAAAAGCTGGGTGTAAAATATTAAATATATTTTAAAATATAAAATTAGGAAAAAAAACCTCTTTGCCATGTCTTATGGGAGAGGCAGGATACCATCTTAACGGGAGAAAGCAGAAGCAAGATTCAAAAGTGAATAAGGCAACAAAGCTTTGGGTCAGGGGGTGTGATATGGTGTATATTGTGTTCTTGGGTAATTCCCATGCAAAATTGCATGTCACAATTGCAGTCCTGGCTTGATACGCTTCTTATTGTTTTTTAATTCAGTCTGCACAACTTGTTCTAAAGCAGGGGCGTCCAACCTTAGCAACTTTAAGACCTGTGGACTTCAAGTCTCAGAATTCCACAGCCAGCATGGATTTCAAGTCCTGGGCTGGCTGGCTGGCTGGGGAATTCTGGGACTTGAAGTCCACAGGTCTTAAAAGTTGCTAACGTTGGTCACTTCAAGTGTTAATCCCTTCAGCCATCAAACTGCAATTGTGAGGCTTTGCTAAGCCTCCTGGTACAGCCTCAAGACACCACTTGGGACTAACTTTAAAAAATATATATTATTTTTAACAAAAGGCCCAAGCAAGGTTTTTCCTATTTCGAGACTTGCTGCTCTCTGGGGGTCCCACGGGTCCAGAAAATATTTCTGGGTGGGGTTTTTTCCCTCCTCCTTTCCTGACATCCACTTTCTTTCTCCTGTAGGAAAAGCTAGGCCCAACATTGCAGAACGCAAAGGGTGCTTACATAACACACTGGCTCCACCCATCCACCCACCCCCTTCCAGGGCCTCGCTGGCATCCAAACCACAAGGTACAACAGAAGTTACATCAACACAAGCAGCTTTAAAGAGAAAAAAAAAGTGTGGACACCCACAGGGTGGCAAAACAGCAGCATCAGGACACACACAAGCGTAAGCACATCCATTCAGGTCCTCCTAGCCCCCCACCCCCTCCCAGTCTTTTCTTTCCAGCTGCTCTCCACCACAACGCACTCACAAACTTTACAACCACACCGCCGTTTGGTTCCACGCCAGGAAGCTGTGCTATTTAAACAAAAACAGAAAACGACTGCACCCGACAGGAATTTTGCAGCAAAATTCCCCCACCCCTGAAAACACACCGACGCACACATCCACCACAGCCAATACCCCAAAGTATCTACCTTGATTGGCTCTTTTTAAAAAAAAAAATCAACACAACAGTGCTAAATTAAGGTTAGGCAGTAAAAACAGGTTGGTAAATACCCACAAGGCAACTGGAGCAATTATAAGCCTGATGGAAAAACACCAGCAAGAAATTCAAGTTAGTGCCCAAAATGTTCAGTGCAGCCAACCTAAACCAAATTCCGTGATCAAACTCAGAAACCAGAGTGAAGGGGATGGTATTACATAATGCAGATTTAATTTGCAAAAAGGACATCAAGAGAACAAGCCCAATTCAGCAAAGACTTTGGAGAGAGGAAGAAAAATGCAAACTGCCTGTTCATGAATACCCCCCAATCTGCAAGGGGGGGGGGGGAAACAGATTTGGTTCTTCCAGAATCTAGATTCCAATTCTCAATTTTATTGTGGCGTGATGGAGGGTCTGAAAATAAATGTTCATGGTACTTTTCCCCCTAGGAATTTCAGACATCACAGCTAACTCTGCAACTCCTGCCCCTTTTTATTCTCGTTAGGTAGGCTAAAATTGGTTGAAAGCTTAAAATAACGCAAAGGGTTTGAACCTGGATCTCCTCAATGTGAAATGACGTATTAACACAGCATTATTTCCTTTAACAGGATATTAGTGTCCTACATCATCTATTTATTTATTTGCTGAAAGGCCATAGACCAAAAGAGGGGGAAATGTATTTGAATTCCGTTCTGGAGTATGTTACTTTCTCAATACTTCTAGCTAGTGCTTTTGATTTTGACTAAGAGCAAGGATTGCAAATTCTCATTCAACCATATTTCCAAGTCTTCAGCTTTATTTAAGTCCTGGCTAGGTCCTCATGGTTTATACTGGCTGAATAAGCCACTGCAGCTGAATTTTACTACATAATAAACTACGTCCCAACAAACTTAGTTCACTTAGTGCAGAAGGGAACTTGTTCTCTCTCTCAAATCTCTCTGTAGACTACCTCACAAGGTTGTTGTGAGAATAAAAGGCAGTCTTCATGGAAGAAACTACAAGAGAGAGAATTTGTGAAAATTCACAAGCCCTCCCTAAGCAAGGGAGTTTGAACCCTAACTACCGGTAGCAGGAATTTAAACTAGATTGCCTAGGCTAGATTCTTGAAACTTAATGCTTGATTACTTAATAAGTACCAACAAAATCTAAAATGGCCTATTCAATGAAACCTTAATCTAAAACTGGGTTCACCCATTTTAGCAACTTTAACACGCATGGACTTCAACTCCCAGAATTCCCTGGCCAGGATTCTGGGAGTTGAAGTCCATGCATCTTAAAGTGGTCAAGGTTGGGAAATTCTTGTCTAAGAGGAAGCAAGTATCCACAAAACCAGCACTAGTAATTTACACTGCAAACATCATTTGGAGAACCTGGGATGAAGGTGACTTATCCTATCGTCGTGTCACAATTACCAAATAGAACTAAATATCTCTATATCCTCCATCTACAGTTATAGCAGTAAACCAGTATACCGTGTATATATTGCATAATATATACAGTAAACCAGGATGGTCTCTTACTACATGCCTACAGTAACATTATTTGGACTCTAGGAAGATTTGTGCAATTTTCAAAGGCTACACCCAGGCTTGATTCTTGACAGTCATCGGTTGTTCAGAAGTGCCTCATCAGGACTAGCAACTTGACTTTGAACTCATGAAAAGAAAATCAGGTGGGAGCTAATAGAATTCTTTATTGGCCAAGTGTGATTGGACACACAAGGAATTTGTCTCCGGTACATAAGCTCTCAGTGTTTATCACAAGCAACAAGTGATAAATCATGATCATAATCATAAAATACAATCATCATAAATCGTAAGATACAACACTCAGTGATACAAAGAGAAAAAGCATTCCAAGTCCAATTGTGCACTTTCTGAGCTCAGCCTGTGTGTGATGAAGACAAGCAATTGCCCAGCTTTCAAGACGGACAAACCCAACTTCAGCCACAGAAGCTTCCATTAAAAAGTAGAGACCGGCCCAACCACCCTACCTCAGCGCCCAACAGGGCCAGCCCTCACATGCTGCCAACCAGGACGCCAACATCCCATAATTAGGAGCAGCCAGCAAAAGATGAACATGGACTGACAGGAAAGAGGAGAAATCCTCAAAGGCTGAACCCCGTGCTTTGAGCAGAGTGCTGACTGGCATCCCTGCGGGGTGGAATTCATAAGCAGGACAGGTTTTTGAACTGGCTGGGAGGCTCTCTCAGGCTCAGTTGCTCCACCTGCACAATGGGAACAAAAGCAGCTAGCTGGAAGAGACAGGTGGGCGAGCCCACAATTGCACTGTTGCAATCTCTATTCTTCAAAAAGGCCACCATGCACATCACACCTATAAATCACTTTGAATTTCTACCTGACAGTATAGGAGCACAGAATAAATGCTGATGATTTTCACACAAGTTTTCCATCACTTTACTGATTTTGCCAGATTTCGTATCTTTTTTTTTTTTTTATTTGATTTATATGCCGCCCTTCTCTGGAGACTCAGGGCAGCTTACAATGCGCTAAGCAATAGCCTTCATACTTTTGGATATTTATACAAAGTCAGCTTATTGCCCCCATAAACCGAGTCCTCATTTTACCCACCTTAGAAAGGATGGAAGGCTGAGTCAACCTTGAGCCTTGGTGAGATTCGAACCTGCAATAATTGCAGGCAGCTGATGTTAATAACAGGGCTTTAGACCACTGTACTATCCAAGGCTCTTGGTATCTCCCAAGAAGGGGCCTTCAATCTGAATTCTTCAAACCCTACTGGTGGTTTTTTTTTTTCCAGTTACCCACACAGCTTTGGTATATCCCCGAATCTTCAGGCATGTTCAGACATGTCAGCAATAGCTTTCTTTACATCACTCAAAAGAACTAGAAGCTTATCTTTACATTTGGGGGGGCAAACAGAGAATTCCAATCCACAGTTACTCCAATGAGGGGGAAAAAAAGAGGTAAGGGATTCTTTGTAAAACGAGTAAGAGAAAGTTTGAACAATTGCAAACTATGATTGTTGTTTTTAAAAAGCAGGTGAGTTTGCTGTCCTTGCAAACATGCCTCTTGGGTGTCTCTGCAAAATCAGAGGTTGCCAATAGGCCCATTAGGGCTAGAACTGCAGATCATAATCTAGGTACTACACTTACGTCAAGCTTCTTCAAAAGCAAGACAAGACAAAACAAGGATATATCCTCTTTAAAATCCAAGCCAGTTTTTTTCTTGTGGAGCCCAGAAAAGGCACAGTGAAACCCATTGCTATAGAAAAGTATAAATTAAACTGATTTGTAGCCAAAATTATAATCTCTAAACACACATCATGTTGAGAGAACATATTGAACACAGTAGCTGTGTTCACACAACAAACTAAGCCACAATTAACTACACTGTACTAACTGCACATGGCTAAATTCACATTAATTTATTAACCCACACATCAGGGTTTGCAAACGTCATGTGTTGGTAATTGCTAATAAGCAAACAACACTATATCTTAGTTGAATGTGTGAATCCAATCTATCCTAAACATACTTGTTTCTTCTTCTATTTAACACAGACACAAGCCTTTATTTTGCTTTCAAATCTGCAATTTGCTTTCTCAAATTGTTTTTCCCTGCCTTGTTTTTCCCTACCCTTCTCTATTCCTGCCCCTCCCCACAAATTTATTTCTTATTCAAATAAAATATTAACTACTTGGAAGTCAGGACTAACTGAGTTTATCAAGTAACAGCTTTTGATACAGCAAATTAAACTTCGGTTTGGAAATCATGATTAGTAGCACAGAACTGGTCTTATACATGGTTAAGCAAACTACCATGTTTCCCCGAAAATAAGACCCTGTCTTATATTTTTTTGAACCCTGAAATATGCGCTTGGCCTTATTGCCATGCGATCAAAAGCCCGATTGGGCACAGAGGATGTCTTATTTTGGGGGAAACAGGGTAGAAATTAGTCTAACGTAAACAATGCCATTCTAAATTGAAACACTCACTGATATATGCCAAACCTGATCACAGGAAATTCTGAATATCAATGTCTAAGATGGAGTTGGAAGATTACAATTTGTGTTTCTGAACATTAGCAGCTTTGAAAATGTGTGGACTTCAGCTCCTAGAATTCCCCTGCCAGCATGGGAGTTGAGGTCTATGTCTTCAAGCTGCCAACATTGAGAAATAGTGAGATAGACACTACTAGGAAAATAATATACTGTACCACTTTTGGCACCAGGTATTTGCAAAGTATTGGCAAGAACAAGAATAGGTAAGGAGGTAAATGGTGATGTAGTAGGGACTTAACGGTTCATATCCATGATCTGATTTTACAACTAACACATAAACACCGAGACTACAGGTAGTCCTTGACTTACAACAGTTCATTTAGTGATTTTTCAAAGTTACAACAGCATTGAAAAAAGTGATTTGTGACCATTTTCACACTTATGACTCTTGCAGCATCCCCATGATCAAAATTCAGATGCTTGGCAATTGGTTCCTATTTACAACGGTTGCAGTGTTACAGGGTCTTGTGATCAACTTTTGTGGCCTTCTGACAAGCAAAGTCAATGGGGAAGCCAGATTCACTCAACAATTGTGTTACCAACTTACCAACTGCAATGATTCACTTAACTGTAGCAAAAAAGGTCGTAAAATGGGGCAAAATTCACTTAACAAATGTCTCAAGTATAGCAATATAAATTTTGGCCTCAATTGTGGTCATAAATCAAGGACTACCTGTATTTGGAAATCCTGACCACTTCTTCCCCAGGAATTTAAGCGCCATATTCCACAATTCAGTACTACTTCAAATGTAAAGTGACAGAAACCAGCTCCTTTGTACACAACCAAGAAACCTTGAGCACCAACAACATTAAATACTGGGAAGGTGTCCATTAAATATATTTTATAAAAAATTACAAAAGTCTCAACGGAAGCAGAGCCTATTCAGTAGTCACAAAATATGCTAGAACAGGACAGAGGGGAACATCAAGAAATTTGGAAAATGGATCACTTGCAACATTTTGTGCCAAAGACTGCAGAAACACCTGTAAACTTCTACCTGTTGTAAATATTTTAGGAAATATCATGTATTCCCAAGGGACAGCTGCCTCACTTCTTCAGAGATTAACTCTTTGTTATGACTCACGAAACTTGCCAGCACAATCAACAAAAGTTTAGTTTCTTCCTCACTTCCTCTTTTTATTGACAACAGCCAGACATTCTCTCTGCAATTCACAACCCACTGCCATTTGCTAGACACCGGCTCATTTTTTACAACCAAAAAGCAAAGCAGCAAAGATTTAAAACATGAAGAAATCCATCTGATCTTATATCGTTTTTTAAAAATGAAATAGTCATACTGTACCTTAAAAGAACGATGGAAGCCTTTAAGCTCAGTTTTCTTCTGCACCATCTTGAGATCTTAAAAATGCAGGAATATTCCAAATACGAGAATGGGAGAAAAATAGTAAAAGAAACAAGGGAGGGAGGAGAGAGAGAGAAAAATTTGGATGAAGCTAGTCCGGATTGGTTGAAAAAGACCCTGGAAGAGAGAAGGAGGGAGGGGGGGAAAAAAAACAAGACAAATGTCAGGATTCATAGAACAATTTTTGGCTGGATTAAACAGCTGGTAAAAAGAACGATCAGATTTAACCAAAACATGACGATGAAACATATAAAGTCTATAAACAAAGGACAAAGAAGAGCTAGGAAGAGACCCAGAAAAAGGAACCCCTCCTTTCAAGAAAGTGAATTCTGCCCTCCCCCAACACACACACACACACACACACACACACACACACAGAGTCACAACCCTGCTCTTTCTTAGGGGTGTGAATTACAATGGCAGCTACATAAATGTTTCCCAATCCGAAGCAACCCTTTAAAAGAACATTTTTTTTAAAAAAAAATGATCCTTGCATCCTTTTAGGGGGCCACATACTGAAAAATTATTCTTCAAAACCTAACAGGAGGCAACCAAATCCACCCCCCCCAAAAAAAACATGTTTCCTCTGATGTGTTGGACCTTTTATTTTATTTTATTTTACACAGGAAAGTAGATGGAAGGGGGTGTGAGTAGACTGCAGCACAGTTTGTATTCCTTTGTGTAGCAATGCACCCAATGGGAGATTTTTAAATTTTTTTTTGGTTCCTTTGGCAGATCTGCAGCGTTATGTATTATTCGGAGAGCAAATTTAGACGTCAGGGGCTGGGAGAGAAAGAGAAAGAGAGAGAGAGAGAGAGAGAGAGAGAGAGAGAGAGAGAGAGAGAGCGCGCTCCTAAAAAGAAGGGGGCGTGTACAATATACACACCTCTCTCTTTTTCTTATTTACAAAATGACCTAGGGGGGGGGGGGGAAGACATCCACCGATTTTGCAAAATGATGACTTTAAAAAAAAACAAATATCCCAAAGACTATATAGGACCATATAGGGGCACCTATGTTGCATATTCTGGAATGGGGAAAAATCCTGAAATTTTCGGGAGGGGGGGGAGAACCAAGTCAATTGCTCCAACCCCCCCCTTTTTTTTTCCTGTATCAGCAATAGGTCGATCTCTGAGCGGTAGACCCATAACCCCTTATTTCCAATGGGAGTGGGCTGCTTTTTTTTTTTTTTTGCAATACTGCATTTTCTTTTAAATCCAAGTATTTCCCCCACCACTACCTCCTCCTCCTCCGCGCATATATCCTAAATGGAAGGGGGCGTGATCACTCTCATTTTCTATTATATTCACTTAAGGGAGGGGGGGGAAATACCCTGCATGATACCGAGAGCTAAAGGGGAAAGGGGGGGGGACACTTAAGCTCCCCCAAATCTCAAGAAAACCGACTCCTATCTATGAATTCCGTCTCTAAGGCTAGGAGATAAGAAAGGGAGCCGAGTGATATTTCAGAGCCCGTCCATTGCAAAGACCTTCATTATTCCGCCAGGAAATGATTGGGGGGGGGGGGGAAACCTCCTCGGTGCTAAATAATCGAGGGGGGGGCACTAAACTGTTTCTCCCCCTCCACAACCAACCCGCCTCCGTTCCACACTTGCAAGCCCGTTTGCAAAAAAAAAAAAGACTCAAAAGCGCACCGAGAAACCACCCCCCCTTTTATTTCTTTGCAACGCTACGAAATTTGCAACCGCATAAAAGGAGGATGGGGAGGGGGAGAGGGGGAGAAAGAGTTGCAAGAGGTCGAGTTTTGTTTTTGGAGTGGGGGGGGGGGCACACAGTCATTCTCGCCCTCTCCCCGGTGCAAGAATATCTTAGGAATGCAGCTTGCTTTCTTTTATATAAACATATATAAAGGAAAGCCGCGCAGCTGCTTTTTTTTTTTTGCAAAAAAAATAAAAATAAAAACAGCAGGGCAGCGTTGCAAAGGATGAGGTCGGAGGATGCAGAATTTTTTTTTTTTTTTTTGCCAGTCTCTCTCTCTCTCTCTCTCGGCCCCCTTCGCGCCCCTCCGTCCACCCCACACACAGTCCGGCTTGCC
>WNWU01000001.1:91153959-91186846 GCA_012654045.1 Ptyas mucosa
CCAGGCTTAAAGCGGCCAAGGTTGGAGACCCCTGTTCCAGTGATTTTCAAAACAAGAATCCAGTCCTTTCTGAGGGTGCTTTCGCAAGAAAAGCAGGACGTGCTTCACGCAACGGGGGGGTTGTTGTTGTTGTTGTTGTTTTAACTCATCATCCCTCAGTTGCTGAATTCACACGTAACCCTGAAGAAGTGTAAAAGGGGGCAGAGGCTGGGATGGCTCTGCGGGTTCAGCTCGCCGTGCAAAGCAGCTTTCCCCTCAGTAAACACACACACACACACACACCCCTTGTGTGCGGGCGGGCACGTAAAACCGACTTTTCCTTGCAATTAGTAGCTGCTCCCGGCCGCCCCCTTCAGGGCTGCGAAGGCCACGCAACCTTTCCTCCACCCTCCAGGTTTCACCTCTGCCTTTTGGAGAAGGATCGATTCTTACCCCATTCACACACAAACACACACACACCCCTTTGTATTAACACCAGTTAAGGGGACCCTCTTTCTGAAAAAGCCTGCTCACTTTCCTCCCTCCCCCCTCCCTCAATGGCTTATCGAGATCCCTTCCCTTTGCACAAGAGTCACGAGAATCTACCCTCACTCATTCTGCAGAGAGTGGGTGTGCCCGCAGGCGAGTACATGCACAAATTCACGTCTGCAAGCAAGAATTATACACACCAAGGGGTCAGCGAGATCAGAGTCTCGTTTCCCGTGATGGATAAGCAGGAGTTTTAACCAAGGCCCCTGGAGCAAAGCATGGGGAAGAAAATGCTTCCTTCCTGCTATAAATTAGAATAGAATAGAATAGAATAGAATAGAATAGAATAGAATAGAATAGAATAGAATAGAATAGAACAGAACAGAACAGAACAGAACAGAACAGAACAGAACAGAATATTGGCCAAGTGTGATTGGACACACAAGGAATTTGTCTTATTTATTTATTTATTATTGGTTCGATTTATATGCCGCCCTTCTCCGGAGACTCAGGGCAGCTTACAATGCGTTAAGCAATAGCCTTCATACTTTTATATATACCTGCTTAGTAGGGCTTTCGCCCCCCCCTTAAGCGGTGTTCTTTTTTTATACAAAGTCAGCTTATTGCCCCACAATCCGGGTCCTCATTGTACCTACCTCAAAAGGATGGAAGGCTGAGTCAACCTTGAGCCTGGTGAGATTCGAACTTGCAGTAATTTCAGGCAGCTGGTGCTACTTAACAGCACTTTAGTCTGCTGCGGCACCAAGGCTCTTGGTGCATATGCTCTTCAGTGTACATAAAAGAAAAGATATGTTCATCAAGAATCATAAGGGTTACAACACAATGATAGTCATAGGGTACAAATAAGCAATCAGGAAACAATATCAATATAAATTGTAAGGATACTAGCAATAAAGTTACACTCCTACAGTCATAAGTGGAAGGAGATGGGTAATGGGAACGATGAGAAGATTAATAGTAGTGCAGATTTAGTAAATAGTTTGACAGTGTTGAGGGAATTATTTGTTTAGCAGAGTGATGGCGTTCAGGAAAAAACTGTTCTTGTGTCTAGTTGTTAAATACAGATAGTGCTTGACTTATGACCACAACTGAGCCCGAAATTTCTCTTGCTAAGGGAGATATTCGTTAAGTAGGTTTTGCCTCATTTCACCACTTTCCTTGCCATAGTTGTTCAGTGAATCGCTGCTGTTAGTTGCAATTTAGTTAATTTAAGTTGTTAAAGTGATTGGATTTACCCGTTGACTTGGCTTGTCAGAAGGTTGCAAAAGGGGACATGACCCCAGGATATTGCAGCTGTCATAAATATGAGTCGGTTGCCAAACATCTGGATTTTGATCACGTGACCATGGAGATGCTGTAACGGTCATAAGTGTGAAAAATGGTCATATGTCACTTTTTTCAGTGCCATCGTAACGTCGAACCCTCACCAAATGAACTGCTGTAACTTGAGGACTACCTGTATAAAGGTATACCTGTATGAAGGTATACAGGTAGTCCTTGACTTACGACTACAGCCGAGCTCAAAATTTCTGTTGCTAAGTGAGACATTTGTTAAGTGAGTTTTGCCCTATTTTGCGACCCTTCTTGCCACAGTTGTTGAGTGAATCACTGCAGTTGTTAAGTTAGTAACATGGTTGTTAAGGGAATCTGACTTCCTTATTGAACTTTGCTTGTCAAAAGGTGTTGTGACCCAGGCCCACGTAGTTGATATAAATGCAAAACAGTTCCAAAAAACAAACAGATTTTATTAAAACAGCTGAGAATTAACTCATTCTCAGTGTATTCTAAATTAAATGAAAGCAAAGTCCTCAAAACATCAGTCTTTAGTTTATCTCTGACTTTGGGATAATTAGGCAAACTGTCAAAGGTTTTTCTTGGCAACAGTTCAGGAACAGAAGAAATAACTACAGCCAAACAAGAAGCAATTCTATCGACAAAGAGGCCAAGAACCATTGCTGGTCTTTTAAGCCTTATGGGAGGGGCCAATCATCTCTTGGCCTTACTCCCGAGTCGTCCTCTCTGCTTTAGCTGCTCCTGCCTTCTGGCAGCTCTTCTCATACGTGCACTAGGAACAGGCCCCTCCTGTTCCTCTGCCTCTCTACTGTCAGCCTCTGGAGGCTCCGGAGTCCGCGCATCACTCCCCAATGGCCCTGGCCCCATCTCTGCCTCCGACACAGAGGCCTCATCCAGGCCTTCCCCAGCCTCCAGGACTGGCCCATGTTCTTCCTCAACGTCATCGCTGTCCGACTCCGCTGCCAGTTCTGCAGGCTGCTGGCGGACCACAACAGAAGATTGCAAAAAATGATCACATGACCTTGGGACACTGCAACTGGCATAAATTGGTTGCCAAGCATCTGAATTTTGATCACAAGTCCATGGGAATGCTGCAAGGATCATCGGTGTGAAAAAACGGTCATAAGTCACTTTTCAGATGTAATTTTGAACGGTCCCTAAATGAACTGTTGTAAGTCAAGGACTACCTGTATTGCATCTGAATGTGGAGGTTACTTCCCAGGCTAGGTAACAGCTGATGGACCAAATAACTGTATAGGCTTCATACCGTATGTATAAGAATAATGTCCACAAACGTGTATACCGTATTTTTTGGAATATAAAACACTCTGGAGTATAAAACATACTGGATTATAAGATGCACCTACCTTTTTTGGTGAGGAAAAAAAGAAAAAGCAATCTCCCTCTGCCTCTGAACAATTGCAGCAAACAGCAGACAGCCTACTTTACTTTCATTTTCATTTTCAGCATAGCTTGATGAGCACAAGGGGGAAAAAAAATCTGCTCCAGCAATTTACCTCTTTGCAGCAAGCAGCAGAGCCCTGCGCAAAACAGCTGAGAGCAAATCAGCTGAGAGTCGGGAGGCTGATCCAATCAACTTAATGCTAATTAGGCTGTGCTGAAGCTGAAAGGAGCTGTTTTTTCTTGCTGTTTGCTTGCAAGAAGGTAACTGCTGGGGGGCAGAGGCCAAAGAGTGGGGGCCAGTGGGTGGACAAGGTTAGATTTGGTGTATAAGACACACCTAAATTTTCACCCCCTTTTAGGGGAGAAAAAGGTGCGTCTTATACTCTGAAAAATACAGTAATTTTATTTGGCCAGGTTAATTACAACAAACTAGCTTTGTTGTAAGTAAGATTGTTTTGTTTACTCTGCCTGTAGTTTACCTACAGTAGTGCTGCTCTGAATCCTTAACCAACTTAATGGAGAACCCCAACTTCTTTCTTCACACAATACAGGTTGTCCTCAACTTACAACAGTTCATTTAGTGACCATTCAAAGATACAACAGCACTGAAAAAAGTGACTTATGACTGTTTTTCACAGTTACGATCTTTCCCGCATCCCCATGATCACGTGATTAAAATTCAGATGCTTGGCAATTGGTTCATGTTTATGACCGTTGCTGTGTCCCAAGATCACAAGATCCCCTTTTGCGACCTCCTGACAAGCAAAGTCAACGGGGAAGCCAGATTCACTTAATCACCATATTACTAAGTTAACAACTGCAGTGATTCACTTAAGAACCGTGACAAGAAAAGTCATAAAATGGGGCAATGCTCACTTAACAAATGTTCCCAGCAACAGAAATCTGGGGCCCAATAGTACTCGTAAGTCGAGGACTAACTAGTCATAATTCAAAACAAGAATCCCCAAGCTTAGAAAAAGTATGAAATTTTCACCCGATGAACCATCTTCTGTAAGGAAAGCTAAACATTTATAGCAAAAAAAAGAAAAAAAATTGGATTGAATCCTCATCCATCCTTATTTCTTCTTTAAGACAGTTTTGGGAAGACGTTTTCTTTTTCACATTTAATGGGAATTGAGAGACAGCATCCACAGTAGTGCGAGCCCTTTAATCATCCTAGTTGCTCTTCTTTGCACTTTTTCCCCAAGTCTTAACATCTTTTTTGTAATGTGGTGACTCACCCAGTGTTACTGGTATGTGTGTGTGTGTGTGTGTATCTCCAAGTCTATACTTCTATTGCATAAACATCTGGGAAATGTTTATTTACTCATTTAAATAAATAAATACATGCACGGACAGGAGTTTCCTAAGTCCTGAACTGCAGTGGTTAAGGACACCCCATTCCTTTCATTGCATCTCCTTTCGTGCAAGTTCTGCGTTCTGTTACAAGTTGTGTTTTCTGTTTTGCACAAGAGGCTTCAGCCCCCTCCCCGCCCCATCTTGCCTTGCCTTTCCTCCCGGGAAACCAGGGACGGTTTGTTTCCTTTGCTCCCCAGCGTCATGCCTCTCTGAACACGTACCGCCTGGTTCCTGCTTCTAATGTCTCATAGCTACACCTGGGCCTGTTTTCCTTACAGCTGTTAGCCCAGCCGCTGGTCTCTCCGATCCTCTTCCTGGGGAGAGCAGGACAAGATGGGGGAGGGGGGAGGGAACAGAAATGGTGTCCCCACAGAGAGTGTAAGACCCACACGGAATGTATCATGCAAAGTCTCTCAAGAAGCCTCTGCTTGGTTAGAAAACAAAAGTTTCTGAGGAAATTCTACAATCAGAGTTTGGAAAGTGGATTCACTTTCTTTGCGTTTACAAAAGGAGGTGATGAGGTTTGTTGGGTAGTCCTTGATTTATGACTGCAATCGAGCCCAAAATTTCTACTGCTACCGTGTTTCCCAGAAAATAAGACCCTGTCTTATTTATTGTCTTATTTATTGGTTCAATTTATATGCCGCCGTTCTCCGGAAACTCAGGGCGGCTTACAATGAGTTAAGCAATAGCCTTCATACTTTTTGTATATACCTGCTTAGTAGGGCTTTTGGCCCCCCCAAGCGGTGTTCTTTTTTATACAAAGTCAGCTTATTGCCCCCACAATCCGGGTCCTCATTTTACCTACCTCGGAAGGATGGAAGGCTGAGTCAACCTTGAGCCTGATGAGATTTGAACTCGCAGTAATTGCAGGCAGCTGGCTGCTAAGTGCTACTTAAGTGCTACTTAACAGCGCTTTAGTCCACTGCTCCACCAAGGTTCCTTATATTTTTTTGAAACCCGAAATAAGCGCTTGGCCTTATTTTTGGGGGGTCCTATTATTTTTGGGGTGCAGGAAGCCCTGGGCAGCCTACACACTCACAGCTGGGAGCCCGGCAGAGAGAGGCTCCCTCTGCGTGCTGCCATCAAGCCCTTTCCCTCCTGCAGAGAGTGTGTGGAATGCGAGCGGCCAGAAGGCACCAAGCCACGTGAGTGCCTGTCCCCCCTCGCTTGCGCGCCTCCCAGGCCTCACCACATCAATGTGGGCGGACTCCAGTGGTGGGATTCAGCCAGTTCGCACCACTTCGGGAGAACTGGTTGTTAACTTTGGTGTTAACAAAGTTAACAGTTAACCAGTTTGGTGAACTGATTGTTGGAAGTAATCATTAGGTCACCGCTACCGGCTCAGTGGAACTGGCCCGAACCGGGAGGAACCAACCACTGGACTACATGTATAGTAAAAATCATTTCTAGAGGGAAAATGAAATTGTCTCCCTTGAAAAAGTGTTCCGTGGCAGAAGTGGCCTGGAAAAAAGTTAGAACAGCAAGGCCAACTACAATGTGTACTAAGCACTATTTTTTCCTGGATGACATAATTAGGAAAAAAGCAGGAAGAACTGAATTCAAATCCTCAGCTTTGACTCTTGGCTGATCTCAGCGCCTTGCACTATCTCTTCATTAAACTCACTTCACAAGGTTGTGCGATACGAGATTGATAAGAGGGATGCCATTGTGAACACCCCTGCCCCACTTCCTTGGGGGAAATAATATACAAATAGTCCTTGACTCACAATCACAATGGGACCAGAATTTCAGCTGCTAAATAAGGCAGTTGTTAAGTGAGTCATGCGCAATTTTACAACCTTTTGCCACAGTTGTGAAGTGAATGACTGCAGCGGTTAAGTGATTCACACAGTTGCTAAGTAAATCCGCTTCCCCAATTGACTTTGTCAGAAACCAGTGGGAAGATCACAAATGGGTGATCACGGGATCCCAGGACAATGAAAACATCATAAATGCATGGTGGTTTCCATGTTTACAAATTTTAGAAAATAGAATATAGAATAACAGAGTGGGAAGGGACCTTGGAGGTCTTCTAGTCTAACCCACTGCTTAGGCAAGAAACCTTATAGCCAGGAGTGGGATTCAGCCGGTTTGGACCAGTTCAGGCAAACCGGATGCTAATTTTACATCTGTTTCGCCAAACCGGGAGTTGCAAGGACTGGCTGGCCCCGCCCACCCCCTCCCAGGAGTCTCCATGCAACCCGTTTTGGATGCCAGGTAAGTGCAGGGCTCGCAAGGAGGCTCTGGGAGGGCAAAAAAGAGGCCTCCCAGAAGTTCCGGAAGTCCAGAAACAGACTTGTTTCCGGCCTCCAGCGGGCCTCCAGAGCCCAGAGGAGGCCATTTTCGCCTTCCCGGAGGCTCATGAAAAGCCTCCGGAGCCTGGGGAGGGCAAAAACGCACACACACCCTCACTGTGATGCAGGTGGCTAAGTAGACCACGCCCACTATGGCCATGCCCACCCAACAACTGGGCAGAGAACCGGTTGCTAAAATTTTTGAATCCCACCCCTGCCTATAGCATTTCTGACAAATGGTTATCCAATCTCTTCTTAAAAACTTCCAGTGTTGGAGCATTCACAACTTCTGGAGGGATGTTGTTTCCACTGATTAATTGTTCTAACTTTTGATCACATGACCGTGGGGATGGTGCAACACTTGTAAGTGCAAGGACCAGTCGTAAGACACTTCTTTTTAGTGCCATTGTAACCTCAAAGGATCATTAAATGAATGGTTGTAAGTCGAGGATTACCTGCAAACCCAGCAGGGGCTCAACCAGAAAAGTGTCTTTTTGGCTCCCACAAACCCATCATCAATTTCTCATGCCACATGCAAATTTGGGAACCAGTATATGTGAAATAAGATTATGGACTGGAGAAAACAAGGTCACTTGGCAACACTTCCCAGACTTGGGTGTGGCACCTAAGAACTTACAAAGCAGTGGCAGGAAACCACCTGTTGGATTGCTAGGTTAATTGCTGTCACTCAAGCATAATCTTCTCAGTAGGTGGTGCACATGTGTATGCATGTCCCAAAGGGGCTTTTTCTTTTCTTTTTTTTTCAGTCGTTTTTAAAAAAAATTATTTATTTATTAGTCATATTTCTATGCCGCCCACTCTCCGAGGACTCTGGGCGGCTTACACCAAAGACAGTATACTAAATAGCATATTGCCCCCAACAATCTGGGTCCTCATTTTACCCACCTCGGAAGGATGGAAGGCTGAGTCAACCTTGAGCCGGTGAGATTTGATCCGCTGATCTGCTGAACTAGCAGTCAGCTGAAGTAGCTGCAGTACTGCACTCTAACCACTGCGCCACCTCGGCTCATTTTATTTATATATAAATATTTTGAATACAGTGTATTGTCCAGGCATAACATTTTACGAAAGACAAAAAAGAAAAAATAACACCTATACTGATAGTAATAATAATAATAATAATACAACAGAATAATTCTAACTGTATTTATAATTGTATTCGCTTGTTTATGTTCCTATAAATTATATTAGCATATATACTCTTTCTTCATCTAATTTCTACCTCTTATCTCTAACCATTTCAGTACTGTTGTAACTTTGAATGGTGACTAAATAAACAGTTGTAAATCGAGGGCTACCTGTATATCAATATTTCCAGAACTTAGCAAGGGATACAGAATAATAACTTAGTTTTGCACACAATTCGAACTTTAAACCAATGAAAAGTACAACCTTTTAACTGTACAACAAATTTGAAATCTTCCGTTCTTGAGTAATTGGAGCAGTGGGTGTGGGAAAATATGAATATGCGAGCTGCCCTTTGTTATACCGTGTTTTCCCCAAAATAAGACCGGGCCTTATATTAATTTTTGCTCCAAAAGATGCATTATGGCTGCTGTGACCCAGGCCCAAGTAGGTAGTAATCGATGCAAACAGTTCCAAAACAAACAGACTTTATTAGAACAGCTGAGAATTAACTCATTCTCAGTGTAGTCCAGACTAAATTAAAACAAACTCTTCATAACACAAATTCTTCAGTCTAATCACCAACCTTCGTATAATTAAGCAAACTGCCAAAGGCATCTCTTGGCAAAAGTTCAAAAGAAGAAGACGCTGACAAGAGATAAGTGCAACAATACGATCAACGTTGTTTTCCGACAAAGAGCCCAAGAGCCATTGCTGGTCTTTTAAGCCTTATGGGAGGGGCCAATCATCTCTTGACCCTACTCCCGAGTCGTCCTCTCTGCTTTAGCTGCTCCTGCCTTCTGGTAGCTCTTCTCATGCGTGCACTAGGAACAGGCTCCTCCTGTTCCTCTGCCTCTCTGCTCCCAGCCTCTGGAGGCTCCGGAGTCCGCACATCACTCCTCGATGGCCCTGGCCCCATCTCTGCCTCCGACGCAGAGCCCTCATCCGGGCCTTCCCCAGCTTCCAGGACTGGCCCATGTTCTTCTTCAGCCTCATCGCTGTCCGACTCCGCTGCCAGCTCCGCAGGCTGCTGGCGAACCACAACACTGGCTTATTTTCCGGTTAGGTGTTATTTTGGGGAAAATACAGTACTAAACGCCTCCGCCTGGTTGACAATCTTAACTGAGGCTTATTTTGAGGGTAGGGCTTCTATTACGAGCACCCTGAAAAATCATGCTAGGGCTTATTTTCCAGTTGGGTTTTATTTTTGGGGAAACAGGGTAAATCCTCCCTGTGAAACCTCCAACTCTTACAAAGACTAGAAATGAATGCCATCCATTCTAAGTAAAAACAAGTAGTCCTTGACTCTCAACCATAATTGAGCCAATTTTGGTCGTACGTTGTAATGATTGTAGAGTGAGTTGCCATATGACTGGACCCAATATTACGACTGTGGATTCACTTTCATGGTCGTGCTCATTTGCTTACTGCAAAAAACAAGTTGGTCATGTGATGACCCACTCTACCACCTTCACAACTTATGACCGTAATGGGCAGGCCGTAAGTTGAGAACTACAGGTAGTCCTCGACTTACAACCACAATTGAGCCCCAAAATTTCTGTGGTTAATTGAGACAATTGTTAACGTCAGTTTTGCCCCGCTTTTACGACTTTTCTTGCCACACTTGTTAACTGAATCACTGCAACTCTTACGTTAGTAACGAGGGGTTGTTAAGTGAATCTGGCTTCCCCGTGGACTTTTGCTCGTCGCAAAAGGGGATCATAGGACCCCGGGACATTGCAACTGTCATAAATATGAACCAGTTGCTAAGCATCGGAATTTTGATCACGTGACTATGGGGATGCTGCAACGGTCATAAGTATGAAAAATGGTCGTGAGCCACTTTTTTTTCAGTGCCGTTGTAACTCCAAATGGTCACTAAATGAACCTTTGAGGACTACCTATATCCCGGAGACAGCAAACAGCCTTCCAGGAGAAGAAGCAAGGTAGCAAAGCAACTCTTACAGGCAGCTGTCAATTACATTTGGTTGCTTTCCTGTTGCTCCAGCTGCAGGAAACACCCTTGCCTTGGACCTTGGCTTCGGTTCCTTTGCCTGCCTTTCTGCAGGATAAGACAGGCCTCGGATTCTGCATATGTACGTTGATGAGAGTTATCTCTATATACACAGAGGCAGCCCGTTCCTGAACAGCTGCCAAATATTACCTAACCGAAGGGTTAACACAAGACAAAGCACACGCAGGTCTGTAATAACAACATATAGCTTTGCCAGGATGCCCTGTGTAAGCAGGCAGGTGGAGAATGCCAGCCCATACATCTCCTATAAGAAAACAATGCTTTGTTGGCATCCGAATGCAAGTCTAGATTAATTAAGCAGATTTCAAGGGATTAACTGAACTCAAATGCGTTCCCATTTGAAATCTGCAGGCTTCTGTCTGTCTTTTGCAATGTGGTTGGTTCACGTAAGCAATATGCTGTTTGCCAAAAAGTCTTTAAAACCCTCTTTAAAATTAACAACGAAAGTGTCAAACTGAATTCATGTCAGTTTGACAGCAGGACAGAACGACCGCACATGTTTGATGAGGCAGACATGTGTAAAATACATGTATGTTTTAGCAAGGGTCAACTTTAGAAAGGGCGCTTGGCCTGTTTTCAAAAATGACAAGTGTGGTTTTCGTCTTCATTATCCCGGATAACCCAGATGCTAAGGGATTTTGTTTGCATTAGTTTTCTATAATCTGAAAATACAAAACAAACAGAACATTAGAAAGGAGGAGGTAGACAGACAGATAGACAGACAGACAGACAGACAGAATTTTAGTAATCAATTTCCGGTCGGCAAAAAGATCTCTTTCACCAGTTGAAATTCAAGCTGTTAAGGCTTAGAGGCAGAGCCTTGCCACGGAAAAAAAATCCACCCCATCTTGCGGTGAAAGGAATTGAAAAAACCTGCTTAATTCAAATGAAAGATTTATCTTCTAAGATGTACGGACTTCAGTTCCCAGAATTTTCCAGCCCAACAAGTTGAGAAACACTGCACTAAGTCATTCCATCCACCCATTAGCTGGGTTGGCTGAGCATTTATTTATACCATTTATATCAGTTAGTCCTCAATTTATAACCAGTTGCTTAGCATCTGCTTAAAGTTATGACGGACTCCCCAAAAGACACAACCTGGTTCCGAAGTTCCCATGGTCATGAACGCATTTCAGGAGCTTGACAACTGCCCTGCATTTACTGCCATTTGCAGGATCCTGTGATCACATGACCATGATTTACAATGTTTTTGCTGAAAACTGCCCTTTACTTCCAGTTTCGGCAAAAATGGCCCCATAAGAAACACAATGAGTTTGCTTAATGACCACCACAAAAAAAAAAGGTAAAATCAGTTCGATCACATCATGCCCCATTTTACGACCATAATGAGCATTCTCCACTATATTTATTTGTTGAAGACTACCTGGAACTACCCATCTCGAACCAGTGACTGGGCCGCAAGCCATCATTAAAATAGTTAAAAACACAATGCAAAGAAGAAATTGAGGACAATGGGAGTTGTAGGGCTACATTCCTGGATGGTGCCATGATCGAGAAGCTAATTCAGTGGATGAAGTTAATTTGGAAGATGAGCAGATGGAGGTAAAGGAATAATGCTTAAGCTTCTGAAATTTTTACTAGCATTGTATTGATTCCATGTGGAGAATAAAGATACTCAACTTACGGCCACAATTTAGTCATTTTTCCAGTGCTGTTGTAACTTCAAAATGGTCACATACAACATAAACTGTTCTAAGTCAAGGAATAGCTCAAGAAGATTGATTTAAGATACAGAAGGATCTTGACAGACTTGAACAATGGGTGCTATCTAACAAAATGAAATTCAACGGTGAAAAAAGTAAGGTTCTACATTTAGGCAACCAAATGCACAGATATAGTATAGGTCCATGATGGCGAACCTATGGCACACGTGCCACAGGTGGCACGTGGAGCCATATCTGTGCGCACGCGAGCGTTGCCCTAGCTCAGCTCCAGCATGCATGTGTGCGCCGACCAGCTGATTTTTGGGCCTTCTGGGCCCACCTGAAGTCAGGAAACGGGCCGTTTCCAGCCTCCAGAGAGCCTCGGGGGGGGGGGGGGAAGGCCGTTTTCGCCCTCCCTGGGCTCAAGAAAGGCTCTGGAGCCTGGGGAGGGTGAAAAATGGGCCTACCGAGCCCACTGGTATCCTTTTTGCCTTTGCGTGTCAAAAGCGCGAGGGGCGTTGGGGCATTGAATTATGGGCGTGGGCATGCATGTGCAAGACACCCCCCCCCCACGACCCCCTTTTTTGGCACACGACGGCAAAAAGGTTAGCCATCACTGGTATAGGTGGTATCTTGCTCAATAGTAGTAACTGTGAGAGGGATCTTGGAGTCCTAGTGGACAACCATTTAAATATGAGCCAGCACTATGCAGCAGCTGCCAAAAAAGCCAACACAGTTCTGGGCTGCATTAACAGAGGATTAGAATCAAGATCACGTGAAGTGTTTATACCACTTTATAATGCCTTGGTAAGTCCACACTTGGAATACTGCGTCCAGTTTTGGTTGCCACGATGTAAAAAATGTGTTGCGCCTCTAGAAAGAGCGCGGAGAAGAGCAACAAAGATGATTAGGGGATTGGAGGCTAAAACATATGAAGAACCGTTGCAGAAATTGGGTGTGCCTGCTTTAGTGAAAAGAAGGACCGGGGCGACATGATAGCAGTGTGCCAATATCCAAGGTGCTGTCACAAGGAAGAGGGGGTCAATCTACTTTCCAAAGCACCCGAAGAAGGCAGGACAAAAAGCAACGGGTGGAAACTAATCAAGGAGAGAAGCAACCTAGAACTAAGGAGAAATTATCTGACAGTTAGAACAAATAATCAGTGGAACCGCTTGCCACCAGAAGCTGTGGGTGCTCCAACACTGGAGCTTTTTAAGAAGAAATTGGACAACCATTTGTCTGAAATGATATAGGGTTCCCTGCCTGAGTAATAGGTTGGGACTTCCAAAGTCCCTTCTAACTCTGTTATTCTGTTGTAAATTCATTCTTTCAATGAAAACTGTTTGGCACTTTCATATTCATGGACTGCTGTCAAAAGCTTAGACAAAGATGGAAAGCTGATTTGTTCTGGGACGAAGCTCCCCTCCGGGGAGAAAAAGATTGTGGAGGCAGAGATCCACCCTGTGCATTTATTATTTGAAGCAAGCAGCCACGAGGAGGAGCTGACTGTTTGCTCTCTCTTCATTGGCTTCCTCCCCTTCCAGCCTCTGGCCCGCCCTCCAAAAGCCAGCAAAACATGTTTTCATCAAGAACTCGGAACAGAACTGGGACACCAAGTTGGGTTTCTGAGAAACGGAGGAGGCCCTGGAATGATGCTGACCTTCTCCTTAAAAGCATTTAGGAAGATCGCTGGGAGCAGCTGGAGCAATAAATTCTAAAGCCCTCCATCCAAAGAGGAGGCTTCCCTCTGTGCCTCTGTATGATGCCTTGCTCGTTGGCCGATTCCTTCTGATATGAGTGGAGCAGAGGTGGGTTTCAGCAGGTTCTGACCAGTTCTGGAGAACCGGTAGTAGAAATTTTGAGTAGTTCGGAGAACCGGTAGTAAAAATTCTGACTGGCCCCGCCCCCATCTATTCTCTGCCTCCCAAGTCCCAGCTGATCGGGAGGAAATGGGGATTTTGCAGTACTCCACTTCCCCTGGATTGGATTCCTGATTCTCTTACATTGAATAATTAAAATTATTCCTTTTAAAAATGGCAGAAGTCAAGCGATCATCAAATTTCAGGGGACTGAGGCACTTTCACACGGAATCTTAGGATGTTTCACAAATTCTCTACAGTGTTTCTCAAACTTGGCATCTTTAAAATGTGAGTTTTTTAAAAGAGCCTTGGTGGCGCAGCAGACTAAAGTGCTGTTAACTAGCACCAGCTGCCTGCAATTACTGCAAGTTCAAATCTCACGAGGCTCAAGGTTGACTCAGCCTTCCATCCTTTCGAGGTAGGTAAAACGAGGACCCGGATTGTGGGGGCAATAAGCTGACTTTGTATTAAAAAAAGAAAAAAAGAACACCGCTTGGGGGGGTCCGAAAGCCCCACTAAGCAGGTATATACAAAAGTATGAAGGCTATTGCTTAACGCATTGTAAGCCGCCCTGAGTCTCCGGAAAAGGGCGGCATATAAATTGAACCAATAAATAAATACATTTTTTTTATATTAAATTTATAGACCGCCCTTCTCCCTGAGGACTCAGGGCGGTGTACAGCCGGAATTAAAAAACACATAATATAAACAAGAACAATTAAAAATAGAATAATAAATTTCGGCTCAAATTAAAAATACCAATCCCCATAAAATTTAAAATTTAAAATTTAAAATACTGCTTAAGCCAGCCCGGCTTGTTTGAAAAGGTAAGTTTTCAGGGCACGATGGAAGGCACTGATATTTTACAGTATCCTTCCCCTGGAGTGGGGAGGGAATGGAGATTTTACAGAATCTTTCCCCTGCCACGCCCACCAAGTCATGCCACGCTCACCAAGCCACACCCACAGAACCGGTAGTAAAAAAATTTTGAAACCCACCACTGGAGTAGAGAGTCTCCTGCCGCTTTCTAGCAGTGAATTACCCCACCTTTCCATGCAAGAATGCAGCAGAAAGGCTGGTCCTTAATAAATAAATAAATAAAAAACCTCCCTGGGTTATCCTTCTAATTATCTGCTGTTTAATTAATTATTTAATTATTGTGTCATTATCTAATCAAGGAGAGAAGCAGCCTAGAGGTAAGGAGAAATTTTCGGGCAGTGAGAACAATGAAACAGGGGGAACGGCTTGCCTTCAGAAGTTGTGGGTGCTCCAACATGGGAGGCTTTTAAGAAAAGATTGGACAAACATTTGTTTGAAATGGTATAGGGCAGGGATGTCAAACTCAAGGCTCAGGAGCCAGAGCTGGCTCGCAGGGTGCTTAGATCTGGCCCGTAGATCTGGCGAAGGACCGGCCTATGGTGCCTCTGCCAGCGAAAACAGAGCTCGGGAGGGCCTCATGTGGCCCTTCCGAGCTCCATTTTCACAGGCAGAGGGTCGCAGGAGGCTATCACAGCCAAAAATGGAGATCAGGAACCCATTTTTGCTGGCAGAGCGTTCAGGATGCCACAGGTGCCCCCGACATGAGTGACGTCAAGCTAGCCACGGCCACCCTGGCCACACCCACCCTGGCTCCCTGAGGTCAAACACAACCCTGATGTGGCCCTCAATGAAATTGAGTTCGACGCCCCTGGTATAGGGTCTCCTACTTGAGCAGGCGGTTGGATTAGAAGACCTCCAAGGTCCCTTCCAACTCTGTTATTCTGTTAAAGTTTATCTTCTTTCATCGGACCTTGCAGGAGATCTCAATAATGCCTATAATTTATGCTATAATACCAGCTATTATCCCATTAATTCCCATTGAACCAAGACTTGGTTCTCTGCAAAAGTTATCTGTTGCAGCTCTGTATGAGTCACTGTCCAGGGCAGACCTCCCCAGTTGGGAGCCACACCTAGCTCAGTGATTCATGAAAAAATATAAAATATAAACACACACACACTCCTACACACCCACAGTATTGTTTGATTTCTTCTAAGTTAATTGCCCAAAGGGGAAACACAAACTGATTCCTAGGAGCATCAATTAGAGACAACAACATTATGAAATCCATCTCTAATCTGAGGGAGGGGGAGAGAGAGAGAGAGAGATTGAGAACCTTATGATGCTAGGAATAGAACCTGTGTCAGCTGAAGAGACGGAGCTCCATGATCTTCCCCCTAAGAAAAATCTTGATAAATCAAATCCAGTGTCCAATATAGTTTCCAAGAAGCCCATAAGTTTGGTATGAAGATTACTGCCCTCCTCTGCTACTTATCCTCCACTAAAATTAAAAATTAAACTCTTGAAAGATAGCCTGCTCAAAACTTGGCTATAGTCCACTCTTCAGCTTAACTATAGATAGTCCTTAGTTTATGACCACAATTGAGCCCAAAATTTCTGTTGCTAAATAAGGCAATTTTTAAGCTAATTGTCAGGCCTGGAAGCCATCTTTTGCATTGGGCCTTCAGGCCTGCCACATTTACTGTTGTGGGAAACTGGGAGAGGGGATTGTATGGAGCATGGGTGATACGTAGTCATAATAACATTCTTTTCTCAGAGAGTCAAGGACATCTTGCCCTGCACCTGGAAGGTTGTGACTGGGAGGCATTTCCAGTTGGGTCGGTGCTTTGATTGGACCATGTGATGGACATGTGGGTGCTGGGCAGGGACTTTCTTTTGGGTGGGGAAAACCTGGAAGCTTTCAGATTCGGGTTTTCCCAGATGTGCCAATATGACGTCTCTAATAAAATAGAACTTCAAGAAACTTCAAGCCTCCGAGTCTTCTTTCGTTGAGGATGTTACTTGGAACCCTGATACTAATTTTGTCCCATTTTACGACCTTTCATGCCACAGTTGTTTTAAGTGAATTGCTGCAAGTTAGTCATGTGGTTGTTAAGTGAATCTGTCTTCCTCGTGGACTTTGCTTGACAGATGGTCTCAAAAGAGCCTTGGTAGTACAGTGGTCTAAAGCACCCTGTTATTAACACCAGCTGCCTGCAATTATTGCAGGTTTGAATCTCACCAGGCTCAAGGTTGACTCAGCCTTCCATCCTTTCTAACGTAGGTAAATTGAGGACCCAGTTTGTGGGGGCAATAAGCTGACTTTGTATAAATATACAAAAGTATGAAGGCTATTGCTTAGCGCATTGTAAGCCGCCCTGAGCTTCCGGAGAAGGGCGGCATATAAATCAATTTTTTTTTTAAAAAGTGATCACATGACCTTGGGCCAATGCAACCGTCATAACTATGAGCCGGTTGCCAAGCGCCTGAATTTACAGGGATGCTTCAACAGTCGTAAGTGTGAAAAACAATCATAAGCCGCTTTTTTCAATGCCCTTGTAACTTTGAAAGGTCACTAGTTGTTAAATCGAGTATTATCTCTATTAAGAAGGGGTTTTTTTTCCTAGTGTTCAGTTGGAATCTGTTTTCTGGCAACTTAAAACCCATCTGGAATATCAAAAGAACAGATCTTGACCTTCTGCGTTCAGGTATTTCGAAGGGCGGTATCATATCCCCTTTTAGGCATCTAATTTCTTAAGGTTAAACATAATCCCTTTTCCTGGAATCCTTTCTTTTAGGATTTAATTTCTACTAGCTCCTCTTTATTGCACCCATTCCATTTGATGGGAGTCATTGTTAAACTGGGATACTGATTGCAACTGAAGGTGGGTTCTGATATTTCCACTATTCTTCTCCCATTAGGTGCAGAGACAGTCTCACTTAAAAAATAATCAGGAGTTTGCAGGCCCAGGAACGGTTTGAAGAATTCTCCGCTTGCCTTGGGTGAACAGACAAATCACACTGACTGGCCTTATCTCTCTATCCAGGTCTGAGAACATTCAAACATTCGCTGGGAGATGGCGTTTCTTCCCAGCAGTTTCCTTTGATGTTACTAGCAAACAATTCTTGCAGCATTCCTCATGTTGGCATCAGATAAAGGAGCTTTTTTTTCGGCTGGGTTAAGGGCATCTCAGACAAAAGCATTGGCACTTGGCATGTTCTACTTGGAAGAGAGAGCAGTCTGAAACTGCTTCCTCCAACATTTTCCAGTGCAGTTTTTTCTCCTCCCCCTTTGAAGGATGCTGTTAGAATAGAATGTATAGCCTGAGTTTTAGGTACCATCAAGTTGGTGCTGACTCTTAATGACTTTCACCAGTCCTTTGCAGTTTTCCAGTGGTGCAGCCATCATAAGTTGTAAACAAGTCTATTCGCCCTTGAAGCTGGTTTCTTCTCTTTACTTCCACTTTCCTAGCATTAAGGACCACGCAAAAGAGCTAGATCTTTGCATTATGTGTCTCAAGTATGATAATTTGAACATGCTGATTTGGGTTTTGAGTAAGAACACTGTATTGATTTGTTAACCGTAATGACGCATTAATTCTGCCAACTGCCAGGAGTTTGATCTTGACCGGCCCAAGGTTGACTCAGCCTTCCATCCTTCCGAGGTCAGTAAAATGAGGACCCAGATTGTTGGGGGCAATACTCTGTAAACCACTTAGAGAGGGCTGTAAAAGCACTGTGAAGTGATATATAAGTCTAAGTGCTATTGCTATATATTTGTTTGTTTTCTTGGCTATTTATGGGATTCTGGCAGTCTTCTCCAACTCTAAGGTTCAAAAATATCAAAATGCAAAGATGCACTATTGGTAGGAATCAGATTTTTTATTTAAAGTCACTAAACTCCATGACTTGACATACAATAAACATTTGCATGCTTTCCCCCCAGACTGAGATGTTACCTATTTGATGGCCAGGTCAAAACAAACTCAGATTAAGTTCTTGCAAGCTGGATTGTGGTTTACTGGGGATTGATCATCTGATCCCAACTTTGTCTCTGGGCACAGTCCCATCCTCCCTAAATTTGGGTTTTGAGTGAGAACATCCTCCCTAAAGGAACATGTGTCAGACGTGCCCCATCTTGGTTCTCTAGACAAGAAAGACCCTCGATTCCATTTGTAGTGAAAACAGGGGTGAAATGCTACTGGTTCAGTCTGGTTCAGATGAACTGTGATATGCGGGGTGCCACAAGGGTCGGTCCTCTCGCCCCTCCTGTTCAACATTTATGTGAAGCCGCTGGGCGAGATCATCCGTGGTTTTGGGGTGAGATATCATCAGTACGCTGACGACACCCAGCTGTACATCTCCACCCCAGATCACCCCAACGATGCCCTTGAAATGATGTCCCGGTGCCTGGAGGCCGTGCGGATCTGGATGGGGAGGAACAGGCTCAGACTCAATCCATCCAAGACCGAGTGGCTGTGGTTTCTGACGTCCCGATATAGTCAGCTGGTGCCATCGTTGACTATCGGGGGCGAATCATTGGCCCCCGCAGAGAGGGCGCGCAACTTCGGCATCCTCCTGGATTCACAGCTGTCTTTAGAAGAGCATTTGACGGCCATGACCGGGAGGATTTTTTATCAGGTTCGCCTGATTCGCCAGTTGCGTCCCTTTCTGGATCGGGACTCGTTACACACGGTCACTCACGCCCTCGTCACCTCTCGCCTGGACTATTATAATGCTCTCTACATGGGGCTCCCCTTGAGGAGCACCCGGAGGCTCCAACTGGCGCAGAGTGCGGCCGCGCGGGTGGTGATGGGAGCGACGTGGCGCTCCCATATTACTCCTCTCCTGCGCGAGCTGCACTGGCTCCCGGTGGTCTTCCGGGTGCGCTTCAAGGTGTTGGTTACCACCTTTAAAGCGCTCCATGGCTTAGGACCCGGGTACTTACGGGACCGCCTACTACCACCAATAGCCTCCCACCGACCGGTACGCTCCCATAGAGAGGGGCTCCTCCGGGTGCCGTTGGCCAAACAATGTCGGCTGGCGGCCCCCAGGGGGAGAGCCTTCTCTGTGGGGGCACCCACTATCTGGAAAGAGCTCCCCCCGGAGTTACGGAGGATCCCGGATCTTCGTGCCTTCCGCCGTGAGCTAAAAACTTTCCTGTTCCACCAGGCGGGCCTGGCCTAATTCTTCCCTTTTTCCCCTTCTTTTATAAAAATAATTTAAAAATTTTAAACTGTAAATATTGTAATATTTGGGGTTTAAATATTTTATAATTGGGATTTTAAATAATTGGGGCCATTGTTTAATTTGGTTTTATTTGGCTTTTAAATTTTGTATGTATGTTTTTTAACTTTTGGCTGTTCCCCGCCCTGAGTCCCCTCGGGGAGAAGGGCGGTATATAAATCTAAATAAATAAATAATTAATTAATTAATAAATAAATAAATAAATAAACTGGTAGCGATAAAAACTACCTGTTCGGGCAAACCAGTAGTAAAAAAAAGCTACTGGTTCAGTTGAGCAGGATTTCCTGCTTTCTAGCAAAGCTAAACCGCGCAGCACAGGTGATCATCAGATCGTAGCTTTTTTTAACTACCGGTTCGCCTGAACTGTTAGCTTTTTAAATGTGTAGCGTGCATTTGTGAGTACTGTGTATGGACACACAGCATGCATTTGGCACATAGCACGCATGCGCAGCCAGCGAACTGGTAGCAAACCGGTTCAGATTTCACTACTGGGTGAAAGGTATACTTTTACTAAAAGCCAAGTGGATTACAGTACATGAAAGCCAAAACTGAAATTTGTGGATCAAACGTTCTGGGTTAACTTTCCCTGACCACTTCCTCTCCTCCCCTGGTCTCTCATTGTCCAATTATATTTGAATAAATTGTTTTGGGAACAGTCTCTTCAATGTTGGTGAGCTGTTGCATTCAATTCCCAGGGCTTTGACCTTGAGATGCTGCCTCTGAAAAGTACGATGAGTAGTTTCCCCGTCCCGTCCAACTCCCCCCCCCAGTTGATGGCAGACTGACAGCTAGCAAAGGCAAAGTTCACATGTAGGATGGCAGTTCTGACAACATGTCTGCAATATGGGGGTCATCGTGGAGTTCCCAACAGATGTTTTGCTCCATTTTGGCTTGGCCACAGTGATTCCTGCCATCATCACCTGATACCTAGCCTACTGTAATACTCTCTACATGGAGCTGTTCTGGAAATCAACTCAGAAGCTCCAACTGGTCCAAAATATAGAAGTCCATCTGCTAAAGTAGCAGATACAACTGTGTGGCAATGCAGTATTGACTGCATTGGTCATCTGTTTGTTTCCAGGTCAATCCAATTTTAGTTCCCCCTCTTAAGACCCTACATACATAGCTTGATACTTGGAGATTACAGGAAAAATTTTCCCACCCAGATTTGCCCCGTCCTATAGGAACTTCCAATGATCAGGAAGTCCTTAAGGACTTGTTTCTAAAAGCAACTCTCATTTTTTTAAAGATAAGGCTTCTGGAGGACATAGCTTCCAATCTCCCAGTCTTCTTCTTGTGCCATATCCTTCATCGGATGTTGGCGATCCTATTTTTATCAGCAGCTGCACAAAAAAGTGCTGCTAAGTTTTGTCCAAACCAGTCCCTTAGATTTTGAAGCCACAATGTTCTTCTTCTGCCTGGACCTCATTTGCCTTCAATCTTAATGACTTATGTGCCCAGTCTTAATGATACGAATCCTCATTTTTGGAAGACATGAATTCCAGTGGTAAGGAAGAACCCCAATCTCAAACAATTCAACCTTGGCACTCACATCCATGTCATCCTAACTCTGACTTTTTTTTGCATGTGTCATAGGTTATTCGCATCTGTTGTAGGTTGGTCAGATTAAGTTACTAGATTGCTTCGTTTACTATAGTGGTCTATAAATACACAGATACATAAATTATAGGAAATAACTATGCTTGACACGAATGCTTTGCTTTGCAGCAGGCAAACTCATTTACTTTAAAAAAAAACAGATTGGATAATATAACATGATGAATGAAGCCTGTTAAGCACCAACAAAAGTTTCCATTGGGAACTAGGATGAAAGCTAATAAAAGAAATTATTCCAGATACATAGTTTTAGAGACAGAACTTGTAAAGTGAGGACTAACCCCCGTTTGAGGAAATTGTGGAGGAAAGAGAATATGTTAAACCCTACTTCGCCCCCTAAAAACTGGAGATTTAATATTCTCCCACCCCTTTCCTATAGTATAAGAACTCCTTGACTTACAACCATTTATTTAGCAACTGTTCAAGGTCACAAAGGCTCTGAAAAAAAGGGACTTAAAAGCCAGTCCTCGTAATCATGACCGTCACAACGTACAGTTGTGTGATCAAAATTCAGGTGCTTGGCACTCGGCATGCATTTATGAGGGTTGCAGCATCCTGGGGTCACGTGATCATCGTTTGTGACCTTCCCAGCTTCCCAGAACAAGCAAAGCCAATCTGGATTTGGTTAACAATCCCATGATTTGCTTAACAATTGTGGTGGTTCACTTAACAACCATGGCAAAAATGTTGCAAAATTGAGCGTGACTCTCTTAACAACTGCCTTGGATAGCCACAGAACATCAGGTCCCAATTGTGGTTGCAACGCAACCTGTAATTCAGGCTCTGGTAAAAAGCAAGACCACTCCTGTGTATCTCTAAGCATCCTTTTTGCAGGAAAGTTGCATTTATCTCGGAATACAATTGTTGTTGTTGTTGTTTAAGAACCAAAACAAAACCAGAAACTTGTTGGTTGTCACACAGTCCCAACACAGGAACACAGGTGGCGGCGTTCTTTGACTTGAGTTCTGCCAGCCCAAGGTCATCATGCTTCAGTTCCACTCTCTTAGGATGCTGGAGAGATTCTGCCTGTGTGTTTGGCAGGCAGCCTAACTGGAAAACCCGTAGTCCATCAAGTTGCTGGCAACCCAACGGTCCAGAGCATATGACCCCGTGGAAACAGAACGTTCCGAAGGATACACCACAGCTTGGGGGCACGTCCGGGACACTGCTTGGCTCAGCTACTTCCAAAGCTGCTGTCTTTTGTGTTCAAAAGCAACCGTCTCTCTCTCTCCCCCCCCCCCCATCCCACATCATACACACTTTTCCCCCAGTGGGCAAAATAGCTAGAGAATGTAAATTGACTTCACGGTGACCTTTGCAAAATTGCAACCGGAGAGGGGGGAAATTGCTATGGATCGGTGAAACCCAAATTGTCCACGTTGGTTTGTTGGTATTTGCAAAATTCCCGGGAGAACTGCCAAAGGGGGTGGGAACAGACCCCACTGCCAAAGATATAGAACAGACCCCACAAGTCTGCAGTTTGTTTTCAAACTTTTCCGAGCCTGAGCATCTCTGGTACGTGCGGAAAAATCCTCCCAGCAGGAGAAGAGAAAGGCAAAAAATATTTCTATGAAAGATCTAAAATATTTCTCAACAGAGGCATTTATCCTATTCTAAATTGATAGCCACAGCTTTAAATTCTGCCGTTTGCACACCTCTTGAAAAGCGCAGTTGCTTCAAATTCTGAATAGAGGGGGATTTTTTTAAAAAACAAAACCACCAAGAATTACGTGCGCAAAATCCTTGTCCTATTGTGTGCAAAAAGAAGAAAGAAAGAAAAACTAAAGCAACATAGAAAAACCATCAGATTAACTACAATCGGTTTCTCTAGCCCAGGGGTCTCCAATCTTGGCAACTTTAAGGCTTGTGGACTTCAACTCCCAGGATTCAATTGCCAAGATTGGAGACCCCTGCTCTAGCCTTTGTTTGCAGAATTTAAGAAAAATCTTAGTACTATGAAAAGTAGGCCTTCCTCCATATATTTTTGTGCTGGGCATGTGCTCAAGTCACTCTCACAAATTTACACACCAGCCTGTGGATGTCAATTGTAATAGAATTGTGAGATCTTCACCTTGCAAGGAGAAGAAAGCTGGGTGCTCTGTATCCACACACACCAGATGAATTAACTAGGGGATCACCTCTGAGTAAATATACATATGGTTTAAAACAAGTTTGGTTACTTATGCCTCGAAACCTGTTTTTCCAGTATTTTTTTTCCTGGCCATTTCTGAAGGGGGAAACTCATGAAAACTTCAGTGTGAACCTAAAATAGGCATGACACATGGGGAAAAAATTGCAAAAACTGCCCTCTTATCTAAAAGCAAATCAACTTGAAGAGCTATAGCTAAACCATGCCAGATCTGCATACAGTACTTACGTGCAGAGACATTTTTTAAAGGTGGGCAAGTACAGGTAGTGTCGATCATTGGTGAAATCCAATTTTTTTTACTAGTGGTTCTGTGGGCGTGGCTTGGTGGGTGTGGGGTGGCTTGGTGGGCGTGGCTTGGTGGGCGTGGCAGGGGAAGGATACTGTAGAATCTGCATTCCCACCTCACTCCAGGGGAAGGATATTGCAAAATCTCCATTCCAACCCCACTCTGGGACCAGCCAGAGGTAGTATTTGTCAGGTCTCCAAACCACTCAAAATTTCCGCTACCGGTTCTCCAGAACCTGTCAGAACCTGCTGGATTTCACCTCTGGTATCGACTTACGACCACAATCGAGCCCCAAATTTCTGTTGTTAAGTGAGACATTTGCAAACTGAGCTTTCCCCCATTTTACGACCTTTCTTGCCACAGTTGTTAAGTGAATCACTGCAGTTGATAAATTGGTAACCTGGTTGTTAAGTGAATCTGGCTTCCCCATTGACTTTGCTTGTCAGAACGTCGCAAAAGGTCATCACATGATCTTGGGACACAGCAATGGTCATAAATATGAACCGGTTGCCAAGTGGCTGGATTTTGATCACATTATCATAGGGATGCTGCAAAAGTCGTAACTTTGAAAAACGGTCATAAGTTACATTTTTCAGTGCCTTTGTAACTTTGAACGGTCACTAAATGAATTGTTGGAAGTCGAGGACTACCTGTATACAATTAATTAATGAGCTGGGACAGTCCCTCCCCATTTTCAAAATCCCTAAAATTCAGTTCCCTGAAAGACACACATGTGGATTAAAGCTTTAATTTTAGGCTTATTGGAACTGTTTGGCTGGGTTTACGTGTTTTCCTATATTCCATTCCCTGGATTCCCATAATCCTAAGAAAAATACCAAGGCTGGGTTCATGCTAAATGCTAGGCAAAAATGTTTAGGTTTGTGGTTCACCATTGGAACCTGAATTTGGCAGGTTGCCTCGGGGCATCAAAATACTTTCTGGTCTTCGCCATCTCCAGGAACAAACATAAAGAGATTGAGAAAATCTTCCAGAAGGCAGTTACCCATCGAGGAAATGTTAGTCAACTAAAAATGTACCAATAATTTCATGTGATAAAAAGCCCCAGCTTCCTGTGTTGAAATCCATATGCCCTCTTGCATTAATAACAGTCATATTGTACATAAATAATGAACCCCTGATGATAATTTGTGTGAGTTCACCATTTTGTAAAGAGCTGACGAGGAACATCAAAGCAACATTTTATAAACAAGATGGCGCCCAAGGGATGTCTTTCAGAGGAGTTTGGACTTCATTTCCCAGAATCCCCTCATGATTAACTACTCCTGCAAAGATACAGGGGTGAGTTAGATCTTAACAGTGAACAAAAGAAAAGGATGTGCTGATTTAGGATTCTGGTGGAAAGGCAAGATAGAAAGCTAGCACAGAAATATGTGAAATGAACAAGCTATTGATGTAAGGCAGACTTTTGCACTACAGAAATAAGTTTTGCTTTGGAAACCATGGTCAGATCAAAATGTGTCACCCACCCACTCATCCACCTGTCATTATATAGTCAGTAAGGTTTCTCCCAGAAGACAACAGCACTTAGCTGGGCTTGGAAACCAAATCAAATCTAACCTGGTTAGGACTGAATGGGAAGCTCCCAAGAAAATCTCAGGACAACCGTCTTGCTTGGAAAAAGGCAACAACTGATCACCAATCACTTCTGTGAAGAAAATGAGGGGTGTCACCAGGCATGAAGCTCGGCTCATGAAAACCAGGAAATTTGAAAATGAAATGAAAATGAAGCTCGACTTGTGAAAACCAGGATGATTAGGGGACTGGAGACGAAAACATATGAAGAATGGTTACAGGAACTGGGCATGACTAGTCTAGTGAAGGGGAGACATGATAGCAGTGTTCCAATATTTGAGGGGCTGCCACAGAGAGGAGCGGATCAAGCTATTTTCCAAATCACCTGAAGGCCAGACAAGGAATTATAGATGGAAAGGAGAGATTCAACCTAGAAATGAGGAGGAACTTTCTGACAGTGAGAACAATCAATCCATGGAACAGAAGTTGCCTTTGGAAGTTGTGGGAGCTTCATCACTTGAGACTTTCAAGAAAAGATTAGACTGCCATTTGTCAGTAATGGTGTAGGGCCATGATGGCGAACCTATGGCACGGGTGCCACAGGTGGCACGCGGAGCCATATCGGTGGGCACGCGAGCTCAGCTCTGGCATGCATCGTGCGCCATCCAGCTGATTTTCAGGCCTTCTGGGCCTATCAGAAGTCAGGAAACACACTGTTTCCGGCCTCTGGAGGGACTCTGGGGAGGTGGGGAAGGCCGTTTTTGCCCTCCCCAGGCTTCTAGAAAGGCTCTGGAGCCTGGGGAGAGCAAAAAACGGGCCTACTGTGCCCACCGTGCCATCTCATGCCAAAAGCGGGGGGAGCACGGGGGGGCAGGGCGCATAGAATTATGGATATGGGCACGCGTGCGTGTGACCCCACTGCGCTATCCCCGCTTTTGGCACACGATGGCAAAAAGGTTGGCCATCACTGGTGTAGGGTCTCCTGCTTGAGCGGGGTGGGGGGTTTGGGTTGGACTAGATGACCTATAAGGTCCCTTCCAACTCTGTTAATCTGTTAAATTGCAGCGTGAATTTTTTTCAGTGGGCTTCAAAGCACATGAGTATTGAAGCAGATGCTTTACGCTGAATCCTCCCTTTGGTTTTCAAATTTAATTTTAGATCCCGGGGTAGGCCAGCACCTTGACCCTGGTCGTTGCAGCTCCCTGATAGATGCCAGGCTGAATGCAGGCATCAACGTGAGCATCCTTGCCATGGCAGCTGGGAGAGAGATGGCTGCTTCTCCAGGTGGTTCAACTCTTGCAGGTCACTCTGTCCCAGTGTCAAATAACCAGCAAACAGCTGCCACTGGCTGTCTTGCATTTGGCCAGGAGGCAAGCAGGGTGGGATGGGGGGTGGGGGTGAGGGGTGTACACTGGACCAGGGGACACACATCAATAATTATTGTAATTTGTAAGGCCGCTTAGAGTAGCTCCATGATGAGATAGGTGGCAAATAAATCAAACAAATAGATAAAATTAATACAGCGAGGAGGAGGAGGATATGAGTTTTCCCTTTCTGGTTTGTTTGGAGGGGAGGGAAATTTTGTACATCCAGACTTTATAACCTGAGGACTTCAACTCCCAGAATTCCTGGGCCACTCGGGAATTCTGGGAGTTGAAATCCACAGGTGCTAAAGTTGCCATAGTTGCCTACCCTTGATGTGGACAGCAGCAGGTTAAATGTATTGGAAAAAGCAACCAGGAAATGGGTGAAAATCAGGGATTCATCAGCAATACCTGGGATGACCTGAGTAGGCTGGGGGAGCTCAACAGCAGCGAAAATTAGCTTTTCTCACACACCTATATACAGCTTTTAATTCTCTTTTGAAAATATTGTTACAGTCAGGAGCTGTTTGGTAGGATGTGTGGCAGAAAAATGTATATTGTTTATTGTTATTTTTTTCATTTGTTTCAGATGGTTTTTTACTACTGCTTTTACTTTATAAGTAATTCAAGGGCAAACATACCTAATTCTCCTTCCTCCTCCTATTTTCCTTGCAATACCTATGTGGTAGGTTGTGCTGAGAGAGAATGACTGGCTCAAAGCTACCCAGCCGGTTTTCATGCTAAGGCGGGACTAGAACTCACAGGCTCCTGGTGATTGGCCCAAAGTCACCCAGCCAGCTTCCATGCCTAAACTGAGACTAGAACTCACAGGCTCCTGGTTTATTTTTATTTATTTTATTTTATTTGTCAAGAACGTATTAGGTAATATATATGTTTAAGCATGAATTGAATACATAAAATAGATACAAATAGAGGAAACATTAGGACAGGGACGGTAGGCATGCTGGTGCTCTTACGCATGCCCCTTACAGACCTCTTAGGAATGGGGTGAGGTTGTCAGATATTGCCTACGTATGATGCCCCAGGCACCAGAAGGGGTTAAGTCTTCTAAGTCTACAGACATCCCATGTGACTGTATAAACCAATGAACTTCCTTATTGGAGTCATACCCACAAATCAATTGGATATCTTCCCTAATTCTCCCCATCCATCTCAGCAAGACAACAGTGAACTTCTCTCCCTCTCAACCTCTGAGTCATACAGTCAGGGTAACAAATGCAACAGGACACCCTGTTCATTATTGTATATTTGTAAATAATAAAATAACTTTTAAACCTGAAGCTGTATGGCCTAAATAACTTCCTCATAGACTGAATGAGCACGACCATCAGTATATATCTGACAGAGGTCTACAGTAGACAGTCTTAGGTTAAAATTTGGGGGGTTTGGGGATGAAACCACAGAGTCAGGTAGTGCATTCCAGGCATTGACCACTCTGTTGCTGAAGTCATATTTTCTGCAATTGAGTTTGGAGCGGTTCACTTTAAGTTTGTATCTATTGTTTGCTCATGTATTGTTGTGGTTGAAGCTGAAGTAGTCATTGACAGGTAGGGTGTTGTAGCAGATAATTTTATGAGCTACGCTTAGGTCATACCGAAGGCAGCGCATTTCTAAGTTTTCTAAGCCCAGAATTTCAAGTCTGGTGGCATTAGGTATTTATGCCACCAAAGGAGTGGAGGATTCTTCTTGTGAAATATTTCTGGACACATTCAATTGTATTAATGTCTGATATGCAGTACAGGTTCCAGACAGATCAGCTGTATTCGAGAATTGGTCTAGCAAATGTTTTGTATGCTCTGATTAGTAGTGTGGTATTACCAGAGAAGAAGCTACGCGAGATTAGGTTTACAACTCTTAATGCCTTTTTGGCGATGTTGTTACAGTGGGCTTTGGCACTTAGATCATTAGATATGTGTACTCCAAGGTCCTTGACAGAGTGAGGATCATCTACAAGGTCATGTCCACTCAGCTTGTATTTTGCGTTCTGGTCCTTTTTGCCAATGTGTAAGACAGAGCATTTGTTTTCTATGTTTTTAGGTTTTTTCTAGCATTTGTTTTCATTTGGTTTCTAGGTCAGCATCTTAACCTACCTACACCAAACCAACTCTTTTAATTTTTTTAAAATTTAGTTTTATATTTATCTTTTCATTATTTTTAAACATTTTGGAACTCAACAACATTCGATTTAAAGCCTAGTGGCTCTTTAACAGGCTGGGGAGGGAGCAATGGACATTAAATGCAACTTCTTAAAGAACGATTGTTACTTTCTGTGCACCAGAGGGGTAACATCAAGATGTCCAGACATACAAACTAGCTGTATCTGTGCAGCTAAAACCCTTTATACAGAGGGCAAATGAGAACAAAAACAGGATTTCAATTGCACAGAACATCTTGACTTTTTTTTTAAATATAATTTTTATTAATATATTCTATACATCAATATACAAGTGAAATATACAATCCTGCCACCATGGTGTAATGTAAGTACATTGTCCATAAATTTAAACTCATTCATACATACTTGCCATCATACATATATACATCATATATCTGTTCTATCCCACCTTTTCTGGACCCAATCGTACCATAATTTCCAACTGTTATAAAATTCTGAATCTTTTTTACCATTGATCAGTCTAGTTAATCTATCTGATTCTGCACACTCATTAATTTTATATATTATTTTCAAATCCATCGGTAAATATTGATTTTTCCACTCCTGCGCAAATGCTAATCTTGCTGCAGTAATAATATGAATCAACAAGAACCATATACCTGATTTACCATACCATACACCATATACATCTTGACTTTTTTGACTGGTCTGCAGATCAGGGGTGAAATCTAGCAGGTTCTGACAGGTTCTGGAGAACCGGTAGCGGAAATTTTGAGTAGTTTGGAGAACTAGCAAATACCACCTCTGGCTGGCCCCAGAGTGGGGTGGGAATGGAGATTTTGCAATATCCTTCCCCTGGAGTTGGGTGGGAATGGAGATTTTGCAGTATCCTTCCCCTGCCACGCCCACCAAGCCACACCCACCAAACCACATCACACCCGCCAAGCCACACCCATAGAACCGGTAGTAAAAAAAAATTGAATTTCACTATTGCTGCAGATGCTCCTGTTATACATGAGAAAGATTAAGCATACAACAGAATAACAGAATAAGAGAGTTGAGTGGGACCTTGGAGGTCTTCTAGTCCAACTCCCCTTATTCTGGCAGGAAACCCTATACCTGTGATGGCAAACCTATGGCACAGGTGCCACAGGTGGCACGTGGAGCCATATCGGTGGGCATGCAAGCTCAGCTCCGGCATGCATGCGTGCACCAGCCAGCTGATTTTCGGGCCTTTTGGGCCCACCAGAAGTCAGGAAACACACTGTTTCTGGCCTCCGGAGGGTCTCTGGGGGGGTGGGGAAGGCCATTTTTGCCCTCCCCAGGCTCCTAGAAAGGCTCTGGAGCCTGGGGAGAGCAAAAAACAGGCCTACCGGACCCACCATGCCATCACGTGTCAAAACCAGGGGGAGCACAGGGGGGCGGGACACATAGAATTATGGATGTGGGCACGCATGCGTGTGACCCCACCACACTCCCCCCGCTTTTGGCATGCGATGGCAAAAAGGTTAGCCATCACTGCCCTACACCAGGGATGGCTAACCTTTTCCAGACTGAGTGCCCAAAGCACGCACACACCTGAACCCCAAAATGCCATGTGCATGTGGCCCTGTGCATGTACCCCACTCCTTGCACATGCACGCATGGGCCCCCGCATGCACCCCGCCCCCGTGCGCATGCTCACACAGCCCCCCTGCACGCCCCTTGCCCCAATCCTTTTCCCTGTGGAGACTTCTAGTTACATAAAGGACACTCTGCATGGCTGCCAGCAAAATCCCCATCAGTCATTTGCAAAAGGCAGCTTTACTTGGAACAGCTTACATTTGCAATAATACCTTTAATACCACCAAGCAACAACATCTGACTAGCCCAGGTCAATCCTTGCGAAGGACTCGATAGGTGGATAAAAATGCCAAATCCAGTCTGAACATCTGACTGGCTCGGATGAACCATAGTAGTATTATTATTATTATTATTTCACAGGAAATTGTGCCAGAATTTTGGATTTGAGTACAGCAAAAACCACTGGGAACATCAGGTAAAGAAAGTTTTAGAGAATGAGAAACTCAAGATCTTGTGGGACTTCAGGATTCAGACTGACAGGCACTTGGTCCACAACACACCTGACATAACAATAGTTGAAAAGAAAAAAGTATGGTTCATTGACATTGCAATACCTGGTGATGCACGGATTGAAGATAAGCAGCAAGAAAAAAATCACAAAGTACCGGGACTTGCAAATTGAAGTTGAGTGATTGTGGAAAAAGAAATCGTGTGTTGTCCCGATTGTAATTGGAGCCCTTGGAGGAATACCCAAAGAGCTACCCCATTATTTAGAAATTCTAAATTTACCGGACTTGAACATTTTGACTCTACAAAAAACCACCTTACTCGGAACAGCTTACATCCTCCAATGATACCTTAACAGTTCCTAGGTCCTTGGTTAGGACTCGAGCTGCTGAGCTATTAATCAGCCTCAAAAGCTGTGAATCTCACTAAAGATTAAATAATAATAATAATAATAATAATAATAATAATAATAATGTGCATTGAAATATCTGAAAGAAATGCCATTTGCCTGCAAGCAAGAACTGAGAGGATCACAAAATAGAAAAGATAATAGAAAATGAAGAAGCTACAGCATTCTGAGACTTTAGAATTCAAACAGAGAAGCACCTTCCCCATAACACCCCAGACATAATACTGTAATTAGTTGATAAGGAAGACAAAAAAAATCTTGATAGCGGACTTCGCACTACTTGGAAACAGCAGAAGAGAAAGAACTGGAGAAAAATCACAAAGTAGAAAGACGTGCAAATAGAAATAGAACAACTGTGGCAATATAAAGCAAAGATCGTACCAATAGTGATAGGTGTCTTGGGTGCAATCCCAAGAGATCTGGAGACTTAGAAGAATTTAGAATAAGTTTATGGTCACTTTAAAAGTACACTAATCGGCATACATTAAAATGAAATTTCATTGCATTCTGCTCTCAAAGGGTCACCACCTCCAATATACACTACATAAACATGACAAAATAAATAAATAAAATAAAATAAATACAAAATTATGCACACACCCACATATATTACATGACACAGTCTAGTTTGGATGTATACATGTACATGGCGAGAAAAATGAATCTTGCTAGTTTACCAGATGGATGCTATAGGGAACAAAGCTGTTACAGAATCTGGTAATCTTGCTAGAAATACTTCAAAACCTCCTCCCAGAAGGGAGCAACAGAAACAGACTGTAAAGTGGGTGTGTGAGGTCTCTAACAATGCTTCGAGCACCACTTGAACACTGTCAGCATTGATAACTTCACTATCAGTCAATTGCAAAAGGCAGCTTTACAGCTGACATCATCTAATGCCATCAAATAACAACATCTGGCTATCCCAAGTCCTTGAGAAGATCTCAACAGGTGGATTAAAAAAGCCAAATCCAATCTAAAGCATTGGCTGACTGTGCGACTGACCATAATAATAATTTGTTTAAATTGGCATTAATCCTTTTTTTTTTTAATCCCAGGCGTGAAAGAGACAATGAGATCTCACCAAATCCTCAGCCTTGAGAGCACCTGAGGGCCAGAGATGTAGTATTTTTCATGCAGAGTTCCATCTAGCAATTGTAGTTAATAACACCTAAGGATAGATTTCTGTGCTGATTTAAACCACGGTGGGGTTAAAACCTTTTGAAAAAGGGGAGCTATTCCCACATCATGTGGCACAAAGAAGCAGTTTATTTTGCCGCCCCCAAATTACAGCTTCTCCGCCTCCTTTCTTTAATGAAATGAGGAAAGCACTCTGCATGAATCTAGAGTAAGAGAGTCAAACTCAAGGCTCGGGGCCCGGATCCGGCCCTTGGGCTGCTTAGATCTGGCCCAGGGGGCTGCCCTGGAAACAGCAAAGGACCGGCCCGCTGTGCCTCTGCCAGCAAAAACTCAGTTTTCTCTGGCAGAGGGTTGCAGGAGGCCATCCCAGCCGAAAACGGAGCTTGCAAGAGCCGCCTGTGGCCCTCCTCAACTCCCATTTCCACTGGCAGAGGATTGCAGGAGGCTGTCACAGCCAAAAATGGAGCTTGGGAGCCCGTTTTCACTGGAAGAATTCTCGGGCCGCCACAGGCACACACACCCGACACAAATAGAATAGAATAGAATAGAATAGAATAGAATAGAATAGAATAGAA
>WNWU01000001.1:91187246-91204858 GCA_012654045.1 Ptyas mucosa
AATAGAATAGAATAGAATAGAATAGAATAGAATAGAATAGAATAGAACAGAACAGAACAGAACAGAACAGAACAGAACAGAACAGAACAGAACAGAACAGAACAGAACAACAGAGTTGGAAGGGACCTTGGAGGTTTCTAGACCAGCCCCCTGCTTAGGCAGGAAACCCTACACCATTTCAGACAAATGGTTATCCAACATCTTCTTAAAAACTTCCAGTGTTGGAGCATTCACAACTTCTGCAGGCAAGTTGTTCCACTGATTAATTGTTCTATCAGGAAATTTTTCCTTAGTTCTAAGTTGCTTCTCTCCTTGAATCGTTTCTACCCATTGCTTCTTGTTCTACCCTTAGTTGCTTTGGAGAATAATTTGACTCCCTTTTCTTTGTGGCATGCTGACCATGCCCACCCTGGCCTCCTGAGGTCAAACACAACCCTGATGCGGCCCTCCAATGAAATCGAGTTTGACACCCCTGATCTAGAGGTTATGTTATTTGATATTGCTTATATTATTATCCGTGCTGTTGCAGAAGCCAGTCGAAGGGGATGGGATCGAGCCTACAACTGAGACGGACTGCAGTGGAAAAGACATTTATTTCCCTGCACCAGCTGTTCTTCTGCTCTGGGACATCTCCCTTTCTGTGGTTAACCACACACGGCTACCCTTCTCCAAGGCCACAATCCAAGTGCCAAAAACTTCCCCCCAGCCAATCATCATGAATCATAAACCTACCAGCTCCAATTTCTTTCTGAGAAGGAAAGAGTAGACACTCTCCTCCTGATTCTAGGAATTCTGGCTCAGGAGCCACGAAGACAAAGTTCAGACGAAGCCCGGCCAGCGGATTGCCTTCGAGCCATACATGGCCACTGTGTGGGTCCCCACAACAGAACCGAGAGAGGGGAAAGAGGGGGCAAGGGGCACTTAGCTCCCACCTTGAACTGGGGTTGGGGGTCAGTTACTCATGTCATCCAGTAACGTGCCTGACAATGTGTTTGCAAGAGCGGCATTGAAAGAGGGCCAGCGTTGACAAAAATAGGAACCTTCTGTAGCAAGGCCGAAAGTGAAAGCTCAGATAGGATCAACACACACCTAAAGGCCCTCAATACACAGAGATTAGTCTAAGGGTTGCAAACACACACACACGCACACACACAGAGAAACATGTACACAGAAATTGTTTTACACGGTTTTTTCCCCCTTCCTGTTCAATCATGTCCGATTTTCAGAGACTGTCTGGACAGACAAGGGTGGCCTTCAAAAGGTTTAGCAAGGGGTCCTCTGTCCGGTTGCTGGGTGGGTGTGGTCATGGTGGGCGTGGCCTAATCGGCCTGCTGCACCATGGTGGGGGGCCATTTCTGTCCTCCCCAGGCTCCGGAGGCTTTACTTGAGCCTCCGGGAGGGTGAAAACAACCTCCCTAGGCTCTGGAAGCCCTCTGGAAGTTCGAGCCTTTCCGAACTTCCAGTAGGCCCATTTTTTGCCCTCCCCGAGCATCTGCGCACACCCTGCACTTACCTGCATCCAAAACGGGCTGCGTGGGGACTCCTGGGAGGGGTGGTGTGGGATTTGGGGGTTCTCCGAACTGCACAGAATCTTAGCTAGAGGTTCTCCCAAATCCCTGCGAACCCCCAGCAGCTCACCCCTCTGGACAGGTCCCTGCAAGCAAGGGGTGGGTTCTAAAATTTTTTACTACCGGTTCTGTGGGCGTAGTTTATTTTGTGGGCATGACTTGATGGTCATGTGACAATTATATAGAATTTAGCAGAGGTACTGGTCTACCAGGCTTTTAACTGCTTGCAGAGCTGTACCGATCTACCCATTTATTTTTTGCAGGCATTGATCTACTCATGTATTTTTGCAGGCATCGGTCTACTCATTTGTTTTCTTTTAACACTAATCAGCTGTAGGGCGGCCCTTTGAAGCCCTGCGACAAGAGTTTAAACAGTTTATTTCCCTCTAGCCATCAGCTGGGACTCAGGAGGCAGCAATAGATTGGGGGTGGGGCCAAATAAAAGGTAAGAATAATGTGGGGGGGCGGGGGGTAGGGGGCGGGGGGCAGAACCGGTTCAGTGACGTCATATCGTCACCGCTACCAGCTCGGGAGAACCGGGCCGAACCAGGAAGAACCCACCACTGCTGCAAGCCCACCCCTGTGGACAGGTCCCTTGGCAAGGTTTTTTTTTTTCCAGAAGTGGTTTTGCATTGCCTCCTTCCCAGGGCTGAGGTAAAATGACTGGCCCAGTGCCATTCAGCAGGCTTTGTGCCTAAGGCGGAACTAGAACTCACAACTTCCTGGTTTTTAACCCAATGCCTTTGTTCTGTACAGCAAACTGGCTCTTCACGTAACATTCAAACAAACTCCAGTCTTACTGTGCCCATATATGTACTTTACACTCATCTTTTATACAACCATATACAATCTAGAGCCGTGATGGCGAACCTATGGCACGCGTGCCACAGGTGGCACACAGAGCCATAACTCTGGGCACGCAAGTGTTGCCTTAGCTCAGCTCCAGCATGCATGCATACGCCAGCTAGCTGATTTTTGGGCCTTTCAGGCCCACCAGAAGTCGGGAAACGGGCCATTTCCAGCCTCCGGAGGGCCTCCACGAGGGGGTGGGGAAGGCTGTTTTCGCCCTCCCCAGTCTCCTAGAAAGCCTCTGGAGCCTGAGGAGGGCAAAAAGCAGGCCTACCATGCTATCGCATGCCAAAAGTGGGGTTCGCACGGGGTGTGTGTGTGTCGCGTGTGCATGCATGGGGAGTGGGGTGCATTGAATTATGGGTGTGGGCACGCACGCACACGACCCTCCCGTGCTCCGCCCCCCCCCCCACCACTTTTGGCACGCAACGGCAAAAAGGTTAGTTATCACTGATCTAGAGGTATGGTATACACACACACCTTTATTTCTACATGGCTTACCATTTAAAATGGGTAGGGGTTGTTCAGATCAAAGTCTAATTTTAAATAAAAAAACCAATCGCAAACAACCAATGGGAAGATCAACCAGTGGAAAAGGCCTTTAATTGATTTTTAAAATGTTCCGGATTAAATTGCTTTTGAGAAAGAGTGGCATGCAAACAAACAAACAAATGAAGAGACAAACAGTTAAAACAAAAATGATTGTCAGGCGCAAGAAATCAAGAATCAGGATTGTTCAAATGTGTACCCGTTGTGGGCACAAAGGGACTCCCAACTGATGACGTGCTTGACTCCTCCCTCAGGCTCAGCCTGGTCATCTCCTACAATGACTTCCTTGTACTCATTTAAGCACTTGCAAACATAAATGCCTCTTCCAGGCTAAGGGACCAAGTATCTCTCCTCTCATTGATGAAAGAACCTAATGATTCAAAAGGAGACATTTTGGAGCCTGATACACAGAATTCTGAATGACTCTTTCAACTTTGACTTGACATTCCTGTTTTCAGGGTGAGGCATTTTCTATTCTTTCTGCTTCTCAAAGAGAAATAATGTTTAGGGACACATTCTTCGTCCTCCCTCTGCCATTTTGGAGCAAATGTTTTTCCTAAGAAACCACATCATTCTTACCCTTATGGAATTGTATACAGATTTCACTGGTTGTTAAGTGAATCGCTGTGATTGTTGAGAATCATGCAGTTGTTAAGTGAAGCTGGCTTCTCCTATTCACATTGCTTGGTCACAAATGATGATCATGTAGCTCAAGACACTGCAACCACTGTAAAATACATCCTGTGGTTGCCTAGTGCCCAAATTTTGATCATATGATTGGTTGGTTGCCAAGTGGTTGCCAAGTGCCCAAATTTTGATCATGTGATTGGTTGGTTGCCAAGTGGTTGCCAAGTGCCCAAATTTTGATCATGTGTCCACGGGGATGCTACAATGGTTGTAAATGTGAGGACTGGTAGTAAGTCACTTTTTTCACTGCCGCTGTAACTTTAAACAATTATTACGGTAAGTAAATTGTTGCTAAGTGCCCAAATTTTAATCATGTAACTCTGGGGATGCTATGATGGTCATAAATTTGAGGACTGGCCATAAGTCACTTAGACTGCCTTAGATTATGGAGACTCCATTTATTCCCTATAACTAAAAAGCATTGGCCATTAACACAACACAGCCATAGGATCAGAATAATGTCATAAACTAGTATACATTTTTAACTATCATTACATATTTGGTTGAATTTTATAATTTCCATATAAACAATGTACACAACACGCTAGCTGGGAGTAAAAGTCTACAGGTCTTAAAGTTGCCAAGTTTGAAAAACGCTGTTAAAGTGAGCAAATAGCTTTGACTATATTTTTTTTCTGCTTTATATATTACCATGATAGGCATCGCCCCCTAGAGGTCAAATCATGATATAACCATTGAAAGTTTGATGGACATAAGCTCTGTCTTTGGAACACCCCTTTTCCTAGAAGCTGAATTATTTAGGATATCAGAGAGAGCTTACCTGTTTACAATTTGGAAGGCCGAAGGATGGAATGTGGGGTTGAAAAATTGGTTGTGCAAGTAATTTTTTTTAAAAAACACCTATTTGTTTTCTTTCTGACAGGTTTTTAGTGCTGTTTAGTTATACATTAGGAAGAGATGCGGTGGCTCAGTGGCTAAGACACTGAACTTGTCGATTGAAAGGTTGGCAGTTCAGCGGTTCGAATCTCTAGTGCCGCGTAACGGGGTGAACTTCTGTTACTTGTCCCGACTTCTGCCAACCTAGCAGTTCGAAAGCACATAAAAAATGCAAGTAGAAACATAGGGACCACCTTTGGTGGGAAGGTAACAGTGTTCCGTGCGCCTTTGGCATCTAGTCATGCCGGCCACATGACCACGGAGACGTCTTCGGACAGCGCTGGCTCTTCGGCTTAGAAACGGAAATGAGCACTGCCCCCTAGAGCCGGGAACGACTAGCACATATGTGCGAGGGGAACCTTTACCTTTAGTTATACATGCTTGCTGTCAAATTGTAGTGCTGGAGAAGACTCTGGGACTGCAAGGAGATCAAATCCGTCAATCCTAAAGGATCCCTGATGTCAGCGTTCCAGAAAAAACCCCCAACTCCAAGTAAAAACTCTGAAGCAAGCATTTTTCAAAGTTCTATTTACTATAGGTAACTTTATTAGTAACAGAGTAACAGTAACAGAGTTGGAAGGGACCTTGGAGGTCATCTAGTCCAACCCCCTGCTCACGCATGAGGTAAACTGGCATATCTGGGAAAACCCAAATCTGAGAGGTCCGGGTTTTCCCTCAGTAAATGAAAACCCCCAAAACCATCACCTCACTCCTCAGTCGATCACATGCTCCAATCACCATCCGTCCCATCTCGAGACATCACTCCGACCACTCCTCCTCAAGGTGCAGGGTTGGCCTGACCTTGACCGACAGGAAGAATGCTATTATGTCTACAGACAACCCCTCTACTAAATCCCCCCCTCCTACTTTCGCACACATGAGAAGGTGGCAACATGGAAGCTTCCGGCATATTATGGCTTCCAAAGCTGACACCTGACTTCTTTGGAAGGACAGATACTGAAGCTGAAGCTCAAATACTTTGGCCAACAGATGAGAAGAGAGGACTCATTGAAAAAGACCCCGATGTTGGGAAAGATGGAAAGCAAAAGGAAAAGGGGACCAATGGCAGAGGACTGAGATAGTGTCATTGATGCAATGAACATGATTTTTTTTTAAAAAAATATTAGATTTATATGCCACCCTTCTCCGGAGACTCAGGGCGGCTTACAATGCGTTAAGCAATAGCCTTCATACTTTTGTATATTTATACAAAGTCAGCTTATTGCCCCCACAATCTGGGTCCTCATTTTACCTACCTTAGAAAGGATAGAAGGCTGAGTCAACCTTGATCCTGGTGAGATTAGAACTTGCAGTAATTGCAGGCAGCTGAATGTTAATAACATGCTTTAGTCTGCTGCGCCACTAGGCTCTTGAATTTGGCAAACTCCAAGAGACAGTGGAGACGGGGAGAGGGAGGGGCTGGCACGCTATGGTCCATGGAGTTGCAAAGTCAGATACGACTTAGCGATTGAACAACAAAAAAGTTGAACAACAACAAAAATCTGCTTTTATATCTGTGTGCTTTTGAGAAGGTCTTGAGCTCTGGCAACCCACTGGATAAGTGACTCCAATAGGATGGGCACATTTCAGCTCTCTTGAAATGCTGTCATCTCAACAGTAGTAACTATAACAAGGATCTAGGTGTCCTAGTACAGGGGTCCCCAACCTGTGGGCCGTGGTCCACTATCACGCCGTGGCCTAATTGCCACAGGGCTGCATGAGTGGCCGGCTGGTGCATGCGCATAGCCCCAGTCATACGAGCCTTGTCCCAGGTATTCACGGCCCCACTCGTGCGAGCTTTGTTGTGGGTCCTTGCGGCCCCACTCACGTGTCACCACAAACATTGCGGACGCTTACATGCACATATGCACCAGCCCCTCCCACAAAATCATCCCTTCTTTTCCCCCTTCCCCCTAGTCTGGGCCGCCAATCCGGAAAGGTTGGGGAACTCTCTCCTAACGGATCCCCTCTTAAGTATAAACCAGCAGTGTGGTGCAGCTGCCAAACAAAGCCAATGCAGTCCTGGCTGCATGAACAGAGGGATGATATCAAAGATCACATGAAATGTGAGTACTGCTTTGCACTGCCCTAAGGAGGTCACACTTGGAATACTGCATACAGTTCTAGTCATCATGATACAAAAAAGATGTTGAGACCGACAGTGTGGGAAAGATGGTAAAGGGTCAGGAAAGCTAAATCATATGATGAATGCCTGAGGGAGCGAGGTTTATCTAGGTTTATCTAGCTCAGGGGTCAGCAACCTGCAGCCCCGGAGCCACATGCGGCTCTTTGGGCCCTCTGCTGTGGCTCCCTGTCGGGTGATCCCATCACTGGCTGGCCCCACCCCTCGCCCTCCCCTCCCAGTCACTCCTCGTCTGGCCTGAGAAGGTAAGGGCAATGGCGGGGGATGGAGAAGCGGCCAGGGCAGAGACAGAGATACAGAGAGAGGGGGAGAGAGAGGTAGGAGGGGAGAGAGAGAGATGTCAAAAAGGTTTTGTGGTTCCCGGTGTTTTTTAACAACGGGTTCTCTGCCCTAATGACCAGCTGGGTAGGCGTGGCTAGGGAGTCATGTGACTGGTGGAAGTGAGTGACATTGAGTTGGCCACACCCACCCAGGTTTTGTGGCTCCCGGTGTTTTCTTTTCTGTGGGAAATGGGTCCAAATGGCTCTTTGAGTGCTTAAGGTTGCAGACCCCTGATTTAGCTTAACAGAAGGATTAGGCAGGACATGATAACTGTCTTCCAGTACTTGAGGGGCTGTCAGAAAGAAGGGGGGATTGACTTATTCTTTAAGGCATCATAATGGGGCTCCCCTTGAGGTGCACCCGGAGACTCCAGCTCGTGCAGAATGCGGCTGCGCGGGGGATTATGGGAGCAAGGGGGCGCTCCCATGTGACACCTCTCCTGCGTGAGCTGCATTGGCTCCCGGTGGACTTCCGGGTGCGCTTCAAGGTGTTGGTTACCACCTTTAAAGCGCTCCATGGCATCGGACCTGGGTATTTGCGGGACCGCCTTCTGCCACCAATAGCCTCCCACCGGCCAGTACGGTCCCACAGAGAGGGACTCCTCAGGGTGCCGTTGGCCAGGCAGTGTCGGCTGGCGACCCCTGGGGGAGGGCCTTCTCTGTGGCAGCACCTGCCCTCTGGAACAACCTGCCCCCGGAGATACGCAGGATATCAGATCTCCGGGCTTTTCGCTGTGCCCTAAAAACTTTTCTTTCCCAACAAGCAGGGCTGGCGTAACCCCCCCCCCTTTGAGATTTTAGATTTTTAAATTGTCCAATTGGGTTTTAGCTATGAGGTTTTTAAATTTACGGCCAAAGTTTTATAATTCTTTTAAATTTTTAAATTTTGTATTGAATGTTTTTTATTTCCGGCTGTGCACCGCCCTAAGTCCAGCAGGAGAAGGGCGGTATATAAATGAAAACAAATAATAAATAAGTTCCTCCAGTGTTCTTGGCAAGATTTTCGGAAGTGGTTCACCCTTAACTGCTTCCTGGGCTTGAGAGGTGGGGGATTGGCTCATGGTTGCCCAGCTGGCTTCATACTTAAGGCAGGGCTAAAACCTATGGTCTTTTGGTTTCCAATCTGCTGCCTTAAACCCCTATCCAAAAGTGACCCTTGTTTATTAGATTTTTATCCTGCCTTTATCATTTTATAAGCAACTCAAAGAGGTGAACATACCTAATACTTCTTCCTCCTCCTATTTTCCCCACAACAACTCTTGTGAGATGGGTTGGGCTGAAAGAGCGCAATTGACTTAAAAGTCATCCAGCCAGCTTCCAGGCCTAAGACGGGAATAGAACTCACCGTCTCTTGGTGATTGCCCCAAAGTCACCCAGCTGGCTTTCATGCCTAATGCGGGAATAGAACTCACAGCCTCCTGGTTTCTAGGCCGCCCCTTAGTCCACTACACCAAACTAGCTCTCTGTAAAAAGTGTTTATTGAACTTCTTATAAAATATTTATTAATGTACGTATAAAATTAATGCAAGCCACTTTGAAAGATGAACTCAAAAAGTGAGGCAATATTATTATAAATCCGTAGATGAAAGGAACAAGATATCTAATTGAGAATAATACTCAGAAGGAAACAATTCCTGACTACAGTTCCAATTGGAGTCCCAGCTACAAAACCCAAGGAAAAACGCATGTTTTTACTGCCTTTCTGAAACTCAACAGGGTTGAGGCCAGTCGTAATTCAGGGTTTTGCAACAAGATCATCCCAAAGGGCAGGTGCCAAAACAGAAAAGGCATCCCGTCACATCAGATAGAATCTAGAATCATAGTGCTGGAAGGAACCTCAAGATCTTCTAGTCCAGGGGTCAGCAACCTGTGGCTCTGGAGCCGCACGTGGCTCTTTCACCTCTCTGCTGCAGCTCCCTGTCACTCAAAATATGCGTCACAACCGCTGATGTGCGACACTCGACGGCACACAATTTATTGAGCTTTTCAACCCCCCGGTAGGCCAACCATGGATAAATCCAAGAAAAGAAAAGTTTCAGAAGAAAACAGAAGGTTTAATTCAACTACATATGCTAGTTTTGTGGCCGCTCAAAAAATAGTCAGGCACGGGAAAGGTTTTGTGGCTCCCAGTGTTTTCTTTTCTGTGGGAAACGGGTCCAAATGGCTCTTTGAGTGTTTAAGGTTGCAGACCCCTGTTCTAGTCCAACCCGCTGCTCAAGGCAGATCTTCTCCCATCCCTGTGAAATGGTTGTCCAGTCTATTTTCGATGGAGCATCCACAACTCCTAGAGGCAAGCTATTCCACTGATTAACTGTTCACCGTCAGCAAATTTCTCCTTATTTCTTAACAAGCTTCCACCCATTGCTTCTTGTCCTGCCCTCTGCTGCCTTAAAGAATAAGTCAATCCCCCCTTCTTTGTGACAGCTCCTCAAGTATTGGAAGATAGTTATCATGTCCTGCCTAATCCTTCTGTTAAATAGAAAAGCAAGTTTCTAAAATGCTTCCAGCTGCTGCTTCAGTTAATTACAAAGGACTTCCTTCTAGAAGCCCTTCCTGGTATTGCTACAGCTGCTCCCTTTCCAGAAAGAAGCGTTGCTGGCACACAGAAGAGGCCAGAAGCGTTGCTGGGAAATTGGATACTCCTGGTTGGAATATCCCTCAATCCGAGAAGTGAGTGGTGAGGGGGATTTTCCAGGGGAAAGACCCAAGGAAGTCCCATTCCTTGGGGTTCTCCCAATGCTCATTCAGATTGCCTCCAGTGCAAGGAGCTGCTGATCCGGTTCTACAGAAGAATTATTGAGTTCTGTCTTCTGCCCATCTATAACTGTCTGGTTTGGTTCTGCAACCCAACAAGACAGACACAGACTTCAGAGGATAATTAGAACTGCGGAAAAAACAATGGCTACCAACCTGCCTTCCATTGAGGACCGGTATACTGCATGAATCAAAGAGGGCTGTGAAAATATCTAGACCCCTCACATCCTGGACATAAACTATTTCAACTCCTACCCCCAAAATGACGCTATAGAACACTGCACACCAGAACAACTAGACACAAGAACCGTTTTTTCCCAAATGCCATGACTCTGCTAAATAAATAATTCCCTCAACACTGTCAAACTAATTAAGTCTGCATTACTATTAATCTTCTCATTGTTCCTATCACCCATCTCCTCCCACTTATGACTGCATGACTATAACCTTGTTGCTGGTATCCTTAAGATTTATATTGACTGTTTCCTAATATGATTTGATTGCTTATTTGTACCCTATGACTATCATTAAGTGTTGTACCTTATGACTCTTGACGAATGTATCTTTTCTTTTATGTACACTGAGAGCATATGCACCAAGACAATTTCCTTGTGTGTCCAATCATACTTGGCCAATAAAGAATTCTATTCTATTCTATTCTATTCTATTCTATTCTATTCTATTCTATTCTTCTAAAAAAAATTATTTGAGGACAGCTGGGTTGGGTTGGGTTGGATTTTCCCCACGTGGTATAGGTAGCCCTCAACATATGACCAAAATGGAGCCCACAATTTCTGTTGCTCAGTGAGACAGTTCTTAAATGAGTTTTGCTTCCTTTGGCTTCCTCATTGACTTTGCTTGTGAGAAGGCTGCAAAAGGTGATCACGTGTAAGCACGTGTAAACATCTGTCATATAATACAGAGAGTTATATTATATTACAGATATAATCCTCAACTTACAACCTTTCATGCTGGAAGTGTGGGCTTGATCATGGCACCTACTACCATCAATGGTGGACATGCCCGGAAGCAGTAAAATTCTGGGGGGGAAATCAAAAAATGGCTTAATGAGATTTTAAATCAAAAGATCGAATGGCTACCAGAGACATGCTTGCTCGGCTCCAAACCGGAAAATATTAAAAAAAGACTCTTGGTAACTTGCTTTACACGTTATCACAGCGGCGAGACTGACGTACGCTCAATTTTGGAAAAACAAAAATACCCCATCAGAGGAGGCAATTATAAAGATTTTAGAATGTGCGGAAGCAGATAAATTGACTAAAAAACTAAAAGATAGAGATCAAACACAAACATTTTTATCCTGGGAAAAACTATCTATTTGGCTAACAAAGAGGAAATCATAACCCAAATTAGATGAGGAATTGTATTTACTGAGAAACCTATACAATACAAGTAAAGTGAGGTTGGATAGACCTAATTAATTTATAAAGGAATGTAAGTTGTTCTGTCGCCCCTGGAATATAATATATATTGTACCGAATACTAGGTTATTAAGGTACTACTTGTAGATATGTATGTTATTTGTTGTGCTGTCTTGTATGTTATTTATATGGTGTGTTGTTTTTCTTTCAATGGAAAATGTAAAGAAAGATTTGTTTTTTTTTTTAAATGAATCTTATCACTAGGAAGTTTAGACAGAATCCAGGTAGCTGCAATTTATAAACACCATACGTAGTCCTTGGTTTACAACCGTACATCAAACTATACTAATGCACCATGTGAAGACAAGCACAGGCAAATGGAATCAAATCATGGGTGGCAGAGTCTGTAACAACTAGTGACCGCTTCAACGTGGTATGTCATCATGACCTCATTGTGCAAATTACGTACTGAGATGATAGCAAGTTAAGTCATGCCATTTCTATAATGACAATAATGACCTATGTATCGTCTGTTGCGCCTCGCCTCCTTGCAGACACCCACAATCAGAGCTGGGGTGTGGGTGGGGGACCGGCAAGGAAGTAGATTTTGAGGAAGCACTAAAAGCAATCTGAACTTCCGGTGGGCACGGAGATGCCTTGGAGGGCAAGGGACTCTTTGACTGAAGATCTTTGAAGCAGATGTTGGGTTATACAAAAGTTAAGAGTTTTTATGGGGTTTATTTCACCAATGGCTAGATAATAAAACAGGGAAATGAAATATGAAATATAAAATGAATGTTAGAATATAATATGTGAAAATGATTTCCTTTGGAATGATGATGCCATTGTTAAATGAACGACAAATGAGAATAATGATATAAAGATATATATCAGGTTGATAATATGAGAAATTAGATAATTAGTAAAATATGATTATGGGAAAGAAGCACAAGGGATTTGTAACCAACCGATACACTGCTTGAAATTGTAATGGATGAAGGATGTTTTATGTTTTGTTTGTTTAAAAAATAAAAAAGAATTGCAAAAAAAAAAAGTAGAGTTTTTAAGGTTTTGCACTGAAGTAATTGCACATCATTTCCAAATCTTTTTTATTTTATTTTCTGAACATATAAGCAAAAAAAAAAAAAGGAGAGGGGGGATAGGTAGAAAATTGGAAAACTCCCATATATAGTCCTCAACTTACAACCATTTGTTTAGCAACCGTTCGAAGTTGCAGCGCTGTTGGAAAAAAAATGTCTTACAACTAGTCCTCACATTTATGACCAATTCATGGTCATGTGATCAAAATTTTAGCATTTGGCAAGGGGTACCAATTTAAAAGAGTTGCCGCATGAAAGAAAACAAAAGCACCTTTTGAAACAATTATGACTTGGATTACTGAGAACGTCCATAGACATCACTTAAAAGCTTCCCAGGGGCTTTCTGATAAGCAAAATCAATGGAGGAAGCAGAATTCACTTAAGGTAAAGGTAAATGTTCCCCTTGCACATATGTACTAGTTGTTCCCGACTCTAGGGGGCAGTGCTCATCTCTGTTTCAAAGCCAAAGAGCCAGCGCTGTCCGAAGACGTCTCCGTGGTCATGTGGCTAGCATGACTAAATGCCAAAGGCGCACGGAACGCTGTTATCTTCCCACCAAAGATGGTCCCTATTTTTCTACTTGCATTTTTTTCGTGCTTTCAAACTGCTAGATTGGCAGAAGCTGGGACAAGTAATGGGAGCTCACTCCATTATGTGGCACTAGGGATTTGAACCGCTGAGCTGCTGATCTTTCTGATCGACAAGTTCAGTGTCTTAGCCACTGAGCCACCGTGTCCCTTAATTCATTTAATTAATTCACTTAATAACCTGTAAAATCGGATATGGACTTACTTAACCACTGCACTTGCTTAACAATAGAACTTTTGGCCCCAATTGTGGTCGTAAGGCGAGGACTACCTGTAAACCAGGGGAGGCAGTCGCCGTCCATAAATTCCAAATTCCCAAGCATAGTTTTGAGTCACTGTGCGTGACCCAAAAGAGAAAAGTTAAATTGCCGCAAGATAATTTCCTTCCTCTTCTTGGGAGGACAGGAAACAGAGCTGCTACATATACATATGCCAACAGGAGATTTCAAGTGAAAGAAGTGCTAAAATTTTATTATTATTATTATTATTATTATTTGCAACACAGGTGATTCCACGTAATGGCCTAAGCAGACTCCTAAGCTACTTACAGGTGTGTCAGTGGATTTCTCATTTAAATTGGCTCCCTTGACGCAATAGGTGTTTTCTTTCGGAAGCCCAGGTGATTTTGGTGGGAAACCTCAAAATAACATTTCCAAATCAGCCTCCCACCCCCACCCCCCATCTATGTGATGTGAGAAGAAAGACATGGAGATTTAAAGGATGCCTTAACACTTAATGGTGGTCCTTTCCTTTCTTAAACAAACATCATCCCGACAATCAGAGTGATTTTACAAAAAAATTCATTACAAGAGCTCCTGAAAGCTCTCTTTTTTTAAAAAAATAAAAAGATGTATAAAAATGGAAGTCCCTCCAGATCATAAGATCTCATCTGTTGGGCAGGAATGGTCTCCAATCATTGGTCTCCAATCTCCAATGGCATTGGCTTGAAAGACAGCAGACAAATTCCCAAGATGTCAGTGGCACATCCGCGAAGTCATGTCCTTCTGTCAAAGAGAGGACACTTAAATGTCACTTAGAAATCACATTTTCAAAAAAAAAAAGGTTATTACAGGTAGTCCTTGACTTATGACTACCATTGAGCCCAAAGTTTCTGCTGCTAAGGGAGACAGTTCTTAAAAGTGAGTTTTGCCCCATTTTACCTTTTACCTGCAGTTGTTAATAATAATATGGTTGTTAAGTGAATCTGGCTTCTCCATTGACTTGGCTTGTCAGAAGGTCGCAAAAGGGGATTATGTGACCTCAGGACATTGCAATCGTCATAAATAGGAGTCAGTTGCCAAGTGTCTGAATTTTGATCATGTGACCATGGGGACGCTGCAACGTTCATAAGTGAAAACGGTCACAAGTCACATTTTTAATGCTGTTACGATTTCGAACGGTCACTAAATGAACGTTAGTTACTTACAAAAAGTAAGTCAAAGAACTATCTGTGTATTGAGCTAAAGTAGTCCATGAATTACGACTGGTCACTTAATGACCATTCAAAGTTCTGATGGCCTTTCCTGGGGGCACTTACGACTCCATTTTGACATTTCAATGGCCGCCTCCCCGCCAGGTCATGTGACTTCACCCTGGGCACTCTGCCATTTGCAGAGTCCTGCAGTCACATGATCACACTTTACAACAGTGTGGCTGAAAAGCTACATTTATTTCTGTTTTCAGCAAAACCAGCCCATAGCAAACCGCAGGTTTGCTTAATGACCGCCACACAGACACAAAAAAAGGTCATTAAACCAGGTTGGACACATGGATAACCTGATTTACAAACATCAAAGTTACGACCGTGATAGGCAGCCTTCATTATGGTTGTCTCTTGAGGACTGCTTGTAATTCAAGGAAGTATGAGGTGCTTTTTGAGTTTGGTTGCTTTCTTGCAGACGTTTCATTACCTAATCCAGGTAACATCATCAGGGCTAGTATATATCCATGCAGCAGGATCTCAAAATTAATCAAAATTGCAAAAAAAGTAAACAAAGTCATGTACGTAAAGCTGAGTGGGAATTACATTCAGAGTAAAATAAAGGTAGGCCTCGACTTACAACTGTCCTTTTAGTGACCATTCAATGTTGCAGCCGCACCGGGGAAAAAATGACTTACAACTGTTTTTTACACTTATGACTGTTGCAGCATCCCCATGGTCACATGATCAAAATTTGAGTGCTTTGGTACCTTCGATGAATTTATGACAGTTCTGCTATCCCGGGTATATAGACCATCATTTGTCACCTTCCCAATTGGCTTCCGACAAAGTCAACAGAGGAAGTCAGATTCACTTAATAACTTGCATGATTTTACAACTGCAGCAATTTGCTTAAGAACATTGGCCAAAAAATGTTGTAAAATGGAGCAAAACTCACTTAACAACTGCTTGCTCACCAATGGAAATTTGGGGCTCTATTGTGGTCGTAAGTCAAGGACTACCTTTATTTTCTTTTCAAAAACAGCTTGTTTGCCTTTATGGAGGCTGGTTTCAATATAGGGAACAGCTGGGTAGGACTACTGCCAAGAATGGAAATGTACGCCATTTAAATTCCTTTCTACTCCAAGGAAGACATTCCATCTAAACGGTGCTGGGTTCAGAGTTCAGAATACCACACTACCACTAAGCACCAGGGGTTAAATGGGCATCTCTTCCAGTTTTTCCATCAATTCCCCCCCCCCCCCCCCGTCTCTCGGCAATCACATTGTCAGGGTAGTTCTGGGTGCAAATCAAGCTGATGGTTATCCCCTTTACAGCCCTGTAAGGTAGTACTTGTGGCGCACTCCAGGTCCATTCTATTAAACAAGATTGTCTTCTGAAAACCCAGATGTGCCTTCTCTCTTGTGGCATTCACCTATGGCAGTGATGGTTAACCTTTTTGCCGTCGCATGCCAAAAGCGGAGGGAGCATGGGCGGGGGTGGTCACACATGCGCGTGCCCACACCCATAATTCAATATCCCCCGCGAATATGCACGTGGCCCCCTCACGCTCCCTCCATTTTTGACACGCAATGGCCCAGTGGGCCCGGTAGGCCCATTATTCGCCCTCCCCAGGCTCCAGAGGCTTTCTAGGAGCCTGGGAAGGGCGAAAATGGCCTTCCCCACTCCCCCGCCCCGGAGGCCCTCTGGAGGCTGGAAACAGCCTGTTTCCCAACTTCTGCTGGGCCCAGAAGGCCCGAAAATCAGCTGGCCAGCGGATGCATGTGCGCTGGACCTGAGCTAGGGCAACGTTCATGTGCCCAGAGATGTGGCACGTGTGCCATAGGTTCGCCATCACGGACCTATGGAATAGTCTCAGAAATGTGGACTTCAACTCTCAGAATCCCTCAGTCAGCATACTGGCTGAGGAATTCTGGGAATTGAAGTCCAGACATCTTTATGTTGCTACGGTTGAGAAACACTGGGTTATATAGTGTTTCCATTATTACATGACTATTTTCATTCTGTTTTTGATTTTGCCTATAGAGATTTTATTGTTTTCTTGCCGACAGCTGCTAGCTGCCTAGAATTACCTACCTAAGATAGATAGCCAAGTACACTTTCTAAATAAATAAAATGAATAAATCTCAATAGTCGGATGTCATTTATTCCACCTTTTCTACCATAAAGCTGTTGGAAGGATTGTCCAGCTAGAGATGGAAAGCACCTGGGCGTGCCTCCCTTTCCTTCCTTGTTTCTCTTTTCTTCTGCAGAGATATTAATGTTTATACAACTTGGTTAAATATCTAATCCTAATTGCCGTAATAGGTAAATAAAACCTCAAGTTGATGCATTTTATGCAACAGAGTAATGAAAGGCAATAGTACTATATATTCTTTTTATATTCATTTTTTAAAAAACCACTGTTCTATGGTCTTATTTATTTGTAAACTTCCTTGTTTTTAATGGTTATTTAAGATGTATTTTTATTGTTTTATTGTAAGCCATTCAGGAATGAGCGATTAAATAAATTAAATACAAGCTTTAACAATAACATGGCCTAATGAATTCTGTGCCTCTTCATTAAATAAAAATGCACAGAGATTGCCAAATCCTACTGTTCTATGGCAGGTGTCAGCAACCTGCGGCTCCGGAGCCACATGCGGCTCTTTGGGCCCTCTGCTGTGGCTCCCTGTTGGGTGAGCCCACTACTAGCTATCCCCGCCCCTCGTCCTCCCCTCCCAGTCCCTCCTTGCCTGGCCTGAGAAGGTAACGGAGATGGCAGGGGATGGAGAAGTGGCCAGGGAAGAGACAGAGAGATACAGCGAGGGTGGGGGGGGGGGGGTGTCCCGGTTTTCTTTTCTGTGGGAAATGGGTCCAAATGGCTCTTTGAGTGCTTAAGGTTGCAGACCCCTGTTCTAGGGTGAAACTTGAAGAACAAACTGCAGAAATTGCGCAATACCTGGGGAGCTCAGGAGGGGGAGCCCTCCATCCCTCTCATCTCAGTACCGGAACCAAGGCTACCCAAGTGGAAGGTCAGCATGACCCTGTACTCACCAGAGGCTCCAATTCCTTGTTGTCTATGAGATTGAACTCTTTTACAAAATAGTAGAAGTGCTTGTAGCATGTATTCACGTGGGCTTCCGAGCCCATTTGGGCGATACGATCAAAGTGGTGGATGTAGACATGGACAAAGACGCGGAAGAGACGGGAGAGGATCTTTTTCACAACCTGGAGGAAGTTCTTAGGAAATGGAGTACCTGTGGAAGACCACAACAATTAATCTTCCTTTCTTCTTCCCTCCCTTTTTTTCTTCCCATCTCCTCCCTCCCTCCCATCCTCTCTTCCTTCTTCCC
>WNWU01000001.1:91216069-91268416 GCA_012654045.1 Ptyas mucosa
AAAAAAAAATTAGAATGGGATAACAGAATGTAGTTAGATTTATATACAAAGTGAGAATTATATTAAGGCCTATCTTGATTTTAAAATCTTATTTCTCACACTCAGATTTCTTTAAAATACTTAACCATTTTTTCCACTAAAGAGTACAAAGCATTAGCAGTTTAACAATAAACAAAACCATCAATCAGCATTATTTTAATATGTACTAAAGGCAGGATCACTGCAGATGGGGACTGCAGCCAAGAAATTAAAAGACGCTTGCTCCTGGAGAGGAAAGTTATGGCAAATCTAGACAGCATACTAAAAAGCAGAGACATCACCCTGCCAACAAAAGTGCGTATAGTCAAGGCTATGGTTTTCCTAGTTGCAATGTATGGCTAGGAAAGTTGGACCATAAGGAAAGCTGAGCGTCGAAGAATTGAGGCCTTTGAACTATGATGGTGGAGAAGACTCCTGCAAGTCTCTTGGACTGCAAGGTGATCAAACTGGTCAGTCCTAGAGGAGATCAACCCTGGCTGCTCTTTAGAAGGCCAGATCCTGAAGATGAAACTCAAATACTTTGGCCACCTAATGAGAAGGAAGGACTCACTGGAGAAGAACTTAATGCTGGGAAAGATTGAGGGCAAAAGAAGAATGGGACAACAGAGAACGAGGTGGCTGGATGGGGTCACTGAAGCAGTCGGCGTGAGCTTAAATGGACTCCATAGGATGGTAGGAGGACAGGAAGGCCTGGAGGAACGCTGTCCATGGGGTCGCGATGGGTTGGACACGACTTTGCAACTAACAGCAACAACAAAGGCAGGATGAGGAACTGCTAGAGACAACTACAGATAGTCCTCGACTTACAACAGTTCTATTTAGTGACTGTTCAAGGTTACAACAGCACTGAAAAAAGTGACATGATCATTTTTCACACTTATGACTGTTGCAGCATCCCCATGGTCACATGATCAAAATTCAGATGCTTGGCAACTGGTTCACATTTACGACGGTTGCAATTTCCCCAGGTCATGTGATCCCCTTTTGTGACTTTCTGACAAGCAAAGTCAATGGGGAAGCCAGATTCACTTAACAACCGTGTTGCTGACTTAACAACTGCAGTGATTCACTTAACAAGAGAGGTCATAAAATGGGGCAAAACTCACTTAACAAATGTCTCGATTAACAACATTAATTTTGGGCTCCATTGTGGTCGTTAGTTGAGGACCGCCTGTACCACTATAGGGCAACTGCATTTGTCATTATCCCCTTTAACTCGGACAATCATTCACCTTTAGAAAATACTCTGCATAATGGGACCCAATTAAAACCACTGTTTCCAGGATATGCCAATGGGCTCATATTCTGGTCCTCAGGAATACCCTTACAAAGACAGCATGTCATGATCAGGCATCCAACATCTTTTGGAGATTATTTGGGCTGACAATGGACCACCAGCAGCAAGGATCTGTTTAATTCTGAATCCACACCTTTGAAGATTAGTCCCATAAACTGAAATACAAACAAGACTAGGCTATGTTGCTCTAGAAATTTAAGATAAACTTTGGCTCAGACGGAACTATGATACGTATTCGTAAGAAGATATGCCCTGTCCTCCAAGATTCTGTACAAAGTCTCCTTTGTAAAGCTCTTTCCCACCCCCTCTCACCAGGAAGCATGCAGTCATACCTGGAGGGAGCTGAAAAGGGACAGGTATCCCATCATGGATGGAGGATCCTTCCGGCCGCAGCATTTTAGTATTCAGAGAGTCCAAAACATTCAGCTCCATGCTCTTTAGGAAACTGCTGCTCGTATTCTCAAAGATCACAGAAACTGTAACCTGGCTATCATTCTGGAGGTTCCCCTGGATATCGTACGTCTGCAAAAAAGAATCGTTGGAAGAGAAATTAGGAGCTCCTTGGTGCTGCTGAAAACTGGTGTGGAAAACAAGAGCAAAGCATGGTAGATCCTGATCATAGTTCAGAGAAATCAAGAGAAACCAAAAATTGGAAAAAGCACGTGGGCTACTCACCATTTTAATGTACGGATTTTCAGCAAGGAGAGTGTAGCTTGACATAGGCTGGGAAAGAAGGAGAAAGGAAAAGTTAAAGTGAGCAAAAGCGAAAGAAAAGAATGAGGTAACCTGGGAGCTGCCTATACAGCAATGAAGTGATCTGTGGTTTCAGTGCAGTGTATCTATGGAGATTCTCAGTCATCCAGGTCATGGTTAAAAAAGCACTTTGGGGACAACCTTTTTTCACTTCTCATCCAAGAAGCTTCTTCAGGTCTGACTGAAGAACGTCAGTCAGACCTGAAGAAGCTTCTTGGATGAGAAGTGAAATGTCTTCAAGGCAAAAACAAAGTGCAGTTGCCTTTTGAAAAAGCACCTTTGGGATTTCAATGCAATGGATTTAACAACCAGGTAACAGCAATAGCAATAGCACTTAGACTTATATATCGCTTCACAGTGCTTTACAGCTCTCTCTAAGTGGTTTACAGAGTCAGCATGTTGCCCCTAACAATCTGGGTCCTCATTTTACCCCCTCGGAAGGATGGAAGGCTGAGTCAACCTTGAGCCTGGTGAGATTCAAACTACCAAACTGCAATCAGCCAGCAGTCAGCAGAAGTAGCCTGCAGTACTGCATTCTAACCACTGCACCACCACGGCACTTAATAGTTGATTGCAGTCCCAATAACCTCAACTAGGGGATGGGGAACTTTCTGTAAAGGACCAGATGCTGGGCAAAGCTCCTGCAGAACCATGCCACAGCAATCAGGTTTTCCGGAATCTCAGTATCCCAGCTGTTGAACGATTACAACCTCTCTGCACTGATCAAATTTCTCACCGGCAGTGGCTCTTCCTCCAGAGTTCCGTTCTGCACAGATTCCGTCTGTGGCTCTTCCCCTCGGTCACGATGCTTTGGAAGTTTCTTCTCTTTGGATTTTTCCTCCTTCTTATGCTTCTTCTTTTTATGCTTGGATTTCTGTAAGCCCACATAGACCAAAAGTCAACTTCCTGGTTCCTCAGTTGCCTCTTGGTTCACCAGCAAAAGCTGTTTATCTTGAACAAGTCATGTATCTTCCAGAATCTGCTGCTAAAACTCGTGCTAACCAACCTAGCCCTAACCTCAGTAAGATACTACTGATCAAAGACAGTTCAGAAATTATAGCAGATTCAAACCATACTGAAAATATTCTAAGATGCAGGTTGCCATTGTCAGCGACTGGTCAAGAAGCATCCATTACCAGGCAATATACAGAAAAGGGGAGTGCACTCACCTTTCCTTCATCTTCTTCCTGAAGTTCCTCCTCTTTCTTAGGTTCTTCAGGTTCCATCGGATCTACACTGACTTCAGGCAGGTCCTGCTAAAGAAACAAACTGGGATAATGAAAGCCAGCTTGATCTAAGATCTGGGAACATCACAGAAAATATGTGGGTCAAGTCATCCAGGTATGATCCCTGTTCATATTAGTCCAAATGACCTCAATGTAGTTAGCTTCCTTCTCTAAGCCTCCTTGGGAATGGGCCACACAAAGGAGCCCACTGTTGTGGCTCCGACCCCCGAGCCCATCGCATCGGAGGAAGAAGGCTCCGAACATGAAGGAGAGGAGCCAGCCAGGCCTCCCTCCCCTGGCCCCTCCTCTCTGGCAATTCCTCAGCTGCTGGCCGAAGGAGAGGAGATTAGCCAGGAGCCAGGTGTCTCCGATCGGTCGGAAAGTGATGAGGGGGATAAACTGTGGCTGGACCCACGTCAGCGTTGGCGTGCTAAAAGATCCCAGCAAATGAGGAGGCGTGCCAGGGATTAGCTGAGTCACTGGACCACACCCCACAAGCTATATAAAGGAGTGGGGTGGCAATTTGAGTTCTGTGATGGACAAAGTTTCATTCTTGTTAGTTTCTTAGTGTCAAACCTCAGTCGGCTTCAAGGATTGGAATTTGGACTGTGTTTTTCCCAGCTGGTGTGTATGTGTTTGTTATCTGGTGAAGGAATACCCCCCCCCCCCCTTGTTTAGTAAAGAACTTGGCATCCGGTTCCCATAGGGCTGCCCAAGCCTTGATAACAAACCTCCGTGTGTGCCAGTCATTTAACCCTCGTCTGTCTGTGTGGATTTGTGTGTGTGGGGGACGGGGACAGAACACCCACCAACTGAAAGTCCATGCCAGCATCTTTGCTTACTTAATGGAGTCACCAAGTTCACTCAAAGCACATCCTATGTAAGGCAGAAGAGGGCAACCTTGTATGTAGCCAGCTACTGCGGGGGTGTGTGAAAATGACATAGCTGAAAGAGGCAGGGCTAGATTTTCCATTTCCTTTTTTTGCATTTGGTTTTCAGGTGTTTTGACTAAAATAGAAATGTTAAGCTTATTTTACTGCTTAGTTTTGTAAAAACAAACAAACCACTAAATAAATAAAACCACCTTCTCATAATTTGAAAGTTTGTCTCCAAAATTCGGTAGTATAGTCATGGGGAACTCGGCTGACTGTAATAAAAGGGCCTGATAAGTCACATATGATCTGTGGGTTGCCCATCCTAGTTATAAGTATATCTTAATAGTTCTCAATTTGTAATCAATGGCCACAACTCCAACTATGAGCTCACAAAAAGATACTCTGCCTTATTACCTGGCCCTCTTTTCTGTCAACCAGGGTCTCCTTAGGATAAGGAGCAAAGGGCAGGGATTTGTCTCAGTTGTAAAGAGTCTTGGAGAAAGTAAGTGAACAGCAGGAAAAAAAACCCCACTCCTCTCCCAACCTATATACATGCACTTCTGTAATTTAGGAAACACAAAAAAGCATCACCTGTCAAGGAAGTTAATAATAATGGAAAATCATGGAAGAAATCACCATGTTGTTTTTTTTTATTGCAGGGGATAATACTTCCTTAAAGTTGTAGTCATTGTTATGGGGAGGAGGGGAGAGGGTAGAACCTCCCGCAGGAAACAGAATGCTTCCTTCGAAGGCAGATGATGCTTTCAAGAAAAATCTTTTTTTCCCCTCAAGATCACAAGGAAAAGAAATGCACTTCTCTGCACCTTCTGAAGTCATAACACTCATCACCACTGCTAATGCTCCCCTCACCAAATTTGTAGATTAAATGCAAAGCTTAATTTAACAATATATTTAATTTGGATCCAACATAGCAAGGGAAGGAAAGGATGCCACGAGTCACCTTTTTTGTGACATAATGAATGATTTACCCAGTTCACCTGGATTCTCTTTCCTGGAATTCCCTTCTCTTCCCTGGAAAATTGGAACCAATATTTCTAGAGAAGAAAATATTTTTCAGAGGTTCCGCTGCATATTCTATCAAGGAGAGACTAACCTTTGCCTCCATGGCAGCAACAGGTGGCGGGGTATCAGAAAGCCACAGGTCCACATCTTGAGCCTGAAAGAACCACCCAAAAAAGTATTATAGACAATTATTATAGGACAACCTCAAGCATTCAAAGCACATATTCTTCTATAAGGCTCCCACACTGCACTAGGCATGATGTCGCTTGCTTTGTTTGAGCTCAACATGAGATATAAACTCAGCCACTGTGGTCCGGAATAAACACTATGTGCCCCATAATGTTTACAGGAATATTGTATTCTTAATGCTACAGGTGCAAGAGTTGCGACCATCTGGCAGTTCTATGCCGTGTTTGTTCGGAAATATTTGAGCATCTTTATTATTTGCATTGTAAATATTTATAACAAATAAATGCATAATTATAAACAGTATATAGAGGTTTTTATTAGGTCAGAATGTTTGAAATAGGCTACATTTCATTGTTCCTTGTGGGCACCTATGCCCATCAAGAAGCTCTTCTACTGTTGTAAAAAATATGACAGGCAGAAGCAAGGAAATTACCTTTTTGTCGTCTTCATCGGCTTTTCTTTCTCGCTCTTTCCTTTTTTCTTTCTCCCTCTCTTTCTCTTTGTGTTTCTTTTCCTTCTTTTTCGGTTTCTTGCTTTTCTTTTCAACCGCGGGGGCTTGCGTTTCTTGAGGAGATTTAAGATTGTCGGCATTTCGATGCCTCTGCACGGGAAGTGCCTCACTGTCTGTTAAAGGCCTTAACAAAAAAGATGGTAAGATCTTCAATGAAATTACACCAATATCTCTCCCAGTTTCCAAAAGCAGTTCAGGGTCAACATAGAATGTCAGAGTGAATTAGTTCCACTACAAAGGATAGAAATATAATTCAAGACAATCTAAAGAGCATCACATGAAATTAAGTGATGTTTATTGAACAAATTTGTTAGGATTCTATTTGTAAAATTCTTCAACATAAAAGCAAGCTTTTAAATGCCAGAAAGTGAAAACTGAGAATCTAGCATTTTCCCAGATGAAAAGGTGCGACATTTTAAAAATTCAGATCATTTTAAATATAGTTGTATGGTCTGAAAAAGAAAAACACAGCTTCTTTCCAGATTATTTTTGTAATCACATTCAGAAAGCTTGAAAATGTTCCTTAATGCAAATATGGTAAACTTTTTATTTGCTCACTTTTAACTTTTTCAGAGCAGAATTGCAATTTATTCATTCCCCCCTATCCCCTTGCTTCCTCATGGCCAGAATTTCTGCTGTTAATGACAAATACAGAACTTCTGTGAAAAAAAATTGTCAGCCTTTATTAAGGGGAAAAACAATTGAGAAAAGAAAATTATTGCCCACTTGAAATGCATAATTTAGTCTTCCTGTCAATTTTGCAATTTGTTGTATTCATCTTGAAGCAATTGGAGATTCCTCCTTGGTACAACATTTTAATCTTGAATCTCATTTTACAGGAAGTGGGTGGAGGAGTAGAGGAAAAGGAACAGCTCACACTGTAAAGCCCAACATTTCTCTCAACCAAATACCAATTTTCAAATCTCTGCTCAAAGATTGGGAACATGTGCAAATGAAGTGGCAGGGCCACTATTCTCTGACTGAAATAAGATTGATTATAGGATTCAATAGTTGTGCAGCCAATCATCATAGACTGACTGTTTTATTCCAGACTATAAATGTAGAGATCTGATATAAAGTTTTCTGCATAAACAGCTGACATTTGCCATGTTGTGTTTTACAGTGCTGAACAGAAGCAGTTAGCCTTCCACGCTGTCGAAGAGGGAACTTACCTGCCAGAACTCCCTGAAATCAGACTGTGTATGAGAGACAGACAGAAGGAAGAAAAACAGTATGACTACAAAATATGATAACTTCTGGGGATGGAAATAATCCAAAGGCAAAATAGAGAAATTCTACCTGATTCCAACGATGTCTTTCAGTGTTGAAAAACAAATATGTTTTGCCTCCGTTTGAAATTTAGGGAACTAATATAATAAGATTCTCCAAATCCCATCAAGACTAATGAGCATGGTTATAGCTCAGGACAGAAGAGATGCAGTCTAGAAACATCTGGAGAGCTGCGGGTTTCTCCATTCCTTCACTAATGGCACAAGGAAGATCCAAGCCTGCAATCCTCCCTTTGGAAGGCCCTAATAGCAATGGCACTTAAGACTTCTATACTGTTTCACAGTGCTTTACAGCCTTCTCTAAGCGGTTTACAGAATCAGCATATTGCCTCTAACAATCTGGGTCCTCATTTAATTGACCTCAGAAAGGTGGAAGACTGAGTCAACCTTAAGCCGGTCAGGCCTGAACTCTTGGCCGTGGGCGGAGTCAGCTTGCAATACTGCATTCTAATCATTGTGCCATTACTGCTCTTGAATTCCCTTAGTGCATCTTCATGTTCGGATCTCAGATGTACCAACATAACATTCAAATAACTATTTGAATAACCATTCGATAACTAAATTTATAAAACCAGCAGTGTAGGAATCAAAGCCCAAGTCTTTAGCTTGTCTAATTTAATTTATGGTGAGTACACCACGTTCAGCATTCAATAAATCCCACACTCTGTCACATTCAGCACTACATTTTGGCATGAATTAAAGAGGGTTGTGCAAGAGCTAAGATTTGTACTCACTTATCTAAATCAATATCCAGTGCCTTGTAGGGATCATTTGGATCCTTGTCATCCTCATCACTGGGCAGAGCATTCTAGATAAGAGGCATAAGAGGGAGAAAATGAGTTTATGTAAAAGGTATCCACTGTCAAGGGAAAAGTATTGCAATCCCTGTTTCTCCAGGATGATTTAGATTTCTCCTGTTTATGGTGTCCTAAACCAATTAATCCCATTTCTACATCCCCCCCCCCCCCCCCCAATCAAACAGTTTTGGTAACGAAAGCAACACTGGAAAAAGTATTTGTTGGCAGCAGTTCATATTTATTTCATTCTTTGGTGCATGACTTATAGCGTACTAGCTTTGAATGCTGGGAAGATAGCCTATTTTGTTGAAAAACCAACATCCATCTACAAGCTGTGCCATTCTTGTAAAATATACAAAGAACAGGATAACTTAATTCTGTATGACCTGGGGCCTCATTCAAAAGCTCTCTAACAGTGGTCAATCTGAACCTGTGGCAGATATTTCTTCTCTGGGGAGACACCAAGAGAAAGAAGAAAAAAGAGGGATTGAGAAAGAGAGAATGAGCAACTGTACTTACTTGAGGTTGTGCTTCATCCTTTATTTCTGCCAGGCTCTGCCCACCATTTACAGGGCTAGGCCCAGATCTAGCAACTGGCTTAAGGGTCACACAATGGAGCTGGAATGTGAACCAGACTGCCCTTCATTTATTTATTTATAATCGGCCTTTATTATTTTTATAAACAACTCAAAGTGAGGAATATACATAATACTCCTTCTTCCTCCTATTTTGCTCACAACGACGACTCTGTTAGGTGGGTTGAGCTGAGAGGGAAAGACTGGACCAAAGTCAGTCAGCCGGCTTTCATGCCTAAGGCAGGACTAGAACTCATAGTCTCCCGGTTTCTAACCTGGCGGATGGAAGTCTGCAAAGGAAGGCTCGACGCCCTGCAGCACTTACTTCTGGCATCTCCTCTGTGATAATATCCACGTGCTGGGCGGGCGCAATATCCTCATCGCTCTCTGTGTGCAAGGAATTGTGGCGACGGTTCTTGCCCCATTTTTCTTTCTTCTGCTTCTTTTTCTTCTTGTCTTTTTCCAGTTTCTGCTGGTGCCGTCGCTCTTCTTCCAGCTTCACGTATTGGTCAGATGCTGGTAAGCCTGATAAGACCAGAAGAGAGAAAAGTAGCCTCCAGAAGGGATTGTATGGAGGCTGGCTACTGAACAAAAGACAGCTTAGAAAGTAAAGCTTTCACTTTGATTAAGGTGCTGTCAAAACAACCTGATTTAAATTCCGAGAAAAAGTGACAAGTCTGAAGAAACTGCAACCTTTGCTAATAGATGATGCGCAGATGCAGACTGTCTGAGAGAAGGGAAAATATCGAACCATATCATTTCCACCTGCTACCTTTATAATTAGATAAGATAGTGTTTTTCAACCTGGACCGCTTTAAGATGTGTGGACTTCTGCCAGAATTCCCCAGCCAGCAGATGAAGAAACACTGACATAAAGTAACGCTAAGAAAAAGTTGAGATCTCTCACCTGTCACCTATCAGCATTCATTTCATAAAGTTATTTGAAATATTTCATTAAACAAAATCATGATATAAATTATAACCTGGAAGTATCCAAACCTGCCTATTTGTCTTTCCCTCTTTTTTTCCCTTATCTTCTAGATTTTAAGGTTCTGGATGGGGACTATCACACTACAAATAATTCTCAAGTTACAATGGTAACTTGCCTTGTGGTCATTAAGCAAATCCATGATTTGCTATTGGTGCGCTTTTGCCAAAAACTGGAACTGTCAGAGGTTTCAGCAAAATAGCAATAGCAATTAGGGTTATATACCGCTTCACAGTGCTTTTACAGCCTTCTCTAAGCGGTTTACAGAGTCAGCCTATTGCCCCCAACAATCTGGGTCCTCATTTTACCCACCTCGGAAGGATGGGAGGCCGAGTCAACCTTGAGCCTGGTGGGATTCAAACTGCCAAATTGCAGTCAGCTGGCAGTCAGCAGAAGTAGCCTGTAGTACTGCACTCTAACACTGTGCCACCATGGCTCATCACTGTAATGTGGTCACAAGACTGTGAGATGCTACAAACAGTCATAAATTTAGCTCAGCTCCGGTGAGAGAGGGAAGCGACTGTTGGAATTTCTGATTCAGATTGAAAATCGCCTTTTTTGGTTGGTCATAACTTTGAACGGACATTAAATTGAGGACTATCTGTACTGACTTTTTAAAAGTCGGTTAGGACGCTTTTGACTGAAAAGCAGGATACTAAGATCATAAACTGACTGATTGAATTAACCAGTTAAATGTTGCAGTCCTTAAAAAGAACTGCTGTTTTGAATGTTATTGTTTGTCTCTATGTTGCATTCCGTTTTTAAGGATTTCAGTTTATTGATTTATATTCTACAGGACTATGAAGTGCATTTTAATTTTTTTTACTATTAATAAGAACCCAATATAGACCAGGTTCAGAAACTGCATGAATTGCCCTGACAACAGCCATTCATGCCTTAAGCATTGAACAGCTGGATTACTACAACACACCCTATGTGGCTAGACTTTAGAAACAGAAATATTATGCCAGGCATGACTATGCCCACATTTAATTTGCCCAGCCAGCTTGGTGGCATTTTCTGTAGTTGCCCTCTCACTTAGGAAAGTGTTTCTTTCAGAAATGCATGCGGTATTCATGCATTCTGTAAAATGGTTAAAATTTGTTTATGCTATCATAGTTTAGCTCCTAAATCAAAGTCATAGACTTGGGGTGTATGTATCACACATATACATGTGCTTCTGTGTCAAGAAACCTAAATAAGCCTGGAAAGAGCATGAATGCTAGGAATTGGCTTTCCCGGAGAAACAGAGGGAACTCTGCCCAGTCTTCTGTCCTTCTCTAAGCAGCCAGAATGCCTTCTTTATTAACTATGCTCATGACCTGATTTTCAGATTCCCGTACCAGATTTTTTTGAACTTCTGAAAACCTTGGGGTTTCTCCAAGCCTCCTAACATCTCCCTATTTCTGAATGACAATTCCATAAACAACGGCCTTCAAATCTGACCAAGGAATATAGACGGGATGCTAAGCAAATGATGCTGAAATCCGCCATCAAATTCTCTTACCAGGAACTTTTAAAGGAACAGAGAGATCGATCTGAACCACAGGTATGTGCTCAACACCAGGGCTATCCTGGTACCTCTGGAGAAAGCAAAAAGAAGAGGAATTTAGTACGAATGCCTGACAGATGCATGCAAAAAACTTACATTAAAAAACCCAATTGTTAGATAAGTATCACTATCCCTATTTTTATTCTCCCAGATAAGCCTTGTTTACCTTTTGTGGAGATGGAGAACTTTTAATGTAGAATGGATTGTTTGCCTGCTCCTGTTTCCTAACTTCTCGACGCTTTAAAACAAAAAACAAAAAAGCAAACAAACAAAAATATTCAGAACTAGGATTGCTATCATTTGGGTTTCATTTATAAAAGGAAATTCAAAGGTGTTTCTTCTCCCGCTTGAATAAAAACTAAGAATCCCGGATCAAGGTAGAAAAGTCACTTGCATTGTTAAAGAGCAGGTAAGGATTGAACAAGTTACAATCAGTCAGACAGTTTCAGTATTTCAATCGAAGGACTAGTACTGTTTTAGTATGTTTTCCCATTAAAAAAAAAAGTTAAAATGACTAAAATTTTGTTAAATCGTGAAACCACACATACAAAGTTCCTGGGGGTCCTTCAGGACAATTATTTTTTTAAAAAATGCAATGAACTTTGAAGCTTTCCTCCCGCCACCTTATGCACACTGGAACGGGCCCTACCCATTCACCCAGCTTACCCTGGCCAGCTCCTCCTCATCCATTTCAGGCTGCCGCTGCTTTGAATGCCTTTGCTCTTCGTCGTGGAATATGGTCCTTGGTTTTTCATCTTCAGAATCACTGTCTGAAGGCGGCTCATTGATCCAAGCATCGAGATCCAAACTATGAAAAGAATAAATCTGTGTTTCAGGTTATGTGAGAAGATGGCAGACAATCTTTCAATCTTTATTCTGTTTTTAAAACAGAAGTTGCCAAGAACCCCGCCCCACATAAACATAAATATCATCTCCTGGTTCTTCTAAGCTCTATGGTTTATGAGATGGGCCAAGGCTACTTAGGCTACCAAGCTAGACACTTAATATTATCATCCTACAGGAAAAAGCAGAGCTTCTCACCCTTCTGGGACTGGAACTTTCTTCTGAGCTTTCGGTGCAACGGGGTTAAGCTCCCCGGCAAATAAGGCAGTCACTTCTTCAGCCACAGGGACCTCTTTGATCTGAAGCTTCTGGATGTACTTCATGAGCTGGAGGATGCAGGAAGCCTAAAGATCAAGAATGAATGAATGGATGAAGTTTTCCTTTCAGTCCAAACCCAGCAACATGCAAAGCTGAAAAGTCAATTTGGCAAAAAGAGACAAAAGAAGAAAAAAGGCGGATTTTTCTCACTCTCTCCTGGACTTCAAGATCGGCGCTCTGCACAAACTGAGGCAGACGGTCAATCATCATCTGGGTTGCCTCCTGGGCCACTTCCTTCTCACCAGCCTGTTCCTTTTGCTGCAGAATTGAGGCATAAAGCTTCACCATGTTTTGAACATAAACTGCTTGAATGTGGCCTGGAAGAGTGGTCACTTTAGGCCGCAGCATGGCTTCAAGGGTCTGCTGGGGTTCTTCAAGGTGTCTGCAGGGAAGAGGAAAGCTTAGGGAACTTCTTTCCCCCCTTGTCCAGGACAGGAAAAGGGGGCTCACAAGAAAGGCTTCTGACATCATCAGGGACAACAAGAGAGAACTTGGCCTCTTGAAAACCCTTCCTCTTCTTTTCTTTAAAATGTATTTTTATTGATTTTACTACAACAACACACCACCACACAACATACAAAACACAAACACATGTGTTTCTTTTTACATATCAGTTTCATTCCTCTTACTTTGTACTATATACATTCCCCATTTTTCCCATCCTTTATTATCATTATCTTTATCATCCCTTTATTTTTAATTTTCTTCATTTACAATATTTTACACATTTGTCACCTTCTTGCCGTCGTTTATTCACGTTTACTTTCCCCAATCTCGAGCCACTCATACCACTTAGTCCATACTTGATAATATTCTGTTATCTTCATTTTCTTTTATTTCTTTCGTTAATTTATCCATCTCTGCACAGTCCAGGATTTTCTTAATTATTTCTTCCTCTGTTGGGATCTTTTCACTTTTCCAGGACTGTGCATAGACTATCCTTGCCGCTGAATTATATGCAGAATCAAATATCCAATTTCTTTGCTGTAAATTCTGTTCAATATCCCCAGTAAAAATGTTTCTGGTTTCCAATGCACATTATAGCCAATTATCTCTTCTATCCAACTTCTAATTTTAATCCAATATTTTTTCGCATTGGGACATGTCCACCAGAGATGATAATATGTTCCGGGGACTTTTTTACATTTCCAACAATTTGGAGAATTGTTCGGAGACATTTTAGCAAGTTGTACTGGTGTGAAGTGCCATCTGTAGAACATTTTTAACTGGTTTTCCTTGAATGCCGTTGAGTCAATTTAATGTTTATTTCCCATAATTTTCCCATTTCTCCAATTCTATATTGTAGCCAAAATTTTTGGCCCATCTAATCATGGTATCTTTAACTACCTCTTCTTCCATTTTATACCTCAGTAGATATTGGTATATATTACTAATTAATTTTGTCTCTGTTCCATGAATAATTTTATATAATTCTTGCGGCTCCTTTCGTATATCATATATCTTTTTATCTCTTACAAATTTAGATTGCACTTGTGCAAATGTCCACCAATCCATCACCCTACCAATTTCTTGTTCCAATTCTTGTTTCATTTTCAAATCTCCCTGATCATTTACCAATTCCTTATATCTAATTCTCTTATTTTTCTCCAATAAATTTGGGTATATCAATGCTTTTGTTGGTGATAACCATATTGGGATTCTAGTATAGTGTTGTTTTTTTCCCACCAAATCTGTAGCAATGCATTTCTGATCAAATGTGTTTGAAAATATTTATGTGATTTATATTTCTCATCCCACAGGAATGCATGCCACCCTGCTTGCAGGTCGTGGCCTTCTATTGTTAGTACTCTGTTATTTTTCAGCTCCATCCAGTTTTTTAACCATACTAAACTCGCCACTTGGTGATAAATTTCCCATTCTGGTAACGCCAATCCCCCTCTATCCTTTGTGTCTTGCAAAAGTTTTAATTTAATCCTGGGCTTTTTTCCTTGCCATATAAATTTGGAAATTAATTTATTTAATTTTTGAAAGAATGGGAAACCCTTCCTTTTCACACCACCAGATTCCTGGGCACTTACTCTGAGAATTCTCCACATATCCAAGCTGCAGCGTACAGCACCTCACAGATTCCATTCCTCTGCGTGTTGCTGGCCAGCAAGTGAGCATTGTCCAGGAGCATGGCCATCTGGGACACAGCAAATTTGCGGATGGCCTTCACTCGGATTGCCACGTCTAACATCTGGGAGGCAATGAGATGGCCATGCCTTGTACCTTCCAGCCGTGTCAGCTCCACTAAGATGCTGATGTACCTGAAGCAGATAAGAAGAGGCAAGCAGAGAAACCAAGGGGAGGCTATTATTATAAAGAGGAGGCCTATTGGAAAATTTCATGCACGCTTCATGTACACTGCAATTTTCAACAATTCAAATGTTAATAGCTCTATTATCCTTACAGCTTCTACATTCAGAAATATTTTACTTACCACTTGTTAATTTCTTTTTCAGTTTGCTTTGGTTTTCAAACTCTAGTTCCCAGCCTAAGTGCCCCTTCCCACATCATTATAAGGCCATTGGTAGCTTCTGCTTTTTCTGTTCCTCTCTTTGTTTGTTCTGCCTAGCCTTTATCTGCCTGTATCAGAATGGCTCAAAAGTAGTTAGCTACAGTTGCCTGCTCCAACCCTCCTGTGATGCCAGGGCTGCTCCTACACCTATCTCCTCACAAAATCCTATTAGAGCCATGAGGTACAAAAAGTATATTGCATTATTACTAATTTCTAATTTCACACAATGCTGAATTAGAAATAGATAAAATTTGCTCAAGGTATGTGTGAGTAAACATTTTTAAGCAACACTTTTTCCAAAAACTATGTAGATTTTGAGAAAAACAGAACCATTTCAATTCTTTGTGTGTTGTCTCTCTGTGTAAAACAAGCAGCCTTTGTTGATTTGAGATTTTTTTTTTACCAATTTCTTTTTAAAAAATCATAGCTGTTAAAAACAGACTTTGTGGCTCTAATTATGAGGAAACCCAAAATAATCCAATATAAAGTGCACATTCTGAGGAAAACAGCAATTAAGGAAAGCAAAAAGGTTGAGTAAGACTGAAAGATTTAAGGATGGGGGCCACATTTGGGGAAGAAATGCTATCCATAAAAGGGAAGAAGCAATAGGATATATAATATATAGTTTATTAGCTATTCTTTGGTTCAAGAGCCCTCCGCACCAACATCTCCTTTATGGGAATTTTGTTCATGTGTCCATGGGGTTCCTTCAATGGCTGGAATTTCAAAGCCTGGTTGTAAGTCCCTTGGTTCAGCACTATCATAACTTTGAAAGGTTGCTGAACAAATAGACACTAAGTGAGAATTACCGTATTTTTCGGAGTATAAAATGCACCTTTCCCCCCCAAAAAAGTATGTGAAAATCTGGGTGCATCTTATACTCTGAATATAGCCCCACCCAGCCTTCTCAAACGGAGGTTTCAGAGGCTGAAAAAAGCATCAAAAATGAAGCTTCAGAAAAGAAGCCCCCAAACAGAGTTTCAGGAAAAAAGCCCCCCAATAGAGTTTAAAAGGTGTTTTTTCTGAAGCTCTGTTTCAGAGGCTTTCAGAGGCAGGAAAATTTTTTTTTTCTGAAATAGAGTTTCAGAAGTTTCAAAGGCAGAAAAAAAAAGCCAAAAAAAAAAAAAAAAAAAAGGAAGGCACAGAGCTCACAACCAAGGAACCTGTTGCTAAAATTCACCTCTGCAAACAGCTGATTGGGGGTATTCTGGGAGATGGATCCACCTGCCAATCAACTTTTTTCTTATTTTCCTCCCCAAAACCTAAGGTGCATCTTATACTCCGAAAAATATGGTATCTGTATTATGCAAGATTTAAACTTTACTTTGGAGGAAAATATTGTATAACCTTCTGAAATCCTCCTGAGGCTATAAAGTAGGACCTAAATATGTAAATAAATACTGTAAGTAAATACTGACCATTCAAAGTTTGTGATGTACTGGTAATTGGATTGGCTACATATATCAATGATTTTGGTTAGCAGCTCATCCCTGTAAGTTGTTCCTTCAGCTTTGTCCACATGGATCATCAGCTTCTTCACAATTTCCATCAAATTCTTCTTGGACACCTGTAGCAAGGGCCCAAACAAACAGAAACTTAGGCACCAGTTACCAAATGTTGGTCTCTATACAGCACATGGGAAGATTTGATGCAGTTTGGCGGAAAACCCACAAGATGTAGCAGTGAGCGACACCAGATACTTCATTCTGGAAACTTTTGACCTCCCAGTTTCTTTGCTGCCTTGAAAGTGGCTTAGGGATACAACTGCTTAAACAAATAGTAAATGAATAAGCTATCTTAGAATCATTTTTTCATTATTCTCATTATTCTCATGACCCTATTAGCCACTCTAGTATTTAGGAAGACAGTTTGCTATTTAGGGAAACAAATTAGCCAGGGTGCACAGTAAGAACAAAACCTACCATTCCATACAGAAGATCCAAGGCTCGGAGGCGGATGGACTCATCCTTATCATCCAAGCACTGGAGAATGAGATCCTTATGAGACTGTACCGATTTAGGATGTGTTTTCAAGATTTTGGACATTGCCAGCAATCCCAAATACTTCACTGAGGTAAAGAAAGAACACATACACACACAAAACACGATTCAGAAAAACTCCTTGTTAAGGGCCCCTCTCCATTTCTGCAAGAAGAACGTACACACATGGTGATCAATGGATCAAATTCCAGTAGTTTGAAGTTTTGTTCTGATGTAGAGGGTTAACTTTGTCCGTGTGTGTTGGATCTAATGCATTTACTAGATCACAAATAGGAGAAACATAAGCATTTCTCTTACATTGGTCTTATTGTGCTGACCAGTTCTGTATTTTCTATTTCTATTTAGATTTGCCGAAGCTCGCCACGGTTTCAGACAGGAGTGCTGGCTAATACTACTTGGAGATGCCAGGAATACAGAGGCACATGCAACTGATTTATCATCATCATCATCATCATCTTGCCAAGTTCACTAATGGTATTAAAAGAGAACTATTTTGCACGTATTTTGCACGTATTAATGGTAACAACAAAGAAAAAGAAAGATCCCATTCTGCAGTTTTCTCAAATCTGAAATCCTCTAGAGCACAAAATTCTTTGAATTCCCAACCATCTTTGTCTGCTAAAGGTAACACATTTGAAAAGCACCGACTTGGAGAAGGTTAACATACTAGAAGCTGTTTTATAATCTCTCTGAGTGCCAAAAGAAGGGCACATCTGTCATTCTTAAATCAAAATTTCCCCTTCCTTTCTTTCCTTTGATAAAACTTTCCTTTTCTTCTCCTTTCTTATATATATAACTACATACCTATCATCTTACTTCTTTTGGGGATATAATACACCCAACTTTCACTTCCATTTAAGAGAGGTGGACAAAAGCACAGCCTTAGGCTAGTTTGGCATCTTTTGATAAATTGCATTTTTTGTCACATATTATCCACATTTTTTCTAAAGCATTATGTACATTTCAAAATTCCCCATCCATTTCCCCATCGGTGGCAAACTTTCTGGTATTCAAATTCATGCGCTCTACGTTTATGTGCAGCAGTAACTTCATGTTCCCCGTCAAACCTAACAGTTTTGGCTTCTGATGCATTATTTTTTAGATCCATGCTCCTGGTTGTATTATACCAGCAATTTAACATTCACTGAATTTCACTTAAGTTCTCTGACAGAACACATATCATCTGCATACTGACATATACAGGTATATAGATATATAGATATAGACATATAGATATATCCCAAACTAATACATCATTAACATCACTAAACATTCAATAAGCTGAACCACCAAAGAAACATTAAAACATCTGTGATTTATTCCCTGCTCAATGTTGAACCATTCACTAACCACCCATTATATATGTTTTACTATAATTATATACTGTACTTATTTCATTCTGCAAAACTTTCCATAATTTAAGCCTATTCACTTTACCAAATGCTTTCTCTAAACTCACAAGTGGCTGGGAGGGTACCAAGTACAAGTACCAGCATCTCCAGAAGCAAAACAAATGTGCCCCCCCCATTTTAGCTATTTCAGTTTTAGAATACAGTGCCTAATTCTTTGGCCTTAATTACTACTACCTTCCAAGATGGCAGTATTTCCCATACTTACAGTTTTGGTCCGAGTCTTCTATCAGTATCCTCAGCTTCTGCACACAGAGCTGCAGAGACAGTATATATCATTAACCTCTTCTGCAAAGCCAAGGATTTTCCTTCCTCTACACCTTAAGGTCTTCTATTCTTTAGTAAATGTCAGTAGTTCTTACTAATAGTGGAAGACCATTCCTGGTGGAATAAGGGCACAGGGGGAAGAGAAGACCTGCTCTAATCTCAACATGGGTGGGCAGTCCAGTTCTTACTGAGGGCTCCATTTCCTGGGGGAGCTGCATGATAGGGTTACAGAAAGAAGTTGATATGACCATAATAATAGGAATCAGTTTGGTCTAATGATTAAGGCCCCAGGCTATAAGCCAGGAGATTGTGAGTTTTAGTACGCCTTAAGCATGAAAGTCAACTGGGTGACTTTGGGCCAGTCCCTCTCTCTCAGCCCAACACATGTCACAGTTGTTGTCGTTGTGGGGAAAATAGGAGGAGAAAGGAGTATTAGATACGCTCATTGCCTTGAGCTGTTTATAAAAATAAAAAGGCAGGATAAAAAAAAATCGAAAGTAATAAAAATAAGTAATAATAAAAGTGGATGGAACAGTCTTTCATTCTAATACTCTCAGCATTCTTTCCACCTCTTAGTCTCAGTCAGTCTCATTTTCCTTCTAATGCATGTCCTGCCTCTAAAGCAGCACAGAAAAGAAATATATTTCCTCTCAATGATCTGAATTGACCTAATGCAAGGGAGGTTATTTTTAAAAATATCTGTCTGTATGACCATCCATCCGTCCGTCCATCCATCCCAATCAAATGGGACTGAGGGTTTCATACAAATAAAAACCAAAGCTTAGTATGTCCCACATATTGCTGGAATTACATTGCTAAGCTGGCCCATCTGCTCCTGAATGCTTTGGTGTGTTCTGGGGATACTCACATATAAAACAAGAACCATCTAGTCACCTGCACAGATTGTAACATGTCCTATCTAGAATATATATCCACTCTAGGTGTATAATCAAGACACCACAACATTCAAAGCCAACACAAAATAAGAAACAGACACCAAAAAGTGAAAGCCTGTTACCTGGATGCTTGCACTGTGGTTGGGCATTCCCGAGGAAAGAGAGATTAACACTGTGAAAAAGTTAAAGATACACATATTTAATTTCCAAGTCAACTTTTCCTGGAAAAAAAACTAACTCTCAGACCGATATATTCCAAAAGTATCTGCTTTTCTTTTGTACTATTTAGAAAATGTAATATCCCTCAATGACACTTCCTTACCTGCTATCACTGTGTTCACACACTCATAGAGGAGTGACATGGCTGAAGTGCTGAGGAAAAAAGAGAGACAAATTACTGCATTATGAAACCCAGTTAGCCCCAGAAGAGGTTTCATCAGAAAGGGGACCATATGTTTTCTATATTTTAAAGAATTAAGGTGTGCAAAAACATTGAAAGAAAAAAGGCCTTGATTTTTGCACTTTTTAATAACCTGGTTTCAAAAGAAATGTGAATTTAAAAAAACAAAAGCTAGGCTACATTTTTCATTTGTAATTAGATTCTTAAAACCTCAATCAACTAGTTTGAACAAATCCACTCTATGCCCTCAAATTATTGCATCAGAGAGCCTTATTCACAGTCACCCATGGTTTAGTCATCTCTTGTCTAGATTATTGTAAAGTCTATATGAGCTGCCCTTGAAAGCCACTCAGAAGCTTCAGCTGGTTCAAAATGTGGCTCTACCAGCAGTCGAAGGCATGCCATGATATTAACCTCCATCTCAAGTTGCACTGGAAAGTTGCAATAGGCTTTTAGGTGCAATTCAGGGTACTGGCAGTCCTCGACTTATGACCAAAATTGAGACCAACATTTCTGTTGTTGAGACTTTAAGTGAGTTTTGCCCCATTTTATGACTTTTCTTGCCACCGTTGTTAAATGAATCACTGCAGTTGATAAGTTAGTAACATGGTTGTTAAGTGAAGCTGGCTTTCCAGTTGATTTTGCTTGTCAAATGGTTGCAAAGGTTGATTACATGTCTTAGGATACAGCAATGGTCATTTAAGTATAAACCAGTTGCCAAGCACCTGGATTTTGATCACATGATCATGGGGATGCTGCAAAGGTTGTAAGCGTGAAAAATGGTCGTAAGTCACTTTTTTCAGTGCCGTTGTAAAACTTGAACGGTCACTAAATGAACTGTTGAAAGTCCAGGACTACCTGTCTAAAGCTGATTTGAGGGTTTGTCTTTCTCCTATTATGTCTGCCCACTTGTAAGATCTGACAGAGTTTGCACGCTTCGAGTCACATCTATTAAGATTGCGGCCTCCAACCTTTTGGGCACCAGGGACTGGTTCCGTGGAGAGAGGCTTTTCCACGGACCAGAGGGGGCATGGTTTCGCATGCTACCTGCATCCTGCAGGTGGGGCTTCACTTGTTTGTGCGGCCCCATTTCTGACATGCCGTGGACCGGTACTGGTCCATGGACGAGGGGTTGGGGACCCCTGTATTAAGACATGTCATCTGATGAGTCCCAGGAGATAGGCCTTCTTGGTTGTACCATCTGTTCTTTTGATCACCAATTCCCCCCCTCCTCCCGTCCCCGGGATCCAAACACCTCCTATCCCACTCTTTTTTTTGTGAGCTGTTCTCCCAGGCTAAGGTATGACATGGGCCCACTGTGATTGGTTTTGTTATTGAGTCTGTTTTCTATGCTGACATCCTTTTCCTTTCCTTTCCTTTCTATGGTATGGCTGCTGCACTGACTCTTTACGTTTTTAATCTATATTATCACTTCAAGTAATCTTGAGTGGGCTGCCTAGAGATGGGATAGAAGGATAGATGAATACAATTATGGAAAGTCAAAGCATAAAACAACATTTGGTACTTTGTTGTGTGAAAATTCTTCTGCATATAACTTTCATTCCTTTTGCCAGAATGAAGGATTTAGAATAACTTTCTGCTTTGATTTTTCTATAAATCAAAGACCGGAAAGAGTGGGATAAGTCAAGAGCATATATATTGGCCATTTTGCTTCATTTTTTGGAAGCAGAATACTTTTTAAAATATGGATAGAGTGTCCATCAATTCTATTTACTTTAGAAAAGTGACTTTGTGAAAGAAAACAGGATTAAATGGATACTTCTTTCTTCCCTCTAGTCTACAGGTAGTTCCTTGCGGTTTATAAGATCACATTTGGGGCATCTGGCACCAGCTCCCAATTACGGTCATTTGCAGAATCCCAGTGTTACATGACTGCAATCTTGAGCACTTTTTTGCTGATTTCCAGCATTTACTTCTGGTTTCCAACAAAATACGCCCATTGTGGAAAACCAGTTCACTTAATGACTGTTGCAAATAAGGATGTAAAAATATAGTCACACTTAACAACAGCCACAACTTACTATGTTAATTCCGGGCTCAATTACAGTAATAAATGGAAGACTACCTATACTACCTTCAAAGGGATAAAACAACATTTTTTTGGTGCTATCCTCAGAATTGTATTTAAAAATTGCACAATGGTGACAAATAAAAAAGACAAGTCAAACCAATGTCAACACACAGGATACTAATGACTAACCTTACCCAGAAGCACCAACAGTTTTACTGAATTATTTAATACCGACATTAAAATATACAGATGGCTGATTAGAGCCATCTCCCCTAGCCACCAAGTTAAAAAAATCTAGAAGAATTAGCTGACTTACCTATGTATTAGATTGGTCAGGGGTTCTATCAATTTCTTTCCTAGCCTGGGTTCCAAAGGAGTGAGAGCACCAAACTAAAAAAGAAAGGAAATTATTTAGTTGTTGTCTCTGCATATTTGCTAATTCTGTAAACCTTATTAGACAGACAGCAACAGACCTGAACTGCTTCAGAAAACTACACTATTAGGCAAATTCAAACTGTCAACAAAGGAATTGGCACAGTCCTTAAGCCTAATCTTAGCCATAAAATAATTTGCTTGGTTGTGGCTCAATGCGTTAGGCAAGCCTTTGAATACTAGTGTTTAGTATTGCGTGGGGATAACATCAATATGGGTCTTTCAGACAATGAGGAAAACCAACCAACCAGGATTCAGTCACAATAATTACATTATTTCCACCATCAGTGGCAGGATTCCTCTCTGCATTTGCTCAGAAAGAGAAGAGTTATATTACAGTCATCTCTTGCCTGTCGATTTTCCACTGGTATTTGGTTGCATAGTATAGAAAGGGAAGGCTGGGCTTGATCTGATCAGCATACCTCTACTCTGTGGAGACCAGTGAGATACTAAGCAGACCAAAAAAATTGTTTGGATTTAAAAACCAGCTGTTGACCTTAGTGGTTGCAGAAAACAAAGGAGGATTTCAGAATTCTGCTAGATTATAAGAAAGGTCAGTCAATCCATTATCTTCTTATTATTGTCAGAAAGATACCTCGGAGAAGCCCATGACAAGGATGGTTAAGCAAAAACCCATCCAACAATGGCTCAGTAGCAACTGTTAATCAGAGATACTTATGTTCAAACACAGAAGTTCCCGCTGGTTGTTAATGATTAATAAACAAATAATTGTTTTATTCTTCCCCCCAAATGCCTAGCACCCTTTCAAAACCGTTACTATAAATTATGCAGCAAATTTTATGAAAAATTTTAGACTTGAATTTAGTGTTGTTACACTGTACTGTATAGAAATCAAAAGAGAAAATATTATCTATACTGCAGCTTTCTAAAGTTAAAGGCAATTTTTTCTAAAAAAAAAGGGGGGGGTATTTTTGCCTTAAATCATCTGCACCTCTTTCATGCGTTCTTAGAAATTAGATACTCCAGACTTCTTAATCCTATCCTTCCAAACACATACACACACTGCAGAGAATATAGAGTTGCAGACACCTTTATTTTTGCTATTCTACAATGGCCAAAGATATGATTCCAGAACATTCACACTGGCAGCATGAAGATCAACATCTATCATTTAAAAATTATCTGCTTCATTCTCCTACGGGACACATATAAATAGAATATAGAACACAGAATAATAGAGCTGGAAGGGACCTTGAAGGTCTTCTAGTCCAACTTCCTGCTCGAGTAGGAGACCTATAATATTTCAGACAAATGGTTGTCCAGTCTCTTTTTGAAAACTCTGGTAATAGATCACCCACAACTTCTGGAGGCAAACTGTTCAATTGGTTGATTGCTCTCACCATTAGGCAATTTCTTCTTAGTTCTAGGTTGCGTCTCTCCTTGGTTAGTTTCCAACCATTGTTTCTTGTCTTGTCTTTTGGTGCTTGGGAAAATAATTTGACCCCCTCTTCTTTGTAGGAGCCCCTCAAATACAGTTGCAAGAAAAAGTATGTGAATCCCTTGGGATTACGTGGAGTTTTGCATGAATTGGTCATAAAATGTGCTCTGAACTTCATCTAAGTCACAACACTAGAAAAACACAGTCTGCTTAAAATAATACTACACAAACACTAGATGTTGCCATGGTTTAATTGAACATAACATGTAAACATTCACAGTGCAGGGAGGAAAAAGTATGGGAGCCCCTAGCCTAATGACTTCTCCAAGAGCTAATTGGAGCCAGGAGTGAGCCAACCTTGACTCCAATCAGTGTGATGATATTGGATGTGTTGCTGACAGCTGTCCTGCCCTTTAAAAACACACACCTGTTTTGGGTTTACTGGTTTCAAGAAGCACTGTCTGATGTGAAACATGCCTCACAGAAAAGAGCTCTCAGAAGACCTACGATCAAGAATTGTTGACTTGCATGAAGCTGGAAAGGGTTACAGAAGTATCTCCAAAAGCCTTGATGTTCATGTGTTAAACAAGAATGGAGATCACATACTTTTTCTTGCAACTGTATGGGAACAGTGCTATCATGACCAACCTGTTCTGTGATCATCAGCAATGACGGATAAACTCCATTATGGTCATAAATCAAAGACTACCCGTATATGATTAACAGACTCAAGGCCATGTATTACTGACTACGCACACTCAATCCTGTTTAATTCATAATTTTGTTTTTTGTAACTATGACTGCTTTTGGAAATAAGGATGAGAAGTTAAAAACAACCATTAATGGAATTGCTAGCAAGCAGAATCTTTTGCTTTTTTGATCTTGTTAGTTTTCTATCCACCTGGCAGATTTCTACTAGTTCTTGCCTGAAAATCAACAATTCCCCTCCGAAGCCAGTTTTACAGTCTGCTGCTTTTCTCCACATCAGTTTGTGTCAGCTGCTACACCTCTGAAGTGACAGGGTTGTGTTTTTCACACCACATATACTGATAAGAGACACCAGCTGCCAGGATCTGCTAATACTTGCCAATTTTATAATTTTAATGAGGACCCAGTTGTTGGTGGATGACGTCATCAGCTTAAAAAAGAGTGGAGCAAGAGAAAGATAATTCTTTGGATTGCGTCTGGCTAGCTCACATATAACATTCACAGCAGCTGATTGGACACCTGGAGAAAAAAAAGAGTGGAATATCTTAGTAAGAGGGGCTGTGGGGCTCATAAACAGCAACTAGAGCAATGCTTTTTTTCTTAATTAATGTGCAAGTTAATACATGTAAAACAACTTAAGAGGAATTTGGAGATAGAAAAGCCCATCAGATTCTTGCCCCACAAGAATGTTCCAATGACACATAGAAAGGAGATTTCTAGCTGTACAGTATTTGAAATACAGGCATGCTCACAAGATATAGTTGAAACTTGAAAGCCAACTCCTCATTCTCACTATGCTACTGTTTAAACCGGCAAAGTATTTAAGTTCTTTACCCTAATATAAATGTGAAGGATGAGTAGCTTTTTCACAGCCAATAAAAGCTTCATGGCTACCAAGTGGGATCCATGCCAAAGTCCTGCATTCAGATCCAACCCCTCTATAAGCTTGGTCTTCCAGACACACTGAACATAACAGCCAGCATGACCTAAAGCTTGAGAGCACTAAGTTGGGGAAAAAGTGAGCTAGCCCCCACACTGTAAAGACAGAGTGCAAAACAGGGAACAAGATAACCAGGGGGATGGTAACACTGACTTTCTGCCTAAAAAAAAGCATGGGGTGGATAGTATTAAATTAGAAGGCAGAAAAGTAGAACACTGGGGGGTCCTCGGGGTAGAAAGTAGAACATTCACCCCCAACACCACTGCAATAATAGACTGTTTTAAAGGAGCAGAAAATTCTGAACTGAGAGAAAAGGCATATCTGTTGTCTTCTCACGTTCTACATTTAATAAAAAAAACAATCCATATCTCCACATCAAAACTTTCTACCTGTCAAGACCTATTTTGCCTTTCACAGAAGTTCAATAAGGGAAATGGGGACACACAGTAAGGTACAAAGCTGCTGTGGTATGTAACAGCTGTGCTAATCGGCATATTTAATTTAGCTCCAGCAATGATCCTAATAAACTATTTTTGGGAAGCTTGGAGCTTGACGAGTTAATCTGCCCTACATTTTCTTTTGCACTTCACAATCACCCTGTACATATGCGTAAATAAATGGTGTGCAAAGCTGTTTATTTTGGTCCTAGAATGTTATATACAAAAATAAGGAATCTGGTATACAAGTAACATCTCAATTACTGTAAAAGACCTTATCCAGATTTATTTAAATGTACACCTTCTTCCCAGGTCAAGAGTCCCAAACTGCTTAGAATCTTCTGGATCACTAACCAGGATCTGGGTCTTCCAGTTTCTCCTTAAGGCGGGGGAACGCAGGCCGAAGGGATTCGGGATATTTCAAAAACACTTTATACATGATTAACACTGCCTTCTTCCTGATGTAAGGCTTTGTGTGAGACATCTGCAGAGAGAAAAAGCTTTTGACACATATTTTCACAGCAATTAAATCAAGGCTCCATTTAATCACTCCTGGCACTAAAAATTCAGAGGATTTCTTTCCTGTGGCAAGAAGGAAGAAGACATCCATTTCAACGTGATTTCAAGCCATGAAATTTGTCATGCTCTTATCAAGGGGTAACATATACCTATTTGTTATCAGTTAGATAGCCTACAATGAGAAGTTTATTACACCTAAAATCTGTGGAGTTTCACAGCTTTTAATAATATTTGAGGTCTCACAGCCTGGGAGGAAAAGCTTCCTAATTAGGTTTGCAGCATATTAAGCCTCAGAATCTAACTCAATGCACATATACTGTACATGCACGATGCACAAGCGGGAGGCCTGTCTGACCATAGGTTTTAGCAAACAGGCCTTCTGAAAGTTGCTTTGGGGGGGGGGGGGGGAGAAGAAAAGGAAAAAAACACAATGCCACCTGTCAAAAGAACTAGTGACAACAGATAGTTTGCTTTGGCTTTGAGATTAACAATTGGTTACCCAAAAAAGGTAAAGGTTCCCCTTGCACATATGTGCTAGTCGTTCCCAACACGAGGGGGCGGTGCTCATCTCCGTTTCAAAGCCGAAGAGCCAGCACTGTCCGAAGACATCTCTGTGGTCATGTGGCCGGCATGACTAAATGCCAAAGGCACACGGAACGCTGTTACCATCCCATCAAAGGTGGTCCCTATTTTTCTACTTGCATTTTTTACATGCTTTCGAACTGCTAGGTTGGCAGAAGCTGGGACAAGTAATGGGAGCTTACCCTGTTACGCGGCACTAGGGATTCGAACCGCTGAACTGCCGACCTTTTGATTGACAAGCTCAGCATCTTAGCCACTGAGCCACCGCGTCAATTTTGTTACCCTAAGTATATATAAATACACTGATAATTTTAAACAATCCAAACTATGAAATACATTCGAACAAAAAAGGTAATCTGTTAGGAATTCCTGTTTGTAACTACAAAGGTAAAACATTTAAATAAAACTATGCTTAATTAATGAATGTTAATTATTCTTCAAATAACATTTGAATAAAGTTTGATTACCTTGGGGGAAAAATCAATTTGTGTCATGGGAAACTAGACTGGAATCCCATTAATAATTGAATTAATCCTATGAAATCTTGAAAATTTCCTATTCCTTGACTTCATTGTATTTATTTACATCAGGGTTTTCCAAATTGTGGGGCATTCCTCTCTTAAGGAAATGTAGACAGAACCCAAGAGAGGTGTGAAGGACCTTTTTAATTTTTTTTTGTCTTTATTAAAAACAAAAGTTCCATTGTACTATTTTCATTGTTAATTTGTGTTCATTTTGATATTTGGATTTTTAGAGGTGGTGTCTACATAAAGATTATACTAAAGGGAGATGTAAAGGCATAAAGTTTAGGAACCTCTGCTCTACAGGTTTAAAATTTAGATATCAAAGAATGAGAGAATTAAGCACCAGAAATCTATTTTCTTACCCAGCTCATCTCAATCAATCTCAAATTTTTATTATTCATATTATTATTTATTATTATTTGTATTTCTATGCTGCCCACTCTCCGAGGACTCTGGGCGGCTTACACCAAAGACAGTATACTAAATAGCATATTGCCCCCAACAATCTGGGTCCTCATTTTACCCACCTCGGAAGGATGGAAGGCTAAGTCAACCTTGAGCTGGTGAGATTTGATCCACTGATCTGCTGAACTAGCAGTCAGCTGAAGTAGCTGCAGTACTGCACTCTAACCACTGCGCCACCTTGGCTCTTAATACTCAATAGGTTTGGACTTGGTTAGTACTTGGACAGGAGAAAAACAAAATCCTAGGACTAGAGTCTATACTGGAAAGACTAAAAAAAGTCCCAAAGAATAGCAATAATGTCTGTACAGTTGCCAAAAAGCTCTACATACATGCTGTTATAGTCACTAGGAATCAAATTCAATTTAGGGCATTTCAAAAACAAGTCAATAAAGATTTGTAACTGTAACCATTGTTTTCTGCAACATTTCACTGCATGTGACTGGGCCACAAAGTATGTCTCCACTGCTGCTCTTGATATTCATTTGCTTTGAAAACATTTCTTCCTCACTTGGAACAAAGAGGTTTGCTCAGGGTGAACAATGCAGGTAGTGTGGACGGCCACTCTCCAGCTACTCACCAGTGTCATGATGTCGTTTGCCAAATCTCTAGCAAGATCAGGAGTCACAAAACAGGACAAACCCGTTAGTGCAACTCCAGTATCATACTGATTGGGGCTACTCAGGTCCTAGAACAGTAAGGTAGAAAGGTGGGAGGAAGAGAGGGACAGGTGAATGAGAAAAAAAATAGAATTTTTTAAATTTTTGGAAGTATGCTGCAGATTTAATATTCACATTCAAAATTCACTGTCAATCACATACACTTTTGAAAATGTCAATCACCAAATGACTCGCTCTCCAAAACATAATCTATAAAACTGGCTTTTAGAATAGAATAGAAATTATTAGAATTAGAATTATTAGAATTAAAATTATTAGAATAAGAACAGAATAGAGTGGAATAGAATCATCAGGATGGAAAGAATTTTTGAAGTTTTCTAATCCAAGGCAGGAAACCTTATACTATCCCAAACAGTTATCCAATCTTTTCTTGAAAGTCTCCAGCAAGGTTTCACTGATTGTTCTGGACTACTGCAACGCTGTCTACATGGGGCTCCCCTTGAGAAGCACCCGGAGGCTCCAACTGGTCCAGAATGCGGTCGTGCGGGTAATTACGGGAGCTGCATGGCGCTCCCGCATAACACCGCTCCTGCGCGAGCTGCACTGGCTCCCAGTGGTCTTCTGGGTGCGCTTCAAGGTGTTGGTTACACCTTTAAAGCGCTCCATGGCATAGGACCTAGTTATCTTCGAGACTGCCTTCTGCTACCGATGACCTCCTCGGGGTGCCATCAGCCAAGCAATGTAGGCTGGTGACCCCCAGGGGGAGGGCCTTCTCTGTGGGAGCTCCTACCCTCTGGAATCAGCTGCCCCCAGAGATAAGGAGAATCCAAGACCTCCGTGCCTTCCGCCGTGCCCTTAAAACTTTCCTTTTCCAACAAGCCGGGCTGGCCTAAGCGAATCCTTTTAAACGATTTTAAATTGGGTTGTTCTTTTTTAAATCTTGGGCCAATTGAGATATTCGTTTTAAACTGTTCTTAATGTTTGTATTGTGTGTTTTTACCTGGCTGTGCACCGCCCTGAGTCCCCAGGGAGAAGGGCGGTATTAAATAAATAAATAAATAAATAAATAAATAAATAAATAGTTCTCACTGTTAGGAAATGTCTCCTTAATTCCAGGCTGGATTTTTCTTTCACGAGATTTCACGAGATTTCACGAGATTCCACCCACTGCTTCAAGTCAACCCTCTCTTCTCTGTGACAGACCTCATGACAACTATCCTGTCACTCCTAAGGCTGCTCTTTGTTAGTTCCCTTAACTATTCATCATTTTAAATATACAGAAACTCTTCTTGGTGACTGTTCCCTCAGATGAAACTGTTAACTTACTGATGTCATTTATGGAGACCCTTCTTGGTGCTCTGCTTTCTGAGAAGAATTTAGAGGCAATGAAGATTGGGCTTTTCAGCTACAGCAAGGGTGTCAAACTCCCCGCGTCAACTTAGTGTCACGTGACGTTTCACTATGTTTTTTTCCCCTTCGCAGATCTGGGGTGGGTGTGGCCTGCGCCTGACGCACCTGGCCTGCGGGCCACCAGTTTGACACCCTTGAACTACAGTGTTCCTCATTTCTACTGTCATTGCCTTGGTGCAGATAAACTGAGTCTTTTTTGAAAGGACTTGAATTGTTTTCAATGCTATCACATTGAAAATAAAGTCAAATAAAGTGTTGACTCTATTCTGTCTACTTTTAAAGTGTTTTGTTGATTACAGCTCGGCATAAGTATAATACAAGTGATGCAAGCCTCTTTTGGAGAATTTACCTTTCGAATCTGGTTAGTTGTCAGCATTATAACATCTGTTCCTTCATGAAAGCACTGAGAAGCAGCCAAATATCCGATCCTCTGCAAAATGAATAAAAAGTAATTGCTATCTAAGACTCAATAGAGTTGTGGCCATCATCTGAGAAACAAGGAGTCTAGTAAAATATAGGCTGTAGGTGGTACAAAAAAATTGCATTAGAGCAATAGCTGGGGCTCTCAATAAACTACAATTTAATAGAAATAAAATAACAGGGAAGAAATATAGAAATGATTCTGGATGTACAGTTTAGCTTTCTAGATCTAACTGTAAAAGTATATTTAAATATATGGGCAATATCAAAATTACAAAATCAGAGAGGGACCCAAAAGGCGGCATCTAGCAATGATGGGAGTTCAGTGCCCTGCACAGCTTCTGACACATCTTACTGACTAGCAATATCAGAATTTTGTACAGTAAATATTACTTTGTTGACATAAAACAAGATTGTATAATAACTTTTACTGAGAAGAACTTAGCCCATTTTAAATTTTGATTTAAAAAAAAAAGATTCAAACTGTTATGGTCCCAGCCTTGACAAGCAAAAGTCATTCTGCACACACAGAATTTAAAGTCCTCAATAACAGCAATTCTTGATGGTTTCTAACACTCCAACTTTCATATAGACCACTTACTTTAAAAGTGAACTTAGATGCACTCATGACTTCAATGATGTTGAATGCTGCCCAACTGATATCATAGCCCAACATCTGCAACTATTAAAGAGATGGGATGTGGGAGGAGAAACAAGGCATTAATCTCGAAACAAGAGATAAATCAAAATTCCCAATATATTTCTATAATTCTAACTTGTAGTAAAAGAGGAATAAATTGTAAAAATATCAGTTAATGAATAAATGAAAAATAAAAGTGTTACGTGATTGGGAAACTCAGTCTGAGCTTATAGAGTTGCTTAATACATGTATTATTTATTATTCATTAATGCATATGTATTTATAATGCATAAAGTGAAGGTGCGTTATGAATGAAAGGATGAAAATGTACCAGTATGTCAAAAAAGAATAAATTTGCATAATCTACATTGTTGTGTTCATATGAAAATAGGAATTCACAGGTAACAGAACATGTGGGTATGAAAACTGAGCCTGAGTGGCGTAGGAGGCTAATGCCTCCTACTAAGGCAGCATTTAACATCCAGCTGCCTGCAATTACTGCGAGTTCAATTCTCACCAGGCTCAAGGTTGACTCAGCCTTCCATCCTTTCTAAGGTGGGTAAAATGAGGACCCGATTTGTGGGGGCAATAAGCTGACTTTGTATAAAAAATATACAAAAGTATGAAGGCTATTGCTTAGCGCATTGTAAGGCACCCTGAGTCTCCGGAGAAGGGCGGCATATAAATAAAATAAAAAAATAAAAACTGGAAAGGAATTACAGGGCCAACTATTTTTATACACATAGAAAAAAATCTAGAATAAAAAGGTGAGTCTATGTACCTTAGTACAGGGGTCCCCAACCTGTGGGCTGTGAGGGGTTTGCAACCAGGCTGCGGAAATGGTCGGTGAGCATATGCCTGTGCAGCTGCGCACGCACATCCTCACTTGAGTGAACAGATGAGCGCATGCGTGTTCAATTTGCATGAGCAGCAGGCACCTGCATATTCCACTCATGCGAATAGACTTGTGCATGTGTATGTGTTTGCCGGCTGCTCACACGAAACCATCCCCTCTCCTCCCCCAACCAATCCGCAAAGCCAGAAACGTTGGGGAACTCTGCCTTAATAGGTGGAATAACTTACTAATTTTAAGACATGTAAATACTAGTAGAAAAGTAGTTTATTGCAGCAATATTATTTAAAAAAAGGACAAATTTGTATATATTAGAACAAGCTTCTGCTGATTTTATGATAATGAAGTCACTGTCTTGTATAAAGAAAGTTGTGAGTAGGAGCTTGCCTAACAACCCACAATCTTCACTTAATGACAGGAACTGGGAATTCAAGGATTGTTGTTGCTAAGTGATGGGGTTACGTGATGTCACACTTTTCTACTGCATTGCTTAGGTGATGGAACTTCTGGTCCCAACTGTAATCATAATTTGAAAACTACCAGTACTTATAAAAGGCAATATATGAGAAGTATGCCAATGTCGTAGAAACTAGTATGGTTTGCAACAATGGCAAAGTATGGAGAGAGAGATATGATGGTGCTGGTGATTTCTTTTTTTATTTTCATTCTTCATTCCAGTAGTTTCTTTTGCTATATTTCTTATTCTTTCTGTGCTTTGCATAATGATACTTACAGTTGAAGGGTATCGCACGATATATTTATAACCAAAAGCGATACCAAAACAGCAAAGAACACCACAATCAATATAAAACACAAGCTTTTAAATTAAGTGACTGTATATTATTATCACTTGAAATTTATTATAACTGCCCACTTCTATAGGCTGAGCTGCTTACCAATGCAAATTAAAAATAATAAAAAACCTTAAGAACTTACAACCCTATAGGCAGTCCAGACTAAAACAATCCAATTATTATAAATCAAATCATATGGCCAACATAACATTTCTACTTTAGAGGCCTTTCAAAAGTTGCTGCCAACCTGTATTTTCAAAATGATTGAAGGAGAAATGATTAAAGGAGTTGGGCCCACCCAACACATTTTATCAGACTAAGTCAAACTTAGTCATTTATACAGCTTTAACCTAGCCAGTCTGAAGAATCTTAATTGACAGGTTCCCAGAGAAAGCCAACTCTGCCAGATCTTACAGGATAGGCAGAAACCACAGGAGATAGGCGGTCTCTTAAAAAATAGGCCCTATGCCAGTGATGGCTAACCTTTTTGCCATTGTGTGCCAAAAGCTGGGGGAGCGCAGTGGGGTCACACACATGCGTGCCCACATTCATAATTTTATGTGCCCTGCCCCCCCATTTTTGGCACATGATGGCCCGGTAGGCCCGTTTTTTGCTCTTACCAGGCTCCAGAGCCTTTCTAGGAGCCTGGGGAGGGCAATAACGGCCTTCCCCACCCCCCAGAGGCCCTCTGGAGGTCGGAAACAATGTGTTTCCTGACTTCTGGTGGGCCCAGAAGGCCGAAAATCAGCTGGCTGGCGCACGCCTGCATGCCAGAGCTGAGCTCACGTGCCCACCGATATGGCTCCGCGTACCACCTGTGGCACCCGTGCCATAGGTTCGCCATCACGGCCCTATGCCGTTTAGAGTATTAAAAATAACAACCTTAATTTTGAATTGCTCCAGGAAGTCAAGTGGTAACTAGGGCAGCTCACAGAATATAGGCACAGCATGGCTACCCATCACTGCTTGTACTGCTATGCGCTGTACCAGTGTAGCTTCCAAATGATTTTCAAAGGCACACACATATAGGAAGGCATTGCAATAGCTTAACCACAAAGCGATCACATCCTTTACAGATCTTCCAAGAAATAAAATGCTATTAATATATCAATGAACAGCTCTGGAACATTCAATATTCTATCTTAGGACATTCTAAATGAAGAAAATACTCACGTAGGTGAGCTTGCAAACAGCATTTGCTTTCACAGCAATATTATCCTGCTTCAGTTCTTGTTTGATCTCATCAATGCATTGAGAGATGTACTTTGCCTGGAAAAGAAAAAGAAAAAGAAAAGTGAGGTCATTGGTTATAAATAGAATTCTGTCAAGCCGGAACTACCCAAATTACCACTAGTTGTAAAACAATTCATAAATATTAAGTTTGTCTGCCCTAAGGACACAGGTAACAATTTCTATGCTGAAATGCAGCAGGACTGCCTGTCTTTAAGAGTTCATCCATTTATCTCTATGACTAATTCTGATATTGGATTTTTCCCCCAAATATCAAGAAATACAGCATTAGAAATCCTCTCACAAAAGTAAACTGACTCCTGCAAGGATAGGTGACTTGAAAACTTTCTGCACTAAGTGTGATTAAAATATCTAATTATCTATATAAACACAATCTTTTTTTGCTCTTCAACAAGGGAATGAAAGAAGGCAGTCACAACTGGGAGGCTGCTATGTCAAATCATGACCTAGTCCCGTGATGGCGAACCTATGGCACGGGTGCCACAGGTGGCACGCGGAGCCATATTGGTGGGCACACGAGCATAGCTCCGGGACGCATGCGTGCGCCAGCCAACTGATTTTCGGGCCTTCTGGGCCCACCAGAAGCCAGGAAACACACTGTTTCCGACCTCCAGAAGGCCTCTGGGGGGGTGGGGAAGGCCGTTTTTGCCCTCCCCAGGCTCCTAGAAAGGCTCTGGAGCCTGGGGAGAGCAAAAAAGGGGCCTACCAGGCCCACCGTGCCATCACGTGCCAAAAGCAGGGGGAGCACAAGGAGGGGCAGGGCGCATAGAATTATGGATGTGGGCACATGTGTGTGTGACCCCACCACGCTCCCCACGCTTTTGGCACGCGATGGCAAAAAGGTTAGCCATCACTGACCTAGTCTAATAATCTTAGTTAGCAGGATAGGAAAAACATGATCTACAAAAAATCCTCACTTAGTGATCTCTCATCATTGATTTTTCAAAGTTAATGATGGTACTAAACAAAGAGGCTTTTATGACCTGTCCTCAAAGTTGTGGCCATCACAGGGTCCCTATGGTCATGTGATGATTTGAGAGCTCGGCAACCAATGAGCATTCAGGATGGTTTCAGTGTCCTGCAGTCATGTGATTGACAATTACAACCTTCTCTAATGGTTTTCAACAAGCAAAGTTAATGGGGAAGCCAGCAGGAAGCTGCAAGTTGCAATCATGTAATGTTGCACAACAATCATACATGATTTGCTTAATAATTACAACTAGCTGCTGGAACTACCATTACAAGTTAGTGCAGTCATGTTATTTTTTCATTTTATGACTGTATTGCTAAGTTCCTGGTCCCAAGTATGCTTGTAAACTGAGAACTACCTGTAGTATATTACAGGTAGTTGTAGTAGACTCTGGCCAGTAATGTGGCTTCCTGGAAAGTTCTTCATTAGAAAACCTACCTTTGCCATAAAATTATCTGAGGAATACAATAATAAATTTGTGTTAACGTGCAGTAAAAAAATGCATGTTAATTTTAAATGCTAAACAAATATCAACCCTTCTCCACAACTGACTAAAGTATTTGGAACTGAAATTAAGAAGTATTGAAGGAGCAATTGTGGAGCTTGATTGTTGACAGCTCTTTTCCAATACTTAGGCTTGCAGAATATTGGGAGGTTTGTGCAAACTTGCAGTTAATCCTTCTGTACTGTTATCTGACTCTGCCAAATGGTTTCAGATTTCTTCCAGCCACACCCAACACTATAGACTCTCCCATCATTTGCCTCTTGGAAAATGCTTTTAGTCACAGGATTTTGTCCTATCAGCTCACTGAGGCATGTGAAGTGATTGGTGAAAGGGCCAGATAAAGAAATTCTACAACCCTCAGTAAGAATTCAAAGTCAAATAACATAAAATTTAAGACAGAAGTTTTCAAACTTCAGGAAAGAGTACACAGCTCTGTTCTAAAGCATCTGCTCTGAATGCAGACAGTCATAGGTTCAAGTGGCGAAACAGCTCAGGTAGCAAGACAGAAGCCCCTTCTTTAGCATAATATTTTGGGGAGCCATTGCCTGTAAAAATAGACAATATTAGATCAGACAAATAGTCCAAATAGAATTAATCTTTGTAAACTGCTCTGGGATTAGGAAAAAAAATATGGAGGAATGACCATTCATACTTGACACTCACAAGGTCAGACCAGGGAACCGAACAAAGACGCAACATGCAGCCTCTTCTCTGTGCATCAATAAAAGTAACTGAGATAACACAGCCTAGATAAAATGATCAGAGCAATGATTCACATGGAAATGTGTAGAAAATTCTCCTATGTTAGGGAGTGTATAGGGCTCAAGGAATTCTTAATTTCTGAGGACATACTTGGAAACTATTAATTTTAAGAATGTGCAATTGGAAATTCAGATTACATTTCAATGTCATGTTTCAAATTACAGGTAGTCCTCAATTTACAACAATTCATTTACAATGACACTGGAAAAAAATGATTTTTGATCATTTTTCATTGCAGCATCTTCATGGTCACGTGACCAAAATTCAGACACTTGGTAACTGACTTATTTATGACAGTTGCAGTGTCCCGGAGTCATGTGGTCACCTTTTGCGACCTGCAGAGAAGCAAAGTCAATGGGGAAGCCAGATCACTTAAGAACCTTGGTGGCACAGCAGACTAATGTACTGTTAAGTAACACCAGCTGCCTGCAATTACTGCAAGTTCAAATCTCACCAGGCTCAAGGTTGACTCAGCCTTCCATCCTTTCGAGGTAGGTAAAATGAGGACCCAGTTTGTGGGGGCAATAAGCTAACTTTGTATAAAAAAGAACACTGCTTGGGGGGGGGGGGCGAAAGCCCTACTAAGCAGGTGTATACAAAAAGTATGAAGGCTATTGCTTAACGCATTGTAAGCCACTCTGAGTCTCTGGAGAAGGGTGGCATATAAATCGAACCAATAAATAAATGAATGAATGAATGAATAAATAAATAAATAAACCATGTTACTAACTTAACAACTGCAGTGATTCACTTAACCATTGTGGCAAGAAAGGTCACAAAATGGAGCAAAACTCACCTGTTTTGCGTTTTTATTTAGCAATAAAAACGTTGGGCTCAATTGTTTTCGTAAATTGAGAACTATCTGTAATATGCAAATCAAAGGCTACCAAATCTGGATTACGGTACAAACACCTGAATGCAAACATCTCTTTGCTCGGGATAGCTTTGCTCAGATTGGATAGCTCTATGTAAGTCTCAGTTCATGGCCTTCAGAACCTTTGCTAACTGCATAGATGAAACCAAACATGTTTCATGTCCTTGCTTAACCATCAAATTCTCTGGATGACTTTACAGAATGACTGGACTACTTCTTGCCATGTTAATTCCTGGGATATAACAAAGATAACTCCATGGATGCTTATTTGAGCTACTGCTGGTCATACTCCATTGCTTTCAAATTTTGAAACAAGCAAAAAGACTCAAATTTCACATGTCTCTGCAATTCCACCTGGAATATGAGATGCTGAGAGAACTCCTTGTTCAGTATGCAACAGATCTTTTAGTATATAATTCTTCACACTAAATATTTGATGGCTATGTCACAGCAGAAGCATACAGATGCTATGGAGTCTATCACTTGCATATTTAATTCTCCAGATCAGGCTTAACAGTACTTGTAATTGCCAAGAAAACTGCAGCTCTTGCTCTTACGAACTGTGCCATTCCCAAAGCCACAGCAAAATGTGTCGATAACAATATAGGTAATTCAACTTGTTGACAGCAAACCCACAAGTGAAAAAAAAGTCACCTCTGAATCTCAACACTAAAAAAAACTGAGCAAAACCAATCTGATATTTATGTAAGTTTGGGAAATACCCAGTTTGGCAGGGACAAGGGGTCAAGCATGGAGCTAGCCTGGAATCACAACCAGCAAAAGGGATAGGACTGATCCTCTCCTCCCAGTACCTTGGAGACTTATTTAATTGTTCCCAAGGGTGGGCTGCCAGAACAAGGAGATTCCTGTATTATAGGCAGAACATAATAAAGTAGTTAGCTTGAGCTCTACATGTGTAGTTCTGGCAATAAGCCAAAGGTAGCTCCCCCCCCCCAAAAAAAACAACAGCAAGAATTCTGACACCAGCAAGAAAAGGCAGGAAAATGCATATGAAACATTTAGAAAAACCATAATATAGTTTTCCTTTAATGGGTGTGGACCAAGCATGCCAGTCCAGAAATTCCACTGAATTGGGAATGAGGACCCAGATTGTGGGGGCAATAAGCTGACTTTGTATAAATATGCAAAAAGTATGAAGGCTATTGCTTAACGCATTGTAAGCCGCCCTGAGTCTCCGGAGAAGGGCAGCATATAAATCAAATTTTAAAAAAAAGAATGGTCTAGGGACTTGCAGTAAATTCCACTGAATGGTCTAGGACTTACAGTATTTGATTTTGAGGCCATGGAACTTTTTTGCAATGGAATATGGAGCAACAATTTGAGTAGCTGAGTGGGTGCTAGTAGTAGGGAAGTGCTATATATACAAAATTTAAATCCTTCTTATTTCCAGCCTTGTCTGTAAAGGTTACATATAGAGGGGTCAATAAATGATCTGTGATGGCTATATCTGAAAAGCATGCACAAAGATGTATCTAATTATATCTTGGCTTTTTCAAAACCAGAAACTAATTCTGGTAGCAAATTTAAGTTTTCTCTCATCGTATTTGTGTATGTTTTTGACTCAGCCTGGACTCCTGGTGACCACCTGGACTAGTCTCTGAAATTTTCTTGGCAAGATTTTCAGAAGTGACGTGCCACTGTCTTTTTCCTAGGGTTGAGAGTGAGTGATTGGTTCAAAGTTACCCGACTGGCTTTGTATCCAAAGCAGGACTATAACTTATGGTCTCCTGGTTTCTAGCCTGATGCTTTAACCCCTACACCAAACTGGCTCTCTGCTCTGACCATTGAGAATGCTATGTACTCTGGGGAGAATATAGTATAATGTGTGTTCAGAAAAACATCCAAATATTATGACTGAAATATTGATCAGTTCAGGACACAGTATCTCAAAGGTAGAGTCATTTCCTTATCAAAAAGATTCTTGTTAGAATGGAGTGATAGCCATGGAGACTTGGAGCTTTTCAATGAAAATATAAAGTAGAACACTATATGGAGGAGGAACAGCATTAGCAAGAAGAAAGATCTGCCTTCCCCCCTCACCATCACACTTTGTTCTCCCATCTAAAGCTGCTGAAGGTCAAGTGTGATTTTTAACACTCTTAAACATATGGAATATATTCCTGCATATTTTACAGTGCATATTAATCAGCTGGGCAATAGCAACTCATGGCAGCTACAGAAACATTAATCTAAAACATATAAGATGTATGTATTTCAGGCACAGTATCACCAAGGCAATTTACACCCTTTTCGGTTTACTGAAGGTCAAAGCATGTACATTAACTGAAACAATGGCCTAAAGCTAGGCAGCTACTTGGCATTAGATCAAAACTTAATTCTGGCAAACTACATTAAATCCTGACATGAGACCTAGAGAAGGAGAGAACTGAATGTCATTGTGGGGCAGGGAAGGGGATAGGCAGAAGCCATTCAGTCACAGTAAGCAAGAGGTTTAAGAGCCTTAAGAAAATTGGGAAATAGTCAGGTTGGGAAGGGGAATGAAAGTGAGGGGAAGAAAGAGTAAATAGGAGAAGCCATCTGAACAGCCAACTTCGCTAGCTTTATAAATGATCCATCATTCTGATAAAGATGGTATGAGCTAAGATACAGATACTTTTTTCACTGTAATTCCAGTAATTGTTCTCAGAGGCCAAAGATGACTGCTGGATGAATCCATTAAAAATGGGATGATAAATATAAAAAGTTTCACCCATCTCTTAGGCTTGGAGCAGAAAGCACAATTTTACTCTCCCACTTCCACTGTAAATTTCCATACCAAATATTTTTTCTAGAACAACTAGGATGGTATAAAATTCCAATCTGCATTTCTTTTTGCAAAACAGAGAGCAAGGAAATGTGCTATGCCTATCACCTATATGATAATTAGAAAAATTAGACAACAGAGGTCCTTGGAGAATTGGACTTATTAAAATGTAACCGCTAGATGTGATATGGTGAGAAGTCAACTTTCTTGGAACATCAAGCAAAACAAAAGAATCAAAATTCTCATTTCTCATGCATGCCTTTTGGCTTGATATTTTTGAACAATGGATCTTGTTTTGAAGAATGGATTTTGTAATTGTAACATACTTCTTGAAGCACTGGCTGCATACTCAAAAGGTTAGTTCCCACTCCTCCAGGCTTCTAGGGAAGTTATTGTTTAAAAAGTCAAGTTATTTTAATGAATAGCAGGAGGCTCTTGCACTTATAAGAGGTCCAAAGCACTTTTTCTAAGTAAATTTTAAAGCATGTTCAGTTCTTAATTCTTTACGTGACACCATTCTGACAAAATGGTCACATCAGATGCATGCACAATGCCATCCAAAGGCAGTAATGTTTCTGGAGTTGAAGAGCTACAAGGGAATGCAATCAGCATGAAGATACTACCTTATGCAGAGAGTCTTCATGCTGAGTGAAGAGACCACAATTGGAAAAATATGCATTAAGCCTGGGAAACAGAAAAAAATTAATCAGCTCAAACTGTCTCCTTCCTAATTTACTAGTATAAAAGGAAGTCAGGGGGGAGAAAACTCAGTCAGACTTTTAAAATTCAGTTAAGATGGCATATATAAATAGAATTCCAGGCTTAACTCTGACTTGGCCTTCCTCAAAGGGCTCACATTTTAATATATTTTTTGAGTCATTCGGTCTAAAGCAGGGGTGTCAAACTCAAGGCCTGCGGGCCAGATCCAGCCTATGGGGTGCTTAGATCTGGCCTGCAGGGCCATCCTGGAAACAGTGAAGGACCGGCCCACAGTGCCTCTGTCAGCGAAAATGGAGCTCAGGAGAGCAGGTTGCAGGAGACCGTCGCATACGAAAACAGCTCGGGAACCCAGTTTCTCTGGCAGAGCACTCAGGCCCCCACAGGCATCCCTGACACGAGTGACGTAGAGCTGGCCATGCCCATCCTGACCACGCTCACCCCAGGCCCCCCGAGGTCAAACACAACCCTGATGCAGCCCTCAATGAAATCAAGTTTGACACCAATCAAAGTTTCTTAAGAGCTTTTAATTTATTAATTTATTTTAATTTATTTAACATTCAAAGTCCTAAGGCTAAGTATTAAACCTAGTCCTCCTTTTTGCTCCATGGCATATTTGTGGGATCAGAAAATGAGCAACTTGCTGTTCTGCATAACTTCATCTGGATACAGAAGCTGCTAATAAGCTCTTTCTAACAGTTTCAATATGGGGATAACCTAGTAACAACTGTCTCCTTCAAAGAATCAAGCTATACTCAATATAAAAGCACGTAGCAGGAAATAGATGGCTGATGTCGCACCATGAAACATGCAATGTCATACTTAGAGTCGTTAAAAGCTCTCTGTGCACAATTACATCACTTTCTCTCCCAAATTTCCCATAGCAATTCCAAATCTATCAGTGAATCTTGTATATATGTCTACCATTTCATTCTAATCCAAAATGAAGCACGTCTGCAGTGTCACATTTTTGAAAATGGCTGTGGTAAACACGGAACCACATGACAATGCTATAGAAAACAGATTTCTGTGCTAAAAGTTTCTGCAAATCTTACACAACCACAAATCATTACCAGTAAATATCCAACATGGTCAAAGGAGCCTGCTAAATTGAACTTTATAGAAAGAGTCACTGTAACAGTGAGATGGGTGGCATATAAATTTAATAAATAAAATGTAAATAAAACTTTACAATGAACTAAAAAAGTCTTAAATAGAAAATCATACTTGCTGAAACACATATACTCAGAAATAATTTCATTGAATCTAATCTAAAGCCTACTGGTTATATGTCCTGCTTGGGCAGGGAGTTGGACTAGAAGTCCTCCAAGGTCCCTTCCAACTCTGTTAATCTATTAAAATCTGTTTTATTATGATAATGCCAGAGGTTGTAATCCAGAGTTTTAATTCCAGCCGGGCAAACACATAAATATTATTGCACATTAATGGCCCGAATGCATTTTCTTTTATTTCTGAATTACTTCTACAATTGTTAACAATTAAACTGATCTCAACATATCCAGTTGATATGTTTAATTTGCACAGAATCTCACAACACAGAAATTAAAGGAACAAAAATGAGCTTCCTATTCTTACTCACTATAGTTAACTGAGTGCATAATTATTTACAAACCTATGTGCTGTCTACTCTATATTAGCTATAAGCTGCATGTCTATGCTCAGAACCCATAATGCATTATTCCCTCTACTATAGGGTGTAAAGAAACCAGCAGCTTTCATTTTCATTTTTTTAACTGATTGTCAGGTTTAACACAGGTTTAACACAGCAACCCACAAATATAAATCTTAACTGTAATCGAGTTTGCACAAGGTGCAATCCATGCTTAGAGATAAGTATTTATTTATTGAAAGACTGGGCCACTTATACAATACTTATTCTAAAACATCCTGCCCCCATTCCTGTGGTTTGCCCCCAACCTCCTGTCCTTCCCGTAAGAGCCTGAAGACTTGGTTCCGCCAGTTGGCCAGTAACACACTGAAGGTGGCTATTGGCCTAACAGCTGACCCCACTTCCCCTCTGTGCATCCTTCTCCCTCCAGGCCCATTTTTTAATTCAATGATTCCCAACCTTTTTGGCACCAGGGACTGATTTCGTGGAAGACAATTTTTCACAGACTGGGTGGTGGTGGGTGGTTTTCGTTTCACTCACTCACCGGCCACTCATCTCCAGCTGTGCGACGCAGTTCCTAATAGGCCAGGGATCAGTATTGGTCCTTAGCTCAGGGGTTGGGGACTCTTGTTTTAATTCATATTGCTGTACTTCCATTATTTATTATTCCACTGTGTTTCAATTGTTATAGTTACATTTTTTATAATTTGATGTTTGCTGTTGTAAGCTGCCAATAGTCTCATGAAGAGATGGGGAGGGGGGCAAATAAATGTAATAATAAAATAAAAATAAATAAAACTCTACAACAAAGTGGACAGCTCAGAAAGACACAATAAAACACAAAAGAATCATACAACCAGCATAAAAACCAATTTCAATGCTTCGAAGCAAGACTTCCCCAATACATGAACATTCACACTTACGGTGAATGTGTGGGTCTAGGTAATAATAATAGTTTTACTATGAGTAAACAACTTACCCACAAACTACAGAAGAGACAGCTATCAAAAGCCAAGCCCTCTTTCATATGACCAATACCTTAGCTTTCTTTACACAGGTAGTCCTCAACTTACGACCTAAGTGAACCCAAAATTTCTGTTGCTAAACAGAACATTTGTTAAGTGAATTTTGCTCCATTTTATGACCTTTCTTGCCAGTTATTAAGTGAACCATTGCAGTTGTTAAGTTAGTAACACAATTGTTAAGTAAATCTGGCTTTTCCATTAACTTTGCTTTTCAGAAGGACATAAAAGGTGATCACATGACCCTGGGACACTGCAACCATCCATCATGTGAATCAGTTGCCAAGCATCCAAATTTTATTCAACTGACCGTAGGGATGCTGCAACGGTTGTAAGTATGAAAAATGGTCATAAGTCACTTTTTGTAACTTTGAACTGTCACTAAATGAACTGTTGTAAGTTGAGAACTACCTCTAGTAATTTGTGGTAATTTCCTATGATTTTCTTACTGAATTAAAAAAAAAGTAGCCTGAATGGAATATGGTAAAATTAATTCTTTACAAGACTTTTATTTTTAAAAATACTACTGTGTAATCACAGAGGAGATAAAAAAGCAAAAAGCTTAATAGAGCACAGATGCTGCTCCATCAGTAGGCCAGCTTTACAATTCATATACTGAAGTCTTATTCATTACTAATTGCCAATGAGGCATATAGTAGTCTTTTAAGTTCAATCAACATAGTAGGTTGTAAATAAGGTAACAAAAAGCTAAGAAATGGTTTAAGACTTTAAGGCATTTCTGTTTAACCACAATTTAATCTATGGGTACAATAAATTACACAGTTTAACTTATTAAATTAAACCAGATGTGCAATTTGTCTGAACAAAAAAAACCTCTATATTTAAATATTAAAGTTAGACGATCTGAAGGCCACCTCATAATGAAGAAAATCTACATGGTTGCTAGCAGTTGACAATGACTTAATGGCACATAATCAAAAACTTCAAATACTAGTGTGGAAAGCTAACATAAACTAAGCAAGGTTGAGAGTAATGACACACTAGTTCTTGATTTATGACTGGTTGCTTAATGACCAAAGTTATGCCATGCCTCCCCAAAGTTCCATATGACCAAGTTTCAAGGTTCCAACAGCCATGCTGCCTGTGGTCACATGATCACATTTTGGGCATTTAGCAAATGGTCATATGACTATAATTCTTTTGCATTTATTTCTGGTTTCTGACAAAAAACACCCATTTGCTAAAATGGGTTCATTTTACATTTACTGAAAAAAAGGGCATAAAATTGGGTGTAGTCACATGGTGACCTGCTTAATGACCACAACTTACAACCATAACTCCTATAGTTTGGATTTCTTACATAAATTTAAATGTAATGTCTTTACATGCTTTTGGTAAATGAGAGAGGGTTAGATGAACATAAGAAAACTTGGCTAATTATGATAAATTATTTATAATTGTATCAAAAAACTAAATGTTCATGTTGTAAAGATATAAGACAGCCATTTCCTCTTTTTAGGGGGTAGGCTTATCTGAATATATTAGGAATGAAGGGCAGCTGGGAAACCAACACAATGTTGTAAGCGCTACATTCCTTAAATGTATTTTGTGCAATAGATACATAGAAAACATTTCAAGGATGCAAGCTCTGCAAAAAAAAATAACAACTTGAAATAGCTTTGTTAAAAGTTTCTTCCTACACATGCCCATATACAACTTGTAAAATGGATATGAGTAAACTTTTTTGGTAGAGGTAGGACACAGATCGGAATGCTATATATGCTTCTAAAGAAAAGGAAGAATATAAATCTAATATAAATACTGGATATTTGCAAAACAAAGATGTATCTGCATGAACTACACTTTCATTAATTGTGTCTGAGTCCTGAGATAGTAACCTATTCCACAGTAAACCACGGCTTGCTTAACCATTTTAAATTTAGTACCTGAAACAAAATAGATTGAGTGGCCATTTGGTTGCCAGGGCTGCAATTAACAATTTTGGGAAGGATTAAAACCACAATGAATGGGATGATGAAATAAAGAGAGCATGTAACAGAGAAGTCATTCTCCCCTGCCTCCCATGTTAGAAATTTTGGGCCACTATATGCTTACTTATGTTCCTATATTTTCTGTCGTGAAAGAGTAGAAAGCCATACTGTGAAGGAAAAAAAATCATGCTGTGAAATTTTAATAATTTTAATTGAAGTAGCATACCAGGCTGCAAAGGTCAGTTTTCAGGCCGTATAGCAACCACTAGTCATGTTTGGCTACACTCTTCTTTTAGCACATTCAACAAATGATTTCAGTCTTTATCTTGAGGAACAAGTAAAAAAAGTCATTCCAGTATTATCTCGAGATTATGGTTAATGTGATCGTGGCTAAGGGAAGACAGAAGATTGTTTCCACAGATTAGTTAGTTACAGTGATCAAATGGATTCATATTTCCAAGCAGCCTCCTCACCTCCCACCCTCCAAAAAAAATTAGGCAAGAAGGTAAGAGATCTCCCTTCCTGACAATCCTCAATATAGGAAATTCAGCAATGAACCAGCTTTGTTGACTGGGTAGGTTTACTGTAAATTTATCAGGCTGCCTTACAAAAGCTACTTCTCTAAGCCTCAAACCTTGTTTCCACACACCTTCAATGGCTGTCTTTGCAGAGCATGTTTATAATGAGCTAAACCACGGTTCAGGTAATTTTCTGAGTTCATTCAATACACCGAACCATAAATTAGTCACAGAGGATAGGTTTATTCAACACAACAGACTAAAATGTAGCTGGTTAGTTCATAGTAGCTGTGGCATGCAAACACAGCCAATATAACCATACTTTCGTTTAGTCTTACCACACTTGTATTTACAATGGTTACTTATCTTTAAAAGCATATATGCAAAAACGTTGCACTAATAGTAATGTGTTATGACTACTAGATACTGGCAACATTCTTGGGGGACTAGGGAATCTATTGTATGAATTCATTTGCAAGAATTCAACCCATAATCTTAGGTAAGATGAGGATATAGTGGGTTACAGGACTGTTGAAAGACAAGATAAATAATACAGTGGTACATTCAAACATAAGCAGAATAAAGATATTTATTCCTTAATGTTTGAATGATGTAGTAAAGTATTTCGAACTAGAGAGATCAAGGTTCAAGTCCACCCTTATCCCACAGAGGAACTGCTGTTAGGAAAATTGCAGAAGTGCTATGTATGCCACTTTCAGTTCTTTGTGGAAGAAGAGTTTGCAACACTGGTCTATTTTACTGAGTAAATGTGAAGTAAGTAAATTATATATCAGTGATAAAGGACTCCAGATTTTTTTTGTTTGGTCAATGAGTTTTGCTGACTTTTGTTACTGAAGACAGGGGTTTATTTAACTGTAAGACCACAAAACCTATTAGTCTAGTGAGAGCTTGACTAGATCCACATATATAATTATGTGATTATTAATTACACAAAGATTTTCATAAAAAAGCTCATAATGACCAAGTCACTGAGATGCAACACAGAAAACCTCTGTCCAAATTTATCCTTCTAGTTACTATAGATAGCCTTTAAAAAATTACACCTTTATTTGTGAAATTTATCTCCCATTCCCTTTCAGAAAGGCAGGGCTCTGCCTTCCAATTTTATCCTCACAACAGCCACACTTGAGTAGGCTGGGCCAAGAGACTGTGATTGGCCCAAATGAAAGGTTTTTTAATATAATGTTCATATGCTGACAATATTACCAATTTACCTCGCAAAGCCACAGTTATGGAAGCTGGATAATGTCAATAGGTTGAGATTGTTAAGACCACCATTTATCATAAATCATATTTTACTTTTCTTTTATCAGAAAGGCTCCTAAAAAGGACTGCAAAAATCAGTGATATAATATAGCACAGTTCCTGTTCCAGGGTTTTAATGTAAAAGGCACATTTATCAGAATCTAAGGGAGAGGAATAACAAAATTCAAGCACAAGGTCCAAAGAGAGACCTTCCTTCACTATTATACTAATCAAGAAATCTTGAGCAACTCTTCTCTTTCCTTCCTTAAGAGAGCTACTAAGATTAGAAACAAAGATGGAAGGTCAGAAAAACCTAATGTTTTTTTTTTTAAAAAGAAGAAGAAGAAATCATCTCCCTCTTATCCTGAGGGACAAAATAGATCAGAGAGAGCAAGTCCTTTGATTGAGCCACTCCCCACATTTGGTGTTCCCGGAGGGAAACAAAGGGTACAAATTGCATATGCAAAACACAAAAACAAAAGGAAGGGAACGGAAAGGAAGAAGGCGGTGTATACACACGGGGTAGGTGGAACAGCAACAAGTGCACCCACCAATTCTTAAACCAGCCTTGTCCTTAATTTGGCTCCTTTGCAGAAGCCCCGGGCTTCAGTTCGCATGACATCCAGCTGGCATGCAGCTCCTGGCATGGGGCTGAGGAAACTGGCAGTCTAACACATCTGAATCACCAGGTCGGGGGAACTTGTGACTTAAAATCTGACAGATGCTGAAGAGGGGATGCGCTACCGCCGACATTATGGCCTATCCCACCCACCCTTCACGTCGCTCCCCCTTCCCCCGGTGAGGCTGCCAGCCTCCTCCTGCTCACCTCATCCTCCTTATGGTTGCGGATGCCCCGCACCAGGTCCTGCAGGTTCTTGTCAAACATGCGGTCGATGCTCCCCTTCACCATCTTCAACGCCATCGTGGAGAGGGAGAGCCGACGGAGCGGGAGAAGCCAAACTAAATGAAAAAGAAGGCAGCGTTCCGCTTAGAGAGGAAGACACGCCACAGGAGTCAGGGATCAGGCAGAAAAAGGCAGGTCGGTGGCGGGTCACATCCCGCGGGCTGGAAAGAGCGTCGCCGCTTTGCCCACCTGCTCCCCTTTTTCCTTTTTTTCGCCTCCCGTTCCACCGGCGCTTTTCTGAGGTAAAAGCCGGAGCGGCGGACAAAATGGCGGACAGTCAGCTGAGTGAACGTAGGCCACACCTCCTATCCTCCAGGCCAGCCTCCCGTCCCAGCATCACGACCGACTTGGGAAGACGCGGCGTTCAAGTTTATAGCACTCTACAGGAACTGTGTGAAATCAATGGTTGTTCCATAGAGTAAGTTAGTGATGTTAGTGAGCCGACGTCACATCCGTCTGCCGCTCTCTCCTTTGCTCCCTCCGTCTCCATATCACTAGCTTTGCTCATTGGGCCGTTTGAGTCCACGCGTCAACTGAGCTGGCTTCTTATTCTCCCACGCCTAAGTGCGAAAGCCATGACTAGAGAAGCACGCCAAAAACCTCATAAACATTTTCAACATTTTTGGGGGCTTATACGACGTTACTGCAAGAGACTGACAGGGATATCCCGCTATAGCTGTGTGATGGTGGCTGTCTTCTGCGTTATTCAGAACTACAAACCACTCAGTCTAGCATGTTGTATGAAATCAATTCCTATGATTAGTTTCATGGTTCACTGCCAACCATAGTTTAGTCAGTTTACCTTTCTGGATTTCTAAGATAGGAATAAAAAATCTAGTTGACCATTAAAGCTCAACCCCATATTTGCTTGTATTCTCTACAGTGATTTTGGAATATTTTGCTACCATTAATTTAGAAAACAATATTAAAATTAGAAGCATGTTTGTATTAACTTTGGCATTCACAGTTAACCCATTATTCTGAGTTTATATGATTCGGAATTATAAGTCGGCTACATATGTTGGGACTGTACATCATATCACTTAGCTAGATCAAGGTTGGGTATTTTGTGTTGGGCTGACTGCTATTACTATTTTGTTTAATTTGTGTTTGTTTTCCTTTAGTTTTAGAGTACTGCTTTAATGATGTTTTTATTATGCATTTTATGACTTTTTAATTTCTGAATTCAGATTGATTTGAATTGTTTTACCTAGAGAAAAAGTGAAATATGAGAAAAAGTGAGAGCCTTGGATAGTACAGTGGTCTAAAGCACCCTGTTATTAACACAGCTGCCTGCAATTATTGCAGGTTCAAATCTCACCAAGGCTCAAGGTTAACTCAGCCTTCCATCCTTTCTAAGGTAGGTAAATTGAGGACCCAGATTGTGGGGGCAATAAGCTGACTTTGTATAAATATACAAAAAGTATGAAGGCTATTGCTTAGCGCATTGTAAGCCGCCCTGAGTCTCCGGAGAAGGGCGGCATATAAATCAAATATATATATATGTAAATTATTGTAGTTACACTAATATATTTTATCCTTTTCACTCAAACATTTTTAACAGTTTCACTTACTTTAAAATGATTCACTGCAGTTTTACTAACAGTGCAAATGGAGGAAAAAACATAATACTGTTGGAAGAAATGTCCATCTGGGTTCAGTTCCAAGTGGGGAGAAAGACACTGGAAACATGGAGGCTGTTTGGAAAGATGGTTTAATTGTGGACAGGACATGGGGTTTTTGGGTCCTGGGCAAAATGAGCACATGGGTGAGAGAGATTTATACCCTCTCTTGGGCTTTAAACTTGCTTCCTGTTCCTGTGAAATAAATGTATTCTGATTGGTTGTCAGACTCCCATAGGGCCATGCAGGGGTAATTTTGTAGGTTGTCTTGAGTCCCAGGCTTGGTTGAATCTTGCTGGGTGATGTAATGAAGGGGCTTTGGGCAATTTGTATTATGGCTGAGGGCTAATCATACCTTTGTTGAAACTTGGGTTGAGGGTATTTGCTTATGAATAGACCTAGCCATCTCTTTTATCTCTTAAGTGCTGACATCTGCTGTGGGCTATTGAGGACGGTGGGGGCTATTAAGAGTTAGTCTGCTTCCTGCCTAAAAAACATGTTTTTCCATTTCTCATCCAGGAAAATACAATATTCTGCCTTTTTAATATTTCCTAGAATATTTCATTTTTCTAGGATAAGGGTGGGTGCTAACTTTCTACAATACCAATTCTTAAAATAAAATATTATTAGCTGGTATACTTTAGGAAAAGTAGGTATCTGCTGAACATAGTCAGCAGCAAGGATAGACTTTCTCACTTCAGTTCTGAATATTATCCATTCAGTCATATATGATTCTTGGTGATTCTGTGGGCCAGGTCTTTCCACTTCTTACTGAATTTTTTCATGCTCTGGCTAGTGTCAGCTCTGATGTTGCCCAGTCACTGTGTTTTTTGATATTCTGGCTTCCTTTTACCACCTACTCTTCCAAACATAGCTTTCTTTAATGAATTTCTCTGCATGACATGGCCAAAGTGAGACGCAGTTTCGTGATTTTGTCTTCTAGTGACATGTCTGATGTTATGCACTCCAATACTTGCTTGTTAGTCATCTTTGCCATCCAAGGTATATGCAGGAGCCTTCTCCAGTACCACACCTTTTATTTATTTATTTATTTATTAATTAATTATTATATTTATATACCGCTCTACTCCCGGGGGACTCAGGGCCGTGTACAGACAAATGATAAAATACATATAATACAAATATTTTAAAGAATTGATTAAAATACAATTAAATAATTTGGTCTTAAACCTAAAATTAAAACTAAATTTATGAGATTAAGATTTAAGAATATAAAATTTTACATAATTTACCAAGAGAGGTTCATATTAAATTTGTGAGAAGGGAACTGAGAGATGAGATACTGAGAAAACAAAGACTGGGGGCGCTGGTGTACAGGGGCAAGGAGGTCACCATCCTGAAGCAGATTCCCAGACAGGTACGAGAATCAAGAAGAAAATATTTTTTATCAAATAAGCTGTACCTTAAGGGAGTAGGTTTTAGGTGGTTGATTCCGGAGGGCTTGATGATTTTTTGGGAGGACAGTAAGAAGAAAATTAATAATGTAACGGAAGCTAAGGCTTTTTTTGACCAACATAAATCCTTCCTAGGTGGAGAAGATACAGGAGCCGAAGAGGGGGAAGTATTAGATGATCAAGGAGCGGGGGCGGACGGAGCTGTGGCGGCCCGGGAGGAGGGGGGAGGCCAGACCATGGTTTTAAGAGCCAGAACCAGGAAATGAAGAAAGGAGGGGAATCTATTGTTTAATGTTTTTTTTAATTGACATTTTTCTTTTTCTCTCTTCTTTTATCGTATTTTGTATAATATTTTTTTGTTTATATAATTTTTATATAACCTGGTTGTTTGTTTTGACTTAAGATAATAATGTCTGTTGTGTGAGAACTTAAAAAAGAAAATAATAATTGAAATATCTTTATATAAAGATATTGAAAATTCAACATATTGTAAACTATAATATTGTATATTTTTAACCAATAAAAACTTTAAAAAAAAAAAGATTTAAGAATATAAGAGCAATTTTAGAAGAGGTTAGTCCAGGCCAGCCTGCTGGAATAGAAACGTCTTGAGGGCACGGCGGAAAGTGCGGAGATCTGGGATTGTCCAGGGGGAGCTTGTTCCACATGGTGGGTGCCCCCACAGAGAAGGCTCTCCCCCTGGGGGCCGTCAGTCGACACTGTTTGACCGACGGCACCCTGAGAAGCCCCTCTCTATGGGAGCGTACTGGTCGGTGAGAGGGTACTGGTGGCAGAAGGCGGTCTCGAAGATACCTTGACATATAAGAAGTTAAATAGTAATACCATATATACTTGAATATAAGCCGAGTTTTTCAGCACGTTTTTCAGGCTGAAAAAAGCCCCCTCGGCTTATATTTGAGTCACAAAAAAATGCCTTTTTCCCTGCAACTGTTTTGGCTCCCGGGGTTGTAGGGACGCTCGCTCACTCTGCCCCCCTCCACCCAGTCACTCCTCACTTGTAATGTGTGGGTCCTCGCTTGCAGCTTGCCTGCCTGAAGTCCTGCGCCTGCCAGGTAAGCCTGCGAGTCATGGCCTACCTAGCTGCCCCTGCCCCCCATCCCAGCCTGCCTCCCCTACTCCCTTCCCTGCAGCCCATAGCCCTGCCATGCTTCCCTGCCTTCCACGCGGCCTTCCCAGCGTCCCCAAGACCAGCTTGCGAAGGCAGGCAAGCGGGCCTGACCATGGGGACCGCCGGGAAGGCAGGCAAGCCTGGCAGGGCCACCCGGCTGTGGGGAAGAGAGCTAGCAGCTTCCTTCCTTCCCCGAAGCCCTGCCAGGCTTGCCAGCCTTCCACGCTGCCTTCCCGGCGTCCCCATGGCCAGCTTGCCGCCCACCCCCACCCCGCTTCTCTTTTACCTTTCCTTAACGCGCCCCGCTTCCCTCCCCAAACCTTGGGAGGCGGAGTCCTCCGCGCCACAAAGCCCTCGAGGTGGCTACAGGAGGGGGAAAAGAAAAAAAAGCCCTTGGCTTCTGAAGCCTCTCGAAGGCTTCGAAGGTGTGTGTGTGTTTGGCTGCAGGAGGGGGAAAAGAAAAGCCTCGGCTCTCGAAGGCTTTG
>WNWU01000001.1:91268426-91317135 GCA_012654045.1 Ptyas mucosa
GGGAAGGCAGTGTGGAAGGCAGGCAAGCCTGGCAGGGCCACCCGGCTGTGGGGAAGAGAACTAGCAGCTTCCTTCCTTCCCCGAAGCCCTGCCAGGCTTGCCTGCCTTCCACGCTGCCTTCCCGGCATCCCCATGGCCAGCTTGCTGCCCACCCCCACCCCGCTTCCCTTTTACCTTTCCTTAACGTGCCCTCCTTGGTTTGGGGAGGGAAGCGGGACGCGTTAAAGAAAGGTAAAAGGAAAGCCGGGTGGGGTGGGATTTGTTCCCCCCCTCACAATCCTCTTCCAAGCGCAGATGGTTCCTCCTTTAATACCTGGTCCTGCACTTGACCTGGCCGGACAGCGCCCTCCCCCCAGCGCCCTCCCGCCTGTCCTTCCTTCTCCAGTTGTAAGTTCAAGGACTGGTCACAAGTGCGAGGACCAGTCAAAAATTACTTTTTCAGCCCTTTGAGTAGTCCATATGCACAAAAGGACTAACCAGAGGGCTGAAAAAAGTGATTTCTGACAGGTCCTCGTACTTTTGACCGGTCTTCGCACTTATGACTGGTCATCATTTATGCCCATTGTAGCATTCTTAATAACCGTGTCATTCATTTCACAACTGCTTCTCTTCACCATGGTGACAAGATAGGGCAAAAACGTAAAATGTGAGGACTGTCGTAAGTTCGAGGACTGGTCACAAGTGTGAGGACCAGTCAAAAATTATTTTTTCAGCCCTCTGAGTAGTCCATATGCACAAAAGGACTACCCAGAGGGTTGAAAAAAGTGATTTCTGACAGGTCCTCGCACTTTTGACCAATCTTTTATTTTGAAATTTACCAGTAGCCGCTGCATTTCCCACCCCCGGCTTATACTCGAGTCAATAAGTTTTCCCAGTTTTTTGTGGTAAAATTGGGGGGCCTCGGCTTATATTCGGGTCGGCTTATACTCGAGTATATACGGTATGTGCTTTTTGAACTGTAAAGGTTGTATTAGGGAAGGTGAAACTATGGACCTCCAGATGGAATGTATTTGCACAGTCACAACATTGCCAGCCATATTCTAACATGGTATGCAGTATCGTATGGAGCCAAACTGCATTTCCCGTTATGGTGGGTTTGTGAAACTATGGGTAACCAGTGCAGAAATGTTGCCATGTTGTTAGAGTCTAAGTTTTACCAACACTAGTTAGCCAACATTTGGTGGAGGTTGCAATTTAGTACCATATAATTGGCCACAAAATTCTGCAAATGTGTGGTATACTCACAGTACGTTCCCTTGAACCCTGTGTGAGAAATAGATATATAGGATTACATTGTTTCTGTTTTATTGTATGTATGTGACTATTTTATTTGTCAAGATATATTGTAATTTAATTGCAAACTATTTCAAGTGCACTTTGGTACAGAAAAATAACATAGAAGTTATTTTGATAAATAGCACTAAATAAAGATAAATTGATGAACATTTTATATTGCTGCACAATAAAAAATAATAAATGTACTGGCTATGAACATGCAGCAGACTAATCAAATTTTACCTATTATATGTGAATGCTTTAGCATGTTATACAAACTAGGCATGATGTACAAACCTGTATGTCTTATTCAGTTTTGGATTAGCATATATGAATTCATTCAAACATTGTTTATTATAGTGTACAAATCTGGTTAATAGGAGACATCTATTTTGAACCACAAACTCATTGAAGTGGGCACTTCTAAAACTTACATAGATATATTGATATATTTCACCAAAATCACTTAAAAGCTTTTCTCTTAGAACAGAACTAGGCCTTTCCCCTAATATAATCTACTCTGTTGTTGCTCTAATTCATTCTAAAAAAATATGAGTTAAGACAAAACACAGCATATCTTGATTCTACTATTCTATCTCAATGATAGTGACTCTTACAAAGTAAGCAGACATAGCACCAATTTTTTCTCTGTCACGAGCTATACCATGATGCCAGGGGTGGGTTCTACTTACCTTTACTACTGGTTCGCAATGGGGCCGTGCACGTGCGCTCTTCTGATGTCAGGGTCAGTGGGCGGAGCCTTCCAATGACATCGGGGTCAGTGGGCGGAGCCTCTCGCCGGTTTTACTACCGGTTCCATAGAACCGGTGTGAACCGGGGGCAACCCACCACTGCATGATGCTGAATAATTCGTTTCATTTTGAATTCTCCCTTTCTGAGGCTTCAGGGATTTTTCAGTCCCAGACCAACATGGACTTTTCTGGATTGAGCAAATTTGCTTTAAAATGATGCAGGGCTGTCATCTCAACAGACCGTCTGCATCTGTTCAGAGATCAAGACACCAGCACTAGTAGGTACATGGCTCCTTTTTGTATGCGATGGAATTATTTGTACAGTAATTGCATTCAGGACAAAAGCCCCAAAAGAATAAGTGTATATCACTTCTGTAATCTGACTCAAATGTGCTATATATTATGATTTGATTTAACAGGTAAATTGTCTGTTATGCATAGATTTTGATGGCTAATCTACACAATATGATAAATCAACACCAACCATTTGGTGTACATATCTATTGAACAGATATAGCTTTTCAGTAAATATTTACACAATTTTAGCATTTGTATTACTTTTTCCTATATCCACCTTAATTTAATTCAATTTAAAATATGCAGGATAGATTATTTAGTTAAAAATAACTAAAACTAGAAAACATACCATTTCCCTGAAAATAAGACATCCCCTGATAATAAGCCCAGTCGGGCTTTTGAGCGCATGCGCTAAAATAAGCCTCCCCCCCAAAATAAGCCCTCCCCAAAAATATTTAAATGCAGAGCTGGAAATCAGGTAAGACAACAAGAAGAGCCCCAATCTTGCTCCATGCGCCCCAAAATAATAAGACCTCCCCGAAAATAAGGCTAAGTGCTTATTTCGGGGTTCAAAAAATATAAGACAGGGTCTTATTTTCCGAGAAACACGGTATGCCTTTAAAACAAAGTCAAGTGCACTTTAGGAAAGTAATTAGAATTGTACACTTCAGTATAATATCCCGGTCTTCCCCATCCCAGGCATTTGAGATCTTTTGAGCTACAACTTCCTTCCTTCCCAGCGCATCTAGAGGGCACTAAGCTAGAAATATGATGCCAATATATAGTTGTGCTTATTTTTTCCAGCTGAGGGCAGTACAACACAACCCCATAGAAACGTCTTTAAAAGCAATATTTTGGATTATTGCATTGTTGTCTGGCCAGACAGACCTGTGGAAAAGGGATTGTTCTTTTATTATAAAATGGCTAGTTGAAAATTATATAACATGCTTAACCAGCTTGGCGTGCAGTTTGTGATTATATTTCAGTGAGCCAGGGTCATGGAATTGTGATTGACTGATCTAATTTATATAGCTACCCGTCTCATCAAAAGTGATTCTGGGTGGTGAACAACAAAACTAAAACAGTGAATAAATACATCCATCCATTTATTATTAATTATAAAAGCATTTAAAAATTTAAAAAACAGAACAAACAAGGAAATAAGGGGCAAAATGATGTTAATAAGTTTACCTGTCCCCTGGGATCCACAGGCTTGCTGGCATAATCAGGTCTTCAGGGATTGTCAGAAGTGATTAGGCCAACCTCCTTTCAGAGGGGAGAAGATTCCACTCCAGAAGAGGCATGCTGCCTAGAGCAGTTCCCTAGCTGACAGAACCCATAGCTTTCTCTGCTGGATCTAGCTGGAAGAGGCAGTGCCTCAAGTAAACTAGTCCCACAGTTTTGAAGGTCAACATCAACAACTTTGATTGTACCTGGAAACAAAGTGGTAACCAATACATCTCTCAAAGCTGAAGTGTAACGTGTGTCCTACCATATAATTGCTTGTGCCACCACATTTTGCATCAGCTGAATTTTTTGGACATTCTTCCAAGGGCCCCATGTGGAATGCATAGCAATAATCCAACCGGGAGGTGAAGAACAGGGAATGGATCAGCAAGTTCTCAGAAGCAAGATCAATGGGGAAGCTGGTAGGAAGTAAGAAGTTATGGTCACATGTGGTCCTCCCTTAATGATGGCAACTGAAATTATTAGAACTGCTGTTGCTAAGCAGAAGAGTCATGTAATGTTATGATTTTTGACCACATTGCTTAGTAACGGCCAATGATCCCAACTGCCATTATGAACTGAGGACTACCTCTATTCTACCTTTCATTTAGGACTCAAAAACAAGAGAAATAGTGCTCCCTACTTCTGTTTCCCCCCAGCAACAATCTTGTGAAAATTAGTTCAAAATAACCCAGCTTCTGTGGCTGAGGGCACGAAAAACCAGCATCTCTCAGCTCTTGGTCTTATATTGTAATCATTACATCACACTGGCTTCTCCCCATTTGGAGATGGAGATGGTTATTCTCTCACACACACCCCCCCCCAAAATCACTGCCGTCAGATGTTTTGCTACAGTACAAAATTTCATGGGGTAGTTGTATCCTGGTTTCAAGTATGTCATCTAAATTCAACCAAGCAGAATTTTCTAAAATGGGTGATGTTTAGAGTTTAGGGAGAAGAAAATGTTCTTGTTTTCAAATTCTGGCTCTTGTTCAAGAAATAGAAGCATTTCTAGATTTGATCAGTATTTTTCCTTTTAATTGTGTGATTTGTCCTGACAGAACATGAAGAAATACAACAAAAACCTCTTGCTCTGTATTTTCCTTCACATTCCAGGGTTGGAAGTTGAGAATTCATAATCTTAAAAAGTAAGAGAGATGAGAAGACTAAAGGATAAAATATAGTCACTAAAAATGTTAAGACACTTTTCTGTGTCTAAGCTCATGTTTATATTTGAAGAGATCCAGGGTACCTATATTTTCTTCCTGGTACCGCTCTTGAACTTTTAATAGTTGAACTCTGTAGAAATTATATCAGTGAAGTTCCCCAGTTGAGACCTGAGAGGAGCTAAACTGGAAGTTCTTGTGGTATATGATTAAAACCAAGGGTTGGGCTGGTGCTGGTGGAACATATATATCCTATCAATTACACAAATTAATGTGTCCAGTTTTGTACTGATTGTAAAACTGATCAAAGATGACTATTCTAATTCACTTTTTAAACCAAGGGAATAGAATTACCTTCTTGCAGTTCTGTCTCTGAATTACACAATGTTTAACCATGGTTTATTGAATAAACATAGTTGGCTGGTTTCAGAGTATGGTAAAGCCTTAAATAATTACAAACAAACCTCAATGGCAAGATCTGCACGATGTTCCAAGGAACAATTAAAGAACAAAGCAACCGCTCTCCAAACTATATAATATGCAGTATTCCATATATTGAAAACATACCAAGTTCAGAAAGTTGTGTGAATGCAATGTGTCAGATTGATGAGACTCTAATATGCCTGCTTAAAAAACAAGATTACTTGCATGAATTCACCAAAGATAAATCATGAAAGTGTTTATGATACAAAGCAGATTACTGGAATGTGCTTCTGTACCACATGTGTTGAGAAGCAGATAAAGGCATATAGAACAGCTGAGAAGAAAGAAAAAATTTCTAGCTTCAATCAGCAACCAGCTGCCCCAAAGAGCGTCATGTTTTCCAACGTGAAATTCACTAATCTTGGAAGATGACTCCTGTTATTATAATTATCTACTGCATCAGAACATTGGAAGCTATCTTCTGCTACAATGTCTATGGAGATTCTTAATCATCCGGGTCATGGTTGTCCCACAGGTACTTTTTCCAAAAGGCAATGGGACTTTCTTAGTTTTTTCCTTTGAAAATGTTTTGCTTTTCATCTAAGAAGCTTCTTCAGTTAAGGGGGCCTTGCTACATTTTCTCAATGGGATTCTTTCTACATATTTAGAGAAAAGAGACTTCAACTGTTAGACTTCCCTAGCCATTATGGCCAATGCTAAGATTACTAGCTGATTGACTCAAAGAATGATGAGGCCAACACCCTGCTCAGTGTAGAAACCCAAAATGAAATACTCCTGACTGTTGGCTAGACTACTTCACTTAAACATATCCAGTGTGGAGAGGCCCACCACCTCTCTAATTGGTTTTACTAGTAGTTTTATCAGAACTACTCTCTTTAGAATTTTTTCCTATATTACTAAATTGGAATGTTATGTAGGCCTTAGTTCCTAGTCCCCCATTCATTTTTGTTGCCCTTCCCTGAAACTGTTCTAATTTCTAATTCATCTTTAGATGTAGTGTCCAGAACAGTTTTGTGGTGAGGTCTGACCAAAGCAAAATGAAATGGAATTATTATATCCTTTATTTGGAAATGATACTTCAGCTGATACAGCCTAAAGTTGCAGTAGCTGTTTTTGGAGCCACATCAGATTGCTGACTCATATTCAGTTTGTAATCAACTATTTCAGCAGTCTTTTTTGCCATAATTTATTTTATTTTATTCGATGTAGAGGCTGCCTGACTTCCAAAGACTGTGTGAGTGGTTTACATCTCCAAAATAGGAAACAAAAGGAAGCAGACATGCATATCCAGAACAGACAACATAAAACTAATAAAGGATTGACAGCTAACCCCAGACAGGGAGCAAATCCAGATATTCAAAGACTTGTAGAACAGCAGTGGGGTGGGAACAATACAGATGTGTGGGGACACTGTTCCACAGTGCAGGTTTCATGAGAAGATGTGCTTCCTAAATTCTGTAGACTTTTTTTAATTGATGGGATCTGGGGTGTGATCACACTATCTCAGAGGTGTCAAACTTGATTTCATTAAGGGCCACATCAGAGTTGTGTTTGACCTCGGAGGGCCAGGTGGTGGTGGTGTGTGGCTGGTGTGGGCATGGACACAGTGGGCAGTGGCCACAGGCTCAAGATGCATTTTTTCTCTTTCTTTCCACAGTTCTTTACTATAACCATTTTCCTATTTCTTCTACCAGATATTACTGGCAAACATTTTTTACTTATTCTTCATACTCCACTAAACTTTTTATTTCTAAATTTTTAAGCATCCTGCAGGCTAGATCCAGTACACGGGCCTTGAGTTTGACACCCTGTTCTATCTGATCTTACTGGGCAGGCAGAAACTACTGAAGCTAGATGGGCCCTCAAAAAAACCTAGCTTATTCCATGAAGGGCTTTACAGGTGATAACCAGCACCTAAAATTGCACTTGAAAATAATTGGAAATAAGAATAGCTCACAAAGCAGCAGTGATGCATTGGCATAATGTGTTCTGCTCATCACTAGCTATGTTGCTGTATTCTGAATCAGCAATAGCTTCCGAGTGGTCTTCAAGGGCAACCTCATTTTGAAAGCATTTTAGTAACCTAATTAAGAGGTGACTAAAGCATGAGTAACTACAGGTATTACCATTCCAGATATCCAACCTGTGGATTTGCTTTTTATTTCCTAAGTGAAAATAAAAGTGAAAGACTGTGCTGTGCTGTTGTCTGTTAAATTTCATAGTATTTCAGTCCATTTCTCAAGTCATTGATACCACACATCTGGGGCGCATCAGTGTTGGAAAAGATTGTTCTACTGGCTTAGTTCATGAAACAATTAAGCCATGGATTGTTGAAAAAAGCTTATTGCTTAGATGTACACAACAAAAATATCCAGTTAAACTAGCTCTAGCCATTCAGCTGTGCTAGGGAAACACCAAAATCCATTGACCTATTTTGTGTATCAAGAAAAAGATTTATTTCATTTTTTTTCATTTCATTTATTTAGATTTATATACCGCCCTACTCCCGAAGGACTCAGGGCGGTGAACAGGCACAGAATAAAATACATAGATACGAAGGTTAAAACATAATTAAAACCAAATTAAATAGTTTAGCCCAAGACAATTAAAAACCCAATAATTTAAAAGCAGATTAAAAATTTCAATTTAAAAGAATTTAAAAGAAAAGGGGAAAAGGTTAGGCCAGGCCGGCTTGCTGAAATAGGAGAGTCTTAAGCGCACGGCGGAAAGTGCGCAGATCCGGGATCCTCGTATCTCCGGGGGGAGCTCGTTCCAGATAGTGGGTGCCCCCACAGACTAAAAAAGTCCCTCTCTCAAACCCCAAGCCTATTCATTAAGAATTCACTGCCAAAGTCTTGCATATATTTTTTAATAATGACTGGCTGCAGCAGTCAAATTATGTTTAATGTTGAATATCTAATAATGGGAAGGAGCTAGTTATCTTATCATCTTGGATTTATAGAAACCAAAGTTTAAGATTAATGTTTGAACCCTTCAAATTTTGATTTCCTTATATTCAAATGATGATTGTTCCAGATTTTGACTTCACTGTTCTACAGAAAGCCTATTTGGTGTAGGCATCAGCCTAGAAATTATGAGTTATAATTCCACTTTAGGCACAAAGCCAACTAGGTAATCTTGGGCTAGTCATTTTCAGTCCTATGAAGGATGCAATGGCAAATTATTTCTGAAAAATCTTGTCAAGAAACTTGCAGGCAATCTCCGAGAATCAGACACGATTGAATGAAAGAAAATAAGCTCTAGATATGGAATATTTCCAAGGTGCAATTTTGACATTAGGAAATCAATAAACATATGGATTAACAGTGTTTTGTGTAATATGGACAATGCCTCGGATATGGTGGGTTAACACAACATATTAAGCCTTAATATGTTTTAATTTTGATGAAATATATTGTTTCAATCCAATCTTGCAGCAAGTCCCATTATACTAGTTATTTGAGGATAATGCAGTAACCATGGTTAACTGAACCATAATTTACTGAATTAACCTAATTTCTAGGCTAAAACAGTGCCAATTCTATCATTTAATGAATTGCTTCTTAGTTATGTAAAGCTAAATAGTGTGGAGAGGAAAACGTTTATGCCACTTTGAAATCTGATAAGACATAATACTGAAAGTTATGGGAGTTGTTTCAGTTCCAACAGATGTGGAGAGCACAAATTTTAGAGACTACCTTGAGCAAATGTTCCTCAGTAAAAGACATTATTAGTCTTTAGCTAAATTAATAAACTTTTAGAGTTATTTTGTCAAGAAGGAATTAATTGAGTCTAAGGATCTGGTATCGGGGGCAGTCATATTTTCCTAAACTCATTGAATACCAGAATTTAAACCTGAAACAGTTTAATTTTGTTGAAGCTGTTATATCTCATAGAAACATTTGAAGATAAAAGAGTGGGAGTTTATACTACTTTGAATTTTGGAGGAAGTCCATTTAATTTCAGTAATATTAAACTCTGATGTAAAACAACTTCACATAGCCATAGAACTATTTAAAACTGCAGTATTGCCATGTATAAAAAGGTGCAGAGGGAATAGGAGGGTGTGTGGTAATATTTATTGCCTGTTGTATGCTTCAAAATCAAAAGTGGAAAACCTTTGAAATGTAAACCATTAGATTTGAATTTTGAGATCACTGATAAATTTTGCTGTGGAATTGAAAAGGAAATGTCCTCAGTACCAGCTATACTTTGTTTAGCTTTAAACATGCAACAATAAAGGATGGTTTATTTAAATTCACATTCATGTGCAGAAATAGTTGTGATCTTGAACATAGGAGGACTCTGGAATTGTCCTTGAACAGATGCTACAGAGGGACTGAATAGATATGCTTCACTCCCTATCAGCAAGAAATGCTGACACAGTTTGAACAGCTTCTCAATGACGTTTCCTTTCAAATGTTCTGTACCAACAGCTGCAGGGAGCATCTGCCTGCACGTTCCAAGCATCCCCATTTCCCTTTGCAATGTGCCATGAAATCTCAAATTTACTAACCAAAAAGCAGTAAACAAAAGAGACAGATAGATGGAAAGCTGCAATCCTGTGCCTAGTTCTGGTATTGTGTCTCTTGAACACAGCGAATAGGGTACCAGTGTTACTGATGTGGAAAACACTGCAGAACAGCACTTGTTTTTAGATTCTTAGTATACAAATATGTTTTTATTCCTACATGTACACTTTTCTGCTTCCAGGATAGTCACATTAATTCACACAGATGCAGAAAAAAGAAACAATGACCACTGGTTTAAATAACTAAAAGTGGGGGAGGGGAGGAGGGGGCCAAATGTAATTAGCCAAATTCACACTTCTACAGGTAGGAAACATTTCTATATTCTCATTAAGTCTATTTTTTAACAAATTATTTAGGAGAAACAAAATAGAATTGCTATTTTTGTCTTCTTTTGAAGGCTACATGAGCCTCTAGCCTGCTTTAGTTTGACAATTTCTTGTATTCTCGGGTACACTTTGATGGAAACTCCATGTTCAGATTCAGTCCACCTCTAAATAATAGTTGCCAGGGAGGGTGGTTTAATGGGAGAATTGCTTTGCCTACCTTTCCTCCAAGAATCTCAGAGTAGCAAAAATGCTTTTCTCTTCCCAACCTCAACATTTATCCTCACAACTGCCTACTGAGATAGTTTAATTGGAAACCCCCCCCCCCCCAAATATATGCATTACCTGGACTTTTCTGAGGATGCCCCCAGCAGCTGCCAGCAAACATGAACAATTATTTGGTATTTTAACCTCAAAGTCGAAAGCAGATTTCCATCCGAAATAAAATACTTGCATCATAACATCACTTGTGCTGTTTTTATTCTCCTTTTGGTATTTGTAAATACGTGTAGTAAACGATAGGCGGTCGTTTTCCTGGGGCAAAGAGCCCTTATGTCCCTGCTACCCCTCAGCATAAACACCGAACCGCTACAGCATTAATTATGGCATATTCTTATCATCTCTGGGGCGGCGCGGGGGAAGCCTGACAGCAACAGGGCAATTTTGAGACAAGACCCAGCCAAATGAGCCCACAAAACAGGAAACCTCTCCATCTGGAAAAGCATCCGCCTTTATTCGGAGATAGATTGTGCTAAATTTAAGGCAGGGAGTTAGTCAAACAAACCTTTCCAGGCTTGCCTTGTCATCTTTTCCATGTCTCTCTCTCCCCCTCCCACACTTCATCCCCCTTCCCTACGTGTGAACATAAGTCTGCGTTGCGTGTGGGTCTACTATTTATAACTCGAATACATACCTGAGGAAAATCTGACGTGCGCGTCGTGACTTCCCGCGCGAGTAGGATTGCCCGGGGAATCACGCTCTCTCTCTCTCTCTCTGTGTGTGTGTGTGTGTGTGTGTGTGTGTGTGTGTGTGTGTGTGTTTGTGCGCGCGCGTGTGGTGGTTGAAAACACGACTGTAACGATTAGGGGGCTCATTGACATTTCAGCGTGACCGTTACTATTTTCTTCGTGCGCCTCGTGCGTTGTGGGGAGGGGGGGAGGAAGCTTCGTGAGGAGGAGGCGTTCGCGCGCCGAGAGAGAGTGAGAGAGACGAAATGGGGGTAAGGGGGGGGGTGCTCGAGGAGGCGGAGGAAGCGCGAGCGCGCGGCCGCCTCAGCCGGGGCCTCCACTGAGGGCAAGTGAGGACAAGGAGGAGCGCGCGCTCTGGCCAAGGCGGACAGATCCGGGCCCGCTTTTTTTTTTTTAAATTCACTCCGAGACTCTCGCGCTTTTTTTTTTAATCCACCGAGCCGCCTCCTCCTCCTCCTCCTTAGTGTACACGGGGGGGGGGAGCCTGGATGGGGGAGAGAGGGTGTATGAGTGACAGGAGCTGGGGGGGGGGGAGAAGAACAGACAGTGAGATAGGACGAAGGCGGCCGTCCTTCCTTGTCTCTTGGCGCCGCGCGCCTCTTCGTCTTAGTTCTGCGCGCGCGCCCCTCCTCTCTCTCTCACTCCCCCCTCCCCTCCTTCACCTACTCCTAGGCTTTTCTTTCGAATAATTCACTTACATCTGGGACGTGCGTGCGTGCGTACCCTTAACGAGCCCGAGTGCGTGCGCGCCAATCTCCTTCCCCCGCTCCTCGTCTCGCGCGCGACGTCGGCTCCCTCCCCCACCCCCGCCTCTCTACGTGAAGCTATAATTTTTTTTCTTAAAAGAGTGGTGGAGTGAAGGACGTAAGACGCGCAATAAAAGCTGTAACTGATATATTTGGGGGTTGACGTCCTCCCGCCCGCACGGGTTTTCTTTTTCCTTTTCTTTTTTTAAATAATTGCCCTCCCTCCCTCTCCCTTCTCGCTGTTACCGTCATCGCCCTCATCATTACCACCACCTCCACTGGGCGGCCCCTGCTTTTGACGCCGGCGGGGGCGGCCCAAAATGGCGGCGGCGCGGCTGCTGCTGCTGCTATTGCTGACGAAAAGCCCGGCCCGGCGCGAGCGACAATAGAGAAGAGAGAGCGCGTGAAGGGAAGGAGCGGCCGCTCGCTCGCTCGCTCGCGGGCTGGTCCTCCTCAGCCGCCGCCGCCGCCGTTTTCGCTCTCCGCCGCCCCGCCGCTCTAGCATGGTGCGGGTCCGCCGCCACTTGCTCCCTTTTGCCGCCCCGAGCTGACCTATCCTCTCACTGAGGCTCTGCTCTGCTCGCTCTCTTCCGCCGCCAGCATGGGCGAGAGGTTGGAGCTCAGGCTGAAGTCGCCAGTGGGAGCGGAGCCGGCCGTCTACCCCTGGCCCCTGCCCGTTTATGTGAGTGTGCGGGAGAGAGAGAGAGTCGTCCTTGGGCGCCCCGGTGGGGAGGAGATGAAGGGGATCGGGGTGTCACGGGAATGTGGGGTGGGGGGGTCCTTCAGAAGGAGCAGGGAGTCCCAGGAGGGTTACTTTTATGGGCACGGTAGGAAATGAGAAGGGGAAGTGCCCCCTTTTTTTTGAGAGAGAGAGACGGGAAGCCCTGTGGGAATAATTTTAGTAAAGTAAAAAGGAATTTGGAAGAGGAAATTAACCTTGGGGGGGGGGGGGGGAGACAAAGGAAAAAAAATCGTCTTTTCCGCGGCCTGGTGGATAGGGGGCACGTCTCCCGGGGTTTTATAAAAAAAAGGGGGGGGGGGGAGAGAGAAAAGTTTGGGAAAGGTACCGAGTGGGAATCGCAAGGGTTTATTTTTAATTTATTTTTTTTTTATCTACGAGGGAACTTGGGAGGCTGAACTGAACAGAAATCTGGGATGAGGAGGTAGCCTCGTGGAAAGAAGACAAGAGTGTTGTGTGGAGGGAGAGCGAAATAATGTGCTGTCATTGTAGCCGAGGATACCTTAGGAAACTGAGTTGGGGAGGATTGACAGGCAGCTGTTCGGTGTCACTTCGGCAGGTTTTTTTTTTTTCATTTAAGATTATATTATGGAGGGAATCGAGCCCGTGAGAATTGCCTTTTGAATTCATTCTAAAACGGAAAATGGAAAGGGTATTTTTGCGCTGGGGAAATTTAGTAACGTTTATTATGGAGTAATAGGTGCAAAGACCCCTCCTGGTTTGGGTGCAATATGGGGCTATTACGTAAGGCATAGAAAATGGGGGAGACCTGATTGCATTGTGATAGAAAAACTGAGGGGTGCTTCTAGTTCCTTTTATTTCTAAGGAAGGAGAAAATAATCATGAATTTTCACCTTCAATATTTTCTCCTCATCTATCTACACCATCTTTTCTCATTCTCCCAGACTTTTTTGTCCCAGGCACTCGTCCTGGCTTGACCTCCTCATAACCTAAGTTCTCAACCATCTTCTAAATCAGATATATTTGGAGTTGTCCTCTAGTTACATTGCTGCCAATTTTTTTCATGCTAGTACAGTATGTGTTCTGAAAATGTACTGTTTTCTACTTTCCTTTCTCAGACTTTAGGTTTTCCTTTTGATTGATTACCTTAATAAAAACTCCCTTTCATTCTTAACACATTTATAGTGGTTTTTACAATTTGCTATCACAATCCGTATGCAACAGCTTCTAATGCACATATTTTTGCAAAGAAATTAGACAATGCAGAATAAGCATGTTTATCCTTATCAAGGAGTTCAAAAGATAAACTGTCTTAAAGGTGGTTAATCTTTTGAATGTCAATTTTTGGATGCAATTGTGAGAGAGGGTCTTCAGGATTATTGAAAACATTTTATCAAACTACTGGCTGCATTCGGAGTACATACGACATTTAAATGTGTTGTGTGAACTCTGTCGTGTATGTTATGGGAATTCAGGAAATAGAATTAATTTAACCTTTAATACTGTAGTTCAGTTAACCAAGACTGTGTATGACAAACAGCCACTGTGGAAAACAGGTTTATGGATTTGATGAAACTTTGGTCTATTCTTGCGAAGTATCTCTTACATTCTGCTGAAAGTACTGTATTTAATATATTTTGTGTTCTGGATGCCACTTTTGCAGTCTTTATTTCTTGTTTGTCAATCATAGTATTTGCAAAGTTGGAATCAACTTTAAAGGTCATCTAGTCTTAACTAAATTTGTTGATGAATTCAGGTTTATGGTATGCAGAAAGAGCTTCATTCCTGATGGACAGCTTCCTACATTCAGTGTAGCTTTTCCATTGCCTTGGGACTTACTTTATTCTTTTATTCTCACTGCTGTTGTGATAATCTATCTTCAGAGAAGGGGTGCCCTTCTTACAATTCAACTGTTGCCTGTCAAACTCTGGAATTTACTTTAGCCCCCAAATCCTCAGTTGACCCACAGATAGCTGGCCTCCCTCAGGACACTGTGTTGTTGCTTTCTTGGTTCTCTGCCAACTCTTTGGTATTCCCCACCCTGTCACTTTTTTTAAAAAAAAACTTGCAAACATTCCTTACATCCCAGGCCAGCCATTTTAAAATAATCCTACTTTTCCTGTTGTGGGTGACTCATTACTTGCAGATACTCCCTGTCCACACCCAAACAATATTTGTTCCATTCTGTTCCACCCTCCCTGTCTTTTCTACACTCCATAATCTCTGTCTTTAGCCCTGCTCAACTGTCTCATGTTTTATATTTTCATGTTAAATTACTATTGATTAAAACATATCTCTTTTTTCTCTTTTCTTTTTTCTAAGCACTTTAAATAACCAGACAGTGGGTTTAATACTACATAAGAAGGGTTGTAATTTGGAATGATTGTGTCTGTATGAATTAGAATGTTTGTATAAAGACTAGGATATTATTTCTACTCTAGGTAACAGGGTTCTGAAGAGGCAGAAGAGAAGACTGATTATAACTAAATAAAATAATTGGAATATTAATTAGCTTCTCCTTTACTTCCTTTCTTCAGGCTTACATTTTTGGAATCGCTTTGGACTGAAACATAGAAGAATGTGTAAAGTTAACTTTCTGACTATTGAATGAGGAATTTGTTTCATTTTCCTCTGTTTTAAAAAGGAAACGAAACAGTAGTGGGAGGAGGAAGATAGAACTGAAACCTAAATAGAGAATTCTTTGCAAATTTCCCTTTCCTCTAGTGATAAATGCACAAGTTTATTCTTCTTAATTCTATAGTTGCAGTCCATATTTGGTTACTGCACACATCAGTGATGACGCTTCATTTTATTTTTGTAATGCCTTAGCTGCATAATATTTTACACATTTCACAAATTTTGGCTAACCTTTTCTAATGAATCATTGTGTTTTGTAATGATGCGGCCCTGGGAAATGACAGTTATGAATACAGAATATGTTTGTGGGGGTGTCAGAGAGAGAGAGAGAGAGAGAGAGTGTGTGTGCGTATGTGTAAATCTTCACATACTTATCATACCATGTGTTTGCTATCTTAGCAGGGGTGGGGAATTGCATTCTTGTTGGAGAATGGAAGTATAGTATTTTTTTAAAAAAAACTTGGCATGGAACTGTTTGGCTATTCTTGCACTGTGTGGCATTTCTCCATTTGTATTCCATATTTAACAGTGTAAAGGAGATAGGGTGTACAATAGATTGAATTTGAATGATGCAGATCAGAACTGGGCATCTTTTTTTGGATCAGGGGAGGGACCATAGCTTTTCTGCCTACCAGCTGGTCAAAAATGGCTATCTGAGACATTACTGGAAGAAGTGGGCTGAAAATGTTCAGCCTGATTTTTTACCTTGCGGAGAGTTTAAGAGTAGGAATGGGAAACATACTGCTTCAAAAAGGCTGTGTGTTTCCATTTTCAACCAAAGAGCCACCCGGGCTCAAAAGTTAAGCGAAAGCCATGCTGCTGCCCTAAATGAGGTATTTTGCCATTGAATTTCAGTCACCTGATCTTGAGCTGTTAGAAAGTCATATCGTGTGGATATTTCTACTGCATTTCAGCAGATGATATGAGGAATTAGAATAGCTTTTTTTGTGAAAAGATGAATAAAATATGCTATCATTGGCCTTATGTCATCCTGGGTCCTTAGTTATCTGGTTTCTAAAACTTCCTGCTTATTCAGAAGGTTGAGCTATTTTTGACTGCCATTCCCAGAGACCATGGAGCTTGCAATTGTTCATGTGGCCTTTCCTGCTTGGGCAGCTCCATTTCTCTCTCTCTCTCTCTCTCTCTGTCTCTCTGTCAGAGAGAGGGGGGGTGCACCCATAACTGATGAGTTTTTTTACTTTACTTTTAATTTCAGTATAAAGCCTACAGTAATTGCTATCCACCTTGGCTATAATCCTAAGTAAATGTACATGGGAGTAAGTGCTATTAAACTCTGCATATCTTAATAGGCATGTAGTACATTAGAACCTTTATTGAGTACATTTCCACAGAGCATATTTTGCTTAAGATGTGATCATTACAAAACATTGTTTTCTTTTTGTACATTAGTATTTTACTAATGTTGCTAATGTTTGAAATTTTTATTTTCTTTTTCCAAAGCTAGAACAACATATGTTAAAGGAAAATATAGCAAAAAAAAACCCGATATACTTTTCTAAGCATGAGATGAAGAAGTCCCATTGCTCAGTGCAATGTAGTGAAGAAAGTCCAATTAAAAGGATAATAAAGTAGTTAATAAAAAAGGAACTATTTTTTTGTTATAAAGCTGTTTCCAGTCAGAAAAGACAAAACCCACTAGGTAGGCAAAATATAATCTGGCCTGGTGTATAGAAGCTTTTTCCTTCATCTCTAATAGACCAGGTCAGTGGTTTATCTGATCTAGAAGCCTCTTTGCTGTGATTAACATTATAGTAGGTTAGTGATATCTAGAGGACTATATTTTTCTATCCACTGCTTCTTAGAAACAAATAAAAGCAAGCATTTCAGAATTTTATTCTCCCTTTATTCACTAAAGGTGTGAGCCATAAAATGTCTGCTGTGCTGTGGTGCCTGCAATAAGTCCCCAGGGAATTAATATGCTTCGGTTGCTCCGTGGCAACTATCTGCAATTGGTTTGACTGGTTTTCCCACAAAATAGTTCCTACTAATGAATGGAGTACATTCAGTGTGTAAGTCTACTCGAGCTCTTGTGGAAGCTGTTGTAGCAATGTATTAAGGACAGAATATTTATTTTATTGGGATCTCAAGTCTTGAGTGTGACAGTTCTATGGCATCCTTTCTTAGAATCTGATACTTCTGTTATGGATATCAACCTGACACATTTCAGAATCTGTTGTTGTTGTTGTTGTTGTAATGTGAAGTAGTCTATTGTGATTGTCCAATCCTGGCTGTCTTTATAATCACCAAATAAATCTGTAAGATCTTTGCTGAATCAGCGTATCTGGTTTCCAACAATGGGCAACCTAGGTATTCTTGAAAAATTCACAAGTCCACAGTCTATCTAGCTGAAATATCTGTTTGTTGATTTTGGCTAATCATTACTAGCTCAAATAGTCTCCATGTTTATTTATTTTACGTATTTTCTTTCTTTCAATCCTGCTCAAGGCAGCAAACATACTCCTTTCTCCTCCTATTTTCCCCACAACAACAACAACAACAACAACTGTGAGTTGGGCTCTCGTTTTGTCTATCTAATTCATTTTCAAATCTGAGACCTTTGTCATAAGAGACAATATCTCATGACAGGGAGTTCCTCAAAATGGTGTCAAGAAGTATTTTCTTTCCAAATGTCAAACTCCCAGCATTGGGAGCATTTCCCCCCCATACAAATTGCACTGAAATGGCTGCAGAAAGAGAGAGCAAGGCAAGCCATTGCAGCAGAAATGTGCAAAATCTTTTTTTCCCCCCTTTTGGAAAATAATCCTGGAAACCAAAGGAGCTAGAGGAATATTGTACTGTAGTGAAATGTAGACTTTATTTTTCTTTCTCTCTCTCTCCCTCCCTCCCCCCCCTCTCTCTTCCCCCCCTTCTCCTCCTCTGGTATAGAAGCTATTTGGCATCAAGGGGAAGAGGGGTTTCTTGCTGTGGTTTCAGAGCACAGCTCTCTGACGTCAACAAAATGTCTCTTAGTTTCACTGCTCTAGTTCTTGGTTCTGCAGGCAGCAAAGAGGGAATTGCCTGGGTTATATGTGGCAGGTGACGAGAGTGTTCCATGCAAAAGGCCAGGTTTGAATTTTTTGATGACACCTCAGGAGATTGGAGAAGAAATTTCAGTTTCTTCCTCATACACAGTCCTATCTTACATATTTATTTATTTTTTTGCATTGCCATAAAAGCAGTTCCTGATAACAGCCTCTTTGCAAGATGGAACCTAAGTGTTAGCATTTATAATCCCATTTGTACCTAAGATTGTACAAGACATAATACAGATCTTCCAGGTTTTTAAAAACATTTTTAACAATGTGGCAGACTATTTCTCTTAATCATGGTGGAGTCTAGCCTGATCTAGCCAGATCTCCTAGATCACTGAAAGGTTTCTACCAGCTCTGCTAATGCAAGAGCTATAAAACAGAGAAGTAGCATATTAAACTTTGGACCTTTGCTTGCCTAGTAGGCATTCTGCTATTAAGTTACCAGCAACAATTTGTTTGTATGTTGGATTATTTCAAGTTCCTGATTCATATGAGCTGCTAGTTATATTGGCAGTGCCTATTAGAAATTCAGTATTTTTTCCAGTGGCTAAGGATGGAATATCAATACTTTGACCACTAGTTATCCAGGATAGCCAATTAGCTAAGCTGTTTATTATAATTGTGCTTCCTCCTTCTTTGAAAAAGCTTGTGACAGTGAATAGATCCCTTTTTTCCTGCCTTCCCCTCTCCCCTTTCCTTGTGAAGTAGCATAGTTTAAGAGAGGAAGTTTAGTTGATTTTCATGGCTGCATGAAGATTTGAACAAAATTCTCTCAGTGGTAGCCCAACGCTGGTTTTCTCTTCCGCTTCTCTCGTTTTCTTAGAAATCACGTTGGGTTGGAATGATGAGTAGTAGTTGGGAGTTTCTTTAAAAAAAAGTTTATAAAGCCAATTTATGACTCTGCATACATCCAGAGTTTATTGGATAAAGCTACATGTGCATCACAGTGATAAAAACCAGGACTGCTAGAGACTGTAATATTTGCATAATTGCTTAGCTGACAGAGGGAAAGGCTGGTGTCACGATTTTGGTTGTTAAGAGCTTGGGAGGAGGATGTGAGATGTGTATTCCCCTGCAAAGCTAATTAAGGCTGTGGGAGAAGGGTGCCTTGGTGTTCCAGATGCAATCCTCCCACCGGCTTTCATGTCACAGTGAAGCGTATGTGACTGCCTCCCACCTTCAGGTTTCCTGAAAAGGGATGTAAGAGGGTTTTTCTGATGAATCGGAAGTATTTTTTTTTAAAAAAAAAACCAGAGTAAGATGATTCTTACAGGGTTGAATAACCTCCCCATTCCCCTCAATGACTCAGAAAATATTTTCTGAAGTCGACCTCTGGCATTCAAAACATCTGCATGTGAAATAGAAGTGGGGGGTTTTTTTGCTTGCTTTTTGGCCACTTGTGAAAGCCTTTCATTATGCCCCCGGCCTTTTGCCAATGCTAAGCAAGAGAATTAGAGATTATTTAGGTTCTGCATACTTGCTGGGGTTAAAAGGCTATTTCACTGAATGTCTTCTAGGACAGTAGGAGTATATATTTTTTCCACTGAGAATAGCAAAAAGAAAAGGAAAAAAAAAGCTTTTGAGTGAAATTCAGCTTCTTGGATGCATCTGTACAGTTTTCTTGCAGTAGTATGCAAATGGCCTGTTACTGCCTTTTTGCAGGATGTCTTTTTTTTTTAACTTCCCAAACTAAACTATACCTCTTGTGTTCGCTTGTAGTCTCCCCTCCAAATGCAGGTGGTCCTCAACTTGCAACACATTCATTTAGTGACTGACGTTACAATGGCACTGAAAAAATGACTTACAACCGTTTTTCACACGATTGGAGTGTGAAAAACGCACATTCTCATGGTCACATGATCAAAATTTGGACACTTGGCATATATTTATGATGGTTCTAGTGTCCCGGGTCATGTTACCACCTTTTGCAACCTTCTGACAAGCAAGGTCAATGTGGAATCCAGCTTCACTTAACAACCATGTTACTAACTTAACAACTGCAGTGATTCACTTAACAACTGTGGCCAGAAAGATTGTGAAATGGGGCAAAATTTACTTAATAACTACCTTGCTTAGCAATGGAAATTTTGGGCTCAATTGTGGTCTTAAGTCGAGAACTACCTATATAGTCTGACTCCTGAGTTGATCTGCTTGAAGCTGCCATCTGTTGAGCCTGAGAATAGCAATAATTGGCTGGGAATCAGGCTATTCAAAAGGTATTCCATGAAGTCTTATTTCCCTAGGATGTTTCAGGATTTCCACAGAAAATATTGTAGGTTCTTCAATTAGGAAATAATAAAAGAGAAAGATAATTACTTAAGATTTTCTTCCTCTAAAAGCTCTAGCAGATGGAGAGAGTAGACAGCCATGAAAGACAGTAATAAGGCCCAACACGTTGATTGAACCACATCAACTTCAGGCTACACTTCAAAAATTCTCTGTAAAACACTATATTATTTGAATGGTTCTGAGGCATATGTATGAGCTAGCACTACATAGTATTACATACACAGATCCAGGTCTATAGAGCCTGCGTCCTGAGCACACTCTTGTACTGCAGTGAGTCTTGGACCCTCTACGCACGGCAGGAGAGAAAATTGAACATTTTTCGTGTGTGCTGTCTCTGACAAATTCTTGGCATCACCTGACAGGACAAAGTTCCAAATAGCGCAGTCTTGGAACGTGTTGGAATTTCTAGCATGTATACACTATTGAAACAGCGATGTCTACGCTGGCTGGGGCATGTCGTGAGAATGGCTGATGGTCGGATTCCGAAAGGTCTCCTGTATGGAGAATTAGTGCAGAGAAAGCACCTCAGAGGGAGACCACAGCTGCGATATAAGGATATCTGCAAGAGGGACCTAAAGGCCCTGGGAATGGACATTAATAACTGGGAAACCTTGACCTCCGATCGTTCAGCTTGGAGGCTAAAAATGCAGCATGGCCTTCTCTAATTCGAAGAGACAGTTGTTCGGCAGGCTGAGGCAAAGAGGCAGTCCCGGAACCAGTGAAATCTGGGGGCTGGGCAGGGGACAGAATATATCTGGCCTCAGTGTGGAAGGGATGGCCACTCTCGAATTGGCCTTTTTAGTCACACTAGACGCTGTTTTAGGACCTCTTTCCAGAGCACGATACCATAGTCTCTTGAGACTGAAGGATGCCAATGATATAGTATTAGAATAGAATAGAATAACAGAGTTGGAAGGGACCTTGGAGGTCTTCTAGTCCAACCCCCTGCCCCTGCCTAGTACTGATTTTACAGTTCATGGATGGGGTGAAAAGGGGGCTGTGGAGGGTTAACCAAAAATTTCAGAATCCAGGAGATACTTATTTCTACTTGCCTGATTATTAACTGGGAATTATAAATTTTGATCATATGTGTTCCATAATACTACCTTGAGCAAAGCAGATAGTCCTTTATTAGACCACAGTTGGACCTGGCAAAATCTTTGCATGACTCAAAGGACTTACAGCTTAACTTCTTGGTTCTGAATCCAAGCCCTGTGGTTGCTTAATGAAACACCATGTGACCATGACTTACGATTTTACTTCCACTTTCTCTGTCAACTGCTTGTTGCAAGCCAATTGTGAAGTGTCCAAATGGTAATTATGCGATTGCAAGATGCTGCAATGGTCGTAAATGTGAGGATTCAGCATACAGCTTTTTCTTTTACATTGTCGTAATTTCAGACCATTGCTAAATAAAGCCGTTGGTAGGTGAGGACTGTCTGTAATATTGAGTATTTAAATAATAAAAGCGCCTGGCTATTTTATTTATTGTATTTTTAAACCCACCAGCAATTTGAAGTGCAACATTTGTATATGAGACTAGACAACCCATGACCTCTTGGGTCACTCTTTCACAGATATTTTCTTATCAGATTCCTCATTGACTTCAATAATGATAGAGCTTCTAATCTACTGCCTTTGCTGGAAAAATTGGGATACATTCAGAGATACGTCTCCCTTGAAAATAGCCCAGATTGAACTTTATACCATAATCAAACACTGGCACAGGAAATGTTTTATGACATTTTATATTATGTCACAGCAATAGAAATAGCTGGAAATTTATTCAGGTAGTCCTTGACTTACAACAGTTCATTTAGTGACCATTCTAAGTTACAACATCACTGAAAAAAGTGAGTTATGATCATTTTTCACATGACTTGCAGCATCTCCTTGGTCACATGATCAAAATTCAGATGCTTTGGCAACTGACTCATTTATGATGGGGTTGCAGTATCCCGGGGTCATTTTGTAACTTTCTGACAAGCAAAGTCAATGGGGAAGCCAGATTCACTTAACAACCAGGTGACTAACTTAACAACTGCAGGGATTCACTTAACAACTGTGGCACAAAAGGTCATAAAATAGGCCAAAATTCACTTAACAGATGTCTTGTTTTGGGCTCAATTGTGGTTGTAAGTCAAGGACTACCTGTATACCACCCATACTGCTTTACAGCCTTCTCTGGATGGTTTATGTCAGCATAGATATTGCTCCCAACTATCTGGGCCTTCATTTTGCCAACCTTGGGAGAATGAAAGGCTTGAGCCGGTCAGGATCAAAACTCCTGGCTGTGGACAGTTAGTCTGCAATACTGCATTCTCCACCACCAGGGCTCTTAAACTTTCATCATAATTTTTATGTCATAAAATTTGCCAAATTTCATTTCCATTGGTGTCACGTGTCTTGTATTTTAGATGCATTCTGTAAGTTAGCTAGTTTGAGATATCTTGGATCAAAAGCTTTTGCTCTATGGTGCACCATTTTGCCCAGTTAAGGATTACAGCACTCAGAATTTTAATAGTATATGAATATTGTCTGCACCCAGGAGAATCTGCCTATTCTTTGATGAGGAAGGGAGCTTCTTTGATGGGCATTTGGAAATACAGTATTAAATTGAACTGGGACTAGAACCTTTAAAAGATGACCTTGGTCCAGAGTCTGCGCTTCAGAAGTTTTGCTTAACCAAAGTTTGAAGATAGAATGGATTAATTTAAATCAGATCAATTAAAAAAGTCTGATTCAAATAATAAACTAAGGCTTCTAATCCTGTATTTCCTAAACTAATGGTTCCTAAAATTTGATCCATAGTAGTGTATGAGTGAAGTCTAGGACATGTGGCAAAACAGAATTAAAAATAGTTTTAAAAATGTAGCCAGAATCAGAGCAGACAGCTAGAGTTATTTGTTTGTTGAGATGTGTATGCTTCATGTGTCATGTGTCTCAAAAGAGAAATCCTTTTTAAAATGTAGCCAGAATTGAAGGAGGCAGCTAAAGTTGTTTGTTTATTTAGATGCAAATATCTCTAAATCCAAGCAGTCCCATGAGAACACAAACATCTCGTTAGATTTGGATGTTTTTTCTAATGTAATTTTGTGGTGATGTAGATACCATATTTTTCGGACTGTAAGACGCACCAAGATTTCGAAGAGGCAAGTAAGAAAAAAAAGGGGTTTGCCCTCCCTGGCCCCCAGGAGCGATCTGCAGGCCTCCCAAACCCTCTGCGCGCCCTGTTTTTCACAAAAACTGCCCCATTTTTCACCCGTTTTTGCAAAAAATGGGGTGCACAGAGAGTTTGGGAGGCCCGCAGAGTGCTCCTGGGGGCTAGGGAAGGGCAAAAATGCCCCTGTTTTAGCAAAAAACGGGCCTGTTTTTCACAAAACGGGGGCATTTTTGCCCTCCCCAGGCCCCCAGGAGCACTCTGCAGGCCTCCCAAATCCTCTGTGCACCCTGTCTTTGCGAAAAACGGGCCCATTTTTCACAAAAATGGGACAAGCTGGGCGGGCCTTCAGGAGGCCAAAAATGGCTGTATTCAGTGTATAAGACGCACCAACATTTTCACCCTCTTTTTTGCGGGGGGAAGTTCGTCTTATACTCCGAAAAATACGGTATGTCCAGGGGAGGAGAATCGTATTATAGCATTGGTAGGTACCATGTTACCAGTCCTTAGTTTATTGGCTCCTTAAAGCTGTTGATAATAATGTAGTGATCCACATAAAGAAAATGCTTGGGGGTTGCTGACTAAAGAATAACACATCTACCCAATATGGGAGGTTTCCAGATGACTTTCTTGTCAAGTCAAAAGTTTGCTTGATAGTCTCCTCAGTTTTCCTTGTCCATTAAGCTCTCCACCACTCACCCAGGAAGCTTTCTGACTTGAATACCATAAAGAACATATTGCTGGTTTGTCTTAAATTGTGGTTTCTTAGGCAGATTGGAGCAACTTATTTTCATCAGGTGAAACTGAAATGCCAATGTTTCATAGGAATAATATTAATAGATTTGAGAAGTGATCAAAATGGCTCTTTACTCTGGGGAAAGTTCCTTTACCTCAATTGTAGGGGTACTGATTAAGGGGTACTGTTAAGAAATAAAATGTATTACCAATGTCCTTATCTTTAGGTTATACTCATCTGTTTATTCTATAAGAAATGTAATATTTACATATTTAAAATAAAAGTAATATAAATCAAATATATTATTTAAAACATTGATTTTGTATTAATTTCTCACTTAATACCCATTCCTAATTTTGAAAGAATGCTATTTTGAAAATGATAGAGAACTATTTATAGTACTATCGCAGAGATTTTCATGTGACTCATATGCTGCTTAGTTCCAGTTTATCTGAAAGTCTTTGTTTACAGCTATTCACATGATCTTCTGTTAGAGTTATTCACAATATATGAATAGAAAGTCAGAAGGAGGAGCTATATGTCCTGCATAACATAAAGGATGGAGATGTTCAATGAAGTTCTGCGTACCACGTAGCGAATTCAGTTCATGAGTACTTTAGATAATGGTACAAAATCTGTTCTGGTTCAGAAAAAAAGGTTGTTTTTGTTTTAAATTTGAAATAGCTGAAAATATAGAGGGCTAAGAACACAATATTTAGAAACAGATTTTCCTATCAAACAAATGCCTCTTCTAACTTTCTAATATTTTAAAGTATATTGTTTGAATTCTTAAGCTTTTACATTTAAGTTTCTTCATATTCTTGTATAGCATGTAATTAAAAGACCATTATGAATCAAGATATTCCCATTTCTAATCCCATCACTGTCTTGAATTCACTAGGAATATGGAAAGCTTAATCATATTCTATCTGTAGCTTCTGTTTTTGAATTCAGTAAAGAGACCAGTGTTAATTTCTATTTATTTGTTACTAAAAGGGGATAGTTGAAATGAAAAGAACTAGTAAAAGCATAAGAATTTTAGAAGAATCTTATTGGTTTTTTTGTGATATGTAGTCTTTATTAAGAATTTTTATTATAATAGTAAAATCTAATATAAACCAATCTTAAAGAAAAGTGAACAGTAAGGAGTAAAAAGTGAAAAAAAAGAAAAGTAAGAATATAATAGAGGAAAGAAATATATAAAGAAGTGACTTCCAACTATCATCACAATAAATATCAACAAATTTAGTGACTTTTCACCTCCTCCAAATTAACAAACATTTATCTCTTCATTCCATCTCCCTTTTCTTATCTATAAACAAATCCATAAAATATCTTTTGAGTCCTGGTGTTAGCAGAAAGTCCATAAAGGGTTGCCAGAATCTATAACATCTTGTTTTAACCTTGATCAAATAAACCAACTTAGTATTCTTTCTTGTTATTTCTAAAAGGCTTGACCTTTAGTTTATTCAAATATTGTTGTAGGATTTAATTTATCTTCATTTCTTCTTTGTTGCATCACACAAAATTTTTCAAGGCTCTAACATGCCTCTTTGTAAATCCAATAGGAAAAAATTATCCAAATCACTCTTTTGATTTATCATTTGTATTTTCCTTTTAAATTTTAAAACATCAGCCAGTTCCTTTTGTAAAATCTAATGAAACATATTTTCTAAGTCATTATCTTGCCCTGTTAGTTGTAAATCCACTTTCAATGCCATTTGTGTTTCCTCAGATGAAATTTGTTTTACATCTGTTATTTCTTCAATAATGTAGAAACATATATTAATACTGACATTGTTGATATTGTGATTACTACTTTCTGATTCCCTTCTTCAAAGTCTCCTTCAATATTTTCATTGGTAAACATTTTACAACATTTTATAAGCTTATACCTAAAAAATGTTAATTCTCTTAGTATCCAGTTTTTGAAATCTTAAAATTGCTTATCTTTGTTTTGTCTTGTAAAAACCAAAACAATCTATTTCCCATGAGAAGCTGCTTGTTCGTTAGAATTAATTCCAAAATCTTATGAAAAAGCTTCAATACTCCCAATTTTACCTGGACCCCTTAGTCAATTTACAATTTTCTAAGATTAAAACCTTATTTAGCTTTTTGCTGTTTATTTCAGTCTCTTTAAATATGTAAGTTTATTATTGTTATTTTAATTCAGGATTGAAGGTAGACTTACCAGGTGTTTTCAAACCTGTTGTTCTCTAATAGCTTAGAACAAATTCAATAAGCAGATTCTAAAAGTGATTTGAAAGTGAGATCCATGAACTTAAGTATCCTTTAATACACCCTATCTTGATTGTAAGCAAGAAGGCAGATCTCTTTGTCTCTCAGCGCTTAATCCAGGGAAAATTGCTATCCTTGGTCTCCTCATGAGGAGCAGCTGTTTGAAGTCTATATGGGCAATCTCCTATACTCTGTTTATCTGAATAGGTTCCAAGGAGCCAATCTACTCACCAGTTCCTTTGTCTTTGCTGCAGACATTGGCTTTGCATCTTCAATTCACCCTACTTTCCCCAGAAGTCATGAAGAATCTTGGTGATTTTGACTAAGGATCTAATTAATTTATATTTCTGCTTTCCACAATTAAACAGATCTCCCAAGGGCCACAAGAAGGATGTAAACGCAACAGCTTATCCTTGCTGTCTTTAGCATCTAGAAATCAGAGATTGGCTGCTTCTAAACATGAATGTTCTATAGAGCATTCCCAACCTCCGGGCTGTGGACCGGCACTGATCTGCAACGTGTCAGAAACGGGGCTGCGCAAATGAGCGAAGCCCCATCTGTGCATCCATGGCATACAGACAGTGCACAAAACCATTTCCCCTCTGGTTTGCGGAAAATCCTCTCTCCACAGAACTGGTCCCTGGCATCTAAAAAGTTGGAAGCCACTGCAATAGAGATATCATGACAAGCATTGGTTTCTACTCTTGCGTATTACTATATGAAATACATATTTTTTGACATGCTGCGTGCACAATCTGAAGATAAACTATAAGGAATCCTTATTATTCCCTTTTGTTTCAAAATTTAGCTTGCTGAAATGAAATAAAATTGGCCTATGGATTTGGAGGGATTGACCTTCCATTTTGGAAGTGGAACTAGCTCCTCTGTTCTGCTGATGCCGAATGCAACTGGCAGTATTTCGCATAGCTTTCATCATTCTGTGGTGCCCAGAGATAAGATTGCAGTAGGTTGATCTAGTGTTGTGTAGAAGACACAAAAGGAATACCTTTCACACAAATGTTGGGGAGAAATAGGAAGCATAGAATTTGTGTTGTGTTATTCTTGATAAAATGTTTTAATAAAGGAGGTTAAGTTTCCTTTCTCTGCATTTGCAAATGTTTATTAAAGCAAATGACTCTTGTACTGACAGCCAACGTAGTTGATGTCACTTCCTAGATGTCCTGAAGCCACCTCTTTCTGTGTTTTTTTTTTGTTGTTTCAGGACAAACACCATGATGCTGCTCACGAAATCATTGAGACAATTCGGTAGGTGTTAAGGCAAATATGCACTACAAAACTTTCTCTCCCTTACGTTCCCAGGGCTGCATCTCAAAACAGCAAGTGAGTCTTCTGATAGGGAAGAGATGAAGAATGGAAGCTTGGTTCTTGTTAGGATTCTATACTTGGTGTGTAATCTCAAATTCCTATGATATAGTATGCATTTCCATACAGACTTAAAATACCATTTCTGGGTTCCATTAAAAAACAATGAAACAAAAGAATATAGGACATATAAGACATAAATTGCAGTAAGCCATCATTTTATAACCCAGGTTTGTTGGCTGGATTCACCCATGTTACCAAATCATAAATTATGGTGAACAAACTATTTGACCAAGTCACACAACATCCTAATTGAAAAGCAAATCCCATTCTGATGTCGGAATGGGACAACTCGCCGCAGCCAACTCACCTCAGGACAATTCAACAATTCAATTTAATTATTTAAAACAAAAAATAATTTTTCTGATTCATATTTCATTTTGTACTTCCTTTGGCATCCTTTCTTTAATGACTCTGTTCCACTATTTATTTATTTATTTATTTATTTATTTGGCAGTATTTATATGCCGCCCTTCTCCCAAAGGACTCAGGGCGGCGAACACAAGTTAAAAACATACAATGATAAAATAATAAAATCCCGTCAAAACCAAATTAAAATCAATAAATAATAGAACCCAAGAATCAGCATCAGCCCATTCGTTGGAATAGCCAAGTCTTTAGGCCTCGACGGAAGGAGCGGAGATCCAGGGCCGTTAATATTTCTTTAATATTAGTGTAATTCTTGTTCCACAGCAAGTTGGCCATGGAGCATTGTCCTGGGGCAAGTTGTCATATACCCTCTGATGTTCTTATGCTGCATACATCTAGTCACAGACTGACTTAGCATAAGGGGGACAAGTGGAGATGGTTAACAGATTAACAACAGATTCCCTCCTCCTCTCCTCCTCCTCCCCCCCATCCCCATCTTTTAATTGGGCACAGTATTTGGATCTTCACAGTATTTTATTTATGTCTTTTAGCTTTTGTGTCAATTTTATTTTTTTAAGATTGTAAGCTGCCCAGAATTAGCCTGTGGTAAGGCGGGCAGCCAGTACATTTTACAAACAAACAAGCAGATAAATAAGGCAGCCTCTTAATTGCAGAGTTTCCAACAATAGTCTTTCACATCACCTGCAGTCTGATTCTTATAACGGGATTTGTCAGGGATTGGATCAGGAATTCTCTCCAGTGCCAAGAATAACAGCATGTCAGTGCACAGGTTCAAAGGTGATCATCTACCTCAGTCACTGCGGCAGATAGTGAGGAAGATGATGCAATGTGTCACCTTGGTTTTTCCCTCAGTAATTATAGCTGTGCATCTACTTTGGGAATTGGATAGTAAGCAGTGGACTAGATTCTCTATATCCCAGTTTAGCATACATTGCTTGCAGTTTATCCTTTTATCCTAGACCTAGGGTGTGGTGGGACTTGAATAACGTAACAACCGGTTCTCTGGCTGGGTAGGCGTAGCCGGTTGGTCATGTGACTGGGTGGGTGATGTCACTCATCACGCCCAGTCCCCTGGCCACTCGGCTCAAAGGCACAGGTAGGATTCAATCGGTTGGGGCTAATCCCACCACTGGCTGGCTCCGCCCCCACCCATTTTTCGGCCTGTTTTTTGGCCGTTTTCAGGGCGTTTTTTGGACATTTTTCGGGCCATTTTCTGGGCCATTTTTCGGGCCAAAGTCCTAGGATTCCTAGGACATAGGGAGGCATGGAATCTTTGTCTATTTGTTGTTCCTGGTTTTGTAGGTCTGGATGCTGACAATATTTCTGACTAGTCTGCAGGTTACTCAACTGTGCTGTGTTCTGACTGAAAATGTGCATTAAAAGCAGGTTTAACATGTCCTCTAAATTACAGATTTATTAATGTTATGTGTGAGACCTACAAAGCTTGAAATATATTCACTGTAAAGATTATCACACCCTAGATGTATAGGATCAGATCAGGCCCCTTTGTAACTTTTGCAGATAGTTGGTTAGTTTCTCAGGATTAGGTTTAGAGAAGTGAAATTTGAAGACATTCTGAAACTAGAGGACAAAGCAGGGTTTGAGGGCACATTGAGATAATTAGATGTGAACTTAGTACATTTAAAACATATAAACATAACTTAAAATGAAAGCAGCATTGACATATTTATGAGATTTACAGAATAAGTTACAGTCTACATTTGTTTTAATGGTACTTATAATTTGAGCAAAACACAATATCAACTTTAAAACTATTCTATTTTTGTTCAGAAAAGAGAAAAAGTGCAACAAACTATTCCATCATGTGTAAAGATCTTAAGTTTTACTCTTGGAGAAATAGGGATAAGTAAAAGTTGAAAAAAATTATTTGTTTTGTATTAAAACAGTATATTTGAATAATATACAGGTACAGTTTAAAGGACTAAGAATTTGATGTATTTCTGTATTCACAAATGATCCTTGATGCTTATTTATATGGATTTCTGTATGCTAGACATTTTCAGTAAATATTAACATATCTGGCCTTTGGCCCGACAAATTCTCATCAGCATTACTGCACATATGTATGCCTGCCTGTACATGCACACGTACTTATCCATACACTCCTTTGGCAAGAACATTACTATTGATAGCAGAACTTTCTCTGCTAGCCAGTGAAAACAAGACTGAGATTTTGTCCCAAGAAAGGGGAAACCATGAAAGAAAGTAGTGTAGTATGTTGCTTTGAATATTAACTGGGCCAGAAAAGATTCAGTCCTTCATGTATGGGAATTATTTCACCCTTTGGTCCAATAGTTTGATTTTAGTAGTGCAGTCATTGTCCTAAATAGCTGCTCAAATAATCTTACCTGGATTCTACCAGAAACTTCCTTCTATCTATGCCCCTTGAAGTAACTCTCTCTGATTGCATTAAGTAGCATTCTCTCAAAGACCTCATTGACTCTGTTATGAATAACAAATGGCTATCTTGTAGAAAAAAACCACTTAATCTAAGCCTTCAGATAACTCCTTTCTTTGGCCCAGTGGGATGTGGTTTTAAGTTCCTTGGGCAAAGCAGCATTGCCTCATTCCTATTGCTATTGCCTTCTGGCATTGTTGATGCAACACAGAAGATAACCTTTTATGGAACCCTCAAGTGAAGGCTAAGCTGCAAATTGCCTTGCCCAATAACAGCTCCTCTGTCTGATACCATCTAGCTATTTAAAATATTATCAGTTTTTGAGGTTCAGGCTTATCAAGATAGTCTACTGGGAAGAAAGCACAAACATAGGTACATCTAAGAGTTCCTTCTCTAAGCCTTCCATGAGCCAGTTTGGTCTAGCGGTTAAGGCTCCAAGGTAGAAAGCAGGAGATCATGAGTTCTAGTCCAAACTTATCCATGAATGCCAGCTTGGGGGGCCAGTCCCTTTCTCTCAGTCCAAACCAACTCACCGGTTTGTTGTTATGGGGAAAATAGGAGGAGGAAGGAGTATTAGGCATGTTCGCTGCCTTGAATTATAAATGTGGGATACAAATAAATAAAATAAATGATAACTATGTATGATATGGGTCAAGGAAGAAGGAAAATATGATAGAAATATTAGTTTCCCCTTCTGAAAATTCCCTGTACCTCAAGACGTATCACAAATCATGGCCTAGCTAATAAACCAGAATTGGTAACTTAGTGTGCTCAAAGCCAGAAGAGGAATAGTAATTTGTGTGTTTGCCTCTTATCCCATTGTATCTTGTTTTGATATCACTTCTTTCCAATGTGTTAGCCTGGTATCTCCAGGCTGGAAAAAAAACACCGCTTTCCAGACTCTGCATCAGTAGAATACAACTCATAATGCTCTTTAAAGCTTCCATTGATGTTACAGTGTAGGTCTACATGAGCTGTTTATGTTGGGGTTTTTTAAAGGAGTAGCTGTTGGGGAGCAAAGATAAAGTTCTTATATGCAATTGCAGGGTTTTTTTCCCCCTGCAATAAGTTATTGCTTGCCAGCATAAACATCTGTCCTTGCTGATGGCGATAAGCAAACATTTTCTCTCCTTTAATTTAGACTTCTCCCAGTGACTAACTGTCGTTTTAGTTTCTATTGCCCCAAATCTTCAGTCTTTACAGTACAGGCAGTCCTCAACGTACGACCACCATTGAGCCCAAAATAGTTGATAAGTTAGTAACCCAGTTGTTAAATGAACCTGCCTTCCCCATTGACTTTGCTTGTGAGGAGGTCGCAAAAGGTGATCACAGGGCCTTGGGACATAGCAACAGTCATAAATATGAACCAATTGCCAAGCAGCTGAATTTTGGTCACGCAATCATGGGGATGCCACAAAGGTCATAACTTTGAAAAACAGCCATAAGTCACAGTTTTCAGTGCCGTTGTAATTTTGAATGGTCACTAAATGAACTGTTGTAAGTCAAGGACTGCCTGTATTTAGCATTGCTGTTTGGTTGCAGCATTGCAAAAAAAACCCCATAAAATATTGTAAACATCAGAAGGGAGGAGCCATACATCAGTAGTTAACATCTGCTCCAAATGATGAAGTCAGTCCAAGATGGTAATCCCTGGCATCTCCAATTCCAAGGATTTGTGGTAGAGGGCAGGTGGTGGTGATGGAAATGCCATTTAGTACTGTCAGATTAGACCATGTTGGTCTCAGTGGACTTACATTGTAAAACAACATTATTATTTGAAAGAAGTGAGAGCAATTGAGCACTTAATACTGCAGGTTGGTTACATTATTTTTCATGGATGTTGTTAAGGAGTGTTCCTGAAATAATAAGCATAAAATAGATTAGTAGAAGGTCCCAATTCCACCCCATCTATGCACTGGTTTTTTTGAGCTGTTTTTAATTTTTGATGAATGATGTTATGTTTCAATACAGTAATTATTCTATTATTGTACGCCGCTCAGAGTTGCTTATAGAGAGATGGGCGGCAAACAAATTTCATTAAAAAAACCCCAATAAAATAAAGTTTAACTACCTTAAATTTATTTCTTGGAGACTTGAAAATAGCTATTACGCCGAATACCTGAGAAGAATATTTCTTTGCTCCAGTTGAATAAATGTTTTTTCTTTTTCTCAGACCGCCAGTGAACTGCAAATGATGAATAGCAAATGTATTTGGACTGGTAGGGATCTTTAAAAACAAACAAACAGGAATTTAGGAGTTGCTTGAAAGATTAATTGATCTTCTTTGTTTTTGTTTTTCAGGTGGGTCTGTGAAGAAATTCCAGACCTCAAGCTTGCTATGGAAAACTATGTTTTAATTGACTATGATACTAAAAGGTGAGAAAATGATAATCTATTTAATTCTTCAATAGGGGTAACTTATGTATATAGCAAGACTAAATGCAGCAATTAAAATAGGCTTGTGGATTACCATTGCAGATACAAAAGGCATTTGGTACCTGGTATGGAATTAGTGTCAGATGCTGTAAAAATAATTTAAAAAAAATATAAATAGTGCTTTTGAATATTTCTGTTATATTTTATATTTCTGTTATAATCTGTTATACCTGTTATACCTGAATACAGCAGCTGTTTACATAATACAGGTAATCCTTGGTTAACAATGACAATTGGGACCAGAATTGCTGTCGCTAAGTGATAAGAGTTGTAAAGTGTAATGTAACATGAAATGCTGCTTAGCAACAGCAATTCTGGCAATCCTGATAGCCAGGGAACATTGGAAATTGTGTTCATGTGATTGTGGGGACACTTTTATGGCCAGAGCTCTGAAGATTGATTGCAACTATCACTTGTTCAGCGACCTTTTTAAGTTTGAACAGTCACTGAACTAAACTGCATGTGGAGCTTTAATAAAAAAACCTTGGGAACAAGAATAAACATCAGTTATTGGGAAAGGTTTTCATCTTTATTCCATCCCACCAAATATGAATGATTGTTTGGATCCAGGCAAAGGTCTTCTTTGGTTGCAGTTGTGCTTTGCAACCTCCTGCATAACAAGGCCTGTTCTATTCCCTTGTTAGCTTCCATTTGGCAGAACGTTTTAACTGCTGAGTTGCAGATTTTGGTATTGATGAATTATTTTTCCTGGATCCAAAAATATAATTTCTTTTGAGAATGTATTTTATTGCCTTTATTGTTTTTCTTTACATTGTCAGCATTTTTGAGCATATTTGCTAAAAGGCGGGTAAAGAAATACTTAAATAAATAATAACCACTGCATGAAATCTCCCTCCCCCCCTTTTAAAAACTTTTGCTGCAAAACGCCAAACAGTAAATGAGTAATCTGACTGCTACTTTATATTTTGTCTCTTAAGGCATGTAACCAAAATTGGCATTAATGAAGGCCTTTGAGGGAATCCTGGTTTCATTGTTAGGGGTTATTCCTTTTCCACTTCAAAGTAAATTGGAAGCAGATGTTACCAAAATAAACCACAGCAGCTTTTTTAATTTATTTATATCCCTGTTAGGAGATACAACACAGCTGAAAGATGACTTCGGACCCTTAAATGTTATTCTGCTGTGAGTTAACCTGGAGCAATAGTCCAAAGGGTTCCAGACTGACCTGCCAAAATAGCTTTAGAGAGCTTTAGATTATCAGTTACTCCGCAATTCCTGTCAAGCAATCCTAACTGCATCTTTTAGGCAAAGCTACAGTTAATAAACTTTAGATTTCTTATATTTAGAATAATGGTCTCATTATTCGCTTAAAAGGGAATCCAGGAGTCGGTGAATAACTCTGACCCAGCAAAAAAGGTCTCTATCTGGCTGAAGACTGAGCCGAACTGGGGACTAGCCAGGCAACGGAGGCGTTCCCAAAAATGATGACACGCTCAGTCTCCAGGCAGAAGAGAGAGAGAGCAACACCCACTCCTGGATTCCCTCCACCCAGCGCCATGGAGAGCCATAGGATTGTAGAGTTGGAAGGGACTAAGGATCGTCATCCCTCTGCAGCATTCAGAAAAACCGCTTCTACCATCATTGAGAGATGGCTGCACAGCTTCTTTTTAAAAGCTTATTGGTAGTGTTGTATGACTAAGAAGATATCTGAAGGTTTGAGTCAAAAATAAGTAAAATTGCCACGATTCAACCGTCAGACAACTTTACCTGCATGATTTGACGATCTTCATCCATTCTCAACTAAGAAGAGTTTTCCTCTATTTATGAAATCCAATGCTAAAACTTATATGTTCATATCTTCTGCACATGGTTTCTGTGGCCATGGAAAATACCGTAGTTCTTTGTCATCTTTCCTGTAACTTCTCTTCCTGTACCTGAACTTTGCTATTATGTGTGCCCAAAATCTTCTTTTCCTCAGACTGATCATTCCTACGTCTTCTCACAGGGCATGCCCTCAAGTCTCAGTATCACCTTTGTTGCCAACTCTCTAACCCCAAATCCTTGGAAACGTACAGTATTCCAGTTGTGGTTTCATTGGTGCCCAGTAGAGAGGAATAACAACTTCCTGTTTCTTTGGTACAATTCTTCTTGTAAATGCAGCCCAAAAGTACATGGCCCTTGTAGCAGCTGTCTCTCACATGTTCATGCTGATTCATGTTCATTGACCATGACTATACTCAAATCTTCAAACAACAAACTCCCCATCTTCTATGCGTGCCCTATATTTTTCTCTCAATGTAATTACATTTCTCCCAGTTGAATGATGTCTTGTTCTTCTCTGTCCAGATTTACAGAGCTCTTTCTGCCATCCTGAACGTTGGCTGAACTTGCAGTGGAATTGTGTTAATTGTGATAGTTCATAATGTCTTCCTTAATTGGGTGTCCTTTTGAGTATAAAATGGCTATGGACAATGAAAATTGTAGCCTAACCTCTGGAAGACAGCAGGTTTAGGAAAGCTACTTGAATCCCCTTTCTTTGTGTTTTTTAATAGGTAAATAACTCCTTGGGCTTAATTCATTAGAAACTTTTAGTTGTTTTTAAGTTATTCATTCTTTGTGTAATTTTTTGAATATCTTGCCTTTAACTGTTAGAAAGTTGCTAACAGTACTAAGGACAGGGATACATGAGATAACCAGAAATGAAAAGCAAATAGCAGATAAAATTATTAATCAGATTAACTAGATTCACTTTTAAACAGCTGTGAAACAAATAGCTTTCAAAGAAACAATATGATATATATTTAAGGAAACTGTTAAACAGACTTCATGGGACAGAAGAGTTCTGTCCTATGTTCCGATTAAAAGAGGAATAGATGTAAAGGGAATATACAAAGAAGTCTCTTCAGCTGATTTCAGTGGCCAGGCAGGATCCTGCAGCATTAGGAGACCCTGAAAATAAAATTTGAAATTGTAGTCACTTGTCAGTAAATACTTTTTTTTTACCATGATACTTTCTGCACATATGCTGATCGTTGATTATTTGAACTTCACTTTTTAAAGCAAAAATTGGGAAAGTTTAGAGTTTGAGCATTGACCTTAATAAATTCTGGAATGGGGTGGAGGTTGTTTATTTTCATTTTTTTGTGGAGAAACTGAGTTGTTTGCATGCTATTCTTCCCTTGAGAAATGACAAAACGAATACTAAATCCTGCATGTCATCTTCTGCCTAATCAAGGACCTGTGTTAAATATTAACTGGCAGGACTCTATAAGCCTTTGCAGCACACATGGGAATATAGTTTCAGAGTAAAGTCTATGTCACTCCATTTTAATTCATGAGCCTTGGGTTTTTTTCCCCCCAAGAGAAGCAAAACATTTTAACTTTGACAAATTCTCTTTATGGATTAAATCTCCAATACTTAATGCTTCAATATTATACCTAGAAGCTGGTACTATGCCTTTAGGATATTGGTTAATGCTACCGCATTTGTCAATAATTGCACAACACAGTGGATATTCTTGGCAAACAAGATTGCTGTTCATTACCAGTTTAACTGTTTGTGAATATCATGAGTCAATTAATCTGGTAAACTTTTCATCTGGGATTTTTTTTTCCCTTTGTGCTTTCCCTCTTACACTTTGAAAGGTGCGGCTGTTAATTAATGTGTAGGTAGGCACGCTTACCAGATATACTTTGTTCTTTTATTAAAATTCTGTGATCTTCTCTGGCTGTGCTTCAGTTAGAACATGGCCTCTCTTTTGCATTTGAACCTGTCTTCCCCGGTTCCTGATCTCAAACAGCACATCGCACTGAAGGACAGATTTGCACAAGTAACTGCAAGTAGCAACTACAGAAGTACTTAGCAGCTTCAGAGGCAAACAGGTTTTCCAACTGGCTGATGTGCCCGTTTCAAATATATGGATTCTAATGTTTATGGAAACCATAGGCATATTCTTCTAGGGGAAAAAGAAGGTACTTCTGCATTCTCATTGCATGGGTTAGATAAGCCATTGGTCTTTTTCCAATAGAGGGAGTGTGCTACTGTGAATGCCACTGAGGTATCCTGGGATACCTTTTGAAAATACAAACACAACAAGAGATAAATTGAAAATCGACCACACACCCTTGGGATTAGGCAACAACATTGGTGACTGTTCGGTTACAAAGGCAGGTTTATTGCTGACATGCTCCAATATGCTCTCCTGTTGTTTTGGCGTAGCTGCACAGCTCTCTGCACTGAAGCTTGAAATCTGATTATGCAGTGGACATGTGACTGCCATGTCCCTCCCTTCTTTCCTCCCCCTCTATCCTCATGACCTGAGATGATTCTTTGATTCTTTCATCCTCAGTTAGGTTGCCTGGTTTAGAAAAAAAAAAAAAAACATTAGTCCAACCAGCTCATATGATGAATCTTGTATGCCTACAGCAGCATTCTCTAATCCGGTGCCTTCCGGGTGTTCCTGGGATTATAATTTGCATACTCTTCAGCTAGTCTGCAAATTATGGAAAACGAATATCATTTACTCAGACAGTCAATTGTCCTGTAGGAGAACTTCGGCATTGAATTATTTTGAAATGCTGCTTCTGAAAAAAAATCAGAATTATTAACACCAATAAGGGTGCACCCGTGTCCATGCATTTTAACGCTGCCATGTTGAGCAATGTAGAAATTAATGAATTGTGCTATCTTAATTGTTTTAAATGTTTCAATAAAACATACTGTTTCCCTGAAAATAAGACCCTGTCTTATATTTTTTTGAACCCTGAAATAAGCGCTCGGCCTGATCGCCGTGCGCTCAAAAGCCCGATTGGGCTTATTATCAGGGGATGTCTTATTTTGAGGGAAACAGGGTAGGTTTCAAATGAAAATGTTATTTTATTTAGAGCACTAAAGTTCCTATCCTTTTATGTATGATTGAGTCCAGTGTGAACTCAGTAGAACTAATTTCTGAATGTATAGGACTATGTCACAAGAGTATTTTTATTAAAAAAAAATTTCTAGACAAATAGTTGATTTACTTGTGGCTACTGGGAATATGTATTTGCCTAATTTACTCTTGTCTTTCTGTCTCATTATTTTAGCTTTGAAAGCATGCAAAGACTTTGTGACAAATACAACCGAGCTATTGACAGCATTCATCAGTTGGTATGTGTTCCTTGCTATTTTGTTTTTGCATTTTGTTTAGGCAATTGGTTTCAAGGTCATTAAGCAGTACAGATCACTTTGCTGATTCACTATAGGTGTAAGATTTGAAAAGTGACTCATTAATCAGTAATTGTCTGATTTAGGATCAATCAATCAATCAATAGCTAACTAGCAGCCAAATCAATCCCCAAATTGTTGTATGTGGGGGGTGAATAAGGAGATTTCAGTCTTTACCTATCTGTCACCATAAGACATAAAGAGGTCTTGCCAGACTCCTTCTCAATTCCAGCATACTGTTTTCAGCAGTAGTATTCTTGATTGTTCTGCCTTCAAAAATGTATGAAAAGAAACATCCATGCATACAGGTAGCCTTTGAATTAAAATGATTGGTTGCTTAGTGACTGTTTAAAGTTATGACAGACTCCCTCAAAAAGCTATGGTTTTGACTTTCGCCTTCTCCAATCACTTATGTGATTTATGACAGTGATTTATGATTTTTTTACCTGAAAACCAACATTCCCAATTTCTGGGAAGAAAAGCCCATAAGAGCCTGTAGTACAGTGGTTTAAAGCACCCTGTTATTAACATCTATTAACATCTGCTGCTTGCAATTACTGCAAGTTCGAATCCCACCAGGCTCAAGGTTGACTCAGCCTTCCATCCTTTCTAAGGTGGGTAAAATGAGGACCCAGATTGTGGGGGGCAATAAGCTGACTTTGTATAAATATACAGAAGTATGAAGGCTATTGCTTAACGCATTGTAAGCCGCCCTGAGTCTCCGGAGAAGGGCGGCATATAAATCAAATAAAAAAAAAAATGAACAATGTGTTTGCTTAATGACCACTGATCTTGTTTAACCACTGCCACAAAAAAAGGCATGAAATTGGATCCAGTCACTTTACAACTCACAATTTATTATCATGATCGCCAAGCTCAATTATAGCAAAGGCACTTACTTATGTACCACTCCACAGTGTTTTACAGCCCTCTCTAAGCAGTTTACAGAGTCAGCATATTGCCCCCAACAACCTCATTTTACCGACCTCAAGCCAGTCAGAATTGAACTCCTGGAGTATTCAGTGAGTTAACCCTGGAGTACTGCATTCTAACCACTGGACCACCACCGCTCTTAGATGAGCCACCCAGAGTCATTGGGACTAAGGTGGCAAAGAAATTTAATTTATAGTAATAATAGTGAATAATGAGGCAGGAATAATAGTGAATAATGAGGCAGGAAAGCAAAGCTATATTTTACTCCTTACGCACGGTCACTCAAGCACTCGTTACTTCCCGTCTGGACTATTGTAACACTCTCTACATGGGGCTCCCCTTGGGGTGCACCCGGAGGCTCCAACTGGTGCAGAATGCAGCTGCGCGGGGGATTATGGGAGCGACAGGGCGCTCCCATGTGACGCCTCTCCTGCGTGAGCTGCATTGGCTTCCGGTGGACTTCCGGGTGCGCGTCAAGGTGTTGGTGACCACCTTTAAAGCACTCCATGGCTTAGGGCCGGGGTACTTACGGGACCGCCTTCTGCCACCAATAGCCTCCCACCGGCCAGTTCATTCCCACAGAGAGGGCCTTCTCAGGGTGCTGTCGGCCAGACAATGTCGGCTGGCGACCCCCATGGGGAAAGCCTTCTCTTTGGTGGCATCTACCCTCTGGAACGATCTACCCCCAGAGATATGAGTGATCCCAGACCTCCGGACTTTTCGCCGGGCCCTTAAAACTTATTTTTTTCAGCTAGCCAGGATGGCCTGATTCCATGTCGGTTTTAAAATTGAAATTGATTTTAATTGAAATGTTCCAAATATGGGCCAAATCTTATTTAATTATTTTAAAAATTATTTTAACTTTTGTGTACTATGTTTTTACCTGGCTGTTCACCGCCCTGAGTCCGGTTGGAGAAGGGCGGTATAAAAATCTAATTAAATAAATATATTTTAATATTGGAATATCTTAATTTTTAATTTCAGCATACGTGTACTACTTTTGCATAAATTACAATAAAATGATACAAGGTATAATAACATCAAATATTAATATTAATCAATTAGAAATATTCATTGTGGTAAGTAAAACAACTGAATAAACAGATAAATCCAACATTTATTTATAAATTTATATTTCCTTTCCTGTAGAGGACCTCAGGGTTAATCTCTTTTCTTCCACCCTTTCCCCATTTTGCCTTAAAAAAAACATTGTGAAACACCTTAAATTGAGAATCAGAATGACTGTTGAACTTCAAAGTGCTATGGGGATTTGAACTTGTATCTCCCCAGGAACAAAATGATAATCCAGAAGGCTTTTTTGGCCTTATAGTTTTTGCCTACAATTTGATAAAGTTAGAACAAAAGCCAAGCCTGTCAAGCTTATTTGAGACACCAGACAAATGGGAGATATAGCAGCCTTATAACTTAGATGTCTACTGCATAGAGGAGGAAAGATTGGTCAGTGACAATTAGCTATAATGATTGTAGGGAAATGATATTTTAGAGACAGCCTATCTTTGAACATCAATAGCTAGGGGCATGCATGACAAAGAAAGCCTGTTGCTTTCAGGCTTTGTTTATATGCTTTTCAAAAGCAACTTGTTGGCCAACATAGAACGTTGCTCAGCTCAGGAATGCTGAGTAAAGGGTGAAAAAAAAGAGCTGCAAACCATAGTTTGTCTACTGTTTAAAAAGCACAGACCATGATGTATATGATGTCCATTACTACCAACAGTACACTTCATTAGAATTTTGGTAGCATACATGCTTAATTAAAGTGGGTTAAAGGTAAGTTGACTATACTAGGGTTAATGCTTTTATGGCAAGTCTAGTAACATGGCAGGTGTTTGTCACAGAATGAAGGATTTACTCGGTCACTTTAACTTTTCCAGCCTACTTTTTCTTACATGAATAATGTTCTTGGTGCTTATGAACAAGCGTTGAGGGGAGTTTTGTGCTTTGAAAGGTGTTTTTGCTATAAGGATCAAATTGTGATTGAGATAAATGGGTTTCTTGTTTCATTCTTCAGTGGAAAGGAACCACCCAGCCCATGAAACTGAATACCCGCCCTTCCAATGGGCTTCTGCGCCATATCCTACAGCAAGTATATAACCACTCAGTGACGGACCCAGAAAAACTCAACAACTATGAACCCTTTTCCCCAGAAGTGTATGGAGAGACTTCTTTTGACTTGGTGGCCCAGATGATAGATGAAATAAAAATGACTGAAGATGACCTCTTTGTAGACTTAGGCAGTGGTGAGTGCTCACTACTCTCTTCTGACTCGACTCAAAATATGGTAGTTCAAGCAGAATTGTTATATGTTTTGTGAATAACCAATCCATAGCTTGAAATTCCTGTTTTGTTTACTGGCAAATGATGTTCTTTGGCATTGACTTTCTTCATGTCTTGGGAAGCTGCAGTGCTGACTTCTAGTAGACAGTTCCAAGTTGGAAATACAGTTTACTGTAATGCAAAGCTTGGTGACTGGAATTGGAAACCATAGTGGTTTTCCAATTTTGACATGATGGAAATAGATCATAATTGTGGCAATTGACATCAGTGTCCAACTAGGTCGCCCACAAAATGAGGGCAGTAACTAGAGAGTGTAGGAGGGGGGTGGGGATGGAAATAAAAATAAAAGCATGTGACATCAAGCTCTGGCCAGCCAACAGTTGTGATATTATGTCTCCAGCATGTGTAGTTTTAGTCATGTGTATTTATTTTTGCCTTAACGTCTAGTACTACTCTTTAAATCTCTAGGTGGCTCCAACACTATATTCTTCTCGTGGGCGCCTATGTTTCCAAGAAGTGCTTGGGTTCATTTTTGGATTCGAAAAAAGACCTAAATTTAATATTTCTTGTAATTGCAAATTTTAAAATAGTGTTGCCCATTTTGGCTGAACCCAGAGCATAAAATTCACTTATATAGAATCTAATAATTGGAGAAGCAGGAACTTTAGTTAATGCAGCTAATAGCGCTTCTATGACCCTGTCACTGTCAATTCACCCAGGTGGGTGGCTGTTGTGGGTATCCAGGGAGGGGCTGAACCTTCCTTTGTTGAAGAGCAGTTCCCTGTGGCATAAGGCAAACCCACAGTGAAACTGAGAGGAATGTTGCAACCAATATGGAGGGAAAAATCTACTATACAATCTGAAGTTGTTGGGCTCATCTAGAATAGTTTTTGGGATGAATGATTCCTTCTCATGGAGCTAGGTAATTAGTTAAGCGGCAGAAGAGAGTTAAAGTTTTCAGAGTCTTTCTTTAGTCTTTGAACTCCCTGTTGATTCTGCTGTGCAGATTCTTATTTTTCCAGCTATTATGTCATGATAACATGAAATCTTAATATATTTTTGACTAATATATTTCCTTATTGCTTCTGGGTAGGCAAGAGAATTAGCAACAATGTCATGCCTTGCTGTTTATTATTGTTATTATTATCATTATAGTTTATTTATTTATTTGTATCCTGCCTTTAATATTTTTACATACAACTCAAGGAGGTAAACATATCCAACACATCTTCCTCCTCCTATTTTCCCCACAACAACAACCCTGTGAAGTTGGCTAAGAGGCAGGGAGGGAGAGAGAGAGAGAGAGGGAGTGGGAGAGGGAGAGGGAAACTGACTCAAGGTCACTCAGTTTCCTGCTGTTTTGTCAATGAAAAAAGCTACAAGTGCTTTCTTGTCTTTCTCTCCCCCCCTCCCCCCAAGTTGGTGATTATTTTGGAGGGGTTTTTTTTGTTTTGGTTTTTTTTTTAAAAAAGCTGATAATATGGGATTGTAAACTAAATAAACCATGGCTTGGAGAAAAAGGCAACATCTGCTGAACTCTAATTCTGAAATATCAGTGGCATTAAGTGCGCACAAATCTGTCCATCCATTTCTGAAAACAGACTTGGCTTTAAGTATCTGGACTATTGCAGTGCTGTTTTGAAAACAGTTCTGGAAACTTCAGTGGACTGAGAATCTGAATCTGACATCTGTCTGACATACTCTGGTTTTATGTCAGCTCTGCTGGTAACCATCTTTGCTTTAAGCCCAGATCAAATGTTGGTTTTGGCATTTAAACCTAGTTCTACATGTTAATCTGCATTTCTAACATGTAGCATTAAGAAAAATCCTGGACTTCGTGAACCAAGTACTGGCTGTGCAAGGCACTCTACTTTCTGATCTACAAAGTAATAGTTTAGAAGTTCACTCATATACTTGCAGTTCTTACGTAAACTTCTTACTCCAAATTTAGCTTCTTATGCGACATTGTGGCAGTCATCCTAACTGTAGTATTCTGTTGTCTTCTTTTAGGTGTGGGTCAAGTTGTGCTCCAGGTGGCTGCAGCAACAAACTGCAAGCATCACTATGGTGTGGAGAAAGCTGATATTCCGGCCAAATACGCTGAGGTAACATAGTGCCTTGGGTTAAAATTGTAATATATTTTAGAAATCTAGCCAGAGTGATTATATATATATACCATCCATTTTTTAAAACCACCTTCTTCAACATCCAGTGCTTAGATGAGTGTTTTTCAGCCACAGCAACTTTTAAGATGTGCGGATTTCAATTCCCAGAATATCTGAGTCAGCATACCGGTTGGAGAATTCTGGGAGTTGAAGTCCACTGAGGTTGAAAAACACTGGCTCAAATGCTCAGTTTTACAACCTGTGGTGACTGTTAATAAATAGTGTTCCCAAGAGGAAAGAGAAATGGAAAAACTATATATGGACCCTAAAGTTATTCAGAATCTTTCTGGCTTCTAAAACTGCAGCCTACTCTGAAGCATGTCAGAACTGCCCTTGCAGAAGGCGGAAACCTTCCTTGTGAAAGAGCTGCCCAATCTACCTTATTGTTGGCTGATGTTTTTGTTTTTTGTTTTCCTCATAGTGCTTGTCCTCCGAATTAAGCCATACCAGTAGTTTTAGATTTTGTAAGGGACTATATTAAAAGGATTCTTTTCTAAGCCAAATACAGTACCAAATAGAAGGTCTGGGTATAACACATAGTAAAAGGAGGTGGCATGTGGGCACCAGAAGGCATTGGCAGGCTGGGCTTCAGCAGAATCGTGACTGGAAAAGGGGATATTGCTTCTCAGAACAATTTCCTAGGAGGTGGGTGGATAGAATATACAATTCAGGGATAATTTCTATTGCAGAGAAGGCTGCAATCACTACCAAATTTGGCTCTGTAGCGCCAAGGGCTATATATGGGGCTGCCTTTGAACAGTATAGAAATCAGTGCATAGTTTTATTTGCCCTTTTCCCCTAATACTCTTGTTTTTTTCCTGAGTCAAGTCTCTGAGCTTGCTTGTTTCATTACCCAAACTAGGTAACATCATCAATGCTAGAAAGGAGTTTGCGGATCAGTTTATATTTTAGTGGATTGCCCTGTCAGTGTTGGTGGGAGTGGTTCTTAGAGATTCTTTGGTTGGGTTGTTTGCTGTTGTTGGCTTCTTTGGCAGTTTCTTGATTGTTTGAATCAAGTAGTTGAAGAATTGAAGTATTGTTTACTTGATTGTTGGTCTGATGTTAACCTTGGAGTTAATCTATGCTAATCTGGATTCTGATTGCTGGTGGAGAGGTGCTTGGATCTTTTTGTTCCTTTTTGGGCTGAGTGATAGTCCCTTTTGCATAATCTATAGATGTTGTTAATGGCCATGTGTCTATTGATGGCTGATTTGTCAGAGTGCTAGGTTTCTAGAAATTCTCTGGCGTGTTTTGGACTTGGCCCGGTCAGGGATGGTCATATTTTCCCAATTGAAACTGTGATTAAATTTGTCTATAAGTAGTGAATTTTTTTAAAAAAATGTCATCATGTCTTCAGACTGCTACCAGTTGCTGTTTGTGGATGCATTCTGTCAGTTTTCAGTGGTTGTTGCAGTCCTTGCATTGTATGTTGTAGATGACTCCTGTTTTTTTCTTCTGGGGTAGCTGGGTCTTTGGGTCTGCTTAGGATGTTTTGAAGGGCTGTAGTTGGTTTGTGTGCTACGCTGATTCCATGTGGTTGTAGGAGTCTGTTGGTGGTTTCTGAGATATTCTTGATGTATGGCAGTGTAATTCTTTTTAGGTTTTGTGTTGGTTGTGTGTCAGGGTCTTTTGGGTTGGGTGGTCAGGGACTTTTGGATAAAGTTGCGTGGATATCCATTATTCTTTTTTCTTCCTTTTAACCCCTAGATGCCAGGCATTTTAATTTCTTGGAAGCTTGTCCTTTGCCATTGATTTTAGTTCCCATATGAGACTAGAACACATTTCTCTAACCCACAGCCATCTATGTTCCTTGGCAAATAGCTCTCACGGGGAGGTTTTTCTGAAATTCTGTCAAATGGAGGAATCTGGGTTGAAATCTGTATAGGTAGTTCTCAATTTACGACCACAGTTGGGACCAGAATTGGGACCAAACTGCTAAACAAAGCAGTTTTTCAGTGAGTTAGACCTGATTTTACAACTTTTTTTTTTGCTATGGATGTGTTAAGTAAACCACTGCAGTTCTTACACAGTCGTTAAGTGAATCTGGCTCCCCCCCCCCAATTAATTTTGCTTGTCAGGCACTGGCTGGGAAGGTTGTGGATGGTGATCACATGACTCTGGGATGCTGAAGCCATTGTAAATATATGCCGATTGCAAAGCACCTGAATTTTAATCACAGGACTGGGGGGGTGCAGCAGTGGTTGCAAGCATGAGGGCTGGTCATACGTTGCTTTTTTCAGTGGCAACATGACTTCAGATAGTTGTGTTGGAAGAAATATCCTTCTGGGTTCAGTTCCAAGTGGGGAAAAAGACACTGGATTCATGGAAGTTGCTTGGAAAGAAGGTTTATTGATGAACAGGATCACATGGCTTGAGTTCCTGAGCAGAAAAAGGGCTGAGATGCTGAGAGTGCCTTGGTTTTATGCCCTCTGTTGGGCTTTGAATTTGAGCTTGTATTCTGATTGGTTGTCAGACTCCCATGGGGCCATGCAGGAGCAACTCTGTAGGCTGTCCTGAGTCCCAAGCTTGCTTGAGTCTTGCTGGATGATGCAATCTCCCCAGGTGCCATGTGATGAGTTCTGTTGATAGATGGGTGGAGGACTAATCCTACCTTTGTTGGATCTTGGGTGAGGGCATTTGCTTATGAATAGACCTAGCTACCTCTTTATCTCTTAAGTGTGGACATCTGCTGGGGGCTATTGAGGATGGTGGGGGCTATTAAGAGTGAGTCTGTTTCCTTCCTAAAAACATGTTTCTCCATTTCTCATCCAGAGAAATGTAATATTCTGCCTTTTTAATATTTCCTAGAATATTTCATTTTCCTAAAAGAGGGTAGGTGCTAACTTCCTACAGTTGCTAAACAAATAGTTGTAAATCAAAGACTACCAGTAAGTTTCCTTGTGCCAAATAGGTTGCTACTTTATGAAAGACACTACAAGTGTTGAATTTCTCAAGTGGTAAACCCAAAAGCTGTTCAACAGGTCTTGCTGCTAATTTCACCATGCTTCTATAAAGATAAGATTACATTCAGCTACCTTCCACATCCTAAAATGTTATGCTAATGGCAGTGCAAATTTGTGTATGGTAGAAGTCTCTCATTAGACACTCTCATAGTTGCCACTTTCTTCTATTTGCGGAAACATAATCTCTGGATTTTCTTTTTCTTTTATAATAATAATCTATTTTTCTTTCTTTTCCTTTCTTCTACTTTTTCTAGACGATGGACAAAGAATTCAGAAAGTGGATGAAATGGTATGGGAAAAAACATGCAGATTACACAGTGAGTGAAACTAAACCACAAAGTTCCTCTTAAAACCAAGCAAACCTTTCCGTAACCCTAATGTGGATAATGACTTTTTATTTTAGTGTAGGAGTTTCTGAGAATTACCTTTGAAGCTAGTTACAGATTAAAATTAAAATTGGTCTGAAAAGTCAAAGGAACTCTGTTCCTTTTGGTGATGAAGAAAAGTTTAATAAAGCAGAATATGAATTAATCATTTGCAAGATCAGGCAACTTGTATGCTCTTTAATTAAAGTGAAGTTACATTTCTTTTTTGTCTGGACTGATCTAAGTTTTGACTTGAGGCTTATGTCTTGTCCATCAAAACCCAAATGCAGTTCTCACCCTGAAAAAATGTCTTCACCACAGACCAGGAAATGATGTACCAATATGGTTATTGAGCAAGAGCTTAGAGGATATAGTATCGTTATGACATGTGTAAATTTTGCCTTTGAATATGTAATAAAAGAGAGCTACTTCCTTTACAATTTAGACCAGTGTTTCTCAAATTTTACAACTTTAAGATGTGTGGACTTCAACTCCTAGATTCTAGAATTCTGGAAGTCTACACATCTTGAAATTACCAAGGTTGAGAAACACTGTTTTAGACAGGTGATTTAGAGTATAGCATTGATAAACTATCTGGGAATTTCTTCTTGTGCTTTGAGTTTAAGACTCAAAACTCATTGTAATTCATGTAAGCTGATAACAGGGAAGCATCACCACACTTGGCAAACCAAGCAGGTACCTAGGGGTGTATTGATATGAGACCACTTAGATTTGAATGGCTGTTTCTAGAATCTTTATCTTAAGGATGTCATTCCTCCCTCCCCTGAATGCTTTCCATGTGTCATTTTTCCCTCTCAATTTTCCTAATAAGTTATGTTCCAAGTTATTAATACGGGACCTAGAAATAGCGATGGACTTAATAAGATGGCAAAACTTGTAAGAAAATGTATGATCCACTGGTAGGTTATATTTTTTCCTTAAAATGCTCGGATTAGGGAGATGATCTGGTTTAATGTCTCTTTGTACAATCGTTAGCCAAGAATTTTAAAGTGTTGAACAAGCCATTGCTTATACATCATGCTAATTCAAAAATTGACACATTAATGCTCAAGGCAGCTGTCTCCAAGGCTGGGGGAAAAATTTGCTTAGCTATGTTGAATATGAACAGGCCATTATGTCTACTCCTACTTTTTTGGTTTCTTGTTGAGTGAAAAATAATGAAAAAAGTAAATGAGTCTGTCAGGAAAAAAGTCAAGTGAGATTATGTGCCACCAATTTACATAGACATAGAAAGATAAAGCAAGTGAATTATTAAATCCCTTTATCTGGGTTAAGAAGAGAATTGCCCAAAATTAGAATTCAGATTAAATTAGAAAAGCAGAAACCAACATCCTTCACTGATAGAAGGTAAATGAGACATGCCATGAAGAATACGTATTCATTTGTGTAATTTATTCAGCAAATGTATCTTCCCATTAGCTTACAATGTAGTGCAGCCTACACAATTTCCCAGAAGCAAATGCTTGTCTGTCTCTGTGTGTTTGTCGATCCATACATCTCAATATAATAGAATGTTTTGAACCAGAAGTAATTCAAACAATGAAAATCCCGTTCCCCAGGAATTTTATTTCCCCATCCCCATTTGCTTCCTTCCTTCCTTCCTTCCTTCCTTCCTTCCTTCCTTCCTTCCTT
>WNWU01000001.1:91317145-91334875 GCA_012654045.1 Ptyas mucosa
CTTCCTTCCTTCCTTCCTTCCTTCCTTCCTTCCTTCCTTCCTTCCTTCCTCCCTCCCTCCCTCCCTCCCTCCCTCCCTCCCTCCCTCCTTCCTTCCTTCCTTCCCCACCTACCTCTCCAAGTGACTCCGGGCAGCGAACAAACTCTTTTGAAAATAAAAACAATTAAAATCCCCATCTCCATCCCCTTTCTTTTTGTTTCTCACTTATTTTCCCCCAGTTAATAGCAACGTCATAGCCTTCTCCCCGCTCATCTACCCTGCGCAAGGATTGTTTAACAGATCTACTCTTTTGCCACCAAAAAAAAAAAAGCCAGCAGAATATTTACTTGTTTCTGGATGAATATATTTACCGCCCATTTTTCAGCGGGAACTTCAGCCCGCTCAGATATTTGAAAAACCCTACAGTCCCTCCTGTGGTTTTGAAACAGAGCCATGTTCAGCAATGTTCCTTTTTTTTTATTATTATTATTTTAAAAATAGCTGTGTGTGCTTTTCCAGGCAGAACAATTCTTTGGGAGCCAAGTGTATTAAACAGTGGCTGTTGGAATGAAACCGTGTGTTTCTGTGTGGTATTATATACACAGGCAGCCAGCCAGGCCCTGGTTCTTCCTACTGTGAGGGTGTGATGCATTTGCTGTGGGTAGATTTCTTTTCTCAGATTTCTTTTTGAGCTCTAAACTCCAGAAAAGCAGTCTTTTTGGAAAGCAACTGGTTTCGTAATGTGATTGGCTCTCTAGTCATATGTCATTTTAGTGCTCCTACTTGGGATCCCAGCTGCCTCTTTGGCTGGATTCTGGTCTTTGGTTGCCATAAATGTAATTCCCCTAGTCTTTGGTAGATAGGTCTGGCATTGGCGTATGTATAGAAACCTGAATCAAAAACTTTTGCTACATTTAGAATAGTCCTGCTGAATTGGAAAAAGCTTGCTGAAACAGGGAATGTTTAACCAAATAGTATTGCTGAAGGAGACACATGTTAATCTATGGCTGTAAAAAAAGTCAGGAGTCTGGTAGAATCTTTTAATAAAATTTGTTACAAGTATTTGTTTTTTATAAATTTTTAATAAAATTTGTTACAAGTTACATTTGTTACACTTAATGACCAGTCACTTAGCAGCTGTTTAAAGTTAGGAGGGACCTCTTCATGTTACTTATGATCAGTGGTGGGATTCAGCCAGTTCGCACCACTTCGGGAGAACCGGTTGTTAACTTTCTGAGCAGTTTGGCAAACTGGTTTTTGGAAGAAATCATTAGGGCAGAGAATCGGTTGTTAAATTACTTGAATCCCATCACTGCTTATGACCTATTTTCGACAGCCCGCCACCCCCACCCCAATATGGTTACATGATCACATTTTGGGCACAATTGATTAACGCATTGTAAGCCGCCCTGAGTCTCCAGAGAAGGGCGGCAAATAAATAAATAAATAAACAAACAAACAAACAAATAAATAAAATTTAAAAAAACTTGGCAATTGGCTTGCATCTATAGCCAATTTGCTGCATCCCATAGTTAGGTGATCATGATTTTTGGCATTTATTGTTTTTTTGGGGCCAAATTCCAATCTTTACTTCTGGTTTCTGACAAAAACGTCCATTGGGAAAAAACATGTTCATTTAACAACAAAGGTGTTCACTTAATGACTGCTGCAAAAAGGATCATAAAATCAGGTGTAGTTGTGTGGTAAGCACTTAATGAAAGTCATAACACGCAACTGTAATTCTGGCCTTCATTCTGGTCATAAATCGAGGATTATCCGTAATCAGAAAACTATCAAACTCTTCCTGATTTTGAAATTAGTAGCAGTAACTGGCCTAGATCCTCTAGTTAAAAGGTTGGTTATCTCTGTTTTGGCATATATTGTTGACCATTAAAATGATGATGTGCCAAATCTTTTCTCTTGTGTGACTGTTCTCACAACAGTTTGGTTCGCACAGCACATAAGCCACAACCTACTATTATCCTTATGTCTGGGCCCCATATCTGTGCTCAGATTCTCAATACCTGTTTTAGGTAATGGTAAATTGTACAAGCTATTGACACCATGTGCTGTATCTCAAATATAGAATTATATTTCCTCTCCAAAGTACATTTTAATTCTGAAAGCTGAATGGTGATTGCAGTTGGTGGGCTGTTTAAGTCTTCCACTTATTTGGAATTCCTGTCCTTTCCTTTTGAGTCAGAAGGTAGGATGGGAAATGAGAATTCAGGATGGAGGAAAAGGTTTAAGCATCTACTCTTCAATCCTCTTTTAATACTTAGTGTAGTTGCTTGTGTGTTTTTAATGTTGGAAAAAGAAAAAATAATCAGCCTTGTATGTCCTTTGGATTTACATAGGCTTAGTCTTCTCTTGAAACAAGTTACTGGTTATATTAGAATCACAAATGAACTTTGAAAATGGATTATGTTCTGTTTCATACCATGTTTTTGATGCCTTAATATTCAACAATAAAAAAACATAGATTCTTCCTCTTCTCTATTCTGTGTTGTAATAGATATGTTTGGATTACACATCTAAAAAGTGGCTTAGTTTAAATTCAAATTTCAAGCTCCTTTTTTCTTTAATCCATTTTTAGCTGGAAAGAGGTGATTTCCTCTCAGAAGAATGGCGAGAAAGAATCGCAAACACAAGGTACGGTTTTAACCTGGTTTCCAGGGCTGCCATCCTAAATATAAAATTGTTTGATAAAAAGTCAGTCTCATCTCCCATTTTGAGGATTGCTATTCAGTATCCCATCTGCACCATTGATTTGTTAGCAAATAATATAAACGTCCCCTATTCCTTGGAATTTCAGGCCTAGTATTCATAGGGACTGGGGATATTCTGTATGGGAAAATACTGTAGTATTTAAGCATAGCTTTATGGTTTTGGAGTCATTTCCCCAGGGAGGTGGTGGACATCCATCCCTTTGATGGATATATCCAGGCATATCCAATCATTCATCTGTTGGGAATGCTTTAATTTGGACTTCTGCCCTAAGTAGGGGTTGTATTAGACAGCCCAAATGGTCCCTTGATTTTGCTATCTTTATATGTTTATATACAAAACTAAATGAAGCCAAAGGATATACATTGCTGTTCAATGGCAGATTCATTATTGCCACAATACAGCTTTAGAGCAAAGCACTTCACCGTGCTTTACAGCCCTCTCTCTCTAAGTGGTTTATAGAACCAGATTATTGTCCCCAACAGTCTGGATCCTTATTCTATCGATCTTGGAAGGATCCTTGAGTCAGTCAGGATTGAACTCCTGGCAGTGGGCAGAGTCAGCCTGCAATACAGCATTGTAACCAATGCACCATTACAAGGAGGCCATCTTTTCTGAAAAATTATATCAGCCGATTCTTTAAGTATTTTTAATTGTACACTGCCCAGAGTTGCTCTGAGAATGTGGTGGGTGATCTCTAAATTTGATAACTAAACAAAATAAATTCCTCTGCCTGTGCAGGCAAAAACGTTTAGATTTTAGATGGGATGGAGGAGTTCTGTTCTCTTAAGGCTCTGTCATTCCAGTATGCCAAACTCCAGTGATCTCTCAAACATTAGCTTCCATTAGTGTAGGAGTATTATTTGAACAGGGATACTTTTCTGAAGAAGAAGAAAAAATTCTCACCACTAAATAAGGGAATGAGGCTTTAGTCTATTTCTTTTTGGAAAGATTTCTCTGAGTGTAGGTCAGGGAAGGGTAAATATTCTGAATTCTAATACAGGGTCGAACAATATGTAAATCCAGATCTGTTGATAGATCTCAGAAGGAATTATAATAAGATTATAAAAGGATTTATATATCCCAAATACTTAATAACAGCAGCAAAACAGTAAAAAATGCCTCCATTCTCAGATATACTGCTGGAATAAAAATACTTAAGGAAACTTGATTTGCAAATTTATGTAGAAGCTTCTGTGAGCGTCATTTTCAGTTCTGATACTCAAATCAAAATCTGGGCTTAGAATTCTTTAATTGACTTGAATTTATTTTGTACCAAATTTCAGTTGGTAGAACTCAAGAAAAGGAAGCTCCAGAAAAGTAGAGAAATTACATAGGTTTCTTGAAGTTTGTCTGCTTTCGTTCTAGTCCTTCTCCTTCTTGAAATTTAGAAGAAAATAAAACTGTACACCGACACATAATTAATTGCTATTACAGTCCCCTTTTTATGCTGCATAGTTGTCATGAAGGCATTTTATCAAAAGCCTAAAGTGGTTATAGATAGTCCTTGACTTTTGACCAAAGTTATCATGGACCTACCTTGGGACTACTAATGACCCAGACAGTTGCCCCCACCCCATCACGTGACTGAACTTTGGGTGCGTGGCAAGATGGATTCATTCACCGATGTTTGAATATGCTGCAGTTACATGACTTTTAGAACAGTTTTGCTGAAAAGTACCATTCCGGTGTTCAGCAAAACCGCTCCAATAGCAAACCATTGGTTTATTTAGCAACCACAGGGCTTGCTTAATGACTATTGCAAAAAGGATTATAAAATCAGGGGAGTCATGTGACCAATCCATTTTACAACATTCCTGACTCACCACCATGGTGGGGCAGGCTCCATTACATCATAAGTCAAAGACTTCCTGTATTCAGTTCTTTTACAAACAGAAGAACACTTTGTAAGTTTCTCTGGCTTTATTTAGTATAGTCAGTTAAATTTTGTAAGAGGTAAATATTCCCCTCATCAGAAATCTTTTTTAAACCTTAATGGGAAACCAAGATGTTTTTTTCCTTGTTTTGCTAACACGCTGTTACTTTGCAGTGTTATCTTTGTGAATAACTTTGCTTTTGGTCCTGAAGTGGATCACCAGTTGAAGGAGCGATTCGCAAACATGAAGGAAGGTAATAAATTCAATATTCTTTGAGCAAGACTTTCTTGAGTTAAATATTCATACATACATTTATACATACATACCAAAACCAAGCTGGAATGCAGCTACAGGTATTTTTGGGGTGGGGGGTGTTTGACTTGTGATTGTAACCATGAAGTTTATATAAACTGACTGTGCCTTTAGTTTCAAATATTGCTTGCTGGACCTGATGACTTTTACTTGCCATTTCTTGCCTTTGTCTCTTCTAAGATTGTAAGCTCCCCGAGTTATCTTGTATGGATATTAATGCATAAAGCTTTATATACATGGAAGCAATCAGTATTAGTAATATCAGATATTTCATATTCTCCATATCTTCCAAATATATTCAGTGATGCAGTTACATAATTTTAGGCTCTGAACTTCTGAGTCTTCTCCCCTTTAGCAAATAACCTTTACATGCTATTTTTACTACCCCTATCTTTCTCCCTCATTCATTTCATTGAACAAGGCCTACAGCTTTTAACCTGTTTTTAAATTTACCTTGAAGCAATAATATCATTTAACCTTAAAATCCATGTAAGCTACTTGGCTTTCTCTAAGAGAAACATTAAAGCTCTATGAAAAACTCTCTGTTAATTTATTTATTTATTTATTGGTTCGATTTATATGCCACCCTTCTCGGAGACTCAGGGCGGCTTACAATGCGTTAAGCAATAGCCTTCATACTTTTGTATATGCCTGCTTAGTAGGGCTTTTGGCTCCTCCTAAGCGGTGTTCTTTTTTATACAAAGTCAGCTTATTGCCCCCACAATCCGGGTCCTCATTTTACCTACCTTGGGAGGATGGAAGGTTGAGTCAACCTTGAGCCTGGTGAGATTTGAACTCGCAGTAATTGCAGGCAGCTGGCAGCTAAGTGCTACTTTAACAGCACTTTAGTCTGCTGTGCCCCCAAGGCTCTTTAATAACCTCTTCTTTAGCATCATTTGTGTTGTAACCACAAATTTTAGAGTTCCTCAAATTCCTTTGAAAACAAACCAGAATAGTTTTGTTTGATGCCAGCTATAAGGCCCTTTGATATGTTGGTGAACCTCCCAGAAGGGTGAGTGCCCACTTCAGAACTCATGTGCAGGGTGCTTTCAGCATAGATTACGGTAGGGTTCTTGGTACTCTCTGAGCTTAGTTGTTTTCTTGTAGACATTTCATTATTTAACTAGGTGACATCATCAGTGGTAGAAAGAAGTGGGATTTGCTCTCAGTTTATATACAAGTGGCTTACCCTGCCAATATTGGTGGGAGTGTTCTTGGTGGTATCTTAATTAGGTAATGTCTGCAAGAAAACAGCCAAGCTCAGAGAGCACCTTAAATTACAAATATTCTTTTCTGTTGGCATATATATGTTATTTTCTCTACAGTGAGGGTTGTGGGTAGTGATCAAAGAAATCAGATTTTGATCAGGGCCTTGAGATTGTGACAAAATAGTTCGTTTATTTGCCATCTTTACAGAGCTCCCTTCACATTGAAAGCATTAAGAGTAATAGCTCTTGGCTCGGTTTGCATTTTGCACCTGAGCCTGGTAGCCTTATTGGCCATCTGCAGCTTTAAGATGAAGACAAGGTGGTTAGGCAAACGAGTGGGAGGCATCTCAGTTTGGCATTGTTAGAGGAAGTTGTTGAATTAAATAAGCTTGATCTGATCTATTAGGGCAGCTTTAAAATCCTGCTGTTGCAACAAGCACTCCAGTCTTCATCCTTAGCTAGAAACCTGACTTAGGTTTGCCTTACCTTAGATTTTTTTTTTAATTACCAAGGGAGAGATTTGGCGGCTGTTCTTGAAATGTGATCCATTGCACAGTCCTAGAGCTATACAATTTCTTCTCTGGTGCTTATTCTAAATAAAGCTTTTTTACTTCACCTGCCAGGGAGCTCTTGGGTGTGGCCTTTGGAGTTATCTTATAGCCAGCTCTTCCCTTTCATTAGGCCATTCATTTCTTAAGCCATCAAGCTCTCTGAAAGCTCCCACATTGTCAACCAAAAACTTTCTGAAAGGCAGATTCACAGTAAAGCTGCTGAGCTGGTTTCCTTACAGATGTAGTGCTATTAAGACATGCCCTTAATAGGGATTAGGAATGACTGAGTAATCATTTCTATTTAACCATTTTACTCATCTGTTACATCAAAACAATGAAAAGTCATGTAGCACCTTTTAGGCTAAATTCTTCTATGGTTTAAGGCTTTCACTGACTGTAGCCTGTGACTGCAGTCCACTCCTTTCACCAGACGCATTAAATGTTCTGCTGAGTCATAACATGCAGTTAGAGGGATTGTCAACTGTGAGGGAAAAATATATGCATGGCTAATAAAAGTATATCTATATGGTAATGCATTTGGGCATCAAGCCATGCTTATTGTGGCCATTTGGGTACATGAACATTTCCAAGCCATTATCCGAGCTATAATTCATCCAGAGATTTAGCTTTGTCTCTTTTGTCCTGACATCCAGTGAACATATCACTATTATAGCCCAGCTATTTTATGAATGTTTCCTTAATCTTGAGATGGTCAGGCTGTAGACCATATGCATCCCTTTATGATCCCCTATTATCCCCCCCCCATGCCTTTTTTGCTCTGTGTTGTTGGAGATTTGGGGAGGAGATTAAAGGAAAATGGGAAATTTCTCCCTGAAAAGTACCCAGTTCTCCACCACTTCCTCTGTTACCATTCTGTTTCATGGAGGGGTTTACGTAGGAAAAAAAAATCCAACTTGAGGGTATAGATTTTGCCCCTTAATCCTCCAGTTTCAAATATTAAAACCTGCCAACCCTTTGCTGCCCCAAGGAGCCAAAGCAATTAAAATGCGGTCCTCCTAATATAACGAAAAATGTTAACTGAATCACATTCATTGTACTGGTTGCCTTTTTGAAGAACAGAAGATCCTAAGAGCGATTCTTTATAATTTTTTCTTTTTATGCAAGCAGTAAATCGGGGGTGTCCAACCTTGGCGACTTTAAGACTCGGGGATTGAGTAATTTTAGGAGTTGAAATCCACAAATTTTAAAGTTGCCAGATTCACAGGATCATACCACGTGATCCTGGGACATTATAGTCATCATAAATATGAGCTAGTTGCCAAGCATCCAAATTTTGATCACATGACCATACGCTACTGTGGTTGTGTGAAAACCGTTATATGTCATTTTTTTCCAGTGCCATTGTAACTTCAAATGGTCGCTAAACAAATGGTTGTAAGTCAGGAACTACCTGTGCATCAAACCTATCCTCTGCTATTATACTCAGCATTCATATTATATATCATTTGAAAACATCCCTGACCTCTAAAGTCACCAGATATGTTAAGCTCATCGGATAGGGACATCCCAAATGAAAAGATACATGTATCTTTATGACATGGGAAGCAAATAAATTTACACATTTTTTCCTAACTTGTCACTGCTAAGGGAAATTAACCTGTAGCATAACTTTTTTTCCAGGTGGTCAGATAGTATCCTCAAAACCTTTTGCACCATTAAACTTTAGAATAAATAGTCGAAACTTGAGTGGTAAGTTTTGTTTTTTTCTTGTGTATTTTCTCATGTTTTAAGCTGCATATTGAGAAGCAAAACAATAGGCACAGTTGGGATGAACTTTTAAAATGCTATTTAGTGTTTTGTTTATTTATTAGATTTTTATCCCGTCTTTAGTGCTTTATAAGTAACTTGAGGTGGCAAACATTCGTAATATTCCTCCCTCCTACTATTTTCCCTACAATAACTTTGTGAGGTGACTTGGGCTGAGAGAGAGAGAGAGAGAGAGCAACTGGCCCAAAGTCACCCAGCTGTCTTTCATGCCTAAGGCAGGACTAGAACTCACAATCTTCTGGTGATTGGCCCAAAGTCACTTAGCTGGCTTTCATATCTAAGGCAGGACGAGAACTCAGAGTCTCTTAGTTCTTAGCCAGCATTTTAAGCACTCAACCTATGCCCTCTAGGTGTTTTGGACTCTTAAGCATGTTTGAAAGACATGTTCCTCCCTCCTTCCCCAGTGAATCTATCCTAAACTTCCTGTGTTTACGAGGGAGATCTGAAGGAGGCTTATATATTCTTGGACCATAAGAAAAAGTTTCTGGATAATTAGAAATAAAGCAACTTTCTTCACTAGGTGGAAGTTGGGTGAACACAAACCCACTTCAGTCCTTCCTGTTGAATGCAGAGATCTGATGGGATTGGGACATGGGGGTAGAACTTGCATGAGCACCCCTGCGTCCTCCCTCCTTCCTTTCAGTCCTAACATGGGGTAGGTGGTTGCCCCCTTAAGGTTTTGCTGCATCTAAATTTATAGACAATTGGTTGCAATTGTATATAACTGCCTTTTCACTCCAAGGATTCTACTCCCACATATTAGAGCTAAGAATACCTAGCTTGTGTTGGTGGTTTTGCTGCAATGACCTAAGTCCTTTACAAGTGCCTTTACAAAATCTAATCCCATCTATATGTAATTATATAATCTACTTACATCAGAAAGCTTCCTAATTCTGTTCACCTTTTGTTTATTCCTTTCAAAGATATTGGCACTATAATGAGAGTTGTAGAATTGTCACCACTGAAAGGATCTGTCTCATGGACCGGGAAACCAGTTTCTTACTACCTGCATACTATTGATCGAACCATAGTGAGTATTGGTACAAGCGGAACTTATGCCAATCAATTTCCTAGTCCAAGATGTTGATTATTATCTATAAAGTCCTATGTGGCATTGTACCGTGTTGTTTGAAGGACCAGCTATAGTATCTCCAATGGTCTCTGCCCATTTGGTATGTTCCAGCAGTACAGGTGCCATGGCAAGTTTCGTTTTGTAAAGTAATTACCATGGCATCCCAAGTGAATAAAAGATGTCATAATTTATATTCCTAGAAGGCCAAGCATCTTTTAAAAAGAACCCTTTGCCTAATTACACCTGATTGGCTCAGTATGAATTTTTAATGTTGTTTCCATGTAAGTATTCTTTGGAAAGCTGGAAAAAATATGCATGGGAGGCTTTTAATTTCTAAGTACATTGTCCACTATTTTCTATCTCTTTGTGAAATGCATTATAAACCTCTTAAATGTTTCTTCTGATGCCCATTTGTCATTTTCATTTTTTTTTTCACTTTAGCTTGAAAACTACTTCTCTAGTCTCAAAAATCCAAAACTCAGGGTAAGTGATTGTTCTTGTCAACAAACCTTGTTCCTCCAAAGAAGAAAATAAAATAGTGAAAGCATTAAATACAGTATTACTCCTTCTGATTTTGGAAGCTTTTGTTTTCCTGTAAGATAATGAAATAGACATAGCTCTTCTGTGTCCATAGAATTGCATCAACTTGTATGCATGTTACAGTTCTGGGATGGCAAAGAAGAACGAGCAGAATATGGAACTAGCCATGCTTTGAATACCTGTACCTGGCAGATACATTTTTACTATTATGAGCATTCAATTTAAAATTAGAAGGAAAGATGAACAAATCTTTAAAAGTAATGATACATAGAAAAATATTACTTACATAACTTGCATATAACTCATCATGATGAATACAAATGTATTCATTTCCTTAAACAACACTAATATGTTTTGGATTCAGAAGTACAGGGCTGTCACTGTCACTTTCAATAGAGAGTGAATAAAAATTAGCGACTAATATATTGGATGGCAGATCACAAGAATTCAATTTAATTCAACTTTCTGTTCTAAAGATGCTTGAATAATAGTAAGAGGTTAATCTAGAGCCTTTGCCCTCCTCAGTTACCTTGGGGACTGTACAGTATTTCACCCTATTCAACTATTCAACTATTTCCTTTATTTTATTTTCTGCAGGAAGAACAAGAGGCAGCTAGACGTCGACAGCAAAGAGAAAACAAGAGTAACACAACAACTCCAACAAAAGTCCAAGAAAACAAGGTCCGATTCTAATTAAGGCTTCCTTACATGTCACTATTTATTGATAATCAGAGGTGGTATTCAGCAGGTTCTGACCAGTTCTGGAGAAACGGTAGCGGAAATTTTGAGTAGTTCGGAGAACTGGTAAATACCACCTCTGACTAGCCCCGCCCCCACCTATTCTCTGCCTCCCAAATCCCAGCTGATCGGGAGGAAATGGGGATTTTGCAGTAACCTTCCCCTGGAGTGGGATGGGAATGGAGATTTTACAGTATCCTTCCCCTGCCACGCCCACCAAGCCATGCCACGCCCACAGAACCGGTAGTAAAAAAATTTGAATCCCACCACTGCTGATAATCTATATAAATCACACAAACACATACACAAAATTTTACAGAAAAGAATTAGGGGTAAATGATACAGATACAAATGATTCTTCTCAAAACTTCAGTGGATAAATTTCAGTTAATAGCTAGTTATGTCATCTGCTTTCTGTTGGAAGTAGGCTCCTATCCCAACTGGAATCGTGAGAGCTGATTTTGATAAATCTATTTTAGTTTGTGTGTGACATTTTTGTGTTGCCAATAGTGAATGATGATACTCTTCAGGATTTCAGATCTAAGAATGCCAGGGGAATGTCTCCTTCCTAGCATAGCAGGCCTTCCTGTTAAATTGCAGTTCTTCCAGAATTCCAACAGTAGAATAATGACTTGGTTGATAAGATGCTCTGGAAAGAGAGAGAAGAGATGCGATGACAGAATTGATGAGGTGAACAGTAAGTCAGTACAGGTTGTCCTTGACTTATGAACACAGTTGCGGCTGTTGCTAAGCAAAGCAGTTGTTAAGTGGGTTGTAACCAATTTTACAACCTTTTATTGTCACTGTTGTATAGTTAATCTCTGGAGTTGTTAAGTGAATTACATGGTTGTTAAATGAATCCAGCTTCCCACATTAACTCTGCTTGTCGGAAAACAGCTGAGAAGGTTGCAAAAGGTGATCACATGATCCCAGCTTCAATTGTTGTAAATACATGTGGCACCTAAATTTTGATCAAATGACTGTGGGATGCTGTGAGGGTCGTAAGTGCGAGGATCGATTGTAAGTCACCATTGTAACTTTGAAAGGTTGTTGAATGAACAGTTGTAAGTCAAGGACCATCTGTATTTGTGGCAAGCACACCCTAACTGCCAGCCAATTTGAAGCTCGAGGGATTATTATATTACAATATTGGCTATGGAGGATGGAGGAGCTTAACATCATAATGCATGTCTTTAGAGCAGTATTCCCCAATCATACGTTCTTCAGAAGTGCAAGGCTTAGGATTGATTGGGGTATTATTGATTTATAGTCAAATGGATCCAGAGGCTGTATTAAAGATCAAGCCATCCAGTTCCCTGTTTCATAGATAATTTACTCTAAGCCATATATTGAATTGTCTATTTGACCTCTGATTTCTTTAGAGATTACTTTGAAAACAAAAACCACACCCCTATCAGGGATGAGGTTATAATAACCTTCCATGGCACAGTAGGCTTATACAGGAAGGTAATTATTAATATGCTATTTTCTTCTAGCATAGCTGGCCTTCTCTGGTTGGCGGCAACTGTTCAGATCTCCTAAAGAAAGAATTTTTTATAGTTCTGCTTGATGGTAGTACAGGCAGGGGTGAAATCCACTTACCTTCACTACTGGTTCGCAAATGTGAGTGGCGTGCACGCGCGAGCATAGAGAGCGCCCTGTGCGCATGCGCAGAGGGTCAAAAACGGATGTGATGACATCCGGGCAGGTGGGCGGAGCCTCCCGCCGCCGGCACTACCGGTTCGCCCAAGCCGGATAGAACTGGCTGCATTTCACCACTTGAGTACAGGTAATTCTCGACTTAACGGCTGCAATTGAGCCCAAAATTTCTGTTGCTAATTGAGACAATTGTTAAGTAAGTTTTGCTCCATTTTATGACCTACCTTGACATAATTGTTAGATGAATCACTGCACGGTTATTAAGTGGAAGTGTGGCTTCCCCACAAACTTTGCTTGTCAGGTCACAAAAAGGTGATCACAGGACACTGCAACTGTCATAAATATGACCCAGTTGCCAAATGTCTGAATTTTGATCATGTGACCATTGGGGATGCTGCAACAGTCGTAAGTGTGGAAAAACGGTCATAAGTCACTTTTTTCAGTGTCATTCTTCGAAAAGTCACTACATGAATGGTTATAATGAATGGTTCAGAGTGCGACCGCGTGGGTGGTTATGGGAGCAATGTGGCGTTCCCATGTAACACCTCTCCTGCGCGAGCTGCACTGGCTCCCGGTGGTCTTCTGGGTGCGCTTCAAGGTTTTGGTTACCACCTTTAGAACGCTCCATGGCTTAGGACCTGGATACTTACGGGACCGCCTTCTGCCACCGGTAGCCTCTCACCGGCCAGTACGCTCTCATAGAGAGGGGCTCCTCAGGGTGCCGTCGGCCAAACAGTGTCGACTGGCGGCCTCCAGGGGGAGAGCCTTCTCTGTGGGGGCACCTGCCATCTGGAATGAGCTCCCCCCGGAGATACGGAGGATCCCGGATTTGCACACCTTCTGCCGTCCCCTCAAGACCTTTTTATTTCAACAGGCTGGCCTGGCCTTATCTTCCCTTTTAATTGTCAATTTTAAATTTGTTTTAAAATATTAGGGGTGTTTTAAATTTGTCTTGGGCCAAATTATTTAATGGGTTTTTATATTGTCTTTTAAATTTTGTAGTTTGTGTGCTTTATTTTTTTGGCTGTTCACTGCCCTGAGTCCTTCGGGAGTAGGGCGGTATATAAATCTAATAATAAATAAATAAATAAGTCAAGGACTACCTGTATGAAAGACTGAATTTGGGATGTTGTTTTTGACTATCCTCCATAAGGAGAAAGAAAGAACTTTCTTGTCTCAAAGTTGCCTTTTCCCTCCTTATTTCTTTCTTTCTTTTCTTTTCTTTTTAAAGGACGATGGTGCTGAAGAAGACAAGAACCTCGGGGCCAACACTGTCAAAAAGCCATCTCCCTCCAAAGCACGCAAGAAGAAGCTGAGCAAAAAGGGAAGGAAGATGGCTGGTAGGAAGCGTGGGCGCCCCAAGAAAATGAATGTGGTGAATGCCGACCGCAAGATCAAGAAGAACCAAACCGCGCTGGAGCTTCTCCACGCTCAAACTGTATCACAAACAAATTCATCCTCTCCTCAGGGTGAGCCCTACAGCTGGGGAATGCCAATCCTCTCAGAAAAGGTCTTCTTTTCTGTCAGTTTAGGCCGGTGCTTCTCTACCTCAGCAACTTTTTAACTATGCGGACTTCAGCTCCCAGAATTCCCCAGCCAGCCATGCTGGTTGGGGAATTCTGGGTGTTGAAGTCCATACAGTTAAAAGTTACTGAGGTTGAAAAACATTGATTAAAGCCATCTGACCCAAAGCTATTGTGCAGCATCACCCCCTTATAGTCCCAAAGGTGCTTTTTCAGGAGGCAACTGGACTTCCTTGTTTTTTCTTTTGAAGACGTTTCGCTTCTCATCCAAGAAGCTTCTTCAGCTCTGACAGGATAGTGGGGAATGGAAGAGCTGAAGAAGCTTCTTGGATGAGAAGCGAAATGTCTTCAAAATTAAAAACAAAGTGCAGTTGACTCCTGAAAAAGTACCTTTGGGACAACCACGACCTCGATGACTGAGAATCTGTACAGACACCGCCTTATAGGAACACAATTTCATAATGTGAGATGATCTTAGGTCCTTTATCAATAATCTTATTTTGCAAGAGAAATGGGGATATGGTCCATTGGTGTGCAGACTTCCACATGGGAAACTAGCATATTGAATGGAGTTTAGTTAAAACACGTACCGGTGCTAAGAACCAGTAGCATTTGTTTTTCTTCAGATGTTCTTCCTGAATTTGAACTCACTGTTAGTTTGAAATTTGGTTGCTGGTAGTGAAGCAGTCAGGCCCATGTGTTAAACTTGACCTCAGTGGTATATTTGAACTGACTGTGAAATTTATAAAGGCGTGTCCAATTGAGTATAGATGGGTGAGGACCGATCTGCTGAGATCGCCACCCTTGATCGGTTTTGATCTTGCTGCGATTGGATGTAGCTTTCATTTATGATTTTGTTAGTTAGTTAGTTTTGTTATAGTACAGGTAGTCCTCGACTTACAACCATTCGTTTAGTGACTGTTCAAAGTTACAAGGGCACTGAGAAAAGTGGCTTATGACCCTTTTTCACATTTACGACCATTGAGGCATCCCACAACCTATAAAATTTGGGCACTTGGCAATTGGCATGTATTTATGACAGTTGCCCTGCCCTGAGGTCATGTGTTCACTATTTGTGACCTTCCCAACCGGCTTCCAACAAGCAAAGCCAAAAGGTGAAGCTGGATTCACTTAACAACTGCAGTGATTCACTTAACAACTTCAGTGATTCACTTAACAACTGTGGACAAAAAGGTCATAAAATGGGGCACAAGTCACTTAACAACTGTCTTAGCGACAGAAATTTTGGACTCAGTTGTGGTCGTAAGTTGGGGATCACCTGTAACGTATTTTTAAAACTATGAACTACTTTTAAACTACACTGGGGGGAATTGTGTCTCAGGCCAATAATTATATCAAAGGGGAATGATGAACGTCTAATCCCAGGCTGGCCAAATGGACTCCTTCCAATAGAAAGAAGCTTAATGGACTCATGTTCTCTTTCCATCCAGATGCCTACAGGTCACCTCATAGTCCATTTTACCAGCTACCTCCTAAAGTGCAGCGGCATTCGTCCAACCAGCTCTTGATTACTCCTACTCCACCTGCACTACAGAAGCTGCTAGGTAAGGGCTTATCTCCCATTTTGTTGAGCAGTTCGTATTTCTTGACACAGCATCTGCTGAAGGTATAGAAGGGTCTGTGCTCTGATCTCGCTCACAGTTTTGATTATTTTTTTTTTAAAAAAAATCTTTATGACCCCTGCCAGACTTTCTGAGGATTCACCTAAGCTTCAGGATCCCCCTTCCCATGTGGGTGAATTCATGCACTTGCAGATCTCCATCACAACCTATAAAAAATAACCTGCGTATTTTCTTCTTAACTATTGGGATGAAAGAGTGGTTGAAGATAATCTAAAATAGAGATGTGAAGTCTGCCTGCGGGAGAATGGTGGAAAATTATTTGGCAGATTCAACAGTAGACATCTGAAGTTGTGAAGGAAAACAGCTTCAGTTGTGGAATAAAAAGGACAAGGCTCCTCTTAAATCCAGTCTTGGAATGTGTTTCCTGAACTGAATCTACATTTCTTTCATACAAAATTTGAGTTCTATTTTTTTTAAAAAAATAATACTTTTTCTTTCTCTCCACTCTGGTTTTTTTTGTTTTAGGGATTTAACTTACTGAAGCCATTTTTAAAATTTTGTTATTAGGAGTTATTAATCTTTGCTGCATTATTGTAGATTGGATTTTAACACTGGATTCCAATCAGATTCTTCGTATCTCCACTACAAGGCAGGGTGTTTTAAGATTCATGATAACCATATCCCAACATACTGAGATATGTATATGGTTATGTTTCCTATAGGACAGTGCTTCTCAAATAGTGGGGCGCGCCCCCCAGGGGGGGCGCGAGGCTCCGTAAAAGGGGGCACGTTTGACCTCGGCATCTGATTGGCTGTCCAAAACCCTTGTGACACGAGCCTGTCGGAGCCATCTTTAGTGTGGGACGTCCGTTCACACTTACTTTGTTGCCTGACGGATGTGCGCCCAATTGATGCTCAAATGACTGACAATGACCTTCTCCTGTGAAACATAACGCTGCCCCAATTAATCAAACTTGCTAAAGAAATCAGGCTACTGCTGCTGACATTTGCATCGATAGTGAGCATTAAGCCAGTACATGTGACTGCGCATGCTCCTCCCTTTCAAGGAGAACAGACCTTTTTCTAATAATGATACTATTTACAGTCACGCGGGGGGCGCGAAAAATGTTTTCTTCTTCCTAGGGGGGCATGACAGAAAATAATTGAGAAGCACTGCTATAGGATATGGTTCCTATCTCCCATTCCAGATAAACTCAGAATATGAGAAGTACCTTTCAGCCTATCTCTTGGGAGTTGCCAGACAAAGCAGTAGAAAAACAAGTTCTCTCACTAGAGCCTCTGTGGATAAATAAGGTTTATTTTTAATACAAGGAGGAAGAGAAAGGGCCAGGGGTCAACAGATGGCTTATCTGGATCTACTAATCGATTACAGAATGACTAGCAGGAGATTGTTGAGAATTTCTGATTCTCACATGATTAATAAGAGTAGCATGAAAATATTCTTTTAAAGTAAAGAACTGGAATGTATGAAGTTTTAAGTAATCCAGGAATAAATTTTAGTATTTGTGCATTCCTAATTTAGATGCAACATGCTGAAGTTGTACAAAAGATTGATGTACGAATACTGCTCGCAGGCTGTTCATGTTGGTTTGTTTCTGTCTCCTTCACTTACAGACTCTTTTAAGATCCAGTATATGCAGTTCATGGCTTATATGAAAACAAATCAATATAAGGCAACTCTTCAGCAGTTATTGGAACAGGAAAAGGTAGGTGTCAGACCTGGCCCAACTTGGTCCCTTAGGAAAGAAACACTCTTGACTCCATTTGTAGTGAAAAGATTACTTTTACTAAAGCCAAGTGGTTACAGTAAGCAAAGCCAGGACTAAGAGTTTGAGTGGGAAAATTCCTCTAGTTAACTTTCCCTTTCTTGGCCCACCCCCCTGTTACCACCCCCACTGTCCAGTCACAGTCAGAGAAGATTTATTATGACTATGATCATGATTTATTACTTGTTGCTTGTATGTACACTGAGAGCTTATGCACCAAAGACAAATTCCTTTGTGTCCAATCACACTTGGCCAATAAGGAATACTGTTCTGTTCCGTTCCGTTCCATCCTATTCTATTTTCCCTATTATTCTCTATTCTCTATTCTCTATTCTATTCTCTCTTCTCTTCTCTTCTCTTCTCTTCTCTTCTCTTCTCTTCTCTTC
>WNWU01000001.1:91338765-91361291 GCA_012654045.1 Ptyas mucosa
AGAACCGGTAGCAAAAACCCCTGCCCCCCCCCCCCCCCCATGCCCAGTGGAGCCGCGCAGTCATCAGAGGCTGGTTTTTTTACTTTTAAAAGCATATTTTCTACGACCTTCGGCCGAAAAAATGCTTTTAAAAGTAAAAAAAAAAAAGCCTCTGATGATCACACGGCTCAGCTGGGATCGTCAGAGGCTTTTCAAAGCATTTTTTCCCGAAGAGGTTGTAGGAAAAAAAATGCCTTTAAAAGCCTCTGGCGATTCCAGCTGACTTGCCTGATCGTCAGAAGCTTCTAAAAGCATTTTTTTCTGCACCTTCTTAAGGTTGTAGAAAAAATGCTTTTAAAAGTTAAAAAAAAAAAGTTGGCCACGCCCACCCAGTCACATTACCCCCACCACCACCAAGCCACGCCAAAGAACTGGTAGTAACAAATTTTAGATTTCACCCCTGGTCAAGGACTTCCTGTACATCCTGGTTGAACTGACAGTTTGCCTAGATCCGTGTTGGCGAACCTATGGCACAGGTACCACAGGTGGCACGTGGAGTCATAACAGTGGGCACACGAGCTCAGCTCCGGCACGCATGCGTACACTGGGCAGCTGATTTTTGAGCCTTCTGGGCCCACCAGAAGTCAGGAAACACACTGTTTCTGGCCTCCGGAGGGCCTCTAGGGAGGTGAGGAAGGTCGTTTTTGTCCTCCCCAGGCTCCTAGAAAGGCTCTGGAGCCTAGGGAGAGCAAAAAAACAGGCTTACCGAGCCCACTGTGCCATCGCGTGCCAAAAGTGGGGAGGAGCACGGGGCGCATAGAATTATGGATGTGGGCACGCGTGCGTGTGACCCCACCGTGCTCCCCCCACTTTTGGCACGCGATGGCAAAAAGGTTAGCCATCACTTGCCTAGATCCATGAAAAAGGGAACATACTCGTCCCTAATTCTGGTGGTGCCTGCTATGAATCTGAGAATCTCCATAGACATCTAGACTGGAACTGATAATCTAATGTGGGATACATCACATTTTATATCAAGAGAAGAAATATAACTTAGATTTTTTTTTTATGGCATGAAGGGTTAGTTTTGACAGTACGATATAACATTTTCCAAATAATATATCTCCCTGTTCTTTTTCTGCCTCTTTCCAGCTGAAAGCTAGATGTGAAGAACTGAAATTGGACTGGTCAACACTTTCACTGGAAAATCTTCTCAAAGAAAAGCAAGCATTAAAAAATCAGATTTCTGAGAAGCAAAAGCACTGCTTGGAATTGCAGGTAGCGTATGGCCAGGATGTAATTAATACTTTTTGTCAGAATTGAGTTCTAATGTTGCCTTTTAAAAAACAGCAACTGGGCAATGGATTCAGCAGTGTTCCTTGGTAGTCTGGTGGGTGACCAGGTGCTTCACATGACTAATTCCTTATCTTCAGAGGGGGTTACAATGAATGGGGCAGTTCAGGCAAAATAGGGCAGGCTATTGAGCAAGGAGCTTGCTTCCACAGCATGGTGTACTTTCCTAAATGGAAGAAAGTGAGGCAGGGTTTGTTGGGTTCTTAGAAGAGTGGCGCAGCAGACTAAAGTGCTGTTAACTAGCACCAGTTGCCTGCAATTACTGCAAGTTCGAATCTCACCAGGCTCAAGGTTGACTCAGCCTTCCATCCTTCCGAGGTAGGTAAAATGAGGACCCGGATTGTGGGGGCAATAAGATGACTTTGTATAAATATACAAAAGTATGAAGGCTATTGCTTAACGCATTGTAAGCCGCCCTGAGTCTCCGGAGAAGGGCGGCATATAAATTGAACTAATAAATAAATTGAACTAATAAATAAAGGAGCTTCAGCATTGAAAAATGTGAAGGAACTGTTATTCCTAAAGTATCTTATAATAATCCCCAACGTGCTTTTTAAAAGTCAACTGGACTATCTTGGGTTTTTTCTTAAAAACATTTCTTTTCTCATCCAAGAGTTTTCTTCAGTTCTGACTGAATGGTGGGGGAATAGAAGGATTTATATTCTTTGCAGTCATCTACTCTGAAGGCCTGTCCTTCTGTTCCTCACCATTCAATCAGAACTGAAGAAGTTTCTTGGATGAGAAGTGAAACGCTTTCAAGGGGAAAAAAAAACCCAAGAAAGTCCTATTTCCTTTTGGAAAAGCCCCTTTGGGACAACCTTGACCTGGATGCTTGAGAATCTCCACAGACATAATAACCTTTAATGATGTTTTTCTCTCTCCTATCATTTTAAAGATCAGCATTGTGGAGCTTGAGAAAAGCCAAAGGCAGCAGGAACTCCTGCAGCTGAAATCCTACATGCCCTCTGAGGAATCGCTGCCAGCCCAGCCACGCCACAAAACCCACCTGAACCGGGAGGCAGAGCCTGACCACAACACGCTTCACCTGGAGCTAGAGTGCCCCAAGTTCCCTGTGCCCCAGGTCAATGGCATGAGTCCTGAACTGTCCATAAACGGCCATGCCACATCTTACGAAATTCACAATGCACTCAGCCGACCAGCTTCTAAGCAGACGACTCCTCAATATCCACCTGCCCACGTGGACCAAGACATAATTCCTTGCACCCCGATCCATAGCTGCAGACAGAAGCTGGACAAAGGCTCAAACTTATCCCTGCCAGATTATACCAGATTTTCTCCAGCTAAAATCGCCCTCCGGAGGCATTTGAACCAAGACCACATAGGCAGTGGGAAAACAGCACCCAGTGAGAACCATCAGAGGTGAGGAGCAGAGTGGTTCAGTCATGTGTTTTTCCCCCACTTTGGTGGTAACCTTGAGGGAATTCTCACTGGAGGTAGTCCTCGACTTACGACCACGATTGAGCCCAAAATTTCTGTGGCTAAGCAGAAACAGTTATTAGGTGAATTTTGCCCCACACGGCTTCCTGTGTGTGCACCGCCCCCACGCATGGCCCATTGCATGCCCCACCCTGGAACATGCGTGCATGGCCCACTCATGCGCTCTGTGCATGCATGTGCCCCCCGCATGCGCAGCAGAGACCCGAAGACCAGCTGGCCGGTGGGAGGTGCGCACACATGCACAGCGGAGCTGAACTGGGGCGACGGCTCACATGCCATCAGAAATGGCGCTGTGTGCCATCTCTGGCACGCGTGCCATAGGTTTGCCATCACGGATATATATTCTCTAGGATTGGAAGTTACCTTTGTGGTAACTGTGGCACTCTGGATAGCCATGGAGGATGGATAGTCTGTTTGTGGGTGCTACCTTTAGTTGAATCCTGAATGGGGAAACTCTGAAAGTAGGTGGGAAGTTGACATGCTGCAAATCAGAGCACTTATCCTCCAGGCTCATTTTTATCAAGAACGCCTCTGTGTTTAGAGGAAAGCTGCATCGTTCAGTCAGTAGAAGGAGCAGAAAGCCTTCTGTGGATGGAAGAGATGGCAGAGGGCGGCAGATAGCAGTCTTTGAAAATACATTTCCTCCCTCCCCCCATCTCTTCCTTAGCAGCCATTTTCTGCATAGATAACAATTTTTCTGGGACGGAGCCTGCAATGTCTTTTCAGTTTTCAAAGGGCATAATAATTCTATCTGATGCATCAAATACTATCTAACGCACCACTTCTTCCCTTAGAAATCCATTAAGCTGTTAAGCTGTAAAAGACCGGCCTTTTTGAAGAGAACCAAGCTATCAGGAACCTTTCTTTCTGACACATGGAAGTGGGGCTTCCTCTGCATTTCTTTCTCGCTGTAGGATGCACCGCAAAAACTCTTTCTTTTTTAACCGAGTAGAAACGTTCAAAAGCTTTGTTTTTTTTTTTAATGTTTCAGGGCTGAACATTTAAAAGAAAACGGCCTTCCATTTCAAAGCCCTTCAGTATCAAACGGCATGAAGATGAGCCCTCTGGAAGCCAGACCTTCCTCCCCAGCAGCCTTCCCAGCTGGGAATGAGAAGGTAAGGGATTTTTGGACGATGCCTCTGAACCTTTCGGGGACAGTTCTTGTACCGAGCAGCAGCGACTGAGTGGGAACTCTTGGTGTAAATGGAGAGCATGCTAAGGGTTGAAAATTAACATCACTGAGGTACACTTAGGGGGGGTGCAGAAAAAAACAAAATACAGGTAGTCTTTGATTTATGACCAATTGCTTAGGACCATTTGAAGTTAGAAGGTACTTACGACCCGATTCCATAGTTCTGACAGCCTCTTTGCCACAGTCACATGAATGCATGTCAATCATTCGGCAGCTGGCCTGCATTTATGGCCTTTGCAGTATCCCACAGACATGTAACTGCATTTTTCACAAAAACACTCCATAGAAAATAATAGATTTGCTTTACGACTACCAATTTTGCTTAATGACTGTCATAAGGATCGGTCACATAGGTCATTCCACTTTACCACCATCGTGACTTACGACTGTAATGGGCAGGTTCCATTATAGTTGTAAATTGAGGATTATCTGTAGCATTTTGAACCAACACAAATACAGTTACTTCCGTAACTGTATTTATCCATAATACTCAATTAGAAATAAATCAGAACAGAATATGAACAGTGCATTGATGCAAGTACTAACAATTTGGTATTATGGTAAATAAACCAGTATTGGAGGGAGTAGCAATCAAAAAGGAGAAACCTTGAGTCACATCTTAACCTGGGATTATGATACATTGATCTTATCTAAAATTTTGTAATTATGATTTAATTATATTAATAATCTCAGGTTTAGATACAATGTGGGACCAAATGGACTGTGTGTAACAAGCACGCTATTAGTTTATTAGTTTATGATACTTTGTTAAACCAGGATTACTGGTAGAATTGTATGCAAGTCTGATCGGTATTTTTTCTAGCCAAAATGAGACAGAGAAAAAAATGTTGTACTGCTGGACTAAAAAAAAAGCTCAGGTTAAAGTCCCAATATTTAAAATCCCTAATGTGAAATACATTTGTCTGCTGCTTACTCATGTTTTATGACCCTACACAATGCCTATTCTTGAGGTGTGGAAGAGGAAGAGAATATATCTTGTTTTGCATCTCCTTCAAGTTTAAATGGGCTTCGTAACCGAGCGCCAAATTGTAATCAGGCTTGATTAAAAAATGAGGCATAATTTGTTTGCAAATTAAAGTAAACATGATGGCATAACTATTTAAATCAGATACACTGTTGTAGAAACAGGTGCAGATAAATTCATGAACTCCAAAGCACAGCTGTGTGATGGGCAGCGTGAGACCAGATCTAGTTCCCATCTCTTCTCTTCCATGGTTTCCTTTTATTTAGGAACCAATTCCTCCATTAGTTGATGAATTATAACTCCCAGCATCCTTCACTTGCAGGCTGTAACATGTGACAGTTGTTTGGGCTTTAAGTTCGCCATTCTAGAATAATTTGTTTGTTTGTTTGTTGAGTTTATATGCTACCTATCTTGCTATCAAGTGGCTGTGCGATTACAACATGAAATGAATTCCATTTTCTTGACCATAGTTCACATCAATGGCAATCTGAATTCCCTTTGGCATTCCATTGTAGAGTCTGGTTATGCAGGCAATCATGTTGTTGTTATTATTTATTTATTATTATTATTATTATTATTATTATTTATTAAATTTATATACCGCCCTACTCCCGAGGGACTCAGGGCGGTGAACAGCCAAAATAAAATACATGTAATACAAATATTAAAAACATTTAAAATATATTAAATATTATGCCCCAAAAAACAAATTAAAACCAATTTTAAAACCCAATTTAAAATTTAAAACAATTTAAAAGAGGTTTAGGCCAGGCCAGCCTGCTGGAAAAAGAATGTTTTAAGGGCACGGCGGAAAGCGCGCAGATCTGGGATTTCCGTATCTCCGGGGGGAGCTCGTTCCAAATGGTAGGTGCCCCCACAGAGAAGGCTCTCCCCCTGGGGGCCGCCAGCCGACATTGTTTGGCCGACAGCACTCTGAGAAGTCTCTCTCTATGGGAGCGTACTGGTCTGTGAGAGGCTACTGGTGGCAGAAGGCGGTCTCGTAGGTACCCTGGCCTAAGCCATGGAGCGCTCTAAAGGTGGTAACCAGGACCTTGAAGCGCACCCAGAAGACCACTGGGAGCCAGTGCAGCTCGCGCAGGAGGGGTGTCACATGGGAGCGCCACGTCGCTCCCATAACCACCCGCGCGGCCGCATTCTGGACCAGCTGGAGCCTCCGGATGCTCCTCAAGGGGAGCCCCATGTAGAGAGCCCCCTGTAAAGAGCATGTTAGTTGCAAAGTTGTATCCAACCCATCGCGACCCCATGGACAACATTCCTCCAGGCCTTCCTATCCTCTAGCATCCTCTGGAGTCCATTTAAGCTCACGCCTACTGCTTCAGTGACTCCATCCAGCCACCTCATTCTCATCCCCTTTTTCTTTTGCCCTCCATCGTTCCCAGCATTAGGCTCTTCTCCTTCCTTTTCATTAGCATGCTGTCTAGATTTGCCATAGTTTTCCTCCCCAGGAGCAAGCATCTTTTAATTTCTTGGCTGCGGTCCCCATCTGTGGTGATCTTGGAGCCCAGGAAAATAAAATCTGTCACTACCTTCATTTCTTCCCCGTCTATTTGCCATGAATTGAGAGGGCCGGATGCCATGATCTTAGTTTTCTTAATGTTGAGTTTCTAGCCAACTTTTGCACTCTTCTTCACCCGCATCAAGAGGCTCTTTAGTTCCTCTTCGCTTTCTGCCATTAGAGCGGTATTATCTGCATATCTGAGGTTGTTGATATTTCTCCCGGCAATCTTAATTCCAATTTTTGAATCATCTAGCCCCGCCTTTCTCATTATGTGCTCTGCATATAAGTTAAATAGGCGGGGTGACAGTATACAGCCTTGCCGGACTCCTTTCCCAATTTTGAACCAATCAGTGGTTCCGTGTCCAGTTCTCACTGTTGCTTCTTGACCCGCATATAGGTTTTTCAAGAGGTAAATAAGATGGTCTGGCATACATAGACCTAAAAGAATTGCTCTTTTCTAACTCTAATCACTTCTTTGTTTTGGACTATAATTTGGTCCTCTCATGCTTTCTTATTGCCTGGCAAATCTTCTGTTTGCATTTTTTAAAATGCACGCTATACCCTATTAGAGTTTTGCAAATTATTTTTTGTAATAGTGTATTCTCAAGAATCATTTTTTGTATGTTACTTACACTATACTCATTTTTTAAAAAATTGCAGAATGCACCACCAATTTCCTAAAAGTCCAGATATAAGAGTTAGCACCTTTTTTTCAGGCTTGCGCAAAAACCAAATACAAAAAAATAGTTGGACTACTTTAATAAGCAGAAAAGGGGTGCTGTGCTTGCGTCTGCAGAAGGAGCAAATCATTTTCAAAGAGACAGGTAATCCTCAACTTGCAACAGTTAGTTTAGTGACTTTTTGCAACCTTCTGACAAGCAAAGTCCATGGGGAATTCACATTCACTTAACAACCAGGTTACTAACTTATCAACTGCAGTGATTCACTGAACAACTGAGGCAATAAAGTTCATAAAAAGGGGCAAAACTCACTTAACAAATGTCTCACTTAACAATAGAAAGTTTGGGCTCAATTGTGGTCGTAAGTTGAGGGCTACCTGTATTTATATCCTGTATGTGCACATAGACAAACCTTATGTCTAAAGTAACCAGGGAAAGTAGAGAGTATTCCTCAGACTTACATTCTCGCTCTTTGTGTCCTGATCAAAGCTAGAATAGTATTCTGCGCTGTATATGTGTTGTTACTATTATATACTTTACTCATTAAACATGAAACTCAGTCAACTGAACATTCAAAAATGTATCACAAATACCATTGACTGGTGCTAATAGTTGATACGGATTGCTGCCAGCATCCTACCGGGTTTCCCTGAAAATAAGACCCTGTCTTATATGTTTTTGAACCCTGAAATAAGCGCTAGGCCTTATTGCCATGCGCTCAAAAGCCCGATTGGGCTTATTATCAGGGGGTGTCTTATTTTGGGGGAAACAGGTTAGGTATCAACCAAGTGTGTACTTAAGAAGTACAATGAATTGTTGTTGCTGTTGTTAATATTAATATTAATATTAGCAGAGCCGAGGTGGCGCAGTGGTTAGAGTGCAGTACTGCAGCTACTTCAGCTGACTGCTATTTCAGCAGATCAGCAGATCAAATCTCACCAGGCTCAAGGTTGACTCAGCCTTCCATCCTTCCGAGGTGGGTAAAATGAGGACCCAGATTGTTGGGGGCAATATGCTAATGCAGTATGCTATTATGCAATATGCTATATGCTAACTTTGTAAACCGCTTAGAGAGGGCTGTAAAGCACTATGAAGCGGTATAGAAGTCTAACTAATAAATAAATATATTAATATTAAATCGGCAATCAATAATAGCTTGCTCAGACTTCTACAGCCTGGATCCTTCTAGAGACATTAGAACTGCAATTTTGCAATTCCCAGTTGGTATCATAAGCCAATGGGCTGTGATCCCAGCTGAAGGGCATAACGTTTGGAGAAAAGGCCAACCATCTATTGTGCAATATGACTTGGCTGTAAATTTACTATATATACTTTGCCATAGTGACACAAGGTTATGGAAATATTTCCTCATGCACCATAGCAATCCCAAACACAGCTGCTAAGTATAAATACTTGGCGCGGTAAGTGTTTTAGTTGGGCGAGCGACACCATTGCGGTTATATTTCCCTATTAGATCATTAAGTAAAACATGAACTATTTGTGTGGTATGTGTGTGTGTGTGTGTCTATGTTGGCTGGCTGATGCAATTGACTTTGTCTGCATCTGTAAGAACGTTGGCTTTTTTTTTTTTTTTTTTGTTCGTTTGACGGGTGGGGAAATGCTTGCAATTCTTCACGACGCCTCCTTGCACCAAGTACTCGGGCCGACAGCCACGGCCCAGAAGCACTGGCTGATGATGCAAGCTGCATTTTTGGCATTGTCTGCTTTGTGTGTTTGCAGGCTTTGCGCGAGAGGACGTCTGCGAATAATGGGGAGACCATCACCAGCCTTCCCATCAGTATCCCCCTCAGCACAGTGCAGCCCAATAAACTCCCTGTTAGTATTCCTTTGGCCAGCGTAGTCCTTCCTAGCCGTGTTGAGAAGGTGGTGAGTAGGGGTACTTTGTTTTCCCCCATAATCCTTGCTGTAAAGCCAGTTGTACTATATTACAATGAATTTATAGCATTATTTAAGTGCGGTGCAAGGTAATGGAGCATGCTTCCCTCAGGTACTTTATTTATCTATTTATTTTTATCCCGCTTTTATTATTTGTACAAATAACCCAAGGCGGCAAATATACCTAATATTGCTTTCCCCTCCTATTTTCCCCACAGTTATCTTATGTGATGGGTTGGGCTAAGAGAGAGCAACTGGCCCAAAGTCACACAGCCTCTCTCATCCCTAAGGTGGAACTAGAACTCACAGTGTCCTAGTTTCTAGATCGGTGCCTTAACCACTAGACCATAAGAGCCAAGGTGGCACAGTGGTTAGAGGACAGCACTGCAGGTTGCTTCAGCATAGTGCATAAAGCACTATGAAGCGGTATAGACCGTATTTTTTGGAGTATAAGACGCACCTACCTTTTTTGGTGAGGAAAAGAAGAAAAATAAATCTGCCTATGCCTCTGAGCAATTTTGCCTCCTTGGAACAAACAGCAAACAGCCTGCTTTACTTTCATTTTCGTTTTCAGTATAGCTTGATTAGCACAAGGGGGGAAAAAAATCTGCTCCAGCAATTTACCTCTTTGCAGCAAGCAGTGGAGCCCTGCACAAAACAGCTGAGAGCAAATCAGCTGAGAGTCGAGAGGCTGATCCAATCAACTTGTGCTAATTAGCCTGTGCTGAAGCTGAAAGGAGCTGTTTTTCCTTGCTGTTTGCTTGCAAGGAGGTAACTGCTGCGAGGCAGAGGCCAAAGGGTGGGGGCCAGTGGGTGGGCATGGCTACATTCGGTATATAAGACGCACCTAAATTTTGCATGAAAATGTGCATCTTATACTACAAAAAATACGGTAAGTCTAAGTGCTATTGCTATTGCTATATAGTTCTTTTTCTTGCTGCCTCTTAACTGAATTTACTAAACCACTTCGAAAATCTTCTTAAATTTGATACATGATAACTGATTCCTAAGAAATTACACCTTTTTCCTTATTTTAAATCGCTCTTATATTTTTCATTTATCCAATATATCTATTTGCTTTCTATACATGTGCTATAAGAGGAGGTTGTTAAATCTGTGTTTAACTGTGCTTAAGCTACTTTGAGCAGCTTTGTTCTAGTTTTGTTGTTGAAGTTGTCAAGCTGTTAAAAAGTACAACTATTTGAATAAAGTAACTATTTGAACAAAGGCTAGTTTAAATACTTGGTGTGTCAATCACAATATAACCTGTGGGTACTATGGATTGTGTAGAATATTGTCTCTCCTAGATAAAACAGCTGTAGCTGAATGACTGAGCACAAATTTTGCGTACAGGACATCCCAGGTTCAGTCCTGACTTTAGTGGCTAGGATGAGGATAGCCAATCCTTTAACGGCTCTGGATTGCACTTCAATTTTTTGCGGAGACTGAGGGCAGAAGCGCACGGAGCAATGCTTTATAGTGAACGCACTGCATCACGCATGTGGCCAGAGCCTGATTTTTCCATGTTTTTTTTTTTCACAGTTTGGATGCATTCTTTTGCTTCTTAAATTATGTCATTGTTATTAAGGCCTGACACTCTAGCTTAGGGGTGTCAAACTCAAAGCCGGATCCGGCTCTCGAGGTACTTAGATCTGGTCTGTGGGGCTGCCCTGGAAACAGTGAAGGACCGGCCTGTGGTGATTCTGCCAGCGAAAACGGGCTCCCGGGCCTTGAGCTCCGTTTTCACTGGCAGAGGGTTGCAAAAGGCCGCGGCAGCCAAAAATGCAGCTCGGGAGCCCGTTTTCACTGGCACAACACTCGGGCCACCACAGGCACCCCCGACAGGAGTGATGTCGACCTGGCAATGCGCACCCCAGCCCACCCAAGGTCAAACACAATCCTGATGCGGCCCTCAATGAAATCGAGTTTGACACCCCCGCTCTAGCATTTATTTATGCGCAGCCTCAGCATGATGGGAAGCCATGCCATTATTTTGTAGCCATCATAGTTAGAGGGGCCTCTGAGGGCTTTGAAAAAAAAGATGTGACCACATATAATCCGTGGGCTAGAATGTTAGGTCACGGGTGATGGGGCAGAGAATGACTGCTAAGCAGAGTAGACAATGGGATGGATAAATAGTTAGACATGTTTAAAAACACCTGCTGTTCTCTGCAGAGAGAAATGGTTCCTCCTGGAAAAACAGAGTATTTGTTTTTGAACAGTTCTGAATGTAACTGTGTTTTACTTTCTTTCCGACTACTACTTTTTTAAAAAATTTGATTTATATGCCGCCCTTTTCTGGAGACTCAGGGCAGTTTACAATATGTTAAGCAATATCCTTCATACTTTTGTATATTTATACAAAGTCAGCTTATTGCCCCCATAATCTGGGTCCTACTTACCAACAGTCTAGCCTTACACGAGCGTACTAATTTTAAAAAGTACTTGTTTTAACCAAAGTTAATTTTATTATGCTTCCTTTTCCAACCGTCTTTTTTTTCTCTCTTTCTTCTTTCAGAGAAGCACACCTAGCCCTGTCCATCAGAACCGAGATTCCTTTTCAACACTTGAAAAACAATTTGGTGCTAGTTCTCATAACAGCATTAGCACTGCTGCTGGTAACAAGCCACTGACCTTGGCTACCTCAGGTGAGCTCCTTCCTTTCCCATTGCTGTTTTCCAGCTTTTACAGTAGGTGTGTTTGAGAGGGTTGGAGGGATCAGTGGATCCACTTTGGAGAGAATGCCTCCTATTCATTGTAAATAGTGTGAAGAAAGTTATTTCTCCAGGATTTAGCCTCTAATGACACTCTTAATGCCAGGGATATCTGTAAAGAACCTTTGTTGAAGATCTTAATTTACAGAGCAACACAGTGGTGGGTTTCAAATTTTTTTACTACCGGTTCTGTGGGTGTGGCTTGGTGGGCGTGGCATGGCTTGGGTGTGGCGGGGAAGGATACTGCAAAATCCCCATTTCCTCCCAATCAGCTGGGACTTGGGAGGCAGAAAATATATGGGGACAGGGCCAGTCAGAATTTTTACTACCAGTTCTCCAAACTACTCAAAATTTCTGCTACCGGTTCTCCAGAACTGGTCAGAACCTGCTGAAACCCACCTCTGAAGCAACATATATGCATTTATTTTATTTATTAAATTTTTATGCCGCCCATCTCCCCTACAAGATAACTCATATAAATCGTTTATTTTTTAAAAAATTTGCATAGTTTTAAATTTTTTAATTTCCATAGTTTTAAATTTTTAACTGCTTTTCTATTTATCTTTTCTACGATTTGTAAGCTGCCCAAAGTTGCCTTATCGGAGAGATGGGCAGCATATATATTTAATAAATAAACAAAAATGTGAAGATTGGCTAAAACAATTAACCGATTCCCCTGATATGAGCCACGGCGGCACAGTGGTTAGAGTGCAGTATCGCAGGCTACTTCTGCTGACTGCCTGCTGACTGCAATTTGGTAGTTCAAGTCTCACCAAGCTCAAGGTTGACTCAGCCTTCCATCCTTCTGAGATGGGTAAAATGAGGACCTAGATTGTTGGAAGCAATAGGCTGACTCTGTAAACTGTTTAGAGAGGGCTGTAAAGCATTGTAAAGCGGTATATAAGTCTAAGTGCTATTGCTATATCTAATTTTCTTCATTCCTCATTGCACAGGTTTTTCTTACATGTCTGGCTCTGCACCAATCGGCGGGACTGTTCCAAATAGCCCCGGCCCATTGAATCCGGCTGCTGACAGTATAGTTATGGAGGACGTGTCCAGTTCGGGAAGCTTGTTCAACTCCACGGGATCTCGAAGTTCTACTCCACAGCATCCTTCCTTGCTTACATCGTCCTCACGGAATTCTGGACAAAACTCGCCTGCACACCAGCATTCCGCGAGCCCTAGGTTGAACGGCATCTCCCAGAGTTTGGGAGGGGTACTGCAGTACATAGAGACTCAAAAAATGTTTGCCGAAAACGCCAGAGGAGACCCTCCATCCGACCCCACCTTTTCTGACCCCGAGAGCGAGAGCAAACGAAGGATCATCTTCACCATCTCCCCTGCCACAGGAACCCTCAAACATTCTCCATCAAACAAGCACAGTCCCCTCACCGCAAGCATCCGGACGGATTGTGGCCAATCATACATGCAAGATGGGAAGAAGCGTGGCCGGAGGAAGCGGTCCTCCACAGGAACGCCGAGTGTAAACTCCGGGGTGTCACCCAAACGCAAATCATTGCCCCCCATGGCTGGGCTCTTTGCTCAGCCTTCTGGATCTCCCCTTAACATCAACTCCATGGTGAGAATCGAGGTTTGAGCTCTGCAGTTTTAAGACCAGATCATTTTGCCCACCTAAAATAAGTGAGAGGCCTTAACAAAATGACTAAGGGCAAAAAATTACTTTGAAGATGGATGTTAGGTTATTCACCAGTTCTTTTTGTTAATAGAAGAATCCTAGGTTAAATCCTAGTATCGGTCAGCCCATTGTTTTGTTTGAGCAATGATTACAAAATTATATGAAAACATAATTAAAAACCATTTTCAAACTTGCATAAGCTGAATCCCTTGGGTCTGCCTTTGAGTTCAAACCTGCTTCATCTCCAGAAGAGTGTTTATCATGGGAAATGGTGCTGAGGTTGATAAACATATAACCTACTTGGCTTTAGGTAGTTCCAATATAATTAGAAATTATTTCCTGAATGACGCCCAATAGGATTTTTCATGGACCAGTGATCTTTTGGAAATTACAGGTAGACCTCAGCTAACAACAATTCATTTAGTGACCCTTCAAAGTTAAAACATCACTGAAAAAGTGACTTACCACCATTTTTCACACTTACAACTGTTGTGGTCTTCTGGGGTCATGTGATCACCTTTTGCAACCTTCTGACAAGCAAAGTCAATGGAGAAACCAGATTCACTTAACAACCGGGTTACTCACTTATCAACTGCAGTGATTCAGTTAACAACTGTGGCAAGAAAGATTGTAAAATGGGGGCAAAACTCAACAAATGTCTCACTTAAGAACAGAAAATTTGGGCTCAATTGTGGTCGTAAGTCAACAATTACCTGTATTTGAATAGCTGGATAAATAACATGCGTAGTGTTTTATCATGCGCCAAAGATAATTGTATAGTTCCCTTTGAGAATCTGTTAATCAGGGAGCTATAAAAAGTTAGGAAAGTCTTGGTGATTTTATGGCCTTGTTTTGAACAATCTCCTTAGTGTTTCTTTATAATCGCATACATTAATTTCTGCCATCCTAACTGTGAATGAAATTAAGTTGCTTTTCTGTTTGTATAGGAAAAGGCAAGGAATAGCACTCACTTTCTCCTGTAGGGGGAAGGGATATGGCAGGTTGGGATCTTCCTTGAGGTTTTATAATCTAAATAGGAAGGCCTTCTCAGCTGAGTTTGTCTCCTATGGTACAAGTTCCTCATTTCTGACCTAAATCTTTGGCAAGTTATTCATCCTAACAAACCCAGCTGCCATGACACAGATTTTTCCACCCTTCCCTAAAGAATTGTAAACTCTTGTAGTGTAAGGCAGGAGTGGGCAACTATGGCCCCTTAAGACCCGTGAACTTCAATTCCCAGAATTCCTGAGCCAGACATATTGGCTCAGGAAAACTGGAAATTAAAGTCCATAGGTCGTAAAGGGACCATACTTGCCCACCCCGGTCTAAGGAACAATTTTGCAGAGATGGCAAAGAGGCTGGTTGCCAGGAGCCCTGGTAGCACAGTGGTTAGAATGTAGTATTGCAGGCTAACTCACTGTGCACTGCCAGGAGTTCGATCCTGATGGGTTCAAGGATGACTTGGCCTTCCATCCTTCCAAGGTTGGTAAAATGAGGACCCAAATTTTTGGGGGCAACATGCTGACTCTGTAAACTACTTATGTTGTGGTCCACCTGCGGAGCTGGTAGCAGAGACAGCCAGTGAGGAGACTGGGGCATAATAGGGGCCAGTCCTGGAGTCTGGGGAAGGTTCGGACAAGGGCTCTGCGTCAGAGGCAGAGATGGGGCCAGGGCCATCTGGGAGTTATGTGCTGACTCCGGAGCCTCCAAAGTTTGACATCAGCAAGGCAGAGGAACAGAGGGAGCCTGTTTTCCAATGTGCACATGCTCAGAGCTGCCAGAAGGCAAGAACAGTTAAGACAAAAGGTGCGACTCGGGAGTAAAGCTTGGAGATGATTGGCCCCTCCCATAAGATATAAAGGAGGAGCAAAGGGACATGAGCCTTTGCAGGAAACAACTTTGTTCGTTTTGGGCGGTTTAAACTCCGAAGCTCCGTTTTGAGTTTGTGCTCCGTTTGGCCTTGCAAAGCTAATTGGCAATTAGCTAATTGGCAGCATTTCAAGGGAGATAAAGCTGGGTGCTATCAGCCTTATCCCGAAGGACTGTGGCAGACTTCCATCGGATTATTCACAAACTGCTTGGGACTCATTACAGGCTGTGAATGAACATAATTCGCAGCCGTTGGACTAAAAAGAGGGTTTTTGGGCCTAAGCGTGTGATTGTTACTGTCTCAGGAAGCCTTGGTCAGAACAGCTTAGAGAGGGCTATAAAACACTATGAAGCGGTATATAAGTCAAACTTTTGTTGCTATTGCCAACCACCCGGGCTGCAATTACAGGATTGTGGAATGCTATGACAGTTGTATGCGTGAGGAACACTTGTAACTCACTTTTTTCAGCACAGTCGTAACTTCAAATGGTCACTAAGTGGATGATCCTAAGTTGAGGACCACTTGTATAACTCTCTACCTGAAAAGTAATATATTTCCTTTTCCTCAGAGCCGACCAACACTGCCTTTAAAAGCAAAATCCTTAGAAACACAGTTAGCTCTTCCTTCCTTCCCCTTGTCTTTTAAATATCCTTAATGTTCTCTTTTTGTCTTCCCTCCTCAGGTCAGCAACATTAACCAGCCTTTAGAAATAACAGCCATTTCTTCCCCCGAAAACTCCCTGAAGAATTCTCCTGTTCCATATCAGGACAATGATCAGCCACCTGTGCTGAAAAAGGAGAAGCCTCTAATTCAGACCAATGGCATCCATTACTCCCCGCTAACCTCTGATGAAGAACAGAGCCTGGAGGATGACCATAACAGCACCAGGCGAGTAGTATTAGGTGCAATCCTTGCATGAGGGGCTGCTGCAAGCAACATAGGATCTCAAATCCCACAGCGTTTCCTTCCCCAACGTGCTTAAGTTTGAAAATGTGTTTGAGGTTACTATACCATATAATAAAGGTGGGGGGTTTTTCCCCCAAGAGGCAACCAGACTTTCTGGTTTTTCTTCGAAGACGTTTCGCTTCTCATCCAAGAAGCTTCTCCAGCTCTGACTGGATGGTGAGGAATGGAAGGATTTACACTCCTTGCAGACAGCTGGACATTTGCATTCTTTTAGCGGGCCATTAAGGTCACCTGGAGGTTTAATGACCCGCTAAAAGAATGCAAATGTCCAGCTTGTCTGCAAGGAGTTTAAATCCTTCCGTTCCCCACCATCCAGTCAGAGCTGAAAAAGCTTCTTGGAGGAGAAGCGAAACGTCTTCGAAGAAAAACCAGAAAGTCCGCTTGCCTCTTGAAAAAGAAAAGCAGCTTTGCTAAAACGTGGAGATGAAATATGATCCATGAAATGAAATTAAGATAAAACGTGTAAACACTTGTTTTCTTTTAGGGGAAAAGAACATTTGTCATATATTGATATTTTGAAGATTTGGGGAGCACGAAAGGATTTTAACCGACCGAAACACTGTCTGTAATTGTTTGAAAGGATGATGTTTTTATGTTTGTTTTTGTTTGAAAATAAAAAAAAAATCTTTAAAAAAAAAAGAAAAGAAAAAAAGAAAAGCAGCTTTGGGACAACAAAGACCTGGATGACTGAGAATCTCCATAGACATTTACCGTGTAATAATACCGTGCATTTGTAATATGTTCTTGATCCCATTTTCATTGTGACTTCTGGAACTATTACTTCTCCCTTGTGTCTCCTTATTCAAATCACACCCTAGTGATGTTCGCAGTCCTGTAGGGACTGACTTAAGTTCTCACTATTCAGACGTAATCCTTGATTTATAACCAGTCGCTTCAATGACTGTTCGGAATTAAAACAGACCTCCCCAGAACTACTTACAACACATTTTCAAAGTTATGATTGCCATACACACACCTAGTGGTCCTGTGATCCCATTTTGTGCACTTGGGCAAGTGGCTCATGTTTGTATCTGTTTGCCTGCAATTTGTGACTTTTTTGCCACTTTGCAGCATTTACTTCCAGTTTCTGTTAAAAAAATGCCTAGTGGGAAAAACAGATTCATTTAATGACTTCTGTGTTCGCTTAACAACCACAGTAGTCACTAAAGACCAGGGTATCTACTTAATGATTGCCACAAAAAAATGTCAAAATATCAGGTCCTGTCACATGACCTCTGTGTCTGATGATTGTAATTCTGGGTTCGAATTACTGTCATAATGTAATGGGCTTTATAATAATATCTAACCTATCATCATTCTTAATTATTTGATTTTCTCTCAGTAAGCGGAGAAAGAACACGTTTTATTAGAAACCATAACAAACAATGGTGTGTTAAATTAAATTCCTGAAGGGTGCTAAGGGCTTAGGTAAAATTCCCTGACGTTATAGCAAAGAGGCCTGATGAACGTAGTGTGTAGTTTTTCATTCTAGAACTATAATCCATAGTCCAGGAATCCCAAACAAAAATGATTACGAGGACCTCCCTATTTAATATGCTTGAAATGTCTGCAGGCAAACAACCAAGTTCAAAGAACATCAAGGACCCTACAGTTCAGCCCTGAGCTACAAATAATTCCCTTCGTTTGGTAGTTTGCTTGTTGGAAGCCAAGGGGCAGTCGCAAGTCATGGTCACATGATGTCCTCGCTTAATGACAGCAATGGGGGGCTGGTATTGCTGTCACAATGTGATGTAACGTCTCATCACACTTTACAATCACATCACTTAGCAATGCAAATTTCTGTTCCGATTACCATTGTAACTCGAGGACTACTTGTAATTATTGGTACCCCAGCCTAATATTTTGTAACATACTGTTTTGAGGCAATAACTGCAATCAAGTGCTTTCTGAAATTCCGGTGGCGGTGGGTTTCTTTCTTTCTTTCTTTCTATTTATTGGCTGCCCAACTCCAGTTGTCTTAGATGAGGAAGCTCCCAACTGTGAGTTGGAGCTCTTTCCAGGAATGTTGTATTGGGTTCAGATCATAGCAGGCCATTTCAGAGCAGTCTAATATTAGATTTTCAACCATTTTGGGGTTCTCTTAGGTAATAGCAATAGCAACAGAACTTAGACTTATATATTGCTTCGTAGTGCTTTACAGCCCTCTCTAAGCGGTTTACAGAGTCAGCATATTTCCCCCAACAATCTGGGTCCTCATTTTACTGACCTTGGAAGGATGGAAGGCCGAGTCAACCTTGAGCCGGTGAGAATCGAACTGCCGAACTGCTGACAGCAGGCAGGCAGCAGAATTAGCCTGAAGTACTGCATTCTTACCACTGTGCCACCACAGCTCTAGGTGTATGTCTTGCATCATTATCCTCCTGCAGGATCCATGACCTGTAACAGAGACTGTGCTTTCTAACACATCTGTATATTAATCAAATAATCCTCTTTTTCCTTCCTAGAATTGAAAGAAAAATTGCGACAATATCTCTGGAAAGCAAATCTCCACAAAAGCCGCTGGAAAATAGTAAGTTTGTAGACCAGTAGGCGGGCATTTGAGAAAACAAAAGGGATTGATCAGGACAAGAATAGAAATAAACTCAACCGCTTGTGGTTATCTACTTCTCATAAAGCCTTTCTGGCACTGAAAAAGTTCAAGAAAGGAAGGAGCCACAAATTGTTGGCCTTGTATGTGGCCCAGCTTCCCTTTTTTCCCTCAGCTTGAGTCTGGTAGGGAGGTTGATTCGCTAATGGTAATGCTTTTTGTTCTGCTCGGTTGCTGCAGATTTAGAATAGATGTAGGATTTCTATAAAAAAAAAACCTAAAAAGAACTGCAAACCTTTTACAAACGTTAACACAAATCACCTTAAGCATCACGGTCCAATAGCTGTTACTGAAAGCAAAAAATGTGTGAATTTACTGTGAAGTGTTTAAAAAAAAATATAGGTGAGCATCTAAGTTTAGGTAGTGGCGGAAATACTATTTCGAAAGATGTGATGTTGGCTACTGGCCTTCATGGTTTTAATCATTGAGTTGAAGGCCGAGTTCAGATAGCTTGCGCTCTGTTCTAAGACCATATATCTCTTGTGGTATGAAACTGAATGACTATTTTTAGAAGCCATAGTGCTGGATTAAATGGATTTTGATCCAAGCAAGATGGGCTACTGTTCTCTAACTGTGATGAATGCAGAAGTCACTCTCCTTCCGTTACGAGTTCTTGCACAGTCGATGATTTATGTATGGCAGTTTCTAGCTGCAGAATTCTGGCAGATAGTCTAGCGCAGTGATAGCTAACCTTTTTGCCATCGCGTGCCAGGAAGGAGGGGGCGGGGGAGGTTCGTGCGCGTGCATGCCCACACCCATAAGTCTATGCGCCCTGCCCTGCGCATGCGCGCATGACTCCCCTCTCCCTGCTCCTGGCACGCAATGGCCCAGTAGGCCCGTTTTTCTTTCTCACCTGGCTCCAGTTCCTCTCTATACATCTGGGGAGGGTGAAAACAGCCTTCCCCACCCCCTCAGAGGCCCTCCGGAGGCTAGGACAGGAAGTGACGCTTTTTGCTGTCCCCAGCCTCCAGAGCCTCTCTAGGAGTCCTCATTTAATTTTATTTCTCCACTTTTTGGCAGAGGAACACATTCTCCTGAACCTGACACCTACATTTTCTGTCTTTGCAAACCAGGCATCAACTCCGCTGGGAGAAAGCAAGCTGCTGAAAGCATGAACAGCAGCAAGTGGAAGTCAACCTTTTCTCCAATTTCTGACATCAATCTTTCCAAAACGGCAGACAGTCCTTTGCAAGCATCGGCAGCGTCCCTGAATCAGAACACCCTCTTTGCCTTCAGACCGTCTTCTGATGACAACATGGCGGGCGACAAGGCCGGCACGCATGCGAGGAAACACATGACTGCATCCGATGGGCTTGGCCAAAGTACCAACGCCATGAATGGATTTGCTTACAACGGTGGGCTGTCGGCAGATGTCGGTTTACATAGCTTTACTGATGGTGCTTCATTTTCTCACAAAACTGCTGACGTGGTGACGGCTCTGGGCGGTTCCTCGCTGGGTTTCCTTGTACAAAGGAACAAAGAGGCTGGAGTCCCCGAGACAAACCCATTCTTGGGCAAGAGGCAGCTAGAAAGCCTTGGCGGTGGGAAAGGGGAAGATTTAAGCTGGTCAGGACTGAAAGGCAAAGAGGCCAACGAACTGAGTGTCCGACTGGGAGGCTCTTCGGACAAGGCTTTGGTGCTAAACAACAAATTCGGCAAAGGACGGGAACGAGATGTGGAGTTCAAGAACGGCCACAATCTCTTCATTGCTGCCGCTGCTGCTGCTGCTGTCCCCTCTGGTGGCCTTCTCAATGGCAAAAGCCTCTCTGCAGTCAGCTCTGGCAAGTCATCCAGCACGGCCTCCTCTACTCAGACCCACCACCCTTTCTTGAACTCCTTAACCACTGGCACACAGTTCCCCCTTGGCCCCATGGTAACAAACTCCTCGGTACTGCAGTCCTTATTTAACTCGATGCCAGCCGCCAGCCTAGTGCATGTATCATCAGCTGCCACCCGCCTGACCAACTCACACACGATGGGGAACTTCTCTCCCGGGATGACAGGTGGAACAGTTGGAGGTAAGCTGAACTTTATTGGCCGAAAGGAACATACTGTCAGGTGCAAGGAACCAAGAACGACATGATGAATTGTTCAAAGTACTTTCTTTATTGCTGGTTCGCCCGTAGACCGGAATCTTGCCAGACTAAAGCACACTCTGCATAATTATCAGATAAATCCTATGAAGGTTTAGGGTGAGTCTAGACTTTTCTGCATGCCAAGGACTCAAGGCTGATTCGTCTTGTTAGTTCCTTGGGAAGGAGCCCCTCCATCCAGAATTCAGCCCCAGGTTCCACCACCTTTCCTGGTGTTTCATACCCTTCATTCTTGATGGCAGACATTTACAAGCGTTCTTTCTTTTTGAAAATCTTTTCCCACCTGGATTCGTCTCGTGAGGAATCCCTGTGAATCCCTGTCACATAGCTGAGTTTCTGGAGCATCTTTTAATCAGTTCTGTGAGAAGGTCTGTGAGATAGGACGAGGGGAGGCATGAAACGCTTTGCAGCATCCTATTTTAGGCTTTTCTCTAAACCGAGACATCTTAAGAATTGCAGGAAACAAGGCCCGCATATATCTTGAGGATGGGCCTAGAATGAATGGTAGTTTTTCAAACAATTCTGACTACTTAGGGTCTGTGTGTTTATCTCCACTGGGGGTTGTGTTGGGGTATTGAGTTCAGCCACGGAGTTCCCCCTTGGTGCTTCTAGAATGTGAGCAAGGAAGAGGTAAGTGTGTCTCTTTTCTGCTAGGTTGTGTTTTTTATTTTACTGCCACTGCCCATCGCCTGCTGCTGTTTTCATACTGCATTATTGCTTGCCTGCCTGCTTTTGTTTTGCTTCTCTTGCTGTGAGCTGTATAAAGTCCATCTGCTGAGGGTTTTTTTCTCTCCTGTTTGCAGGTATTTTTAACCATGTGGTGCCTTCTGCCTCCTCCTCTTCCTCCTCCACCCCCTCTCCCTCCACTTCCTCCTTTTCATCCTCCACTTCCTCTCTCCATTTTGGCAACGGTGCCGTTTCCAGCTGTACCCTCTTAAGCTTAAATCCTCTGCAGGTTGCCGCCAGCTCCCCATCATTCCATGTGTCCCCCAACCCAGCGCCGTCTAACGACGCCCAGCACCTCACCCGTGCCCCGCCACATGCCGCCCTTCGGACCCCACCTCCTCCTAATGTTTCATTGCCGCCACCTCCTCCCCTCCTCACTTCTAACTCCGAACCTGTCCTCCTACAGAGTTTGTCATCTCTGCCAGTTTCAGAGGCTTTCTTGCCGCCATCTTCCACTGCTAACTCCGCTTTGTCTATTAAACTAGCTTCTCTTCAGCACAAAACCTCCCGCCCCTCCTTCACTGTCCACCATCCACCTTTGCCCCGCTTGGCGCTGGCCCAAGCCACGCCTGGGATCCCACAGTCCAACACAGCTGGCACGCCTGCTATGTGGGTGACCCTTGGCATGCAGTCTCCTTATGCTTCACATCTCTCTGGAGTTAAGCCACGATAACGAGCTAGGCTTAGCTTTTAAGCACTGGTGCTCTGTAAGGTAAGGCTGGTGTGGGTTGTCTTGGGTGAGGTAAGGGTGGTCCACAGGAGGTTGGTGCTGTGACATGCTAAGACAGAGGTCTTCAAACTTGGCAGCTTTAAGACTTGTGGACTTCAACTCCCAGAATTCTCCAGCCAGC
>WNWU01000001.1:91366291-91400129 GCA_012654045.1 Ptyas mucosa
TTGAAGTCCACAAGTCTTCAAGCTGCCAAGTTTGAAGACCTCTGCTGTAGAAAGTTCTAAGTCCATCTTGCTTGCTTGCTGACAGGGTGGACAAGTTGATTTAAATCATAATTCTTTTTTTAAAAAAATTATTGGATTTTTATTTTTAAATATGCATCAGTATCAATACATGAATAGTGTGGCCTCTGGGTATAATTCATTTTGACACAAATAACAATAATAATAACAATATTTGTTACATTAATCAAACTTATATAATCCTAGTACTAATATACATGTTTGTTTTAGAGCAGTTATTCAATATTTCAATGTTCCATTTTAATGCCAGTGATATTATTAAGCATACATAGTAATACCATCTTTCAACCTCTAATCTTTCCATCTAGTTATTACTTATATTCTGTTATATAAAAATTATATCTGCTAATATTCCCCCTATTTCTTATTTCTACCTCTATTCTAGCTTCTAGTCAGGCCACCCTTAACTAATCCTAGTGTTAATACACATGTTTATATTAGGACATAGTCCTTCATTATTTGGTTATTCAAAGTCTCAGTATGCCATTTATATCGTAATTTTTAAAAAGCAACTGCTATCTCTGTCCCTCAGCGGCTCCTCCTCTGACCTGCTGCTGACTCACCGACAGTCCCAATATTGCAGAATATACAGCCTCATGCTACATAACTAAGCTCCGTTTCATGCTGAATAAGCTAAATGATTAATGTATCTTAAATAGAAAACTAAACTTCAGATAGATTTTTACTCCCAAAAGCATTTCATTAAAATAAATTTGATAAAAATAAAAAAATAAAAATCCGATTTAAATGGAAAAAAAATCCAATTTAAATAAAAACAATCTGGTTTTTTTAATTTTTTTTTTTAAAAAAAACATCCATTTTTATCCATCCTGCTTGCTGAGAACTTTACTTTAGACCTGTTGTTTGATAGTCTGGAAAGAATTACTGAATGTAAAAAAAGAAAAAGAAAAGACTCATGACTTTGACTTTGTTTAAAATGCCAGCCTAAAGTTGAATTTTGTCTTTCCCTTTCTTTTCTTTCCTTCCTTCCTTCCTCTTTTGCAGGTAACTAGGACTTCTACCTCAACCTGATGTGACCTATGCAAGGACAACATGGACCAACTTCTCTCAGCTCCCACTGACGGTGCTTGCCTCTATGGCTTAAGGGTCCCCCCCACCCCACCCCACCCCGCCGCCCCACTTCTCTTTTACTACTGGACTCAAACCTAAGTCATAAACGTAAAAACCAGAGGAAAAGAAAAAGCTACTGTGAATCTTAAGTTAAAATATATATTCAGACTGCAGAAGAAAATGCTTAGAAACGGCTTCCAGTTTGTACTGTTGATAGAGTTAGATATTTATATATTTTTAAATGTTTAAAACACACAACGCCCCCCCCCCCCCCCCTTGATAATTTTTTGGGTTCCACCTGAAGTTGTAGAACTGAAAGAAGGAAGGAGAAGAAGAAAAAAAAGAGGAAGGGAACTTTTAACAACAGAAACACCGTTTTCTCTGAAATAAAAAGACCGGCGCATCGGCAGAGATGTAACAGAGCTTCTCTTGGTGCTATTGACATCTGACAAACTCTGCCTCTCCAGTTCTGAACCATGGTGCTTTTTTTTTTTTTTTTGGCCTGGTGGAGGTGATCAACATGAAGTTTTGTGGTTTTATGTACATCACCTGGCTTCTTTTGTTCCTCCTGCTCCCATGGGACACACGCCAACCGACTTGTTCTTCTATTGAAATCAAGAAAGCAGTGGATGTGGGAGAAGGGAGGGGGAGAATGGCTCTTTCGAAAACTTTTATTTTTTAATGATTCTGACATTGGTGTAATTTATCACGCAAGCCTTGGTCAGCTGTCCCTCCCTCCCTCCCTCCCTTCCTTCTTTATAGCCTCTCCTGGTGGAATTCAGCTGTGGTGCTCGTCTCCGCCAGCGTTCAGACATGCTTCAGTGTTGCTTGGAAGCGTTCAGTGGTTGCTTGGAAGGGGGGTACTCTGCCTTAATTGTGTGAAAGCCAAAGGGTTGCATTAAAAAAAAAATTGAGGGGCTGAGTCGCTGGTGAAAAGAAATGGTATCTTCTGTGAATGATGGTTGGGTGGTTATTAAAATGATCCTTGCCATCCCGGGAGGTTGGTTGGTTGGTTTACTTTGGGCAATCGAGAATCAGGTTGTTGACTTGTCAAAAGTCTCATCGTTGCCATGCAGGCTGACTCCGTGAAGCTGTGAGTAGACTAGCTTCTGCCTTTGTTTTCCAAATCTGGGTGGGTTTTTTGTTTTTTGTTTTTTTGGTCTTGTGTGAAAGCCTTCCAGGGTCATTAGATCCCAGCCTCCATCAGTCCCAGGTGGCTAGCGGTCAAGGATGTTGTGATTTGCCATCATCTGGAGCAGGGGTCTCCAACCTTGGCAACTTTAGGACTTGTGGATTTCAACTCCCAGAATTCCTCAGCCAGCACATGCTGGCTGAGGAATTCTGGGAGTTGAAGTCCACAAGTCCTAAAGTTGCCAAGGTTGGAGACCCCTGATCTGGAGGGCCATGGGTTCTTGGCTGGTAATTAGGAAGGTTTTCTCTTTCTTTCTTTCTTTCTTCCTCTCCCTTTTTGTTTCGGGGTTTGGGATTGCATCTTCCGGGATTCATATCGTTTGAAAATTAATTCGTAAGAATTCACAAATTGGAAGATCATCCAACCAGCTAATTTGCCTTTTGTCCTTTACGCCTTCCCTTTGGGAATACCTAGTGAGCTTATTATGTATTTGCAGATCCCTAGGAAGTGATCTAGGAGCCAGATAGGAAGAGACTATTCCTATCTAGCTTTATCTTCTGCATACCACCTCCCTTGTTCAGAGGGAATTGCCTACATTTTATAAAGGCATAAGTCCTTTGATGTTGGCCTGACCGTTTCTCTGTCAAACTTGAGAAGTCAAGGCAGCTGAATCTTGCGTCAAGAACGGGCTGCCCTCAGGTTCGTCTGTCGAGTTGATTTGTTTGAAGTACAGTGTATTTTTTTAATTAGCAAGACTTTAATACTTGATTGAGAAGCAGCTTTGGGTTTTTGTTTTTGTTTTGTTTTATCGAATTGAACACGTGCTGGTTTTGATACATGGCATTTGCTTTTAAGGAAGCTTTTAATATTATTTACTTTCACGTTAGAGGAAACAACCACAACACTCAAAGTTAATTTTTTGTTATCATGCTGAGTATATTTTTTAAGAAAAAAAAATAGAAAGAAAGAAATCAAATCTGTGATTTGGGAGTTATCACTTTACAGAGGAAAATATAAGGCACACAGTTTGGGAAAAGCAACAAATATTTTATAGAAAATGACGGTGACTTCTCGTTTATTTTTGTATCAGACTGTTCATAGTAAAATAGGAAGAGGGATATGGTTTAAATTTTTTCAAGCATGTAAAAGCAAGTGTGAAAGGAAAGGAAAACTTTGGTGTAAACCTTTGAACAGAAAGGAGCAAGAATCGTGAGTAGAAATCCAAGTGATATGAAGAGCAAAGTAAAAACATGTCAGTGTTCCCATTCAATGAGAATCAATCAGTTGATCATATTACTAAACCCTAATATCTTTTTCAGACAACTTTAGAAAATACATGCATGCAGGCTTAAAGCTCTGGGTAACTCGACTACAGGATAATTCCATTTTTTTTTTTGCCTTTTTGGTTCCACAGTGCATATCCCTCTGGCTGTTTTAGACTACAGCTTCTCTTAATCTCAGCAAGCCTCACCAAAGTTCAGGAATGAAGTGAGAGCAGGTTAAGAACAACAGGCTGGGTGAGAGAAAAATGCTTTAGAAAGTTGAGCTCTTTCTGATGATATTGAAAGACATCCTAGGTTTTGTATAATTTCTGCATTTCTTCCCTTTGAGCCAAAAGAGGAGGGAATAAAAGGGGGGGAGGGGGATTGCCAAACACTATGCAGTTTCCTTTAGGAAGAAGAAGTTTTTTTTACACCTACGGTGTTGAAGGTTTTGAGACACTTGGCAACCTGGAACAAACACCACAAAACAATTCTTTAATAATAGGATGGTTATTTTTCCTAGCTCGCCATGAAGAAAGGAAGGAGATTGTAGGACAGGAAGAAGATTAGAAAAGGTGACCAAGTATTTGAGTCCCTAGATTTTAAGGCACAGGAATGTGGAGTTTGCTACCTTCCAGAGTTTCTCAATTTCAGCAGCGTGTAACTTTAAGATGTATGGACTTCAAGGCTTGCTGGGGAATTCTGGGAGTTGAAGTCCACACGTCTTAAAGTTGTGTTTGAGAAATATTGCACAAGGGGCATGTTCTGGCTGGGTATAGAGGAGACTTTTCACTCTTGAGGCAATCATTATAACTTGAAGCGTGTACAGCGTATTCACCTGCAGTCTTTTTAAAATCTCCCCCCTTTCTTGAGTTCTCTCTCTGTTGTGGTTGCAAGGGCAAGCTCCAGAGTGTGGCATTTTACCTGCTTGCTTTCTATTTTGCTTCCCCTATCTATCTTAGAAAGCCTAATAAATCCCCAGTTTTGTTGTTGTACTGCCTTCCCCCGAAAAGTTTAAATAAGGGGCCATGAATTGGGAACCTCTTCAGAATATATGTGAGCTACAGGATAACGCAGCATAAGGTTAATTTCTTTTTCTTTTCTTTTTTTTTAAAGAAAAATGAGTGTGCTGGTCAAAATACACATTCAATGAAATTGATTTTAGTAGAGCATAATTAGGCGGCTGTTTCTCTTTGGACAAGCACGATTACGCAAGAGGGGGCTATGAAGCTATCTTCCCCAAGCACTCTGCCTTATTCCACAATGAGCATCCGATTTCTTGTTGGTGCTGTTCAGGTGTAAGAAATGCATAATGCAAGAAGTTCGATTTATGAAGCTTAACTGTTGCGAAATCGTCTGTCCAGCTACATGATTATCCCACTATTTCTGAGGCCGAGATAAATCTCTATGGTGCTCCAATCAGTTCTTTGCACTACGGGGTATTGGGGAAACGAAACCTGTACCTTTTCCGATGTGGAGTTTGTCCTGGCGGAGAAGAAACTTAATGGCTAAGAAATCTTCGGAACATTTCTGGGTCAGTCAGGATGTTTAAGTGGAGTGAGCTAGTCATATATTCCTTCCTAGGCACTTCCTGCTTGCTGGGTTTTGTGGATATTCCCCCCCCCCCCCCCGCACGTATCCAATCTCAGCTGCAGCTAAAGAAAGAGACCAGATCTTACCTGTTAAGTATTTTTCAACCTATAATCTATCTGTCCTTAAATGCGCAGAAAATGAATTTTAAACCGATTAGAAAATCACAGCCTGTATTTCGTGCAATTACATTTTCAGGAAAACAAGCGCAAACACTCGACCTGACCCTATTTCAGCATAGGTTATGGTGCTATTAATCTGGGTGCTTTCTCAGGCCAGCCTGGGATCTGTTCTTATCCATGTTTCTTCTTAGATTCTTCCAAGCACAGGCACAGCTGATTTGTCACTGTTATAGATAATCTTGTTTGTTGTTTGTTCTAGTGTAAGGCTCTTGTCCTGGATTGATTAATGAAATGTGGCTTTATCAGTGCTCAATGTCTTGATGGCACCCCTTTCATCCGTATAATGGGAAGCGTGCAGTCTTGAAATATAACCATTTCATGTATTTTGCTTCCCCCTCGCCTTGCCTTTAAATATCTTGACTATCTTGCATCGTCTCTTTGGCCTGATATGTAAGCATTTTTTTAAATTTATGCTCAGAGCCCAAAATCAGTGAATGACATAATTGTCTACAATTGGGGGTTGGGGGGTTGGGAAGGGGATGTTGTGTAATTCATGTGTGCTATCACAGCAGCAAAAATCAGAGAAACTTGCATTCAAGGGACATATTGTTTGAAAATAAGAGAACTGAGGGGAGGGCATGTGTTCTCCCACGAGATACTATATATCCGTGATGGCGAACCTATGGCACGGGTGCCACAGGTGGCACGCGGAGCCATATTGGTGGGCACACGAGTGTTGCCCTAGCTCAGCTCCAGCATGCATGCGCGCACTGGCGAACTGATTTTCAGGCCTTCCAGTCCCACCAGAAATCGGGAAACTGGCTGTTTCCGGCCTCCGGAATGCCTCCAAGGGGATGGGGAAGGCTGCTTTTGCCCTCCCCAGGCTCTTAGAAAGCCTCTGGAGCCTGGGGAGGGGGAAAAACGGGCCTACCGGGCCCACCGTGCCATCGCGTGCCAAAAGCAGGGGTAAGTGTGGGGGGTCATGTGCCCATGTGCGGGGGGCGCGGGGCACATTGAATTATGAATGTGCGCACACGCACCCATGACCCCCCACGCTCTCTCCGCTTTTGGCACACGACGGCAAAAAGGTTAGCCATCACTGCTATATATGCAGGGACCTACAGATGATGGAGCAGACTTTCACTGCGGAATCTGATCCGATCTTTCCGATGCAGGAGGTTAAACATTAAGATTTCATCTCCAAAGTTTCTAAATTAGCTTGTATGGATCCTTAATATCCAGGGAGATCTTTTAAAAAATCTGCCCAAAGTTCACTGGAGTTGCAGTGTGTAATATCCAGTAATAGTTTGGGGATACGGGGAGAGTAACTCAGTTTAGGGGGACTCTCTGGATTCCAGGGTGGCAGCCTTTTCAAACTCCTGGTTCAAGCTGAAGCAGTCCCCTGTGCAAATTTCAGGGACTTAATGAGGGGATTTTCATATTATTTAATTCATTTTCTCCCATATGCTTCTCTCCTACCCCGTACATAGGTCATGCTGCAGTTTTTCAAAGATTACCCTTGCTAACTTTTAACTTTCTGGGATTTATTTTTTCTTTTTTTAAAAAAAAAATGAGGGGAAAAAAAGGTGGGTAAGACAAGTCTAGCTCGTATGGTGACTTGTGTCAGCGTTTTGCATTTTTGAGCCTTTTGGATATATTCTCTGCAGAATGGAACAGACGTCTGTGTTGGAGTTCAAGGGGAACTTCAGTCAATAATGGAAATTGCTGCTGCTCAGGAATTCATTTGTAAAATATTAAAAAAAAAATTATATAAAATCCATTTGTAAATGGATTGAAGAGAGTATCCATTTTCTTAAAAGGTGGCAATATGGGATGTTTTTTTCCTAGGGTCTAGGAATTGATTTGTATACATTAGCCCATGAACATGAAATTTATTTAAAGATTAAATTTTCCACTGTGGAAAATAGGACTACTAGATCTGAGCCGCAAAGAACCAGATGATAGCAAAGATGCAGAAATTTCTTTGCTGCCTTCTAGTGGCTGTTCAGAGCCTTGCAGTCCAGATCGGATAATCCTATTCCACCGTATCTTTGTCTCGTCTTGTTTTATAAACTTTGCTCCTTAAGTTTTATTTGCCATTCTTCCATAAAAATCACATAGAAAATTCTGGCATGTGTATATATGTATGTAATAATAAGCTTATCGATATATTTTCCACTCTTCCGATCTTTCCAGTTCTAGAATTTCCATTCTAATCTTCTCTTTGAATCTTCCCACACTTCACTTTGATTTGTAAATGAAAGAAAAATGGCTTTTGAAGTTTGTCTTTATATTAAAAATGTATGTATTTTAATACACTGTACTAAATGTGGTGCTTCCATTCATTTTAAAGTTGGCTTGGGATTTATTTCTTTTTTTTTATCCCAAACGCAGGTAGCTGTATTATGAATTGTTTGCCATGAAATACAGTTGTGGCCATGAGTTTGTGTGGCTCTAATTGCTAAGCAAATCTAACGAGGAAGACAGATCTAGCAATTATATAAACATAAAATATAAAAGTCTTCCACAGCCTTATGTGGCTTTTGACCGGGGTCAAATAATATCAGATAGCCATCATTGATATTCTCTGTTTCCCTGGGAATGATGGCATCAGCATGCTGAACTGGAGGAGGCTTTGCAGAAACTATAACGTAGAGAACCTTAGAGAACCTATGGGCCCTTTTATAACTTGTGGACTTCAACTCTCATGGCTGGCTCAGGAATTCTGGGAATTGAAGTCCGCAAGTCATAAAGGGCCCATAGTTGCCCACCTCTGCCTTAGAGCAAATAGGGTGAGCCTTTTGGGCTCGGTGTGTCAAAAATTCGTAAAATAACCCTCCTTGGCTCTGCTGGCGTGTAACACACATGCACAAATGGACAAAAGGGGTCTCTCTGGATCTCCTCTCCAGATCATTTGGAAGTTGCATGAGAAGACGTACATGGTTTATGGATACCTCAGAAGCTGTATGAGCGCAAGACCATTTCACGTGACTTGCAGAGGGTCTGGAGGCCTGGCATGTCACCTGTGACATGCGTGTCATTATTTATATCCCGCCCTTATTTTTTTTTATAAACAACTCAAGGTGGTGAGCATATCCAATACTCCTTCCTCCTATTTCCCCCACAACAGCAACCGTGTGAGGTAAGTCGAGCTGAGAGTGACTGATCCAAAGTCCAGCTTTCATGGCTAAGGCAGGACTGGAACTCACAATTTCCTAGTTTTTTGCTTGGTGCCTAAAAACATTTGCCATCACTGCCTTAGAACCATTCTAGCAAAAGGTAGGTGGAGAGTTCCCCTGCTTGCCCTGCACTTTTCACTCTAATGTCCAGATACCACTAATTTTACAAATGATGGTAATGGAAAAAATTTCCTCCTTCGCTTCAGGTGCCGAGTCCTGTCAGAATCAGCTAACATGGCCAATATTGACAGTCTGGGGGATTTGGTTTCTAACATTTGGCAAGCATCAGGTTTGCTCACCCTTAAATTTTGACTCCTTGTCATTTATTTCAATGACAATTTCCCAAAGACTGCACATGGGATTGAGGTTAAATGTTGGGGGCATTAAAATTCTTTTAATGTAGGCAGTTTTTCCGATCTACAAATATGGCTCTGCTCCAAATATTACTTTGGGGGGAGGGGCGCACTCTCAAAATGTCAGAGAAATGTGTTTTATCCCGAGAATAGGTAGTTAAGTAAATAATTGGAAGAGTTTACAGAAAGCATGAACCATGCTTTATAAACCACACAGCCTACTACATCACAAAGAAGCAAACTGGTTTTGACGTAATGTGTTTTGTTGCCAACTTGGACAGGTGTTTCTGGCTTGACCACTTGGTTGATAAGACTGGACAACCACTTGTCAGAAATGGTATAGGGCTGTGATGGCGAATGTGAAGCCATATTGGTGGGCACGTGAGCTCAGCTTTCGGGCTTCTGGGTCCACTGGAAGTCAGCAAACAGGCCATTTCTGGCCTCCGGAGGGCCTTGGGGGAGGAGGGGAGGCTGTTTTTGCCCTCCCCAGGCTCCTAGAAAGGCTCTGGAGCCTAGAGAGGGCGAAAAACGGGCCTACTGGGCCCACTGTGCCATCGCATGCCAAAAGCGGAGGAAGCGTGGAGGGGTTGCATACACATGCATGGGGGCGAGGCACATAGAATTATGGGTGTGGGCACAGGCATGTGCGACCCCCCCGGCACTCCCCCCACTTTTGGCAAGCGATGGCAAAAAGGCTATCCATCGCTGGTATAGGGTCTCCTGCTTGAGCAGGGGGTTGGACTAGATGACCTACCAGGTCTCTTTCCAACTCTTATTCTGTATAAGGTCCTGACAGATTACATCCCAGAGTTCTGAAGGGGCTGGCAGATGTTCTCTCAGAACCATTGTACCATATCTTTCCATTACAACATTTCTGATCCAATTCTTCAGTGTGCCTAGGGTGCCATTCACTAGACGCAAGCAAATATTTCTTTCCTAAATATTTACCTATCCTGAAGGACAAGTAGATAAGTCACTAAATAAAGGTTTGCTGAAAACCCAACACACCTACTTGATAACAAATACTTTTTTAACATTAGTGGCAGAGGAGCAGAAAATAAAAGCAGGTAAATAAGGCAAAATAACTAAATCCATCAATGGAAAAGTAATTGCTTTTTTATTATACAGAGATGGAATGGTAGGGGAAGAGGAGGGCGATTTGAGGGTACAGTACATCTTGAATTTCTAAAGGCTCTCAACCCTTTTCTAAATAACCACAGGCATTCTATCCGAGAAGCAGTTTCCCCATTTTCTTGATAAAAATTAAGAAAACTTTCAAAATGCCTGACGAAATTTCACAGCAGGTTTTAAAATACATTCAGCTGCCAGTTCCCAAAGTTGGACAGGAAAGATACTGGAAGAAGCAACGGAAAGACTGAGTAACGTCAAGAACGCGGCGGATAAAAGGAGAACGTTTACAAACACCAGACAATTCAGGAGTGCATCTTCACGGCTGCTATGAACCACTACACTTCTCACCCAGAACGTAAACACCAAGCATGTAAGATTGAAAAGAGTCTCTTCATTTTCCTTTTAATTCGTGCGGGAAATAATTACTATTGACTGTAAGAGCTGCCAATTATGCTAAATGTGATATTTGCCGCATCATAAGGCTGAAAATCAGTTGAATCTTATCGTTCCAGATCAGCAAGCCGGGACCCTATCTGTTTTGAGCACTGATTTAACATCGACACCCTTATGTTCAAAGAGGCAGAGAGCTTGCTGTGTCCATTTGTCAGCCAGTCTTTCCACTTAAAACACTTCACATCTAGAAGTTAAGGACTGCCAGCCTATCCATTTTGCGTCTGGGAGAAATCGTTGGCCTTGGTAAGCTTCATGATTGATTGCAATAACTCCTGAAGAGACAGATACCGTATCTTCTGTTCTTCTGTTCAGACTTAAATGTTTAATTAGACCCAACGCAGGGAGATGGTAGGAAGACTAGTCTGACATACAGTAGTGGCCGAAATTGTGGAAACCTTTTGGGAAAAGTGTATTTTCTAAAACTAGCTAATACCACTTTTTTTTTCCGAATAGTACCATAAAATTATATATCCATGGAAAGATAATTTAATCAAGAATGTAATGCAATAACTTTTATGATGGATTTGCTATTAGAATAGCAGTTAGAGTATAAAGAAAAGGGAAACGCATAGAAAAGCCGAGACACACAAAAATTATGTCAGTTAATACTTAGTTGGGTAACCTTTAGCATGAATTACGGCCTTACGAGGTCTTCCCATGGAGTGAACCAAGCCTTTTAGTTCTCCAGCTGTTATAATGTGAAACCAAGATTGAATGATTGCTTCTATTAACTGGGTTTTATTGCTGGGTCGCTTCTGACTAACAAATTTCTTTAGTCAGCTCCATAGATTTTCAATTGGGTTAAGGTCTGGGCTATTCCCAGGCCATTCCAGCAGTGGAATATAATTATCTTGAAACTCCAAAAAAAAAAAAGTGGTGTTATTAGCCATCAAACCTCAAAAATACACTTTTCCCACAATTTTGGCCACTACTGTAAGTTTGGGAGGATTTGGGAGTGTGAGCACTGCAGAGCTGGGGTACCTATTAAATTCATCTCTGCCGATGGACAAGACATTCTGCCATCTGTCACTCCAACCTCACTGCCTTACCAAAGGGGATTGAAAAGAGAATTAAAATCGAGGCCTTCTTCCAAATGGGACGCTCCCTTTCCCCATTTCCTTTTATTTTTTTACAAGTGTACTTGCTCTGAGCACCTGTATACAACAGAGGCAGAACTGATTCAATTAACCCAACTGCAAAACTGATCCTCCTTATCAATCAATCTTCATTGTAGCTGTAGCTATCAGTAGTAGCAAAACTTGAGATCACAAAGCAGCAGAAGACATAACAGTATGTGTGGACAGTGTGGGTGGGGTTTTTTGTTTTTGTTTTTTAAAGAAACAGATTCCCTTTCCCCTCCCTTAAGTTCGTAAAAAAAAAAAATAGAATTGACTCTGTCGACATTTCAGCAGTGGAGTTCCTGTGTTCGCCTCATGTGGATTAAAGTTTCCGTGCCCCCAGCTGGAAACGGGCTTCCTCTGAGATGCCATATTGCTCCAAGGGGTCCTGCATCCAAAGAAGGAAGAAGGTGGAAGGTTAACAGTTTGTTCCATCAAGTTATTTGTGTTCTCTTCTATGCTGGTTAAAACGGCCAGCTACCTACGTTCGCCTGGCATATGTTCCACTGAGGTCATCTGTATCTCCTTCCAAGTTAGCAGATGCATTGGCTTGGTGGTGAACAATGTGACACGTTGCCTTTTGCTCCTGTTCCTCATCTGAGAATCGTAACTCAAGACTTTAAACGTTAGATGCGTCTAAGGTTTCAGCTTGATTTATCCCCGGTCTCTTGAAATCACATTTTCCCCGAGGAGGTATGCAATTGTATCTGTAACTCACATGAGAATAGGAGCAGAAAGCTATTCATGACTTTCCCTGTCTCGCTTCAATCGCTATCGTCTTATCTAACTAGTAAATGTCATCAAATGCCTTCAGAAATGAAGCTGTCCTATATTGCCCAATCTAAGAGGAAGCACTCCTCAAACAGCCTCACAAACCTAATTCAAGCCAGTCATGAATTTATCCTTGCAATGGAGATAAGCCAATTTTATTAGGTAAAGGTAAAGGTTCCCTTCGCACTTATGCAGACTAATATACAGATGTGTTAGAAAGCAGAGTCTCAGTTACAGATCATGGATCCTCCAGGAGGGTAATGATGCAAGACATACACCTAGAGCCGTGGTGGCACAGTAGTAAGAATGCAGTAAAGGTAAATGTTTCCCTTGCGCATATGTGCTAGTCGTTCCTGACTCTAGGGGGCGGTGCTCATCTCCGTTTCAAAGCCGAAGAGCCAGCGCTGTCCGAAGACGTCTCCGTGGTCATGTGGCCGGCATGACTAGATGCCAAAGGCGCACGGAAGGCTGTTACCTTCCCACCAAAGGTGGTCCCTATTTTTCTACTTGCATTTTTTATGTGCTTTCAAACTGCTAGGTTGGCAGAAGCTGGGACAAGTCACGGGAGCTCACCCCGTTACGCGGCACTAGGGATTCGAACCGCCGAACTGCCGACCTTTCGATCGACAAGCTCAGCATCTTAGCCACTGAGCCACCGTGTCCCTTTTTGATTCGCTAAGCCATAATTGGCTGAGTTCACACCAGCACAGAATCCCGCACCATGATTTACAAACAAGAACTGCATTCACACAACATGCCCAGAATTAAAATAATCCATAGTGAACTTGGTAGGAAGTGTGTAAAATTCTGGTTGGTGCGTACATCTCAAAAGGCCTGTAAATACTCTTTAGCAATCAGGATGCTCTGGAATAAGAATTGTCATTTGTAGCCACTGGCTTACCTTCCCGGTCATCTTCTGGATCTCATTCCGATAAAAGATCAAGCTGCTTCTCATGAATTCATAACTGTAGATCAAAGAAGAACAGGTGAACTGAAAGTATTGGCCTAAGGTTTGTTTGGATGCAACTGATGGGATAGATCAGGGGTCTCCAACCTTGGCCACTTTAAGACTTGTGGACTTCAATTCCCAGAATTCCTCAGCCAGCAAAGCTGGCTGAGGAATTCTGGGAGTTGAAGTCCACAAGTCTTGAAAGTGGCCAAGGTTGGAGACCCCTGGGATAGATAGACCATTTTGCTCTCTGATGGTCACTTAAGAAAGAAATGCCACCCAGGAGAGGTGAGCCTATTTTCTCCCTTGTTTTTCCAAAGCAGTCCCAATGTAGGCAGCAAATGTTTTTAAGGCAACATAGTTTATTTAGTTCCTATTAATAAATCTGTTGCAGGTGCCAAAGAAAAATTAAAGTAAATCAGGTAACAATATTGTCACTGCCTTCAGGCTTGCCTTTAATGGGTACTCTCCAAATAGCTAAAACAAAGGGAAATAAATAAGATTTATCCACCTTCAGTTAACGAGATGAGCTCACCTGGCCTTGCGAAGGACCTCAATCCATTCCTGGCACTGCTCTTCTGTATCACATTCAAAGTAGTATTTCCTCTCTGGCTCTTCAAGGAAGCCTAGAAAAACAAGCCCACAAAACAGTCATCCTGACTGCTCCTGTTGCTTCAACTCGACTTTCCTGGAACAGGGAAAGTATGTTTATGGACTCCGTTGGTTAAAGAATTTCAACTGGGGGGGGGGGGGGGTCCAGGAAGAGAGCCTTCTTGCAGTATATATATATTATACTAGCTGGATACCTGTGCTTTGCTACGAAACTATGTGATGTGGCTTGATAAATCGACACAGTTTGAAAATTAATGAGTAGTTACAATTGGCTTCTCCTTTCCCCTTCTCTCCTTCACCCTTGCCCCACAGAACTGTCTCCTATTCTATTCCCCTTCTCTCCCTCAGGCTTGCCCCACAGAAGGCTCCCCTATCCTATCGCCTTCTCGCCCTCAGGCTTGCCACACAGAAGCCTCCCCTATCCTATCCCCTGGTTGCTGCTGTGAAAGTAAAACTGAAACTGAAACTCCTCTCCTCTGCTTGTGTTTTTGCATTTGGAACAGATTTCTTTTGAGGTGGGGAGGGGGAGTAGAACTCCTTAGCATCAGAGGGCTGTTTGGAAAGTGAAACGGTATTTGCAAGGAAGAGACAGGAAGGAGCCTGGCCCTGGCTTAACTCAAGTGTTCTGTATTAAAGCTGCTTCCTGCTGTGAAAGTAAAACTGAAAGTGAAACTCCTTTCCTCTGCTTGTGTTTTGCATTTGGAACAAATTTCTTTTTAGGTGGGGAGGGGGATTAGAACTCCTTAGCATCAGAGTGTGTTAATAATAATATAGGAAACACTAATGCTCTGATGGTCATTTCGAAAAATCCTTAGTGAGCACCTAGAAGCCAAGAGGAACATACGTGGCAAATTTCAAGTTTGTAGGCTTTACAGTTCTGGAGATTTCATGATTATGGCATGAGTGGTTTTCGCATATATATATATGTGAAATATATATATATATATATATATATATATATATATATATATATATATATATATGGATTCCTTGTAGTCACCTGGTGATCAACACTCTTTCTGAGGGTCGTTGAGGCAACTTGGAGGTTTATGTGTCCTCAGGATCAACTGAATAGTGCAAATGGGTGTGGGAAATAGTGCAAATGGGTATGCATAAATAACTGCATAAATAGGGAAAGCAGCTGCCAGTCAGAGCCAGAAAACCTAGACTGATGTAATCAGTGACATTGTTATTTTGTCAATATTAAAATATAAGGCTGCCAATTTGCTGGGGGGGGGGGGGGATTTGCTCCTGACACAAACATCCCAACAACTCTTTCTAAAGCACTTACTGATGGAAAAGACATTTTCTTCTTCTTTGCTAATCTTGCAGCGCTCCAACAATAAAGCACCAATGGGCTGAGGAGAGAGAAAGAATCAGAACTGCTTTTCAGTTAAGATGGACATGTTTATAGGTAGTCCTTGATTTATAACCACAATGGAGCCCAAAATTCTGAACATCAGTCATTATGCTTGTAGGATGAAGCACCACATTACTGGACTCAATTTTAAAACTGTTTCTAGGATGGCTGTAAAGTAAGTCACAGGGGACATTAAGTGAACCCGCATAGTGGTTAAGCAAACCATATGGTGTTAAGTGAATCCAGAATATCTCATGGGCTTTTATTGTAATTTTCTGCCAGAAAATGGCAAAAAACATCGCAAATCACAAATCACGTGACCAGAGAACACTACAACCACACCCTCACACACAAAATCCTCAGAATTGGCCTAGGTTGAACTTAAAAACACATTCCAACTCTTAGTTTTATTACAGGAGTAGGCAACTTATTGTTCCAGATATATTGGATGGTCTGATTTTCATTAGTCTCAGAAAGCAGGGCCAATAATTCAATTATAGCTGAGGGGCCACAGATTCCTTCATCCCAGTTGATGGCCAAATAAGGCCAGAAAATTTTTTTTAGTGATCACCCAATAAAATATCACCTTAACTACTGTACATACAGTACATCAGTTGCACCTTAGGCCTAGGTGCAACTAAGGTGCAATTCATATCACGTTTCAACACAGTTGCTAACTACTGTTACCTCAGCCTCATCTGTTCGGAAGTAAAAGAGAAAATTGACCACTAATTTCACCAGGCGTTTCTTCAAGGCTGCAAAGAGAAAAGAAACACAACGAACAGTTTTTTATTTTTATTTACTTATTTATTCGATTTCTATGGCTGCCCAACACTACCAAGTGACTTTGGGCAGCCATAATTTGACAGCTGAGTTGTCAGCAGGAAACCTGTAAGCAGCCCCTGAGTTTGGAATAGCAGAGCTCAGCATCTGCTACATCCCAGCAGGTCCACACTGTGCACCTGAGACCAGTTGTAATCAAAGGATGCTCAATCTTTTTTCCTACACGCATAGGTAGCACATTAATGCAACCTTTAGCTTCAGCGTATCCACAATATTCCCTACCAGTGTCAGTTAATGGTAAAGAGTGGTTAGAATAGTAGTTTATGACCAGCAGAACTGCCTTCTAATCCTCATTAAATGATCTGGTACTACTCACTCCTCCTTTGGCCTCATTTGTCTTATCAGAGGAGTATCAAGAAGCGTGTTGGCTGACGTATATGTCAACCTGAGTTTCTTGGAGGAAGGATGTCATGTGAATTAAAAGCTTTTTACCCTCAAAAGTTGCCTTAAGAATATTTAGCCACCTAATGAAATCAATACCACTCGATACTATAATAAATGGGCCCATTCTGTCCTGTAGATTCAGAATGCCTTAGAACTGGGTTTTTTCCCCTGCACTTTAATAATTCTCTTTCTGGAGACTCGCATTAAGTCTCCAGGAGCCTGGTTTAGCTCAGCAGACTAAAAGCATAGTGATTTAAACCAGCTGTCTGCAATTACTGTAAAGTTCGAATCTCACCAGGCTCAGGGTTGACTCAGCCTTCCATCCTTTCTAAGGTAGGTAAAATGAGGACCCAGATTGTGGGGGCAATAAGCTGACTTTGTATAAATATACAAAAGTATGAAGGCTATTGCTTAACGCATTGTAAGCCGCCCTGAGTCTCCGGAGAAGGGCGGCATATAAATCGAATTTTAAAAAAAAATAAGAAAGTTAAATCTGGAGAAGTAAAAAACAGGCATTAAAAATCATTAAAATCAAATATGTGTTATCATACTGGGCGTGAGGAATTACAATCGAATATAACTGGGGGGGGAATATCATAAGATTTAGAAAGGGGTTATTGTATGGTTTTGGTAAACCATACAAGTAGTGCTAAAAAGAAGTCTAGTTATTAATCCCCGATGCAATAATGCTGTATTTATACATGCATATGAATAAGCAAAATAGCCAAACTGTTCACTTAAACAGAATGGCTTTAGTTCACAGTGGCACAGCACGTTACCAATTGTCATGTACAGTACTGACATCATCCAGTAAGTGAACAGCGAAGTTAATTCTCCCAAGTGCAGCACCTTCTGAAATCAGGACAGCCAAAGTACCCCTGAGGTATGACCTAAACAAACCTCAGAGTTGACCGCCGCATTATGATGGGGAGAATCTCCCAAGTCACCCCTCAAGAACTGAGCAGGATAGGAAGCAGGAAATGGAAATATCAGGGAAAGGTATGGCGTAGATCACCCTGCTTTGACAGATGGGCCTTCCGAATACAGAGATATGTGCATCTATATCTATAGTTACCGTATTTTTCGGAGTATAAGACACACCTACCTTTTTTGGTGAGGAAAAGAAGAAAAAGAAATCTGCCTCTGCTTCTGCCTCTGAGCAATTTTGCCTTCTTGCAGCAAAAAAAATCTGCTCCAGCAATTTACCTCTTTGCAGCAAGCAGCAGAGCCCTGTGCAAAACAGCTGAGAGCAAATCAGCTGAGAGTCGGGAGGCCGATCCAATCAACTTGTGCTAATTAGGCTGTGCTGAAGCTGAAAGGAGCTGTTTTTTTCTTACTGTTTGCTTGCAAGGAGGTAACTACTGCGAGGCAGAGGCCAAAGGGTGGGGGCCAGTGGGTGGGCGTGGCTACATTCAGTGTCTAAGACGCACCTAAATTTTCACCCCCTTTTAGGGGGGGAAAAGGTGCATCTTATACTCCGAAAAATATGGTATATTAAAAAAATTACGATAAAACGCAGCCATATTAAGGAAGGAGACTTTAATACATTTGGTTTAAGAAAGTATTTTTAAATGAATTACGTTAGAAGTAGCTTGTCAGTCAGTTGTAGCGAAAACTACCCAGTATCTTGTGGCACCTTTAAGCTGAACTACAGGTAGTCCTCAACTTACAACAGTTATGACACCCAACTGATGACACCCAGCTGTACATCTCCACCCCAGGCCACCCCAATGATGCCCTCGAAGTGATGTCCCAGTGCCTGGAAGCCGTGCGGATCTGGATGGGGAGAAACAAACTCAAGCTCAACCCGTCCAAGACGGAGTGGCTGTGGTTCCCGGCATCCCGATATAGTCAGTTGACTCCATCACTGACTATCGGGGGCGAGTCTTTGGCCCCCGCAGAAAGGGCTCGCAATCTGGGAGTCCTCCTGGATAGGCAGCTGTCTTTGGAGGAACATCTGACGGCTGTAGCCAGGGGGACCTTTTGTCAGGTTCACCTGATTCGCCAGTTGCGGCCCTTTCTTGATCGGGATTCCCTGTGCACAGTCACTCACGCCCTTGTCACCTCTCGCCTAGACTATTGTAATGCTCTCTACATGGAGCTCCCCTTGAAGAGCACCCGGAGGCTCCAACTGGTCCAGAATGCGGCCGCGCGGGTAGTGACGGGAGCAGCGTGGCGCTCCCACATAACACCGCTCCTGCGCGAGCTGCAGTGGCTCCCAGTGGTCTTCCGGGTGCGCTTCAAGGTGTTGGTGATCACCTTTAAAGCGCTCCATGGCATAGGGCCTAGTTATCTCCGAGACCGCCTACTGTCACCGATGACCTCCCATCGACCCGTGCGCTCCCACAGAGAGGGCCTCCTCAGGGTGCCATCAGCCAAACAATGTAGGCTGGTGACCCCCAGGGGGAGAGCCTTCTCTGTGGGGGCACCCACCCTCTGGAACCAGTTGCCCCCGGAGATTAGGAGAATTCATGACCTCAGTGCCTTCCGCCGTGCTCTAAAAACACATTTTTTCCAACAAGCCGGGCTGGCTTAAGAAGAAATTTTAAACATTTGAATATTTTAATTGGTCTGTGAGTTTTAAATTTTGTAGCCAAATTATATATATTTTAATTGTCTTAATATTTATATTTCATGTTTTTTATTTCTGGCTGTACACTGCCCTGAGTCCTCAGGGAGAAGGGCGGTATAGAAATTGGAAATAAATAAATAAATAAATAAATAAATAAATAAATAAATAAATAAATAAAGTTCATTTTAGTGACCATTCGAAGTTACAACGGCACTGGAAAAAGTGACTTATGACCATTTTTCACTCACTTATGACCATGGCAGCATCTGTGTGATTTACACACAGATGCTTGATAACTAAACTCCCATTTATGACGGTCGCAGTGTCCCAGAGTCATGCGATCCCTTTTTACGATCTTCTGACAAGGAAAGTCAGCGGGGAAACCTGATTCACTGAACAACCGTGTGACTATTTTAAAGAACTGCCGTGATTCACTTAACAAATGCGGGGAGAAAAGTCGTAAAAGGGAGCAAAATTCACAGTGGCACAGCATGTTACCAATTGTCACGCACTGTGCCGATTAACACATTTCTCACTTTAGCCACATAAATTTTGGGCTCCGTTGCAATCGTAAGTTGAGGACCGCCTGTATTTTACTACAAATTTATTAGTTTTGGGGACCAGGAGGCACTAGGCCGAAAGCAAATCAAAATAAATATATAAAGTGTAAACATAAAATGGGTACATGAACCAGAGTCGTGAAAATGAACAATTATGGAAGACGAAAACTGCATAGAGGCTGGAACTGAGGACTAGTAACCACAGGGCTGATAAAAACCCACTCAAGGGTCTAATCCAGGGGTCTCCAACCTTGGCAACTTTAAGCCTAGAGGACTTCAACCCCCAGAATTCCCCAGCCAGCAAAGCTGGCTGGGGAATTCTGGGAGTTGAAGTCTTCCAGGCTTAAAGTTGGAGACCCCTGGTCTAGTCCTCAGGGATGGCAGTTATGCCAGAGAGGCCCTTGAACGTCTCGCTTCCTTTATTTCCAGCGCCCTCCGATGACGCAATTAGCCTCCCGGGTCTCGTGTCGTCACATCCCCCTTCCCTTTCGCGCCGTGACGTCACTGCCCCTTCTCCTTACCGCTTCCTTTCTTGGGGGCGCGCATGAGAACCTCCGCCGCCTTTTCGGCCGGTTGCCGGGAGAGCGACAGCAGCTCCCGTTCGTTGTACCGCATCGCTTCCACCGCTGCCCGGCCCCGCCCCCTCCGCCCTGTCGGATCTATGGCCTCTTCCCTCTTACTTCCGCCATGGCTTTCTCACGAACCGGACTTGCCCTTCCGTAACACTTCCGGGTCCGATTCCCACCGTCCTCACGGCAAAGCGATCTCTCTCTCTGATCCTTTTCCATTCCTAGAGCGGACCCTGGGAAGGTTCCCATCTTCTTCGGCCCTCCCCCTTGATATACATCCGGGAGAATATCCGGGCAGACGGTGATCTAATCCGGAAGTGAAAGCTCATGAAGCGCTTTTGGCCTAGTTAGTACTTCCAGCGGTAACAAGGCGACGTAGTAAAGAAGGCCTTGGTCGTTCAGGCGATTCGGTGCCCCTCGGCGGCTGATGAGGCGAGAGGGAGTCGAAACGGCACGGGTGAGGCAGAGTGCCAGCGTTGAGATAAGGGCAGAGCTCAGAGGCCATGATGGGGAATTAAACCGGGGATGAGAAACATGCGGGAGGGTATAACTTAACGGTAACAGAATTGGAAGGGACCTTGGAGGTCATCTAGTCCAACCTAGTGTAACCATAATGCTCACGCAGGAGACCTGTACTAGGGATTCGAACCGCCGAACTGCCGACCTTTCTGATCGACAAGCTCAGTGTCTTAGCCAGGTTTAGCTAGATGGTGGTGAGAGTGGAGTTGGAGCAGCAGGACTGATGGGAGGAGAAAACAGGACCCCCAAACTTAGTGAGGCTCAGCCAGTCGTGGGAATGGGGGCAAGAGAGGAAATGCCCTGCTTTGGAGGAACCTGCATTCCCTTGTACAAAGCTTGTACAGGTAGTCCTCGACTTACAACGCTTCATTTAGTGACCATTCAAAGTTACAAACGCTCTGAAAAAAGCGACTTAGGACCAGTTTTCCCACTTAACAACCATTGCAGCATCACCGTGGTCACGTGATCAAAATCCAGACGCTTGGCAACCGATTCCTATTTATAACGGGTTGCTGTGTCCCGGGGTCACGTGATCATCTTTTGTATCCTTCTGACAAGCCAAGTCAATGGGGAAGCCGTTGATTCACTTAACCACTGGGTTACTAACTTAACAACTTCAGTGATTTGCTTAACAACCCGGGCAAGAAAAGTTGTAAATTAGAGCAAAACTCACTTAACAAATGTCTGGATTAGCCACTGAAATTTTGGACTCAATTATGGTCATAAATTGAGGATTATCTGTAATGATGGAAAAGGGGGGGGGGGGAGGGATAATGAATGACAGTTAGTAGGGCGAGGAGTTGGAAACACTGGAGCCAGAGTGGAAAGGAGCATTATTGCATGGCAGGAAAAAAGGGGCCGGGATGATTGTAGATGGAGCAGAGGCTATAAAAAGATAAAAGGAGTTAAGAAGATGGAGAAAGGACAGCTTTTTCATCTTAGAGACCGATTGTAGTCATAAATGGAAGTGAGTATTTGTGTTCCAGGGTAATGTTGCACAATCCAATCTGGGTCAGTCACTGGGACCAGAGGTTTTGTCTTTGGAGCTTTCGAACTTGTGCTGGAGCCCATCTTCAGACAAAACCCAGTGACCGACCCAGATTGGACCCTGCAACAGGTTGTAGTGTGTAGTGTGTGAATTTGGAGTTCGTTTCCCTACAGCAGGGGTGTTAAACTCCAGGCCCGGGGGCCAGATCGGGCCCGCATGGTACTTAGATCTGGCCTGCGGGGCCGCCCTGGAAACAGAAAGGGCTCCCAGGCTCTGTTTTTGGCTGCCACAGCCTCCTGCAACCCTCTGCCAGCGAAAACGGAGCCTGGGAGCCCATTCTCTCTGGCAGAGCGCTTGGGCCACCACAGGTGCCCCAAACACGAGTGACATCAAGCTGGCCGTGCCCACCCACAGCCCCGAGGACAAACATAACCCTGATGCGGCCCTCAATGAAATCAAGTTTGACATCCCTGCCCTACAGGCTATTGAAGTTGGCTAGTGCAGCATTTTTCTTTTGTGCTCTTGATTCTGAATATAATGGTTATTAATTGGATTATTCATTATATATGGATTCATTATAGTCACCACCGCCAAAAGACTTGCCTTCTCACTTATGTTAAAGCTCCTCAGATGTCATGTTAATGTTCTAGTGAAATATCATTGTTTTTGTTTTAAGATGACTACATTCCACTCTATTAGGAAACCTTGTTATTAAAATTGGTTTTTAGTTTTTATGGTTTCTGCCTTTCCGTTTGTCTAAACAATTAAAGTTTCTTGTAACAATTGAAATGGATGGCTCAGCGTTAAGGTGCTGGTCTTGTTAGCTAGAAAGCAGACAGCCCAGGTTCGAGACCCAAGTGTCACGCAACAGGGTGAATTCCCGTTTTTGCCCCAGCTCTTGCCAACCCAGCAATTTGAAAGCATATAAGTAGATAAATAGGTACCACTTCGGTGTGCAGGTATCAGTGCTCCATGATGTCATGCTGACCACATGACTGGACAGTGCTGGTTCAATGGCCTTGAAATGGAAATGTGCACCACCCCCTAAAGTTGACTACAACTAGCAGAGTAAAATCTGCAGGGATTGCTTTTTATAACAATTGAGATACAATTGCTTACTCTCGCATGATTTTACCTCTTTTAATTTTTCTGCAGATTTTTCCGTGTTTTCTCAGGCTATATTAAGACCAAGACCATTTAGGCAGTACCTGAATCTAAAGTGACTTTGGGCAGATCACAGGGTAAACCACAATATAGATAGTCCTTCGCTTATCACCATTCAAGTACACCAACTTAATTTTCTCCTCTCTTTCTCTGTCTCTGATTCCCAGCATTTTGAAGCACAAAGACTTCAGTCATGGATTTTCAGCACCGTCCAGGTGGAAAAACCGGGAGTGGAGGTGTTGCCTCAGCCTCAGAAAGCAACAGGGACCGCAGAGAGAGGCTGAGGCAACTAGCCTTGGAAACAATAGATATCAATAAGGTGAGCTTCTACTTTTTTGTTGTGTGGTGAATAAGAAGTATAACGTAATGATGAAATAAAGGACCGATTAATCTATTGGCCCATAGTCACCATCATTCAACTGTTAAGGTGTTACACTCAGGCTAAGAAGACCAGGTGCAAGTCCATCCTCTGCCACAAGAGTCCACTGCATGACTTTTGCCCTACACTCTCAATCTCACCAGCTGTTTGCAAGGATCAAATTAAGGGGGAAAAGTGTGGTGCATGCCCCAATGAACTCCTGAAGGAAAAGCAGTATGTACACTTAATAAAGGATGGCCTGCTTAAGACAGAACACATATTTTTCAACAGCCTAGTTTAAATCTCAAATCTGAAAAATGGCATTCATACCTCAAACATTCAACGCAGTAGTGGGTTGCAAATCCCATTGCTACTGATTCGCTTGGCGCGCATGCGCTCGCTTGTGGACACGCAGCATTTCTGTGCATGCGCAAAAGTGTCCGGGTGGGTGGGCGGAGCCTCCCGCCGTGCCGCTACCGGTTCGCCCGATCCAGGGCGAACCGGTAGCAACCCACCACTGATTCAAGGCTTGCCTCTTCCATCAAAACTGCTCTGAACTACATTGATCCAAAGTGTCTTTTTTGGGGTACCCAGAATTCCTCAGATACAGCATTTTGAGGCAACAAAAATACCATAAAAGCAACTCGGATGTAAAAAAAATTACATGCGGGAAGAAGTCACAATTGGGGCACTAGATTTTATTTCACTTCCAGAAATCATCTGTAGTGGTCAGTTTGGTTTGGTTTTGTGCCTTTAAATCAGCATTGATTTCTGGTGACTCCCTGGACAAGTTTCTGCAATTTCCTTGGGGGGGAAAATGTGGAAGTGGTTTGCCATTGTCATCTTATCAGCGTTGAGAGAAAATAACTAGTTCAAGGTCAACTAATGGCCTTTCTGCCCAGGGCAGGAGTAATACTTATGGTGTCCTGGTTCCTAACCTGGAACCTTAACCATTTCACTAAACTGGCTGTCTCACATATAGAATAGAATTCTTTATTGGCCAAGTGTGATTGAACACACAAGGAATTTATCTTTGGTGCATAAGCTCTCAGTGTACATAAAAAGAAAGATACATTAGTTAAGAATCATAAGGTACAACACTTAATGATAGTCATAGGGTACAAATAAGCAATCAAATATTAGGAAACAATATAAATCATAAGGATACAACAACAAGTTACAGTCATAAGTGGGAGGAAATGGGTGATAGGAATGATGAGAAGATTAATAGTAATAGTAATGCAGACTTAGTGAATAGTTTGCCAATGTTGAGGGAATTATTTGTTTCGAGAGTGATGGCGTTCGGGGAAAAATTGTTCTTGTGTCTAGTTGTTCTGGTGTGCAGTGCTCTATAGCGTCGTTTTGAGGGTAGGAGTTGAAACAGTTTCTGTCCAGGATGCGAGGGGTCTATAAATATTTTCACAGCCCTCTTTTTGACTCTTGCAGTATACAGGTCCTCCATGGAAGGCAGGTTGGTGGCAATTGTTTTTTCTGCAGTTCTAATTATCCTCTGAAGTCTGTGTCTGTCTTGTTGGGTTGCAGAACCAAACCAGAAAGTTACAGAGGTGCAGATGACAGACTCAATAATTCCTCTGTAGAACTGTATCAGCAGCTCCTTGGGCAGTTTGAACTTCCTGAGTTGGCGCAGAAAGAATATATAGCTTGTGTGAACTCTACATCCTGGCTGTGGTACATGTGTACTTTCTATAGTGCCTGAACTGAGATTTAATCCTTATTTTTGTTCCCAACAGGATCCCTATTTTATGAAAAATCACTTGGGGTCTTATGAATGCAAACTTTGTCTGACGCTGCACAACAATGAGGTGAGAACTTATTTTTGCAAATGCACTTTGTCTGCTAAGGAATGGTGTAAAATAGCAATAAGTTATTGTAAATGCCCCAACCCCAGCACAAGTATTTCTGGAAGAATTGAATCTTACTTACAGTCTTTCTAACACTCTAAAACCTGCTGATTGGTTTAATTATTGATATTGTTTTATTTGGCTGTGCTAATTCTTTCTTTATTTATTTATTTATATCCCACCTTTACTATTTTTGCAAACAACCTGAGATGGAAAAAAATATCCTACACATCTTCCTCCTCCTATTTTCTTTATAACAACAACCCTGTGAGGTGGGTTGGGTTGAGAGAGGGTAACTGGTCCAATGTTACCCATCTGGCTTTCATGGCCAAGGCAGGATTTGAATTCACAGTCTCCCACTTTCTAGTCTGGTGCGTTAACCATGAAACCACTCTGGCTCTCCTTATGTTATTTATCCTTGTATTGTTAATAACCTTGATTAGTTATTTAATTTACATTTTAACTTTTACGGGTGCATTTGTTGATTGTTTTGCAAAACGTTCTGAATCTTGTTTTGTTCTGATGGTGCATAACAAATAAATGATAACATCTTTGAATGGATATGAAGCAGCTTCCTCCAAATCGTTTAAAAGGAACCCTGTTTCAGAATCACAAGAACCAGACTATTAGCCTGGGTTCCCACAATTAGCTATCACAGGTCGGGAACCTTATGGTGACTTGGCAGGTGGGAACCCAGCAATGCTCTTAGCTCAGTGTGAGAACCAGACTATCATATTAACCCCTACTAGAGTTTGTTTTTGCAGTGCATGTGATGTCAACAGGAATTACGTTTTGTTCACTCATTTGTAGCATATTGTATCGAGTCAGCTTCTCTTTATCTATAGAAAAGGTTTAGCCAAATAGCAGAATATAGCAGAAGAGCCAAGGTGGCACAATGGTTAGAGTGCAGTACTGCAGACTACTTCTGCTGACTGCCAGCTGCAGCACTTTGGCAGTTCAAATCTTATCAGGCTCAAGGTTTACTCATCCTTCCATCCTTCCGAGGTGGGTAAAATGAGGACCTAGATTGTTGGGGGCAATTGGCTGACTCTGTAAAATGGCTTAGTGAGGGCTGTAAAAGCACTGTGAAGTGGTATATAAGTCTAAGTGCTATTGCTAAGTGCTATTTCCTTTCCATATAAAAGATTTATAACATCTGGCATCTCCAGAGAAAAGGCAAAAAAACCCCACTCATCTAAAACTCTGAAAACTGCTGCCGATGAAGAGCAGAAAATGTTCAGTTGAATTAACCCAGCAGCCCATTTAATTAAAACCTTTTTAAAAACACTTTAGAGAGACGTTTGGCCCCTTGACAGTGCAGAGTTAAAGCTGAGCTGGAGATTTCAGGCTGCTTGACTTTACTGATTCCCTCCCAGCTCTGTCTGTTCTTGGGGCAGCCAGGCCTGACCTAGAATTTAACTAATTTCACCCACCCTTTCTTCTTATCCCACAGGGAAGCTATTTGGCACACACCCAGGGGAAAAAACATCAGACCAACTTGTAAGTTGCTAATCGTAAGCACCTCTTTTCTTTATTTTATCTAAACCTCTCCCCCTGTTCCCCTATCTTTGCGTAGACCAAAAACCTATACACTTCGCAAGAGCAAAGAGCATCTTGGGAATCAGCTAAAAATCTGCTGGTTACAAAAACACAATTGTCTTTCTGTAGCCTTGGGGCAGTCTGGGATGTAGCGTTTTTTCGTGACATCCGTCAGCCTTCTTCCACCTGATAAGAAACTGTCTCAGGAGTACTCCTGAGGGTTTGGCTGTCAGGACCGTGTGTCTGATTTTTCCCAAGATTGTGCCTCTACGTATATGTGGGCGTGAGTGCATTGTCTGAAAGCTCCAGCTGAAGGCCAGTTTCACAATTAAGCTTTACTTGAAAGTTTATTTGATCTCAGAAGCATCCCTAGTAAGTACAGTTAAAAGCAATTTGGACAGCTTTGTTTATATGGAGTGAGAACCAAGCCAAAGCACAGGTTGCTTCTGCAATTATTCTAAGCAGCCTCGGATATTTCTACAAACAGATACCGTGTTTCTCCGAAAATTGGACCCTGTCTTATATTTTTTTGAACCCTGAAATAAGCGCTTGGCCTTATAGCCATGTGCTCAAAAGCCCGATTGGGCTTATTATCCGGGGATGTCTTATTTTGGGGGAAACAGGGTAGGTCTCCAAGTGTTGCTAATAAAGTGGTGGGACCAATATAAATTGATCTTTACATGACCATTTGGATTTATACTAGACTAGTATTTTCTTCAAGGAGGCACAGTGGCTGAGCAGTTAAAGATGCTGAGCTTGTCAGCTGGAAAAAGCTGACAGAGCGGGTTCAGGACCCGAGCACGGCGTGACTTGTGCAGGAATAATTTTAAAGACCCTTATGCACAAGGTGCTTAAATATTTATTATTCCCTCGATGGTGGAGAATTCTGTAAAAGAAATCCACCCCCCTTTTCTCAGAGTGGTTTGATAACTGCCTTCCCCTTCCTTCCGCGCAGGGACGGGGTGGCTCAGTAGCTAAGACGCTGAGCTTGTCGATTGAAAGGTCGGCAGTTCAGCAGTTCGAATCCCTAGTGCCGTGTAATGGGGTGAGCTCCCGTTACTTGTCCCAGCTTCTGCCAACCTAGCAGTTCGAAAGCATGTAAAAAATGCAAGTAGAAAAATAGGGATCACCTTTGGTGGGAAGGGAACAGCGTTCCGTGTGCCTTTGGCTTTGAGTCATGCCGGCCACATGACCACAGAGACGTCTTCGGACAGTGCTGGCTCTTCGGCTTTGAAACGGAGATGAGCACCGCCCCCTAGAATCGGGAACGACTAGCATGTATGTGTGAGGGGAACCTTTACCTTTAACTTCCTTTCATTTACAGAGCTCGACGAGCTGCCAAAGAAGCCAAAGAGGCCCCAGCTCAGCCTGCTCCAGAGAAGGTGAAGGTGGAAGTGAAGAAATTTGTGAAAATTGGCCGGCCGGGTTACAAAGGTAGGCATGGCTCCAGGCTACTGATGGGTTTAGCCCGACCCACTCATGCCAGCAGAACGGGCATGCTGCAGACCCTGTGAGGCGAGGAATTTTGGCTTGGAGACTCCAGAAGAAGAGCTTTTTCTGCCTTGGCTCATGCCCTCTGGATCATCTCCCTCTCCCCCCACCCCGGTCCTTTTGACCTTCCAAAAGACCTCCTTGAAGACATGGATGTGTTAACTAGCCTTGGGCCCTAATGGGAGGTGACATGTTGGAGATGGGTAATGGAGTAGAGAACACCCTCCCTCTCCATCCTGCTTTGCTGTTGTTAGTTGCGAAGTCATGTCCGATCCATCGTGACCCCATGGACAACGTTCCTCCAGGCCGTCCTATCCTCTACCATCTTCTGGAGTCCATTTAAGCTCACGCCGACTGCTTCAGTGACTCCATCCAGCCACCTCATTCTCTGCCATCCCCTTCTTCTTTTGCCCTCCATCTTTCCCAGCATTAGGCTCTTCTCCAGGGAGTCTCCATCCTGCTTAGTTTTATTTTAATTCAGTTTTAAATTTAAAATCTTTATTTATTGTTTTAATGTTTTATTCTGAATTTTATTCAATGTTTATAAGATACCTAATCTCTGGTGAGATAGGCAGTATACAGGAGACAGACAGACAGTGAAGTATTCTGCAGTGTTCCTTTGGAAACAGCTGAATTTGAAATGGTTGGGGTTTTTTCAACCATTTTGGCTTTCCAGTGCGCTTGAAGCACCCTTCATATTCATACAAATTCATATTCGTATTCATAAGAGCTGTGGTGGTGCAGTGGTTAGAATCAATACTGCAGGCTAACCCACTGCTCACTCCAGGAGTTTGATCCTGACTGGCTCAAGGTTGACTCAGCCTTCCATCCTTCCGAGGTCAGTCAAATGAGGACCCAGATAGTTGGAGGCAATGTGCTAACTCTGTAAACCACTTAGAGTGGGCTGTAAAGCACCGTGAAGTGGTATATAAGTCTGAGTGCTATTGCTATCGCTTCATAGTTCTTTGAATGGGACATTCAATAGGAGATTTGATTCTGAGCTCTTGGAGCCCAAAGCTGATGAAATAAAGGGTCCTGTTGCAAACCCCTGCTTAGCCCATGGTTTCTCTTTTATCCCTCCTTTCAGTAACCAAGCAGAGGGACCCAGAAACAGGCCAGCAGAGCCTCCTTTTCCAGGTAAAACACACCTTACTTTCTTTAATTTCTTTAATAAAAATTACATTCAGGTAGTCCTCAGCCTACAACCCAGTTGCTTAGCGACCAATTGAAGTTAACGACAGATCTATCTGGGGGCTACTTCAGGCATTTACAGCCATTTGCAGCATTCCATGGTGACATGATGTGAGTTTATGACGGTTTTGCCAAAAGCTGGCGTTTACTTCTGGCTCACCATTGGTTCGTTCAACAACCAATGCAGCACTCGCTTAACTGCCACCAAAAAAAAGATGGTAAAATCTGGCCAATCATGTGACCAACTCGTTTTAGAACCATCAAGACTTACAATGGGCATTATGGTCATAAATTGAGGAATACCTGTACATTTTTTTTAAAAAAAATAAGATGTCAGGTTCCATAAAGACTGGAAAAATAAACCTCGGTACACAAAAGTAGTAACCAAGTCTGTTTATCCTGATATCAGTACTAACTGACCACCTTAAATTGTTACAGAAAGGAATCTTCATTGGAGCTGACGCTCCATGCTCCCCATCACCTTTTAATCAGCATACAGCTCCACCCCAGTGCAATCACTCAATTGTCCAATTACCCCATATCCTCCCTCTCCCTCCCCAATCCATCACAAGCCACTTCAGTTATCATCCTTAAAGTGATAAGGTTGATAAACTGCTTCTGTGCATGACCCTGACGTCATCTAGCATGCGGCTGGGAAGTCGAAGTGAGAGGCATGCCTCGGGGGCAAACGACCCAGGAGAGCAGGCACACAGTAACAGTCGTCGACGAAAGTGTGCAGCAGCGGAATGGCGATCCCCACACGAATGGCGGCCCCAAGTACCTTTGCAGGGCTGGGGCTAACATAGGTTCAATAAGTGACTTTGGCCCAGTGAAAAAAACCCAACTTTTGGGGTCCCTGGTGGCCTCTGAGCTTGGTTGTTCTCCTGTATGAATTTCTGTGTCTGTCATGCAGGAGAACAGCCAAGCTCAGTGAGCACCAGGGACCCCACAATTCAGGCCTGAGCTACGAATATTTTTTCCTATCGGTACCCCAACTATTAAGTATCAATTTGTGAAAATGAGCATAGAACAGTCCTCCTCTTTCTGTCCCTCTCCTTCGGCTGTTACCCATGTGAGCAGGTGGTTGGATTTGTTGGATTTAAACGGTCCTTCCAACTTCTCGTTCTTCTGGCTCTGCACCACACAGATCGATTACCCAGAGATCGCTGAAAGTATCATGCCGAGGCACCGCTTTATGTCGGCGTACGAGCAGAGAATTGAGCCTCCCGACCGGCGTTGGCAGTACCTTTTGATGGCAGCAGAACCCTATGAGACCATCGCTTTCAAGGTAATGTTCTTAGTCTGGCTGCTTTTTGTGAGGTTCTTGGGAACATACAAAAGGGTAGATTTAGTTGTGGAAATTTAAGTGCTTGTGGGAAGGGATTTGGTTTGAGGGGCTTTCAGTTTCGTAAAGGGAAGAAGGAATGAAATCTAAGATTAGGGTTTCTATTAAGCTTTGCAATGTAAATAAATCTACCATATTTTTCGGACTATAAGACGCGCCTGACTATAAGAAACACCTAAAGAGCAGATTAAAGTACTGTTAAGTAACACCAGCTGCCTGCAATTACTGCAATTTCGAATCTCACCAGGCTCAAGGCTGACTCAGCCTTCCATCCTTCCGAGGTAGGTAAAATGAGAACCCGGATTGTGGGGGCAATAAGCTGACTTTGTATAAAAAAGAACACCGCTTGGGGGGGCCGAAAGCCCTACTAAGCAGGTATATACAGTTGTGATCAAAATTATTCAACCCCCAATGCTGTAAAGGGGTTTAGGGACTATAGTGTACATTTGTAATTGTATTCAGAATGAAATCCTACAAGGACGTTTTACAGAACCAAATGCAACTAAAATGACATCAATTGTTTTTGTAATACAGTAGTAAATGTTTCTTTTGTGGTTTCTTCATTGACACAATTATTCAACCCCTTAAACACTACCACTCTGAAGAACAGAGGTTCATTCAGGTGTTTTCGATCAGGTATTGAAAACACCTGTGGATGTCACCGAGCAGCAATCAAGCATAATAAGCACCAATTAGGCAGCTTTAAAATGACTGTGATACTCAGTTCCTTCTAGACATTTACTGGTGTGGTTACAAACATGGTGAAGGCAAGAGAATGGTCCAGGAAGACAAGAGAAGAGGTGATTTCTCTTCACAGGAAGGGCAATGGCTATAAGAAGATTGCAAAGATGTTAAACATACCCAGAGACACCATAGGAAGCATCATTCGCAAATTCAAAGCAAAGGGCACTGTTGAAACGCTACCTGGTCGTGGCAGAAAGAAGATGCTGACTTCAACTGCTGTGCGCTACCTGAAGCGTAGAGTGGAGAAAAGTCCCCGTGTGACTGCTGAGGAACTGAGAAAAGATTTGTCAGATGTGGGTACTGAAGTTTCAGCTCAGACAATAAGGCGCACACTGCGTAATGAAGGCCTCCATGCCAGAACTCCCAGGTGCACCCCCTTGCTGTCTCCAAAGAATAAGAAGAGTCGACTGCAGTATGCCAAAAGTCATGTGGACAAACCACAAAAGTTGTAGGATAGTGTTCTGTGGACTGATGAAACAAAATTAGAACTGTTTGGGCCCATGGATCAACGCTATGTTTGGAGGAGGAAGAACAAGGCCTATGAAGAAAAGAACACCTTGCCTACTGTGAAGCATGGCGGAGGGTCAATCATGCTTTGGGGCTGTTTTGCTTCTGCAGGTACAGGGAAGCTTCAGCATGTGCAAGGTACCATGAATTCTCTTCAGTACCAGGAGATATTGGATGAAAATGTGATGCAGTCCGTCACAAACCTGAGGCTTGGGAGACGTTGGACCTTTCAACAGGACAATGATCCCAAGCATACCTCCAAGTCCACTAGAGCATGGTTGCAGAGGAAAGGCTGGAACATTTTGGAGTGGCCATCGCAGTCACCAGACTTAAATCCGATTGAGAACCTCTGGTGGGACTTAAAGAAAGCAGTTGCAGTGCGCAAGCCTAAGAATGTGACTGAACTGGAGGCTTTTGCCCATGAAGAATGGGCGAAGATACCCGTAGATCGCTGCAAGACACTTGTGTCAAGCTATGCTTCACGTTTAAAAGCTGTTATAACTGTAAAAGGATGTTGTACTAAGTACTAAGATTGAATGTCACTTGGGGGTTGAATAAAACTGATAATGATGTGAGCACAGAAACGACATTTGTGGTTATTTCATTATAAATGTTATGTTATATTTGTCTGACCTACAAGTGCCTCTTTGATGTAAATGTAAGCAAGATGACTGAATGATCAAAATCAATGTCAAACTGGCCAAAACACTCAATTTCAGTGGGGGTTGAATAATTTTGATCACAACTATACAAAAGTATGACGGCTATTGCTTAACGCATTGTAAGCCGCCCTGAGTCTCCGGAGAAGGGCGGCATATAAATTGAACCAATAAATAAATAAATAAATAAATTTAGAAGGGGGGGGGAGTTTTTGGCCTCTCTGCGCCCAGTTGGCCATTTTGGGGGGCCTTTTTTTGGCCCATTTTCAAGGCTTTTTTTGGCCCCTTTTTGAGGCTTTTTTTATCCTGTTTTTGAATAGAATGGAATAGAATTTTTTATTGGCCAAGTGTGATTGGACACACAAGGAATTTGTCTTGGTGCATACGCTTTCAGTGTACATAAAAGAAAAGATAACGTTCATCAAGAATCATTTGGGGGCTTTTCTCACCCTGTTTTTGAGGCTTTCTTGGCCCATTTTTGAGGCTTTTTTCCCGGCCTGTTTTTGGGGCTTTTTTAGGCCCGTTTTCGCGGCTTTTTTTAGCCCTGTTTTTTCCCGAAAAAAGGCCTGAAAACAGGGCCTGCGGAGGCCAAAAACAGCCAGGGATGGGCGGGGCTTCGGCAATATTCAATCTATAAGAGACACAGACATTTTCACCCCCTTTTGGGAGACAAAAAAGTGTGTCTTATAGTCTGAAAAATACGGTAATAGTTCTAGAATTTCTGTTTGTGTTGAACAATTTGTATCGTGAGATCAAATCCCGAAAGCTAAATTTGATTCTCAAGCTTCCCTGGTTGGTTGGTTGGTTGGTTGGTTGTCTCCTCAAGGAGACATTTCCTGATTATTTGATGGATCGAATGAGAGAGATTATTAGTTTCTTTTCAATTGACACGTACCGGCTACTGCTGCATATCGGATATAGCCAAAGTTTGGATGCTGCACTTGGGCTGCCAGGATTGATAGTTTGCAGCACGTGAGTTACCCGACACAAAAGTGTGGTCTAGCGGTGAAACGCTTGTTTCCCATTTGGAAGGTTGAGAGTTCAATACTAGATAGCGGCAGATGTGTCCCTCTGCTTGCTTTTTCTCCTTTCGGGTTGATGCAAAGATCAAAGCATCTTCGACTCCTTTATCTTGGCCTTGGTAGGGAAAAATAGAGGGGGTTTCTCTCACCCACCCACCCACCCACCCTTCTGTTATTATCACTTTGAACAAGCTGGCTGCCTTCTTTCGTAAACTGCCGAACCCAGTCTTTGATGTACTGTGATGCAGCGGCTTGGCACCGCTCCTAACCTCTTCCCTTCCTCTTTTGCAGGTGCCCAGTAGGGAGATTGACAAAGCTGAAGGCAAATTCTGGACTCACT
>WNWU01000001.1:91405129-91427598 GCA_012654045.1 Ptyas mucosa
TTTATGGTGAAGTTCCCCAAAAAGGTCAGTATTGACCACAAGGGTCAATGGGATAATTCAAGAGGTCTGTAAATGGGGGTCAAAAGGGGTGTGTGTCAGTAAATCTTGAGATTGATCCAGGGCGGGATAAGTCAACTGCCTTGCCTCTTATTATTTGCAATGCTATTAAAATATTAACATTTTTATATGATAAATGTTTGAACGTCAGTGAACAATCTGAAACCTCATGAAGGTTTTGATGAGCAAAGGGCTTGGAAACTCTTGATTATTTTGTGATAATATAGTGATGGAGGCGGGTGGTTCGGAGAACCGGTAGCAAAAATCCCTGCCCTCCCAGCTTTTTTTCTTTCAAATGCCTCTGACGATCCAAGCTCTCACGATCCCAGCTGAGTTGCCTGATCGGCAGAGGGTTTTTAAAAAACCCTCTGACAATCAGGCAACTCAGCTGGGATCGTCAGAGCCTTTTGAAAGCATTTTTTAACAACCTCTTCACCAAAGAGGTTGTAAAAAAATGGTTTTAAAAGTAAAAATTAAAAAAATGGCCCTGCCCACCCAGTCACATTACCCACCACCACCACCAAGCCACACCCACAGAACTAGTAGTAACAAATTTTAGATTTCACCACTGCTTTGACCGTGAAATAAATATCTACTACTGTAAGCATCAAATATTCAAATCAATAAACTCAAATACTTTGCCACCTAATGAGAAGGGCTCACTGGAGAAGAGCTTAATGCTGGGAAAGATGGATGGCAAAAGAAGAAAGGGACGGCAGAGAACGAGGTGGCTGAATGGAGTCACTGAATCAACAGGTGTGAGCTTAAATGGACTCCAGAGGATGGTAGAGGACAGGAAGGCCTGGAGGAACGTCGTCCATGGGGTCGTGATAGGTTGGACACGACTTCACAACTAACAGCAACAACTGCATGTGCACACACACCAAAATAACTGCAATCAATCAAAAGCCACAATTTGTAAATTAGTGCTGGTTTGGACCAAAGGTGTGTCAATTTGTTCACATTCTTTAAAAGTAATGTTTCATCAACTTTTAAGATGCGAACTTCAATTCCCAGAAATCCCCAGCCAGCAAGACTGGGGAATTCTGGGAGTTGAAATCCACATGCCGCTGAGGTTGAGAAACACTTTTCCAGGGTAAGGATTTCATTAATGCCATATCTCCTTCCATGGGGGATTCCCAATAGCAAGGCATGATTAAGGCCGCCTTCCTACAGTTTGCAAACTCAGGGTTAACCACCACAGCTTATCAAATGAGGTCTATTTTTTAGATTTTATCCCAGCACAGCCTGGATTCCCCTCCAGGATGCTAGGTTGAAATGTGGTTGGCTAAGGGGTATGTGTTGCAAAAGCTATCTTTCCCACATTCATTTAAAATAAGATGCAGGGCCTTGCCTATGTCCACTTAACCCATAGCTAATCTTCGAGTGGCCAAAGGTTTTTGGCCTTAATATTTTTGGGTTGGGAGGTCTACAAAATCAGTCATGACATTTGGTTAAGAAGGGTGGAGATCTTTGCTCTGGAACTAATGTGGCTACTTGAAGGCACATGCCTAGTTCCCAACTTAAAATGCCTTCTCAGCCAAAATGCATTTATTTTACCATCATCACCACCATCCCAATGCATAAAAAATGGACTGATTTTTTTTAATATATATATCCTGTTCTTCCAGCGAAGACTATACATTGTCCATTGTCTTCTTTTTTTTTTTAATTTGAATTATATGCCGCCCTTCTCCGGAGACTGAGGGCGGCTTACAATGCGCTAAGCAATAGCCTTCATACTTTTGTATATTTATACAAAGTCAGCTTATTGCCCCCACAAACTGGGTCCTCAATTTACCTACCTTAGAAAGGATGGAAGGCTGAGTCAACCTTGAGCCTTGGTGAGATTCGAACCTGCAATAATTGCAGGCAGCTGGTGTTATTAACAGGGTGCTTTAGACCACTGTACTACCAAGTCTTGAGATCCTCAGAGGCCAAATTAAAAAAAAAAAAAGTTTAGCCTCTGGATAAAAAGGATTGCTAACTTGATTTAAAAGTCTGTAGAGATTCTCATTCATCCAGGTCATGGTTGTCTCAAAGGTGCTTTTTTCAGGAGGCAACCGGACTGTCTTGTTTTTTCTTTGAAGACTTTTCACTTCTCATCCAAGAAGCTTCTTCAGCTCTGACAAGATAGTGGGGAATGGAAGGATTTATATTCCTTGCAGACAGATGTTAATTTGCATCCTTTTAAGAGCTTGGAGGTTGATCTGTCGCTATCCTGTCAGAGCTGAAGAAGCTTCTTGGATGAGGAGCGAAACGTCTTCAAAAGAAAAAGAAAAAAACAAGAAAGTCCAGTTGCCTCCTGAAAAAGCACCTTTGGGGCTAACTTGATCTAAAATTGGAAGGAAAAGGCCATTAGTACATCTAGTAGCAGTGAGTTCCATCAGCTTCGCCTTCTCAGGAAGCATTGGAGGCAACCACTAATAGACACAAAATGCCTTTGAAACCTTTCCTTCCCAGATTATTTTAATAGCTTTTACAAAATTCTTTCACTCCTTAAGAATTTTTTTTTCTCCCGTTCAATTGTGTCTGATTCTCTGATCCTTTACTTCAAGGTATTAATTTAGGTGATAAATATTTAAAGGAACAAATACTTTTCTGCGGATTAAAAAAAACGGCCTTTATATAAGATGATTAAGGGGGGGGGGACACGATAAGTGGACTCTGATACAATGTAAAGACGGAGAGGTACAAATTGTGTGTGAACGTGGGTCTTTGATCTCTTGGAGAGAGGGTGGGGGGGGAATATGATAAAAAGGGTTTGCATCAAGGTTGAGCCAGCTTGGATGTCTTGCATTTGCTAAAGCATCCAGACTTAAAAGATATCAAAAACCTGCAAATAGAACAGGACGGCTCCTTTGAGCCAGCTTGTTGCAAGAATTCGCCCAGGACGGTGTGATCATTCAAGGTCACATGGGTTAAAGAAGAAAAATTCAGGCCATCTCTCTCTCTGTGTGTGTGCGCGCGTGTGTGTGTTATCCGATGCTTTCACTCCCTTCTGAATTTTCCCTGGGGAATCCTGGAGAGGTGGCTTTAGTTCTTCAGGGAAGAAGCAACATGCAGCTCGGCCTGGCCAGCATCCTCCTGGGTCTCTGGCTAACAGCTGAGTCCCTCCCCTCACCTGCAAAGGGAAACCTGCTAGAAGAAAACTCCCCGAGACAATGGGAAAGTCCCAATTTAGGAGAACTGAAATCCCCAGAAGAAGAAGAAGAAGAACATGTCAAGGTTGCATTGGATTTCAAGGAAGCCCCTTCAAAAGTCCTGGTGGTTTCCCTGGAGTCAGAAGACAGCCCTGGACATCTCCCGCCACCTCACCTGACCTTGGCCGAGAAGGAAGTGAGACCCTTATGGCCTCAACCCAGTTCTCAGTCATGGCTCTACGAAAGCTCCGAGGAATCGGTGTGTCACGTGAGGCTGGATGGAGGCAGCTTTTGGGGTCCTAACCATCTGGAGGTGGGGGGCCTCCTCAGCCGTTACGACAGCGGGTTCTTGAAGGCCCTGAGCAGATCTGCCTGGAGCAGAGAGGACCTGGAGACCTTTGGGATATGTCCCTCAAGCCCACCCCACAGCCTTCTCGGGTCACTCCAGCGTGTGGCTGATACTCTGGGAAGACCTGCTGGACACCGTTTTTTCATGCTACATTTGGAAGAAGGTAAGTGCAAACAGGGAAAGGATGGATAGGTATCATTATTGCCGTTATTCCCTCTCTTCTCGTTTCTAGAAAGCTTTGTTTAGAATTTCTAAAATGTCGACGAAGTTTTAGAAATCGGCCTTGAACCGCGATAATGCTTGGTGTAAAGTGATAAAATAGCCTTTTTAAAATAGTAATAGGATAAAATGCTATAAAATGATGAAGTGCTTATATAAGGCATGCAATGCTTTTCTAAAATTCCTCCTTTCTCCCAATGTACGTTCCTTCGATTCAGCAATTCTAAATTTAAATCTAAAAGTACATTAAATCTAAGCCAATTGTTTTGTAACACCAACACTGAGATAAATATGCAAGCAGAAGATACCAGTATCGATGGGTGCCAAAGGAAAAGGGGAAAATATCAGGGGTTTTTTTAGAAAAGAGAAAATAATTTAAAAAGGAGGAAAAAATGGTCAAATCTCTTAACTAGGACTGAAATAGCTTATAGGTGCAAAGTTCGGATTTCTTGTGGGCATGCAGTCCTTTTGATCAGACCAAATAGGTTGACTGGCCAGAAGTCTAAATCTAGATTACAAAGAATAAATATCCATTTCCAGCCGTCGCAAATAATTGGGGGGGGGGGATGGATCTTCGCCATCATTCTGATAGTGAAAGCTTCAGCTGCAACTTTAAATTATTGCCCTCCAATAAAAGAAAATGACTCCTCACATTAGATCTGTTAAGGCATTAAGCAAATCAAGTCTTTTATTTAATTTTTTTTTTTTGCAATACTTAATATTTATAAATCGGGATGACACAAGATACAGCTTCTTTTCATGAGCAAATGTGAAAGGAAACCTTGGAAAGGAAACTGCTCACATGGAGCAGACAAGATCTCTACTTTTCCAAAAGGTGGACATAACAAAAGAGGTGGATAGATGGCCACCAGATCCCTCTTTTTAAAAAAAAAATATGTCTTTTTCAAACTCTTTGGTGTAGTCCATCCACATCTTGCTCTTAGCCAGAGACTTAACAAATCTGATTGCTACAACATAGGTTCAGCATAAGGTAAGCCCGCAAATGCACCAAATTACAGGTAGTCCTTGACTTACAACAGTTTGTTTAGTGACGGTTCGAAGTTACAACAGCACTGAAAAAATTATGACCGTTTCCCACACTTATGACCATTGCAGCATCCCCATGGTCATATGATCAAAATTCAAATGCCTGGCAACCGACTCATATTTATGACGGTTGCAGTGTCCCAGGTCATGTGATCCCCCTTTGGTGAACTTCTGACAAGCAAAACCAATGGGGAAGCCAGGTTCACTTAACGACCGGGTTACTTACTTAACAACTGCAGTGATTCACTTAACAACTATGGCAAGAAATGTCATGAAATGAGTCAAAACTACATTTTGTTAAGTGAGACAGAAATTTTGGGCTCAATTGCGGTCGTAAGTCGAGGAACTACCTGTATGGCATCATTGAGGACTTGGACTTGCTCATACCATCGACTGGCTAAGTTAGTGACTGGATTCCCACAATGTGCTGAATCACAGTCTATCCTGCTCCACCTCAGCCTCACCAAATATCATGTGCGAATCCACCAGTGTCAGGCTAAAGCTCCTCTCCATATATCTCTGGTTAACAGAACATACCATTTTCCTTGAGATTAAACATGGGTCAATGGTATTCAGGGGTGGGTTCGACTTACCTTTACTACCGGTTTGCAACAGGGCCGTGTGTGCGCACTCGCTTCCCTCGTGCGAGCAGAAGCATTCTGATGATGTCGGGGTCAGTGGGCGGAGCCTCCCGTCAGTTTTACTACTGGTTCTATAGAACTGGTGCGAACCGGGGGCAACCCACCACTGATGGTATTGAACTCAGGGGCACCTGCAAGATGCGGCCAAAAACGCCAACATGGCAGCCACAATCTGACTGAGTTTCTGCCCACACCCTATGGATGTCCCAGATTCAACTGTTTTCCATTTTTAAAATATAGCCAGTTGGCTTACAACTATTCATTTAGCAACCATTAGAAGTTACCATGGTGCTGAAAAAAAGTGATTTAGGACCACTCCTCACACTTATGACTTGTTGCGGCATCCCTCACGGTCACGGGATTAAAATTTGTGTGCTTGACAACCGGCATGTAATGTCCAGAAGTCACATGATCAACAATTTGCAAGCTTCCCACCTGGCATCCAATAAGCAAAGTCAGTGGGAGACACTGGATTTGCTTAATGACCGCATGATTTGTTTAATGACCATGGTAATTCACTTAATGACTACAGCAAAAACGGTGGTAAAATCGGACATGCCTCACTTAACAACTCCCTTGCTAACAATGGCAGTTCTGGTCTCAGTTGTGGTCTACCTCGTTTATCCATTTTTTTTTTAGCAGTAACAGAGTTGGAAGGACCTTGGAGGTCATCTAGCCCAACCCCCTGCTCACACAGGAGATCTATACTAGGGATTCGAACCCCCAAATTGCCGACCTTTCTGATCAACAAGCTCAGTGTCTTAGCCACTGAGCCACCTAGTCAGGCTTGTATAAAGTAGTAGTATAAGCCTGTAGTATAAAGAATGAAAAATAAGTTAAACATGAATCAAGGAAGAGCTCAAATGACAGGTTGAAACTCCAATGACCAGGAAAGCAGGCAGAGAAGAGAATAGGACAATATGAGACAGCGTAGCTAGCACCCTAGATGGCTTATTTGTAAGAGAATGGATCAGAGGTGGGTTTCAGCAGGTTCTGACCGGTTCTGGAGAACCGGTAGCGGAAATTTTGAGTAGTTCGGAGAACTGGTAGTAAAAATTCTGACTGGCCCCACCCCCATCTATTCTCTGCCTCCCGAGTCCCAGCTGATTGGGAGGAAATGGGGATTTTGAGGTAACCTTCCCCTGGAGTGGGGTGGGAATGGAGATTTTACAATATCCTTCCCCTGCCACACCCACCAAGCCATGCCACTCCCACCAAACCACACCCACAGAACCGGTAGTAAAAAATGTTGATACCCACCACTGGAATGGATGAATAATGGATGGAAACTGATCAAGGAGAGATTCAACCTAGAAATAATGAGAAATTTTCTGACAGTGAGAACAATCAACCAATGGAACAGAAGTTGCCTTTGGAAATTGGAGGTTTTCAAGAAGACACTTGTCAGAAATGGTGTAGGGTCTCCTGCTTGGGCGGGGGAGGGGTTGGATTAGATGACCTACAAGGTCCCTTCCAACTTGTATCCCTTTTTAATTTTCTTCGTCTCTTTTGGTAGTGAAATGGGAAGTCGAGACCAAACTCAGGTTTAAGCTGACCTTTCAGAAGGAAATGGAAGAGCCTCTCAGCTCCTTGCAGCTGGTCCTCCTAGTCTTCTATCAAGGAGAAAAGGAACTGGTCCATCATGGAGTCCCAAAGAGATTTCTAGTGGGAGGAGAAGGATTACATCAAAAGCAGGTTTGTGGGACAATTTCCCCCTCTCCGTGTTATTCCTAACAGCACTAAGAAGATCAATATCGCATACACTCCTCCCACAATTTCAACTGCATTTATTTCTTTACTCATATTTATTTATTTGTATATTTATATCCCACCTTTATTATTTTTACAAATAACTCAAGGTGAACATATCCAACAAATCTATTTTCCCAATAACAACAACCCCATGAGGTGGGTTGGGCTGAGAGAGAGAGAGAAAGGGATTAGCCCAAAATCATTCAGCTAGGTTTCATGTCTAAGGCAGGGGGGTCTGCAACCTTAAGCACTCAAAGAGCCCTTTGGACCCATTTCCCACAGAAAAGAAAACACCGGGAGCCACAAAACATGGGTGGGCGTGGCCAACTCGATGTCACTCACTTCCACCAGTCGCATGACTCCCCCTACCCACGCCTACCTAGCTGGTCATTAGGGCAGAGAACCAGTTGTTAAAAAACACCGGGAACCACAAAACCCTTTTGACATATCTCTCTCTCCCCTCCCTCCCTCCCTCTCCTCCCTCTGTATCTCTCTGTCTCTGCCCTGGCCGCTTCTCCATCCCCCGCCATCACCCTTACCTTCTCAGGCCAGGTAAGGAGTGACTAGGAGGGAAGAGCAAGAGGCAGGGCCAGCCAGTGGTGGTATCACCCGACAGGGAGCCACAGCAGAGGGCCCAAAGAGCCACATGTGGCTCCGGAGCCGCAGGTTGCTGACCCCTGGTCTAAGGCAAGACTAGAACTCATAGTCTTCTGGTGATTGGCCCAAAATCCATGGCTAAGGCGGGACTAGAACTCACACTCTCTTGGTTTGTAGCTATGTGTCTTAACCACTAGACCAAACTGGCCCTCAGTTCTATTTATTTATCTCTACTTATATCCCAGCTGTCTGATTTTTATAAACAACTCAAGGTGTGGACATACCTAATAGGCTCTCTCTGACCTCAGCCTACCTTGTAGGGTTGTTGTGGGGAAAATAGGGGGCAGGAATATTAAGTATGTTTGCCACCTTGCATTGACCAAAAAGCATGATGATGATTGTGATGATGATGATGATGTCCTACCATGGATGACTCAAGGAGCTCTTTTGCTTCTTTAGGTCACATTAAGGCAAGTGAAGATAAACACTCTACAGAATACCAAAAACGCTACATCAAAGAACCCAAAATAGTGACCGCAATTGTGAAAAGCCCCATAGCTTTTAAAATACCATTTACACTTGATTTGACACCCTCTCGGTTCATAGAATGTCCTTCCTGCTACCTAATTTTCTCTCTGTTGAAACCAAGGGCCTGGTCTGAAATTTAAAGAAATAAGATTCACTCTGAATATTAGTGAATGTTTGGCAATGGGAGATCCTAGTAGTTGGAGCAGACAATCATTGAGAGACATGGACTCCACTTCACTGGGATTTTTAAATGGAGACTGGACTGCCAGCTTTTAATGGATAATTTAGTAGATTTCTAGAGTTGATAGAGGGTTGGACTACTAGCAGTGGTGAAATCCAATTTTTTTTACTACCAGTTCTGTGGGCGTGGCTTGGTGGGTGTGGCTTGGTGGGTGTGGCAGGGGAAGGATACTGCAAAATCCCCATTCCTGGGGGAAGGATATTGCAAAATCTCCATTCCCACCCCACTCTGGGGCCAGCCAGAGGTGGCATTTGCTGGTTCTCTGAACTACTCAAAATTTCCACTACCGGTTCTCCAGAACCTATCAGAACCTGCTGGTTTTCACCCCTGACTACTAGATGAATATTTCTTAACGCCAGCAACTTGAAGATGTATGAGGTTCAATTCTCAGAATTCTCCAGCTGGCATGCTGGCTAGGGAATTCTGGGATTTGAAGTCCACATGTCTTAAAATTGCCTGCCAAGGCTGAGCAGGTGCTTTTAGTGGGCCGCAAGGATGAAATAATTCTTCACCTGAGAATGAAACCTCAAGGGAGTTTCTGCATTTCATGATCCAAATAAATGTTTTGGGGGGGGGGGGAAGAGACTTCAATCAAATATATGGATGTTGGAGTATGTTTATTTTTAAATTTTTCCCATCTCAGGTTGTTTGCCTTTCCAGAGGAACCCGCTACCTTGTCCTCCAAGGCTCCGTGATGTCTGGGAGACATTCTCCTGGTGAATTAAGCTATGAACTTTCCTTGGAAATCAGGCATCAAAACAATACAGGTAGGTAGGTGAGAGTTTCATGGCAGGTGAGGGGTGGTCTCCTCCTGCTCCTGCTCCTCCATTTGAAAAACACAAATTCTAAACAACTGATCAAAATGCAGTGATTTTCTCTGATATAAAATGGAGCCCTTTGCAAGCATCGCAAGCAAGAATGTGGTAGACCTCCAAAAGTACTAAACTACAACTCCCAGCACCTTTCATTACGTGACCAATCGTGAGGGATGCTAGTAATTGTAGTTTGATAACATTTGGCATGTATGTTCCCTTGTGTCTAGGTACAGGTGGCCCTTGAGTCACAGCTATTTGTTTAGTGACCACTCAAAATCATAACAGGATTGAAAAAAGTGATTTTATGTGCCGTCCTTCTACTTGTGACATTTCCATTGTTTCTCGGGCTTCAGAAACCTACAACAATAAGAGGGAAAATATCGTTGTTGGTCCAATAAGTCACTTTCTTGTTCCTTTTTTTTTTTTTTGTATCGTTGCCTCCCAGATGCTGCTGTCTCCTCTGATGAAGCCCAGGATCTTCTGTTCGGCTTTGATGCCAAGTGTTTCACGCGCAGGACCCCGGCTGTCTTGCTGTTGGTGAAACAAAACTTCGGCGTTGACTCCCATCCACCCTCTTCTTTCCTCTCTGCGGATGGCAAGTTAGATGTATTACCATACCTGAAACCCAGGTAAATAGCATTCTCTAAACTTTGCATCCCATTCTCCACCTGTAGACAGGAACTAGTCAAGGGTGAGCTTCAAAAATGTTAGCAAGGGATTCTCTGCCTGGTTGCTGGGTGGGCGTGGCCTAGTTGGCCTCCTGCACCATGGGGGGGGGCGGGCATTTTTGCCCTCCCCAGGCTCCAGAGGCTTTCTTTGAGCCTCCGGGAGGGCGAAAACAGCCTCCCCAGGCTCCAGAAGCCCTCTGGAGGCTGGAAATGGGCCCGTTTCTGGCCTTCCCAAACTTCCGGTAGGCCCGTTTTCCACCCTCCCTGAGCCTCCACGCGCATCCTGCACTTACCTGCATCCAAAACAGGCCGCATGGGGAATTCCTGGGAGGGGCAGGGTGGGGTGGGCGGGACTAGCCAGGAGTGGGATCTGGGGATTCTCCGAACTGCACAGAATCTTAGCTAGAGGTTCTCCCGAACGCCCAGCAGCCCACCCCTGTAACTAATAGCCGTGAAATTTCAGGCCTGCATGGGAGAACAATTGCACCAACTCTCCCAGTCTTTGCCTCTCTCGATGTTTGCAGTTTCTCTTGACTGTATGGGCTTTTCCCTTGTATTTATTTACAACTTGCCTTTACAGGTAGTTCTCAACTTATGACTGGTCACTTAGTGACAGCTCCAAGTTATAATGGACTCCTCCCCCCAAAAAAATACTTATGACCCAGTTGCAAAGTTCTGAAGAAAGAAAAGGTCAGAAAAGCGGTCGGTTGTGTGATGAACCGCTTTACGACTGATGACATACGACTGTAATAGGCAGACTTCAGTACGCTCACGAGTTGAGGATTACCTATTATTTTTATGAATAATTTAAGGCAGAGTACATACCTAATACTCCTTCTTCCTGTTATTTTCCCCAAAACAACAGCCCTTTGAGATGAATTAGACCGAGAAAGAGTGATTTGCTCAAAGTCACCCAACCAGCTTTCATGCCTAAGGCAGGACTAGAACTCAAAGTTTCCTGGTGATTGACCCAAAATCACCCAGCTGGCTTTTATGTCTAAGGCAGGACTAGAACTCACAGTCTCCTGATTCCTAGCCTGGTATCTTACACAAGTCATGTGTAAGCCTGCATATTCTCCACCACTGCCTTTTCCACCCAATTTTGTCCCAAAAACAACTATATGATAAATGGAGGAAAAAAAATGGAATAGAGCTGGAAGGGATCTTAGAGGTCTTCTTGGAAACCCTATATCGGTGATGGTGAACCTATGGCATGGCCAAAGAGGTTGTAAAAAACCTTACAGCCGAAGAGGTTGTTAAAAAATGGTTTTAAAAGCCTGTGACGATCCCAGCTGAGCCACGCAAACATCAGAGGCTTTTTTTTTTAACTTTTAAAAGCATTTTTTCGGCCGAAGAAGTTGTAGAAAAATGCTTTTAAAAGTTAAAAAAAAAAAGGCTCTGATGATCGCACGGCTCAGCTGGGCATGGGGAGGAGGGGCAGGGATTTTTGCTACCGGTTCTCCGAACCACCCGTCTCCATCGCTACCGGATTGGACGATCCGATCCAAACCGGGAGCATTTCACCCCTGGAACTCACCTCTGCAGCACTTGCTAGAAATATTTTGTAAAGGCCTTTTGACTTCCCTGAAATAAATTGGACTTCTCAGAAGATCTCAGATTCCTGCGGGCCTCTTTAATTGCTTCCAATCTAGCCTGCCCAGAAGTCTGATAAGGACTTTGGGAAACCCTCGAAAGGAACATTGTGTCGCTTCCGAGGGCAGCAACCGCGTAAATAAAGCAGATAAGACCCGTTTCATCACCATTTGTTTCCAAAATCTCCTCCGAGAAACACTGACATCTTGTTTGAAATTTTTTTAATTTTTTTTTTGCAAAGTTGAAAGAGCAGGAAATGTCAGGGGGTCTTGCTTGCTTAGGAGCCTTGCAAGAAGGTGGCCATTTTAAAATGTTCGCATAACTTTAATGTGAATGTAATTAATTCAGTTAATTGCTCTTCATTTACTGTTTGAGGTCTGTGGGTTGAATGCTATCTTGTGTTGTCTTGATGTTTTCTTCTGTGAAATCAGCTTTGTTTTCCCTTTCTTCCCCTTGAAATGCTTGAGAATCTCTTTCACATTTCTCTTTATGTATCAAAATTATTTATTATTATATTTTTCAAAATCCCTTTAATTATTTTATAAGTAACTCAAGGCAGTGAATATACCTAGTATTCCTTCCTCCTCCTATTTTCCCCACAACAACCATCCTGTGAGGTAGGTTCCACTGAGAGAGAGGAACTAGCCCAAAGTCAACCAGCTGGCTTTCATACATCAGGTGGGACTAGAACTCACCATCTCCTGGTGATTGCCCCAAAATTACCCAGTCAGATTTCATGCCTCAGGTGGGACTAGAACTCACCATCTCCTGGTGATTGCCCCAAAATTACCCAGCCAGATTTCATGCCTCAGGTGGGACTAGAACTCACCATCTCCTGGTGATTGCCCCAAAATTACCCAGCCAGTAAAACATGGTTTTATGGGTTAGCATGAATCTAACTTATTTGTGAACAACTTGCCATTTGACCTTGGTATCCCTGAATGTCTGCATGAAGCATGAATGCAGAGATAGAATAGAATAGAATAACAGAGTTGTAAGGGACCTTGGAGGTCTTCTAATCCAACCCCCTGATTAGGCAGGAATCCCTACACCACTTGAGACAAATGGTTATCCAACATCATCTTAAAAACTTCCAGCATTGGAGCATTCACAACTTTGGAGACAATTTGTTCCACTGATTAATTGTTCTGTCAGGAAATTTCTCCTTAGTTCTAAGTTGCTTCTCTCCTCGATTAGTTTTCATCCATTGCTTCTTGTCCTGCCCTCAGGTGCTTTGGAGGATAGCTTGACTCCCTCTTCTTTGTGGCAGCCCCTGAGATATTGGAACACTGCTATCATGTCTCCCCTAGTCCTTCTTTTCATTAAAATAGACCTACCCAGTTCCTGCAACCGTTCTTCATATGTTTTAGCCTCCAGTCCCCTAATCATCTTTGTTGCTCTTCTCTGCACTCTTTTTAGAGTCTCCACATCTTTTTTACATCGTAGTGACCAAAACTGAATACAGAATTCCAAGTGTGGCCTTACCAAGGCATTATAAAGTGGTATTAACACTTCACGTGATCTTGATTCTATCCTTCCGTTTATGCAGCCTAGAACTGTGTTGGCATATGTATGTACCAGATGAGTTGGGCATATGTAGAATAAGGAGACAGCCAAATAATTTTTAAAAAATCTTTCTCTCTCTGCACTAGCTTGCTGAGTTCCGGCGTAGCCCACACACTCTCTGAGACTGCCGCTATCACTAACCAAACCAACGTCACTGGGTCAGTGCTCACAAACCCTGGATACTTTTTGGAGACCCTCTCCCAATTTGTCAACAAAGTCCTGAACCCCTCTGGTGAGCCTCCTGTCGCCCAGGGGCACCTCCTGCTGGATTTCGACACAATGGAGGCCCTTCCTCACGAACTGCTCAACCTGTCAGAGAAAGTGGCTTTTGAGCGGCTGGTGCAGTCTGAAAATCACCTCGTGGTCCTTTTTCCTGAGAACAGCCAAGCTTTCATGGAGCGCCAGCTCGGTCAGTGGTACCTAGAGGGAAAGTTGCTTCGGCAACTGTTAGAGAAGCTGCATTCTGTGATCCAAGAGCTGAAAGCCATGCCATCCTTCCACGCCAACGCCGACCTCTTCCGTACTCTGCTGGCTCTGTGCTACTATCCTTCAAGGGGCTCAGGAAAGCTTCCCGCTAGCGATTCTGCAGAAATGGAGGAAACGCAGACCCGCAGAAAAATCCACAGCCTTCTGTTGCTCAAGGCTCTCCAGGTGGTGCGCACTCGTTGGCGAGAGGCCCGGAAGGTGTCGTTACGTGCCAACCGTAGCACTCAAGTCCAGGATGACTACTGCCGGCTGCGAGAACTCAGGATAAACCTGGTCTCCACCAGGTACATCATTTTACCGGAGTCATACAATGCCAACAATTGCGTGGGCCCCTGCCAGAGCCCGCTCTCCACCCGCATCCCGGACTACTATTCCCACACCATTTTTCTGCTGCGTATGCACGAACAGGGCATGCCCCTCCAACGTGCCCCTTGCTGTGTCCCGGTGAAATATTCCAAAAGTCTCATGGTTACCTTTACCAGTGATCAAGGGATGATAGTTAAGGCCTACCCAGATATGGTGGCTGAGTCCTGCGGGTGTAGGTAGAGAAGCTCTCGTCATGGGAGAAGGGATATTGGACAGTGTCCTGCTGTCCTGGCCAGTATGGGGTACTATCTTAAACCACAGCACTACAGTAATCCCCATTCTATCGATGAAAGATTTATTTATTCCAAACTACTGTTCGCTGATATTTATATTTAGCTACTTGTAATGCTAGTTGCTACGTCTTTATTACGTTTGACACAGTTTTCTGTATTTTTCTGTTGTATTCTTACGCTGTTATTATATTTCTCTGCTGCAACGAAAATATTTTACAGAGTCATGTATTCTACTTGATGATGCTACGTGTAATATTGTTCAATGAATTGGGTAGGCTTTGAAAGGATCATTACAGCAAAACAACAAACCAGTGTTTCTCAATCTTAGCAAATTTCAGATATGTGAACTTCAATTTCCAGAATTCCCCAGCCAGCCATGCTTTTCCCAGGGTTGGGAAAATTGCTACAGCCACATTCAGGGTTCTACAGGGAGAGTCACGGCCTAGAAAACAGTCTAATAAACAAAATCTTGAGTACAAAGCAAGAATGCTTTGTGTGTGTGTGTGTGTGTAACCTTTTCTAATCTCAGAATTGACCCTCCCTAGTTCCGGAATGGGATAATTCACCACAGCCATTCTACTGCGGCTGTCTCACTCCGGCCAACTCACTCCAGCTAACTGGATGCGGCACAGCGCGAAGTGTCCAATTCTATTCCATCGTTTCTTTGAGCTTAGCGTAACTCTTCTATATATGTAGAAGAAATACAAATTTTCTTGGACCAAGTGTTTCAGTTCACTAAAAGTTGGTTTTTACAGCTCAAAAAAGCCAAAATAATAGCCCAAGCACCTTGGAATACCAAGGATTGTATTGTGGACTGTGGATCTTATTCAGTGGTGAAATCCAGATTTTTTTACTACCGGTTCTGTGGGCGTGGCTTGCTGGGCGTGGCAGGGGAAGGATACTGCAAAATCTCCATTCTGACCCCACTCCAGGGGAAGGATACTGCAAAATCCCCATTCCCTCACCACTCTGGGGCCAGCCAGAGATGGTATTTGCCGGTTCTCCGAACCACTCAAAATTTCCGCTACCGGTTCTCCAGAACCTGTCAGAACCTGCTGGATTTCACCCCTGATCTTATTCCTTATGTTAAAACATGAAAATATTTTAAGAAGTTCACAGCCAACATTTATTTCTGAAATTATCACAAATTTTCCCCAATCTGGCTGATTACTTGCTACGATTTCTCCGGGGTAACATATCGTAAGAAGAATCAGAGCTGGTTTAGCTTTCACATTGGATAGACTTCATTTTGTGCAACACAGGGTGGGAAAAAAATCTGCCTTTCCCACAAAATAGGAAAGAAGCAAAATCTGAGGAGCAGTCTTTCTTTTCTCTTGAAAAGTGACCAAAAATAAAAATGAGATGTAATCTATTAATCGAGGTATGGGAGTTGCTAAAAGCATCTAAGGTCCATTCTGGCATATATACTCTTTTGCTGCACTTCTGAATGAAGAATTCCAGTTTTAAACACACAGCTTTGGTATCAGCTCAAAAGAAAAAGAAAAAGAAAAAAGAAAACACGCAGTTGTGTACAAGAGAGGCAGTTCACACATTCCTGCTGCAAATCTTGTGTATAATGAGGGATTGGGCAATAAGGCCATCTTGTGTGTGTCTGTGAGGCTCTCTCAAGTCAGGGATTGAGGTCAGTATAAATGTTTAAGGCTTCTTCTTTGTTATGAAACCAACATTAGCACTTCATGTGGAGATAACTGGGCAGGTCAAGCACCAATGAAGGAAGGAGGTGCTTTTTTTGAGGTTCTTCAATGATGGCAGTTCGGCGGTTCGAATCCCTAGTACAGGTCTCTTGCGTGAGCAGGAGAGGGTTGGACTAGATGACCTCCAAGGTCCCTTCCAACTCTGTTACTGTTTAACATTACTCTGAGGGAGCGTTAGAGCAGGTAAGGCTGATCTGGCAAAGTGACTGTTGTGGTCTGCCAGCACTGCCTCCGGAGCTGGCAGCGGAGTCGGACAGCGATGAGGCTGAGGAAGAACATGGGCCAGACCTGGAGGCTGGGGAAGGCCCAGGTGAGGGCTCTGCGTCGGAGGCAGAGATGGGGCCAGGGCCTTCGGGGAGTGATGTGCAGACTTTGGAGCCTCCAGAGGCTGAGAGCAGAGAGGCAGAGGAACAGGAGGAGCCTGTTCCTAGTGCACGTATGAGAAGAGCTGCCAGAAGGCAGGAGCAGCTAAAGCAGAGAGGACAACTCAGGAGTAGGGCCAAGAGATGATTGGCCCCTCCCATAAGGCTTAAAAGACCAACAACGGCTCTTGGCCTCTTTGCCGGAAAACAACCGTTGAGAGAATTGCTTTTTGTTTGGCTGTAGTTATTTCTTCTGTTCCTGACCTGTTGCCAAGAAAAGCCTTTGGCAGTTTGCCTAATTATCCCAAGGTCAGAGATAAACTAAAGACTGGTGTTTTGAGGACTTTGCTTTTGTTTCATTTAGAATACGCTGTGAATGAGTTAATTCTCAGCTGTTTTAATAAAATCTCTTTGGTTTTTTTGGAACTGTTTTGCATTTAATATCAACTACGTGGGCCTGGGTCACAACAGTGACTCCTGTTCCCCACCTGTTTCCGGTGGCACCGGAACTTGGGGTTGCCGGTACCACCACTACCAAAGGGTCACAGCAAGACATAGAAAAAGGCATCTCTGCTTCCAACCTGGAAGACGCCAAACCTGCCTCTCAACAGCTTCAAATCTGGGTGTCTTTGTGTCCCCACACTTTCAGGGAAAGGATGTGCAGGAGAGAAAGAGAGAGAGAGAGAGAGAGAGCAGCATATTGCTTGCCGCAGTGACCTCAGATCAGCAATCCTTAAATCTCAGTCGTGCCTTTTCCACTCCTGAGATTTGTGCCGCCCAAATGTCTTGCCACTGTCCTTGTGTGGGGGGAAGAAAGGTTTCTGAACCTGCCAGGGCTTCCTGTCCTTCTCGTGGCCTTTCCCTTTGCCCTGCTCATCCTTGGGGTGCCTCCTTCTCTTATCTAGTCTGGGATGCTCTCCCTTATGCTCTTTCAATGGATGGGCTGTTTCACCGTGTTTGTGGCGATGCGTCTTCTTTCTGTCCTCCTGCTTCTCCTTCTCCTTCTCCTTCCCTTCCCAGCGATGTCTCTTGTCCCGAAGGTGCGTCTTCTCTTCGTCGTCCTCCTGAGCTTTGCGGTCTTTCCGGCTTTTAATCTTGGAAGGTGTCTCTCGTTTGATTTTCTCCTGGATTTTCTTGAGGCCCACCTTTGGGACTGTTTTTTCCTCTGTTTCTTCTTCTTCCTCTTCCTCTTCCTCTTCGATTTGTACTGGTTCGGGCTCTTCTTCTCCGTCTTCCCCATCCTCTAAAGGCCCTTCCTCCTCCTCCTCTTCCTCTTCCTCCTTTTCTTCTTCCTCGACTTCTAAAAGTTCCTCCTCTACTTCCAGGAGTTCCTCCTCCTCTATTTCAGGAGGTTCATCCATATCCGACCAATCAAACCACCGTTCGTAAAACCACAGCTCCTCCTGGAAAGAAAGAAAGAAAGATTCAACAGTTTTCATAATGATACGGTGGCTTCCAAAGTCCTGGCCTGGGATAGTTTAATCTTAAGGGTAATAAAACAGGACTCTTCACATGCTCTTTGAGTCCTCCTGGAGCCATTTTAGTCTAGCTTGATGAAAAGAAGGACTGGGGGAGACATGACAGCAGTGTTCCAATATCTCAGGGGCTGCCACAAAAAAGAGGGAGTCAAGCTATTCTCCAAAGCACCTGAAGGCAGGACTAGAAGCAATGGTTGGAAACTAATCAAGGAGAGAAGCAACCTAGAACTAAGGAGAAATTTCCTACAGTTAGAACAATTAATCAGTGGAACAACTTGCCTCCAGAAGCTGTGAATGCTCCAACACTGGAAGTTTTTAAGAAGAGATCAGACAACATTTGTCTGAAATGGTATAGATCAATTCTCCTGGATCAGGAGAATTGGGTGTCTCTTAAGCAATTCCAATTTTATTTAAACCCAAGGTTAACTTTTTAAAGTACCGTATTTTCTGGCATATAAGATTACTTCTTAACACAGGAAAAGCCTCTCAAAAGTCGGGGGTCGTTTTATACGCCAGGTATAAGCCTACTGACGCTCCAACTTCCCCAGCTGACCCCCAGTGATGGCGAGCCACAGCTGTCCGGGGAAGTCGGAGCGTCGGTAATATCCACGTGGATGCCTGGGACGGTGGGGGAAGCTCCGCGCAGCAACCAGCTGGGTCCAGCATTCAGCGGCATGCAGCCTTGACGAGATCAGCACAGCTTCCCAAATCTGAGTTGCCGGCGCTGACCGATGACGCTACGGGAGTGCCGACAACATTGAGGGGTAGTCTTATACGGTGAGTATAGCCCAAACCCTATATTTTAATAGGAAAAGTAGGGGGTCGTCTTATACACCCAGTCGTCTTATACGCCGGAAAATACGGGTAGGTGGGGGTTTTTTTGCCCTCTGATGAAATGAGTTTTACTGTGGACTATTTTGATCTTCCCACTTTTAACTCACCTGTTCCCCAGGACTGCCTTCTTGTGTGGTCCAGGCACTCAGCTCGGCCTCAAGAACAGTCCCACCATATTCTATTACCTCTGTAAAAGAAATGGGATGGTGAACCAGCTCCTGTGTTAAAAATAATTTTTTTCTGCATAAGTTTCTGTGCTTGCTTTTATCCTGCCTTGATGACTTTTATAAATAAGGCAGCAAGCATACCAGTGTTGGGTTGCTACCGGTTCTACCCGGATTGGTGAACTGGTAGTGGTGGCGGTGGGAGGCTCCGCCCACCTGAACCGAACGCTTCTGCGCAGAAGCATCGCGCGCGCACGAGCACATGTGCTTGCACAAGTGAACCGGTAGCGACAGGTTTTGCAACCCACTACTGGAGCATCCCTCATACTCCTGTCTCCTCCTATTCTCCCCACAACAACAACCCTGTCAGGTGGGTTGGGCTGAGGTAAAATGACTGGCCCAAGGTCACCAAAATCATTCAGCCGGCTTTCATATCTACGGCAGACTAGAACTCATAGTCTCCTGGTCTCTAGTCTGGTGCTTTAACCACTAGGCCAAACTGGCTCCTACATGGTGCTTGAGGTCAAGAGGGTTGCCAGAGGCCATCACAGCCAAAATTGGAGCTCAGGAGCCTGTTTTTGCAGGCAGAGTCCTTGGGTCAACACAGGCACCCCCAACACGAGTGACATCGAGCTGACCATGTCCACCCTGGCTATGACCATCCCGCAACAACCCCCCCCCCCCAAGATCAAAGACAATCTTGATGCAGCCCTCAATGAAATCAAGTTTAACACCCTTGCCCTAAGGCATGATCTCCAATGGAGGCAGCAGCTAGATGAGGGATGAAGGAAGCACAGTGGTGGTATTCAGCCGGTTCTATCCGGTTCAGGCGAACTGGTAGCGGCCCAGCCACCTGGACATAATCACGTCCCATTTATCCATGTTTTTGATGCTCTGTGCATGCGCGGAAGGCCCTCATATTTGCGAATCGGTAGCGAAGGTAAGTGAATACCACCCCTGAAGCGGGGGTGAAATCCAGCAGGTTCTGACAGGTTCTGGAGAACCAGTAGCGGAAATTTTGAGCAGTTTGGAGAACTGGCAGATACCACCTCTGCCTGGCCCAGAGTGGGGTGGGAATGGGTATTTTGCAGTATCCTTCCCCCAGGAGAGAATGGGGATTTTGCAATATCCTTCCCCCAGGAGTGGGGAGGGAATGGGGATTTTGCAGTATCCTTCCCCCAGGAGTGGGGAGGGGACTGGGGATTTTGCAATATCCTTCCCCCAGGAGTGGGGAGGGAATGGGGATTTTGCAGTATCTTTCCCTAACATTTATTTATTTATTTATTTTATTTTATTTTATTTATATACCGCCCTTCTCCTGCTGGACTCAGGGCGGTGCACAGCCAGAAATAAAAAACAGTCAATACAAAATTTAAAATTTAAAAGAATTTAAATTTTGGTCAAAAGTTAAAAACCCCATAACTAAAACCCAATTGGACAATTTAAAAATCTAAAATCTTAAAAAATCTTAAGAAAAGGTGTTATGCCAGCCCTGCTTGTTGAAAGAGAAAAGTTTTTAGGGCATGGCGAAAAACCCAGAGATCTGATATTCTGCGTATCTCCAGGGGCAGGTTGTTCCAGAGGGCAGGTGCTGCCACAGAGAAGGCCCTCCCCCTGGGGGTCGCCAGCCGACATTGCCTGGCCGACGGCACCCTGAGGAGTCCCTCTCTGTGGGAGCGTACTGGCCGGTGGGAGGCTATTGGCGGTAGAAGGCGGTCCCGCAAATACCCAGGTCCAATGCCATGGAGTGCTTTAAAGGTGGTACCATGCCCACCAAGCCATGCCCACCAAGCCACACCCACAGAACCGGTAGTAAAAAAAATTGGATTTCACCACTGCCCTGAAGGGGGGGGATATATGATCCAGGAGAAAGTGCCCTTCTCTCTTACCTTGAACTACCTGACAGCTCACACTGAGGAGAGCCAGGAAAGTTGCCACCAGAATGCACTTGTTCAAAGACAGATTTTCCCAAGGCAGCGTGTCCTTAGCAGCTCGGCTTTCTGTCTTCCGCTTCACAGGGACAACCTTCGGTGCTTTAAGCAGAGAAAAGGGAGGGCATTAGCACAGTCAATTGGCTTTCCCACCATAAAGTCTTTTGCCACCAATTCCTGAGTGTTTTTTGAAGGTGATCTTTGCAATAAACACCGGATTGGAATTCAGGCCAGAGCTATGGAAAGATACATCAATTCCCACAATGGGAGGAACCAATGGAAAAAGTAAATGGAGCTAACAGAGCGGGCAAAATTAACTACTCTAATTAAAGAAAAGAATGTCTCCAGCTTTGTTTCTGCTTGGAAACCACTTCTGGATTCTTTGCTTGAAAGAGAAGGGGAAATTTTTATTTATTTTTTTATTTTGGGTTTTGATGATTAGATTAGTTTGTTGTTATAGAAAAGGCTAGTATTTATTAAATATGTTAAGAAAAAAGTTGAGCTTGTAACTGTGTTTTGTGTTAAATGGCACTGAAAAATATGGGAAATCCCTACTTTGTTTCCTTCTTTTTTTCTTTTCCTTGTACTTTATTTATTTATTTATTTATTTATTTATTTATTTGATTTATTTGATTTATTTGATTTATTTGATTTATTTATTTATTCGATTTCTATGCCGCCCTTCTCTGGAGACTCAGGGCGGCTTATAATGCATTAAGCAATAGCCTTCATACTTTTGTATATACCTGCTTAGTAGGGCTTTTGCCCCCCCCCCCAAAGTGGTGTTCTTTGTTATACAAAGTCAGCTTATTGCCCCCATAATCCGGGTCATTTTACCTGCCTCAAAAGGATGGAAGGCTGAGTCAACCTTGAGCCTGGTGAGATTCGAACTCGCAGTAATTGCAGGCAGCTGGCAGCTAAGTGCTACTTTAATGGCACTTTAGTCCGCTGCTCCACCAAGGCTCCTCTTTACCTTTTCTCTCCCTCCTATTTCCCTATTATCTTTGCTTTTATTTATATTTTATATTACAATTGAATTTTTAATAATAATAATAATAATTAAAAAGCTCAAGCCTCATTTCCTTTTTTTGCATGGCTGAGCCATAACTTTGGAGAAGCCCACATGCAGCGTGCAAAGACAGCCGTCTTTGACACTCTTTGGATCAATTATGAAAAATAACAGAATTCAGAATAACAGAGGTATAAGGACCTTGGAGGTTTTTCTAGTCCAACCCTCTGCTCAAGCAGGCGACTATACAGGTGATCCTCAACTTACGACAATTGTAATCCACCAAAATTTATGTTGCTAAGTGAGACATTTGTTAAGTGAGTTTTGCCCCATTTTACAACCTTTCTTGCCACAGTTGTTAAGTGAGTCACTGCAGTTGTTAAGTTAGTAACAGGGTTCCCCATTGACTTCAGTTGAGTCAGTTGCCAGGCGCCTGGCTTTTGATCATGTGACCATGTCATAAGTATAAAAAACAGTCATAAGTCATTTTTTTCATTGCCACTGTAACTTTGCATGGTCACTAAACAAACTGTTGTAAGTCGAAGACCACCTGTACCATTCTGGACAAATCGCTGCCTAAACTCTTCTTTAAAATCTCCAGTGATGATGTGCCCATTCTGTAGGCAACCCATTCCACTGGTTAATTAGATGAGAGAGAGAAAGAGAGAAAGGGGG
>WNWU01000001.1:91427998-91447510 GCA_012654045.1 Ptyas mucosa
GGGAGAGAGAGAGGGAAAGAGAGGAAGAGGAAGAGAGGGAGAGAGGGAGAGGAATTTCTTTCTTTTTCTCTCTGTTCCCCCCCACCATCATACATCATTTTATAAATCATCCCCTTTGTCCCTACAAATTGTCTCTTACAAATCAATCTTCCCAAGTAAAGCCTCCTGTAAATCTTTAGACTTCAACTCCCAGAATTCCTGCCTGCGATTAAAATTGCTGAGAATTCTGGGAGTTTCCCCCATGTCTGCAAGATGCCCAGATCTGGAAAAACCGCTCTAAACCAAAAATCCCTGGAGATGGAATTCCCCACCCTACAAGAAACCAGGGTTAAGCCTGCTCTTCCATTCTTGCCCGTGGCATCTCTGTGGCCTCTCCAACCTAACGCTTTATTGGCTCAGAGAAAAATCATACCTGCTAGGTGTGGTTTCTCAACTGCCTTCTCTACCCGTACCGCCTTCTCCACTTGCGGTGCCTTTTCGACCCTTGGCACTTTCTCCATCACCTTTTCCAACACTGGTGGTTTTTCTACCCGTTGGGCTCTCTCCCCCACCCTTTCAGCCCTCAGGACTTTTTCTGCAACTTGCTCGGCCCGAGGCAATTTAGCGGCGGCCATCTTGGTCAACAGATGCTTCTCTGCTTCGGGTGATTTCTTAGGAAGCCCAGATGGCGTGGCTTCACTTATGCTATCCACAAATTCATCAAGATCTTTCTCAACAATGTGGAGCGTGTCTTTCTGTTCCTCCTCTAGGCCCTGAAAGAGAACGGTAACGATCAGGGGTGAAATCTACTTACCTTCCTTACTGGTTCAGAAGCGCATGCGCCGCGTCACGTGTGCGCGCAGACGAACACATTACTTCCTGGTTAAAACCAGGAAGTAATGACACCCGGGCTGGTGGGCGGAGCTTTGCTCTGCCATCGCTACCAGATCGCCGAACCACTGGCCAAGATCGCTACCAGATCGGGCGATCCGGTCCGATCTGGGAGAATTTCACCCCTGGTAACGATGATCTTTGAGTAGCCCTGCCTTAGCCAGAAATTTTCTCATAATTTCTCTGATCTCTTTAAAAACATCCCATATTTTCCTATTCTTGTTCTTTTTTTCTTTATTTTTAAACATATTAGATGGACCTCTTCCACCCAAGATTGGAAATCTATCTTCAGTCGTTGTATATACCCTTCCACTCAGTGGTGAAATCTGAACCGGTTTGCTACCGGTTCTCTGGCTGCGCATGCGCACTGTGTACCAAATGCGCACTGTGTGTTTAAAATGCTACTAGTTTGGGCAAACTGGTACTTTAAAAAAGCTATGATCCGACGATCACCTGTGCCGCGTGGTTTAGCTTTGCTAGAAAGCAGGATTTGGCGCAGCACGTGCCAAAAGGAGGCTTGGGAAGGTAAATAGAGCAGCGAGGGGGGGATCAGCTGTGGTGCGCAGTTTAGCTTTGCCCATCATTGGCCTCCTTCAGTCTCAAGAGACTATGGTATCATGCTCTGGAAAGAGGTCCTAAAACAGCATCTGGTGTGACTAAAAAGGCCAATTCGAGAGTGGCAATCCCTTCCACACTGAGGGCAGATACATTCTGTCCCCTGCCCAGCCCCCAGATTTCGCTGGTTCCGGGACTGCCTCTTTGCCTCAGCCTGCCAAACAAGCGTCTCTTCGAATTGGAGAAGGCCGTGCTGCATCTTTCGCCTCCAACGATCGGAGGTCAAGGTTTCCCAGTTGTTAATGTCCATTCCCAGGGCCTTTAGGTCCCTCTTGCAGATATCCTTATATCGCAGCTGTGGTCTCCCTCTGAGGCGCTTTCCCTGCACTAATTCTCCATACAGAAGATCTTTCGGAATCCGACCATCAGCCATTCTCACGACATGCCCCAGCCAGCGTAGACGTCGCTGTTTCAATAGTGTATACATGCTAGAAATTCCAGCACACATTCCAGAAGGCAGGAAATCCTGCTTTCTAGCAAAGCTAAACCGCGCGGCACAGGTGATTGTTGGATCGTGTCTTTTTTTTTTTTTTGAACTGGTAGCTTTTCTTTTTTATCGCTACCGGTTTTCCCGAACCGGAGCGAACCAGTAGCATTTCAACCCTACTTCCACCTTCCTCTGTTTATCATAATAATTTGTTCTGAATGCCATTTGGATTTTTTTTTCCATTTTGAAATTATGGGAATATTTCCATTTTCACAGTCTCGTATCTCTTCCAATAGCTCCTCAGACTCTTTCACAAAATAAGTGCTGTATCACAATACTTACTATCTCAGATTTCGGATAAATCCCAATCAATTCCACCCAGTGAACCATAAACTAACTATAGAGTGGCTGGGTTTGCATATCTTGATGAGTCATAAGCTAGACAATCATAAGGAGTCCTTGGTGCTCTCTGAGCTTACTTGTTTTCCTGCAGACATTTCATTAACCTAACTAGGTAACATCATCAGGACCAGCACTGACAATGTTACCTAGTTTGGGTAATGAAACGTCTGCAAGAAAACAAGTGAGCTCAGAGAGCACCAAGGACCCCTCATTTCAACCCTGAGGTACAAATATTCTCCTTTATTGCTAGACAGTCATATTTTGACTTGATACTCTTGATAATGAATAACTAAATAATAGAGCTGGAAGGGATCTTGGAGGTCTTCTAGTCCACTCCCCTGCTCAAGCAAGAGACCCTATACCAGTGATGGCTAACCTTTTTGCCGTCACGTACCAAAAGTGGGGGGAACACGGGGTGGTCGCACGCGTGTGCCCACACCCATAATTCAATGCCCCCCCGCGCATGTGCGCGCGACCTCCCCATGTCCCATTTCAGGCCTCCCTGAAGGCTCCGGAGGCCAGAAATGGCATGTTTCCCAACTTCCGGTGGGCTCGGTAGGCCCGTTTTTTGCCCTCCCCAGGCTCCAGAGGCTTTCTTGGAGTCTGGGCAGGGCAAAAACAGCCTCCCCCACCCCTCCAGAGGTCCTCCGGAAACCAAAAACACCTCCCAGAGCCTCCACACAAGCCCTGTACTTACTTGGCATCCAAAACGGGCCACATGGAGACTCCTGGGAGGGGAGAGACGGGGCCAGGCAAAAACCAGGTGACCAGCGCATGCATGCGCACTGGAGCTGAGCTAGGGCAACAGCTCGCGTGCCCACAGATATGGCTCCACGTGCCACAGGTTCGCCATCACGGACCTATATCATTTCAGGCAAATGGTAGTCCAATCTTTTCTTAAAACCTCCCGTGATGGAGCACCCACAGCTTCTGGAGGCTAGCCATTCCACTGATGGTTTTCACTGACAGGAAATGTCTCCTTATTTCTAGGTTGGTTCTCTCCTCGACTAGTTTCCATCCATTGCTTCTTGTTCTACCTTCGGGTTGCATGAACTCAATTAAAGAGCCTCCCAGCCTTGTAGTTGAGAATGAATTTGGACCCTTCCGTTTCCAAATCCAATCCCACAATCCAATTCTGTACAGTTTCTTTCCATGAGGAAAACAATAAGAGATTTACTTTAACGGGTACACAGGATAGCGTTTATTAATGCTACTTATTATTATTATTACAGAACAAAGCAATCTTGCATGAGAGACTCAGAGAGAAGGTCAAGCTTTTGTTAAGCGTTTTCAAATTCAAGGAGCCAAGGAATAGGTTTTCTTTGTATATTATGGGTAGGACAATAAGTTTCTTTTTATGCGAGTATGTTCGTGGGTCTGCTTCGCTGAATTCCAGCGTCCTTGGCTACTTTTTCTGTCTCAGATAAAATTCTCTGCTTTGTGAGTTCTCCTCTATTTCGACTGCCTAGCGTGTAGGAATTGAAATGTATGGTGTCGTGACCAGGGATGGGTTCTAATTTTTTTTACTACCGGTTCTGTGGGTGTGGCTTATTTTGTGGGCATGGCTTGATGGTCATGTGACAATTATTTAGGATTTAGCAGAGGTACTGGTCTACCAGGCTTTTAACTGCTTGCAGAGCTGTACCGATCTACCTATTTATTTTTTGCAGGCACTGGTCTACTCATTTGTTTTCTTTTAACACTGATCAGCTGTTGGGCGGCCCTTGGAAGCCCCGTGGCAAGAGTTTAAACAGTTTTTTCCCTTCTAGCCATCAGCTGGGACTCAGGAGGCAGCAATAGATTGGGGGTGGGGCCAAATAAAAGGTAAGAATAATGTGGGGGTAGGGGGGCACGGGGCGGTGGGGCAGGGTTCGGTGATGTCGGGCCGAACCGGGAGGAACCCACCACTGGTCGTGACCATCACCAAGTCCAACATTTAAAGTCAGGTCAAGGAAGTTACTATCAGCTCCTGTTACACTGACTGCTGTCTTCTGTTAAATTCCTGTGTTTACCTCAACTCTAAATGCTTAACTTTTCTTCATTTTGAAGAAAACTGGATCATCAAGTAACATGCACCATCAGAGTTTATTCTTTGTTACCTAGTTTATTATAGCAGTGGAAAGAAAAATACATATATTTGCACCTCACGAAGTCTCTTCGTGTCTATTTAAGTTTTAAATATTGGACAAGTTGGATTCTCTCCCAAACTTCCAACGGCAAGTACCTTTAGGAAATGCTTTAAATGTTCATAAAGATACACCCAGTAAACATTTTAATAAGAGACAAAGGAGTGCCTTTTCAAGATTTCTACAACCAGGACAAGAAGAAAGACAAAGTTGCAAATGACTTGGTCAAATGACTTCAGCTGGTGTCTATGTGTCCATCAGCACTCAGCTCGGGAGGACTGCTTGTCCTCAGCTGGCTTGGAGATTTAGGAGTTGCCTTGGCAACAATATTTGGACCAACTGACAATGGTTCTTGTCTTTTTCAGAAGTTTAGGGAGAAGGTCCTGAACCAAACACAAATGATCGACTTGTGCTATCCAGAGGTGCAAAAAACCAGAGTCACTCAACAATGAGATGGGCGGCATATAAATGTAAAAATTACATAAATAATAATAATAATAATAGAAAACCAGGCATCTCAGAAATGCTGGGAAGGATACCAACTGAATCCCATGTCTTAGCAAGAAGTCAAATTCTCTTGCTGTCATATACTTTCCCAGCTGTTTTATTTGGATAGAGTTAGTTGCCCATCACAAATTATTATTATTATTATTTATTAAATTTTTACACCGCCCTCCTCCTTTCGGACTCAGGGCGGTGAACAGCCAACTAAAAATATAATATACAAAAGTTAAAATAATTTAAAATGATTTAAATAGAATTTGGCCCAAAATTACAAAAGCATTTCAACTTTAAAATTTAAAATCCATATCAAAACTTTAAAACCAGTATGGGGTCAGGCCAGCCCAGCTAACTGAAAGAGATGGGTTTTAGGGGCCCGACGAAAAGTCCGGAGGTCTGGGATCACTCGTATCTCTGGGGGGAGGTCATTCCAGAGGGTGGGCACCACCACAGAGAAGGCTCTCCCCCTGGGGGTCACCAGCCGACATTGTCTGGCCAACGGCACCCTGAAGAGGCCCTCTCTGTGGGAGCGGACTGGCCGGTGGGAGGTAATAATAATGTACCGGTAATAATCATTCAGTCTTGAGGCAAATATCAGGAGTTGGAAGCAAACATGTCTGGTTTAGATTCTTTAAGACTTGGAGAGATACCTCAAGGCCTAGAGACAGAGGTGTCTTGTGAAGCAACTTTTAAAACATGCCTCAACGCTCGGCTACTTACGTTTGTGCTGCCGTTCACTTCTTCTTGACTTGCAGGTATCTTGGCATCTGTTAAAACACACCCAATCCCTGCATTTATTCATGGTTTTCATTTATTGTGCTTATATTTCACTTTTCTTTTGTGAGCTCAGAGCAGTTTTCATTGCGTTTCTTCATGCAAGCATGAAGAGGCCGTGTCTTTGTACCCTCTCAATAAAGGGATATTTATATGAACACACTGATAACACACTGATTTACATTATCCTTGGGTTTTGAGGCCTTAGAATTTAGAATCATAGCACTGGAAGTTCCTTGGAGGTCTTCTAGTCCAACCCCCTGCCCAGTGGTGGGTTTCAAAAATTTCTACTACTGGTTCTGTGGGCGTGGCTTGGTGGGCATGGCATGGCTTGGTGGGCGTGGCTTGGTGGGTGTGGCAGGGGAAAGATACTGCAAAATTCCCATTTCTTCCCGATCAGCTGGGACTTGGGAGGCAGGGAGTAGATGGGGGCAGGGCCAGTCAGAATTTTTACTACCGGTTCTCCGAACTACTCAAAATTTCTGCTACTGGTTCTCCAGAACTGGTCAGAACCTGCTGAAACCCACCTCTGCCCCTGCCCAAGTAGGAGACCCTATACCAGTGATGGCAAACCTATAGCACGCATGCCAGAAGTGGCACGCAGAGCCATCTCTCCGGGCACGCCAGCCGTTGCCCATTGCTCTTTCAGGTTCTGGTGTGCACATGCGTGCTGGCCAGCTGGTCTTCACGTGCGTGGGAACACCGGAAACTGGAAGAGCAGCTCTCTGGCACGCATGTGTGCGCTGGGGAACTGCTCTTCCGGTTTCCCACGTGGGAGCACCAAAGAGCTGCTCTTCCGGTTTCCGGAACCCCCCCCCCCCCCCCCCGCGCCCTCTCATTTCAGCACGGTTCTGAAAAGGTTTGCCAACATTGCCCTATATTCTGGACAAATGGCTGTCCAATCTTTTCTTCAAAACCTCCAGTGATGGAGCACCCACAACTGAGGGCAAGACATTCCACTGATGAATTGTTCTCACTGTCAGGAAATTTTTCCTTAGTTCTAGGTTGGATCTCTCTTTGATAGGTTTCTACCAGGGGTGAAATCCAGCAGGTTCCAAGCCCACCAAGGCACGCCCAGAGAACCGGTAGTAAAAAAAATTTGGATTTCACCACTGGTTTCTACCCATTAGTTTTTGTTCTGACCTCACGTTCTTTGGAAAATAAGTCGACTCCCCTCATCTCTGTGACAGCTCCTCTGACAAAGGTTCCGATAAAGTTTAATGGGAGAAGCTGGATTTGCTTAATGACCACCTGATTCGCTTAACATCTGCAGTGATTCACTTAACAACCATAAAATCGGGCACCAGTCACTTAACAGCCACCTTTTTTTAAAAAAATTTAATTTATATACTGCCCTTCTCCTGCTGGACTCAGAGCGGTGCACAGCCAGAAATAAAAAACAATACAAAATTTAAAATTTAAAAGAATTATCAATTGTGGCCGAAAGTTTAAAAACCTCATAACTAAAACCCAATTGGACAATTTAAAAATCTGAAATCTTAAAAAATCTTTAAAAAAAAAAAACCTTGCAGAAGTTCTGATTCCCAAATTGTGGCTCTAAGTCAAGGACTACCTCAGTCTGAAAAATCTGCTGGGCCCTGTTCTAACTACCATATTTTTCAGAGTATAAGATGCACCTTAGTTTTTGGGGAGGAAAATAAGAAAAAAAGCCGATTGGTGGGTTAATCGGCCTCCCGGAATACCCCCAATCAGCTGTTCCCAGAGGTGAATTTTAGCAACAGGTTCCTTGGTTGTGAGCTCTGTGCCTTGCTTTTTTTTTCTGCCTCTGAAAGCCTCCGAAACAGAGCTTCAGATAAAAAAGGTCTGAAGCTTCTTTCAGAGGCTTTTATTCTGAAGGACTATCTGTACTCTGTTCAATCTCCTTTCTTTGGTATTGGTATATAAATTAACCTCTTCCGATCTGTTGTGTTGTTCTCCAGATTTGTTAACATAGTTTGATTAGAACCTTTACTGATTCTTCTTTTGTTGCTTGCCATATTATTTTAGATAAAAGCCTTTCAGAGGCTTTTTTCCCCCTGAAGTTTCGTTTCTGAGGCTTTTTTTTTCTGAAGCTTCTTTCAGAGGCTTCTTTCAGCCTCCGAAATCTCAGTTTGCGAGGCTGGGCAGGGCTACATTCGGAGTATAAGACGCACCCAGATTTTCACCCTCTTTTTTGGGGGAAAAAGGTGCATCTTATACTCCGAAAAATATGGCAAATACATTTGAGAAGTAACGTTTTCCTTAGCAGGCATGATAAAACAACACCACAAACCTCAACTCACATGCCGAACACAGTCCTACCTTTTTTATTGTGTTCTTTCAGATGATTGTGAATGCCTTCCTCCTGGGTGAGACGCTCTTTCACAAGATCTGGGCCTTCTTCACTTTGTTCCAACTGCTCGCAAGGACCTGTGGCCATATCACCCCCTTGGTATTCTGGCTAAGCAGATGGAAAAAATAACACACAGGCCTTTTAGCACCATTGAGATCTATTTAGTTGGTATTTTAATGCCGCCTACATCATTTTGCTCATCTTAAAAAAATACCTAGAGATGAAGTTCAGTCACATGGCTTGAACATTTGCAATCTTTCCTAGAATCCATGGGAAGATAGCAGTGACGCAACTTTGATTTTTGAGTCTTTGGGAATGGAGATAAGTGTGCCCAGCAGTTCGAGATGGTGCCGAGTGCTGGCCAATCACCAAATGTGTTGAATGCTCTTTATACGCCATGGAGATGTGCATGCCTCGTTGGTCATTAGGTGTTTCTTTCCTTGACTGTGTCAGCAATGACACAATTCGGAAGCAAATGGGCAGTGTGCCAATCTCAGAGAAAAAATAAGGGAGAAAAGCCTGCAGCGGTACAACCATGTTCTACAAGCAGCACTCCCATACCATAACCTACATCGCCGTCCACTTTAATATAATGTTGTGGCCCACCAGCGGCCAGCAGAGCTGGCAGCAGATTCGGACAGTGAGGAGGTTGGTGTTCTGTCCCCGTCTCACACACGCACCCAAACAGTCAGCCAGGGGTTAAATAACTTTTCAAATACCCAATGTCAGTTATCAGAAACTTGGCAGCAACTCCATAGCTGCCTGCCAAGAACTTTACTCCAAGAAGGAGGGGTTGTTCCTCCACCAGATAACACAAAAAAATACACAGTTTAAACAGTCCAGTTCGTTAGTTAAATCCACAGCAGATTTTTTTTTAATTTGATTTATATGCCGCCCTTCTCCGGAGATTCAGGCATTGTTTTCCAGAGGTGCAAAGTGACTTGCCAGAAGTTTCAGTTTTGTCCGTCACAGAGTCTGACTGGCCACCACACTCCCTTTTATAGCCTGTGGGGTGTGGTCCAGTGACTCAGCTTAATCTCTGGCACGCCTCCTCTTCTGCTGCGTACGTTTGTCTCGCCGACACTGGCGTGGATCCAGCCACAACTTATCTCCGTCGTCGCTATCTGACTGATCAGAGACACCTGGCTCCTGGCCAATCTCTTCTCCTTCGGCAGACACCTGAGGCATTGCCAGAGAGGAGGGTCCTGGAGAGGGAGGCCCGACTCCTCTCCTTCATGTTTGGAGCCTTCTTCCTCCGATAAGAGGGGCTCGGGAGTCGGAGCCACAACAGTTGGGGAGCAACGTGGGCCAGTCCTGGAGTCTGGGGAAGGCTCGGACGAGGGCTCTGAGTCGGAGGCAGAGAGGGGGCCAAGGCCATCTGGTAGTTCTTTGCTGCCTCCAGAGTCTGACATCAGCGAGGCAGAAGAACAGCGGGAGCCTGTTCCCAGTGTGCGCATGCACAGAGCTGCCAGGAGACAGGTACAATTAAGAAAACAGGGTCGACTTGGGAGTAAGGCTTGGAGATGATTGGCCCCTCCCATAAGACATAAAAGAGAAGCGAACGGGACGTGAGCTTTTGCAGGAAGCAATTAGTTCATCTGGTCGGTAAAAGCTCTGGGAAAGTTCTGTTTGACTCTGTGCTAAGTTTGGCTTTGCCCTGCATGTGGCAATTAGTTCTCTGGCAACATTCCAAAGGAGATAAGGTGGGTGTTTGTAAACACTCCCCTGAAAGACTGTTTGAGAAGCCTTTCGGACTGGGAATGACAATAATTCACAGCCGTATGAATAAAAGAGAGTTTGCCGGGACTAAGATTGTGCTGTATACTTTCTAAGGAAGCCTAGGTCAGAACATATAAATGGCGAGCACCTGCGTGGAAGGCCAAAGCAAAGATGGCAAGATACAATAAATATGGACGTGAAAAAATGCTCAGTTGGATCCAGATGCTGAGTTTAATCATGCAAGATGGCACTTGTTGGCCCCGGAATTGCGGGAAAAAGAGGAGGAGGAGGAGGAGGAGGAAGAGGAGGAGGAGGAGAACGGAAAGTCTACCATAGATGAGGGAACTGTATAAGTGGGAAACAGAGTGTGGATTTTATTTATTTATTGAATTCAATTTATATGGATAATCTAATTAGCTGAAGTCTTGATTGGGAACAAAAAGTCATAGTACATGATTGATTGGACAGAAATAGACCAAAGCTAGTTGGTTTTTTGAGAAGACATTCTTTTCCAACTTGCTCTTGTCCATTTTTACAAGTTCCCATGTTATTTATTTATTTTTTTTACAATAAACAATAAATAAACTTTGAGCATTGACCTTTTCCCCCCTTTTTCTTCCATTTCTTTTAGGTCTTTATTCAAAATCTAGAACTCCCTTTGGAAAAAAACCAGAAAGGCTTTGGAGAAGAATTTTCTCAGGTTTTTAAATAGCAATTGAGTTTCCCTCACTTGAAATGCTTTATTCACACTTGGATACATAAAACCCAAGCCTCGCCTGCACAGTCATCCTTAAAGCCTCCGCACAGTTTTCTAAGAATAGGGATATGAAATCTAGTATGCTGGCCCACTTCCAGTCTGGGAAATGCCATTCTGATTTGGCGAACTACCAAAACATTAATCAGCCAAGCACAGTTTAATAAAGACGAGGCTGTTTTGCTTCCTTTTTCAACATTTAAGCTGTGCAACGTAGGTGAATCTGAATAATTTTTTTAAAAATCCCGCCTTTATTATTTTTATAAATAACTCAAGGCGATGAACGTATCTAATACACCTCCCCGTACTATATTCCTCACAACAATCATCATCCTGTCAGGTGGGTTGGGTTGAGAGAGAATGATTGGCTTAAAGTCACCCAATTGGCTTTCGTTCCTAAGGCGGGACTAGAATTCACTGTCCTCTGTTGATCGGTCCAAAGTTACCCAACCAGCTTTCATGTCTGAGATGGGACAACGAGTCGGTATTCTGTTAATCGGCCCATAGTCACCCAGCGAGCTTTTATGCCTTAAGGTGCGAACTAGAACTCACAATTTCCTGGTGCCTTAATCGCTAGACCAAACTGGCTTTCCCTTATTATTAGTTTTTGTATTTTGATCAACACTAGACAATAAGTTCCAAACTTGCAACTGCACCATGATAGGTTGTAACCCAAGTCCTCAAGAAGACCCATCCCCAAAACCATGTCACTCACACTTGCTAAGGTCCTGCCATCCAATTTAAAACGGCAAATATCCCTGGGTTCTGAAATTTTATTTTTTTATTTTTTTTATTTTATTCATATTTATATGCCGCCCTTCTCCCGAAGGATTCAGGGCGGCTCACAACAATAAAACGACAAAACAATAAATTAATGCTAAAATAATTCAATTAAAATCCCCAACAGTTAAAACTGAAAACTCCCAGCAGATCAGGAAATTTGCTGAAAAAGCCATGTCTTCAGGCCACCACGGAAAGATCGGAGGTCGGGGGCCGTCTGGAGCTCAGTGGGTAATTCATTTCAGAGGGTCGGTGTGGCCACAGAAAACGTCCTCATCCTGGGCGCCACCAGCCGACATTATCTGGCCGATGGCACCCGGAGGAGGGCAGCCCTATGTGAACGCACTGGGTAGTGGGAGGCTAGTAGGAGATGATCCTGCAAGTACCCTGGGCCCATGCCATGTAGGGCTTTATAGGTAAGTACCAGCACCTTGAAGCGGATCCGAAGGACCACCGGCAACCAGTGCAGCTCGCGCAGGAGAGGTGTAACACGGGAGTAATGGGAAGCTCCCATAACAACCCGAGTGGCCGCATTCTGGACCAGTTGGAGCCTCTGGGTGCACCATAAGGGCAGCCCCATGTAGAGGGCATTGCAGTAGTCCAGGTGGGAGATGACGAGAGCATGAATGATTGTATGGAGGGCATCCCCATCTAGGAAAGGTCGCAACTGGCGCACCAGGCGAACCTGTGCAAAAGCCCCCCTGTGTCAGGTTTCGATGTAATCTCAAATAAATTTCATTCTCAAACACAAAGTCTTTGATGAATCTCTCATTTACTGAAGAATTTACGATCCGACCTGAACTCATTTGCAGCCAAAACTGATTCTCTGAAACCAACCCCTCCCTTTCCGCTTCTCAAAATCCCAGTGCCTCATTGGCCATCTTTCAAGTCAGTCTCTTCTGCCAACTACTTCAGATCACAGGAATGTCCCCCTCCCTTCATCACCTGGGTTACGTTATCTGCTAAGGGGAGAAGGATACTAGGTCAAACGTCAAGCTACTAAAACGTCAAACTGCTTCTGCTAGCTATTTTTTTTTCTTTTCTCTTGGATCTTCATGGCAGCGATGAAAATAGAACAAATTAGATCGCTGACACCCTTGTCACGGCCGTCAGATGGTCAACTAAGGATAGCCGCGAATCCAGGAGGACACCAAGATTGCAAGCCCTTTCCGAGGGAGTAAGCAGCTCCCCTCCCATCAAAAGCGATGGGGATGCTAGATCAAGGGATACCGGCATCCACAGCCACTCCGTCTTGGAGGGGTTGAGTCTGAGCCTGTTCCTGCCCATCCAGACCTGCACCGCCTTCAGGCACTTAGACATCACGGAAAGGGCATCCCTGGGTTGGTCCGGGATGGAGATGTAAAGTTGGGTATCATCAGCGTTCTGATGATACCTCACCCCGAAACTACGAATGATCTCACCCAGCAGCTTCATATAGATGTTAAAGAGTAAGGGGGAGAAAACTGACCCCTGAGGTACCCCGCAAGTGAGGGGTCTCGGGGAGGATCTCTGTCCCCCTGCCCAGACAAACTGTGTACAACCCGAGAGGTAGGAGGAGAACCACTGTAAAACAGTGCCCCCCACCCCCAACCCCCAGAGTTGTCGCAGTAGGATACCATGGTCGATGGTATCAAAAGCTGCGGAGAGGTCAAGTAGGACCAGAATAGAGGAATAACCCCTATCCTGGGCCTGCCAGAGATCATTCACCAGAGTGACCAATGCCGTTTCCGTGCTGTGTCCGTGCCTGAAGCCCGATTGGTACGAGTCGAGGTAATCCTTATAGGAGCTCTGGTAGCGCAGCAGACTAAAGCACTGTAAAGCACTGTTATTAACATCAGCTACCTGCAATTACTGCAATCTAATCTCACCAGGCTCAAGGTTGACTCAGCCTTCCATCCTTTCTAAGGTAGGTAAAATGAGGACCCAGATTGTGGGGGCAATAAGCTGACTTTGTATAAATATACAAAAGTATGAAGGCTATTGCTTAACGCATTGTAAGCCACCCTGAGTCTTCGGAGAAGGGTGGCATATAAATCAATTTTTTTAAAAAAAATCCGTTTCCTCCAGGAATTGTGGAAGTTGGTGTGCCACAACGGACTCAACAACCTTCACTATAAAGCAAAAGTTGGAGATGGGACGAAAGTTGTTTAGGGGAGGCCAGATCTAGAGTTGGCTTCTTGAAAAGGGGTCGAACCACCGCTTCCTTAAGAGTGGCGGGGAAGACCCCATCCCTTAACGAAGCATTAACAATCGCCTGGACCCAGTCTCCGGTCACCTCTCTGGTTGCCACAACAAGCCAGGAGGGACATGGGTCCAACAAACACGTTGAGGCCCCCAGTCTTCCAACAATCCTGTCCACTTCCTCTGTGGATACAGGGTCAAAGTCAACCCAGATGTTATCTTCAAGATGTGCTCCCATCTCTTCGCCAGACCCTGCCCAGTCAGAGTCCAAGCCCAACCGGATCTGAATGATTGTGTCTTGCAGAAATTGAGCAAAGTCCTCAGCACTGCCCTGTAAGAGGTCCTCCCTTGCTCCCTGATTAAGAAGAGAGCGGGTCACTCGGAACAAGGCTGCTGGGCGATTTTCTGCAGACGCAATGAGAGCGTCAAAATAATCACGTTTCGCTGCTTCCATCACCACAAGATAAGACCTAATATAGGTTCTTAATTGTGTTTGATCAGATTCGGAACGGGAAGATCTCCAACAGCCCTCTAGGCGTCTCTTCCGACGCTTCATCTCCCTGAGCTCCACGGAGAACCATGGAGCTACCCAGGATCCCTGTTGGGGGAGAGGCCGCAAAGGGGTGATTTGATCCAGTGCCCCGGCGGCAGTCCGTTCCCAGGCGTCCACCAAGGCCTCTGGTGAACCGCAGGATAGGGACGTGGGAAATGTCCCAAGCTCTGTCAGGAACCTATCAGGGTCCATCAGGCGCCTGGGGCGGAACCAACAAGTCAGTTCCGCCTCCCAGCGGTGAGGGATGGAAAGTCTAGTTTAAGGAGAGAATGGTCGGTCCATGACAGGGGTTGAGTAGAAAGTAACCCCCTACCCCGAGCATTAATCCACTGCCCAGAGATAAAAATCAGGTCAAGTGTGTGTCCACCATTGTGAGTTGGACCCTGTACAACCTGAGTCAGATCCATGGTCGTTATGGAGGCCATGAACTCCCGAACCAGCTCAGATGTCTCGCTGGCTGACGGGAGATTAAAGTCCCCTACAACCATCAGGTTGGGGAGCTCAACTGTCAGTTCGGCTAAGACTTCGAGCAGTGCAGGCAGGGCTGAGGATACGTAGCTGGGAGACATAAGCAACAGACCCGACTGTACTCCAAAATGCATCTGGGAAGGTTCTGGTATAAAAATCATATGTTAAAACTTTGGGTAAGCTAAAGAACCATGTTCTTTAGTTAAAGACTAAGTTAGTCCTGCAGTTTCTTAAAAATATATATATAAACATGGAAATCTGGCCATGATTGTCCATACAATGTAAATACACAAGCACACACTCCATGCTAAATCAGTATTGTGTATTTCTCTATAGCAGGGGTGTGAAACTTGATTTTATTGAGGGCTGCATCAGGGTTGTGTTTGACCTTGGGGGGCCAGGGTGAGTGTGGCCAGCTTGACATCACTTGTGTCAGGAGGGCGCCTGTGGTGGCCTGAGTGTTCTGCAGCAAAAACGGGACGCCGAGCTCAATTTTCAGTCTCAATTTTCACTGGCAGAGGGCTGCAGGAGGCTGTTGTGGCCGAAAACGGAGTCTGGGAAGGCTGCGCGTGGCAGAGGCACTGCTGGCCAGTCCTTCGTTGTTTTCAGGGCGGCCCCGTGGACTAGAGCTAAGCACCCTGTGAGCCGGATCTGGCCCCCAGGCCTTGAGTTTGACACCCCTGCTCTAGAACAAGGGGTCTCCAACCTTGGCAACTTTACGATTTGTGGACTTCAACTCCCAGAATTCCTCAGCCAGCACTGGCTGAGGAATTCTGGGAGTTGAAGTCCACAAGTCGTAAAGTTGCCAAGGTTGGAGACCCCTGTTCTAAAACGTGTATTTCTCTAGTCCCAACAGCTGAAAGAAAACTCCACTTTCCTTACACATTCAAACCAGACATGCATTTCACTCCTCTATGTTAAAAAAAGCTGCATCCTAAGAAATTTATGCCTCTCTGCGTGAGTTCAGAGAACGCAAACTTTAGAGATACAGCCAGTGGTCGGATTCAACCGGTTCACACCATGTCCGCAGAACCAGTTGCTAAATTGCTGGCTGGCCCCGCCCCTCCCCTTCCTGCCCCTTCCAGAAGTCATCCCGCGGCCCGTTTTTGCTCCCAGGAGGCTGCAGGGAGGCCTACTAGGCCCAAAATGGGGTGCAGGGAGTTGGCACCACCACCCCCGCGACTTGTTTTTGCTCCCAGGGGTGTGCAGGTGGCCGAATGCTGACTGTCATATCCCCTGGGCACACCCCACCATGGCCACACCCACCCAGCCAGTCATTAGGGCAGAGAACCGGTTATTAAATTATTTGAATCCCACCACTGGATACAGCTGAGTTTCTGTAACAAGGACTGATCATTTTTTCTAATCACTCAGAACCCTCGAGGCACAAATAAATTACTGTATCTACCTCCCATCCACAGGATGATTAGAAATGTGGCAGAGAAGTTGAATCATTAATGCAACTTGCACTTTTGGAGATATGGGTATTTTGCTGCATTTGTGCATTAACTGGAAATGACCTTAACTCACCGAAATAGAAAACTGACAGAGACATTTTTCATTACAGGTAATCCTTGACTTACAACCATTTCTTTAGCGACCGTTCACATTTATAATAGCACTGAAAATAGTGACTTTCCAGCAGTCCTCATACTTACGACTGTCGCAGCATCCCCACGGTCATATGGTCAAAATGCAGATGTTTGGCAACTGACATATTTTAACAATGATTGCAGCATGGGGTCTGGGATCATGTGACCGCCATTTGCAACCTTCCCAGCTGGCTTCCGACAAGCAAAGTCAATGGGGGAATTCACTTAATAACCATGTGACTCACTTAACAACTGAAGCGGTGGCCTTATCAACTGTGCCAAAACAGTTGTAAAATTGGGCAAGACGCACTTAAAAACCTCCTTGCTTATCAAGGGAAATTTTGGTGGAAATTTTAACTGCCAGTGGCGCAGTGGTTAAAGTGCAGTATTGCAGGCAAACTGCCCGCAGTCAGGAGTTCGATTCTGACGGGGCTCAAGGTTGACTGAGCCTCCCATCCTTCCGAAGCCTTTAAAATGAGGACCCAGATTGCTTGGGGTAATATGCAGGGGTGGGTTCTAAATTTTTTTACTACCAGTTCTGTGGGCGTGGCTTATTTTGTGGGTGTGGCTTGATGGTCATGTGATAATTCTTTAGGATTTAGCAGAGGTACTGGTCTACCAGGCTTTTAACTGCTTGCAGAGCTACCCATTTATTTTTGCAGGCACCAGTCTACTCATTTGTTTTTGGAGGTACTGGTCTACCACCAAACTGCCTTTTACCACTGACCAGCTGTAGGGCGGCCCTTTGAAGCCCTGCGGCAAGAGATTAAACAGTTTTTTTCCTTCTAGCCATCAGCTGGGACTCAGGAGGCAGCAATAGATGGGGGGTGGGGCCAAATAAAAGATAAGAATAACGCGGGGGGCATGGGGGGGGCAGAACCGGTTCGGTGACATCATATCGTCACCGCTACCGGCTCGGCGGAACTGGGCCGAACCGGGAGGAATCCACCACTGGTAATATGCAAATAATGCTTACATTGTAAACTGTCCTTAGAATGCTTAAATGGGACTCTCCATATATGGGTATGTATATAAACCTAAATGCTTGCTATGCTAGTATTAGGAAAGAGCTGTCATGTTTCTGACATGAGAATATCTCCGATCATATCTGCCATATCTGATGCAAAGGCTACAGAATTACACTGACTGGAAATAGACAAGGTCAGATTCAGAACGCTAGGAAACACAGAACTGCAATAATGTACCTATTCTGTATGTTGGTATACAGAATAACAGAGTTGGAAGGGACCTTTATAGGTCATCTAGTCCAACTCCCTGCTCAAGCAGGAGACCCTATCCCCGTGATGGCGAACCTATGGCACGGGTGCCACAGGTGGCACGTGGAGCCATATTGGTGGGCACGCGAGGTCAGCTCTGGCACGCATGCGTGCACCGGCCAGTTGATTTTCAGGTCTGCTGGGCCCACCAGAAGTCAGGAAACACACTGTTTCCGGCCTCCAGAGGGCCTCTGAGGGGGTGGGGAAGACCGTTTTTGCCCTCCCCAGGCTCCTAGAAAGGCTCTGGAGCCTGGGGAGAGTGAAAAATGGGCCTACTGGGCCCACCGGGCCACTGTGTGCCAAAAGCAGGGGGAGCATAAAATTATGGATGTGGGCACACATGTGTATGACACCACCACCCCGCGCTCCCCCCACTTTTGGCACGCAATGGCAAAAAGGTTAGCCATCACTGCCCTATACCATTTCAGACAAGATGGCTGTCCAGCCTCTTCTTAAAAACCTTAAAAACCAGTGATGGAGCACCCATAACTTCTGAAGGCAAGCAGCTCCACTGTGTAATTGTTCTCACTGTCAGAATATTTCTCCTTCTTTCTAGGCTGAATCTCTCCTTGATCATTTTCCATCCATTGTTGCTTGTCTGCCCTTCAGGGGCTTTGGAAATTAGGTTGACCCCCTCCTCTCTGTGATAGCCCCTCAACTCTGCTTCTGTATTAGGAATGACCAATTGCTCCCAATTGTAGAGACTTGAAATGACTTGCTCTTAAAGGAAGCAATTGGAAAATGCCACAGGCAGACTACAAATCCAATAGAATTATTGGCAGGTAAAAAGGAAAGGAACAGCAGGGAGTGTGCATGTTTAATCATACTGACCTAAAAGGTAAATGTTTAACTGTATTCAGCTTTATCTAATTATTTAAAAACTAGGCCATAAACAGAGCTATTGCAGTGAAAAACAATGTTTAGCATGTCTTGAACATATTTGCAAACATCAAATAGGAAACCAATTCATGTTGTTTTTTTATCAAGATTAATCTAGGATCTTTCTCAGCTTCAAGTTTTCCAGTGCATTTATGCACATATATTGAGGGCAGAAGGGGTAGTGGTTATGATCCCTCAGGTATTGTTCAAAATTAAAATGTAATTTGTTAATTTTTTTTACTGGGCTCGGGTTAACATCTCCAGCTGGTGATGAGGGAGAGGCAGTGTGAGAAACCTTTAATAAATTGTATGCAGAGCTGTAGTTTTTGTCCCATAATGCAGGCTTGTCCCACATTCTTTTCCAGTGAAAGGAAGTGTCAGAGTTGAAAAAAATATCAGAAAGCAGCTGTCAGCTGGCCAGATGTTGATAAGCTGCTTCAGGATAGGGTATGTTTTTTAGTTGGGGGGGGGGGGGGGGGACTCATAGATAGCGGTATAGCACATGTTTTGCCTGCAGAGAATTGCAAAATGAGTCAGAAAGATTTTTCCAAAATAATCTGCTGCTAAGAAGAAACTATATGGTAGTAGCATAACTGAGCTTGCACACTAATCTTCCTTCCTTCCTTCCTTCCTTCCTTCCTTCCTTCCTTCCTTCCTTCCTTCCTTCCTTCCCCTTTCTTTTTCTTTCTTTCTTTCTTTTTCTCTTTCTCTCTCTCTCTCTCTCTCTGTCTCTCTCTCTTTCAATATAACTGTTTTATACCACTGAGTGGTCTGCCCAGGTCTTTTGGGATTCTCTGCAGTTTTCTAGAGTATCAAGGAAAAATAATCTATATTTTACTAACTGAGGTCTTTCTAAACTAGAAACTCAACTTACAGAAGTAACTAAAACACAAATAAAATTAAATTTCAATTTAATTTGAAAAATAAATGAACATACCCACAGCCACATATTTTGTAAGAGCCAGTGTGGGTGTACTACTGTAGTTATGGTGATGGACTAGAAATAGCGAGGTCAAGGTTTTAGTCCTCTCTGAGTCATGAAAACTGGCTTGCTGACTTTGGGACGGTCATTCTTTCTCAGCTCTAGATTCTGAAGTCAAAAAACATCTGTCCATCAACTCACCCTAGGCAAGAATGATAGATTACAGTCCATAAACGCCAATGAAGAGGCTTCATCCTATAGTGCATTGATATTGCTTTGTACATTTATTTGTCACATCTATCTATCTATCTATCTATCTATCTATCTATCTATCTATCTA
>WNWU01000001.1:91447520-91525331 GCA_012654045.1 Ptyas mucosa
ATCTATCTATCTATCTATCTATCTATCTATCTATCTATCTATCTAATCTTCCAGTCCATTTAACTAAAGTTTATCTGCTTTAAAGAGTGCAGCCGCGTGGGTGGTTACGGGAGCGACATGGCATTCCCATGTGACACCTCTCCTGCGCGAGCTGCACTGGCTCCCGGTGGTCTTCCGGGTGCGCTTCAAGGTTTTGGTTACTACCTTTAGAGCGCTCCATGGTTTAGGACCTGGCTATTTACGAGACTGCCTGCTGCCACCAGTGGCCTCCCACCGGCCGGTACGCTCTCATAGAGAGGGCCTCCTCCGGGTGCCGTCGGCTAAATAATGTTGACTGGTGGCCCCCAGGGGGAGAGCCTTCTCTGTGGGGGCACCTACTATCTGGAATGAGCTCCCCCCGGAGATTCGGAGGATCCCGGACCTACGCACCTTCCGCCGTGCTCTTAAGATCCTTTTATTTCGCCAGGCAGGCCTGGCCTGATTCCCCTTTTTAAAAAATGTTATAAATTTTAATTTTTTAAAATTATTGGGGTTTTAATATTTTTATGGCCAAATTGGATTTTAATTGGGTTTTAAATGTTATACTTGTATGTTTTATTTATGGCTGTTCACCACCTTGAGTCCTTCGGGAGGAGGGCGGTATTCAAATTAAATAAACTGAAACTGAAACTGCTTTATTTGGCTGTCATTTTCTTTTAAAGAATGTTAGGGCACTTCTACAGATTTCACATGCTTCTAATCTTCTGTAATATATTTGGAACATTTTCCAAACCACCCTGAAAATTCCGAACGAAAGATGAGATGTAAACCCTTCAATTAAATTAGCATTAAATTAACAAAACAGATAACTTTCCTCTCCTCCATTCCAGAGATTGTGTTGATACATAAAAATATACTTCATGTATTTATCAAAACAAAATGCGGGATTTAGCTAATGTTCTAAATAAAAACTTGGAGCAATGCATTTTTTTAAAAAAAAGGCAAGATGGTGTTTTATACATGCCCAGACAAGAACTTTGGCAAACCTCGAATGTGAGGTGATTCCAGAATGAGGAAACAGCCAATGAAAATATCTGATTGGAAGGCCTTCAGAGAAGTCTTCTAGAAGACCGTAATGTGTTTCATGTACAGCTACCCTCTATTTGGGTTTACTATAACCACAGACACTCCAAATTAGTGGCTTTATATTTGCAGAAACAGATTAGAGTGGAGTATCATAGAGAAGAAAGAGGGTGAGTTTCAGGTTGAGGGAAGTTTCTCTTGGATCCTGGTGGGCTTATCGACTATCAGCACAGAGCAATGCTTTGAGGATTCCTAGGGACAGGATCTAATTGCTTGTTAACACTTCGATAATGCCCTGGAATGATGATTTGTTGGCAGCACCTTCTGTGAGAAATTAGTAATTAGGTCTTGTTTAGAGGATTAGGGCGGGAATTTTGGGGGCAGGGAAGTCCAATTTCACCTCACCAGGACATTCGTCTTACAGAGTAGAAGACAGAAAAGAAGGTCCATGTCTAACCATCAGGGATGGTATTCACTTACTTTCCCTACCGGTTCGCAAATGTGAGTGTGTGCGCCCGACCTTCTGCGCATGCGCTTTGCTGGCGCACGCGCCTTCCACACATGCGCCCAGCCTAAAAAACGTGCCTAAATAGGATGGCATAGAGCTGAGGTGGGCAGGCGGGCCCACCTACGATTTCCGCTACCGGTTCGGGAGAATCGGACTAAACTGGCTGAATACCAGCAGATCAAATCTCACTGGCTCAAGGTTGACTCAACCTTCCATCCTTCCAAGGTGGGTAAAATGAGGACCCAGATTGTTGGGGGTAATATGCTAATGCTAATGCAATATGCTAATATGCAATATGCTACATGCCAGTGATGGCTAACCTTTTTGCCATCGCGTGCCAAAAGTGGGGGGAACGCGGGGTGGTGGTGTCACACACGTGTGCCCACATCTGTAATTTTATGCGCCCCCCCCCATGCTCCACCTGCTTTTGGCACGCAATGGCCCGGTGGGCCCAGTAGGCCCATTTTTCACTCTCCCCAGGCTCCAGAGCCTTTCTAGGAGCCTGGGGAGGGCAAAAACGGCCTTCCCCACACCCTCAGAGGCTCTCTGGAGGCCGGAAACAGTGTGTTTCCTGACTTCTGGTGGGCCCAGCAGGCCTGAAAATCAACTGGCCAGCGCACACATGCATGCCGGAGCTGACCTCGCATGCCCACCAATATGGCTCCACGTGCCATCTGTGGCATCCATGCCATAGGTTCGCCATCACGGCTATATGCTAACTTTGTAAACCGCTTAGAGAGGGCTGTAAAGCATTATGAAGCGGTATAGAAGTCTAAAATAATAATAAATACCACTTCTGCTAAATATCCTTGTGGTTCTTAATTGGAGCCAACCAATCAAACGATTTCAAGAGCACAGACTGAGTTTTCTCCTCAGCCAAGGTCCTTCTCATACATCCTGTATAAGACCTGCCCACCATCTAAGAACTGCAATGCATATACAGCTACACACCAGGGGTGGGTTCTAAATTTTTTTTACTACCGGTTCTGTGGGTGTGGCTTATTTTGTGGGCGTGGCTTGATGGTCATGTGACAATTATTTAGGATTTATCAGAGGTACTGGTCTACCAGGCTTTTAACTGCTTGCAGAGCTGTATCGGTCTACCCATTTATTTTTGCAGGCATCGGTCTACTCATGTATTTTTGCAGGCACTGGTCTACCCATTTATTTTTGCAGGCACCAGTCTACTCATTTGTATTTGGAGGCACCGGTCTACCACCAAATTGCCTTTTACCACTGATCAGCTGTAGGGTGGCCCTTTGAAGCCCCGTGGCAAGAGTTTAAACAGTTTTTTTCCTTATAGCCCATCAGCTGGGACTCAGGAGGCAGCAATAGATTGGGGGGTGGGGCCAAATAAAAGGTAAGAATAAAGCGGGGGGGGGCAGAACCGGTTCGGTGACGTCATATCGTCACCGCTACCGGCTCGACAGAACCGGCCTGAACCGGGAGGAACCCACCACTGCTACACACACTGCTATATTGTCAGCACCATTAATTCAAATACTTGTCTGGGAACTCTACACAGTTCAGTTTCTGTGAACAGGAGTGTCACACAGATGAGAATCCTACGAGGGTAGACAGTAGGATTTCGATAATAATTTCAAATCGGTTGAAATCAGCTTTAGAAGGGCAGCTTTGTCCGAGAGTAGATCTCTCTGCAGGGACACCTCTGTCCGCTGGAGCTACAATCAGTTGTAATTTACACTTAGGAAGCAGCTTTGTGAGTCTAGAAGGAGAAGGAAAAAAAAAGACACAGCTGCTTGGAGTGAAAAAGTGAGGCTCTGCAGCAGTGGTAAAATCCAATATTTTTTACCAGCGGTTCTGTGGGCGTGGCTTGGTGGACGTGGCTTGGTGGGCATGGCAGGGGAAGGATACTGCAAAATCCCGATTCCCTCCCCACTCCTGGGGGAAGGATATTGCAAAATCTCCATTCCCACCCCACTCTGGGGCCAGCCAGAGGTGGTATTTGCCAGTTCTCCAAACTACTCAAAATTTCCGCTACCGGTTCTCCAAAACCTGTCAGAACCTGCTGGATTTTCACCCCTGCTCTGCAGGCACTTTGTCTATGCAACAAATTGCTTTCAGGGGATTTGCACAGTCCTTGTGGACAATAGATCTCTATAGAAAGACATACAGCATGCTAGCACGTCTCCCTGCTACATGCAAGTCCATGCACCTTCCATAATAACAATAGCCTTTGCTACGAAATAAGAATAAAAATGCCACCTGCCCTTTCTCTAAATCCATTTAGTGGCTTGCAAACAGGCAGGGGTTTTCCTGCCCCCATCCCCTCCCAAATTATTCACCTGCTGTTCACTTTTATCCGGCAAGGGAAAACCCACTAAAGACCTACGGTTAGTGTATTTCAATAATCAAAGAAAATACCTTTTCACCTTCATTGCTGTGTTTAATTTCTCGCATAAACCAGCAAAAGGGCAGCTCTCACTCAGGGAGCCGAAGCAGGGCCTTTCAGAGGCTGGTGCTGACTCAACATCAAAGAGTCATCCAAAAATAGTTTCCTTTCCTATCCAGGCAAAACCATGCAAGGCAGCCGAATTGGACTACAGCCGAACGTTGCTCTCCGTCAGCCCCGGGGGACCGCCGAACCCAGCATGCGGATGGATCCACCCGGTCATCAGCAGTTGCGGCTCTGAAGTTTCGTTCAAAACTCACATGCATAGGTAGATAGGTGTACCCTTTTAAAGCCAGAACCCCGAATATTAGATGCAGATGCTCGTCCGCGGCATGCCGCCGGTTCAAATCGCACCGTCTGGACTTCGACTTGTCGCCTGGATTAGTTGCCTTCTCCTTCTCCCTCTTCAATCCACACAGCTGTAATAATATACAGCAACAGGTGTTGGATCCTTTCCGAAGAAAATATTAGCCAATCAAGGAGACGCTGCTACTCTTTCTTTCGGATTAAGACAAGGAGGTTGCTTTGCCCTGTGGGGATGAGGACAGAAGGCAGAAATAATTAGGCACAAAGCAGGGCCAATGCTTCTTAATGGCGACAATCTCAGGAATAACAGACTTTGAAGGGATCCTTGGAGGTCTTCTAGTCCAACCCCCAGCTCAGGCAGGAAACCTTATACAAGTAGTCCTCCATTTACGACCACAATTGAGCCCAACATTTTGGTTGCTAAGTGAGACATTTGTTAAGTGAGTTTGATCCCATTTTATGACTTTCTTTGCCGTTAAGCGAATCAATGCAGTTCTTAAGTTAAGCAACATAGTTGTTAAATGAATCTGGCTTCTTCATTGACTTTGCTTACATGACACGACGACACTGGAACGGTCATAAATGAGTCAGTTGCCGAGCATCTGGATTTTGATCACGTGACTACAGGGATGTTGTAATGTGTGAAAAATGGCCATAAGTCACTTTTTTCAGTGCCGTTGTAACTTCAAACGGTCACTAAATGAACCGTTGTAAGTTGAGCACTACTTCTACCATTCCAGACAAATGGTTGTCCAAGGATTTGCTTCTGAATTACGGTTGTGACATTTAAAAGGGGAAATGCGTATTTATTTTTCATTGCTGTATTTTTAACACTCAGGGAAGGCAGAATGAGCACCTGCAAAAAAATTCTAGCTATCTCCATACTCATGAAAGCTAAAAAAAAAATTAAATTTAAAGTAAAGCAGGTGAATCCAAAGCACTTTGGGCAATGGTGGGATTCAAAACATTTTACTACCAGTTCTGTGGGCATGCTTGGTGGGTGTGGCCAGGGGGTGTGACAGGCAGCACTTGGCCTCCTGCACCCCCTGGGAGCAAAAATGGGCCGTGGGGGGATGTGCCGCCCCTCAGTGCCCAGTTTTGGGCCGAGGAGGCCTCCCTGCAATTACCTGGGAGCTAAAATTACCTGGGAGGCCGCCCTGCAATTACCTGGGAGCTAAAATTACCTGGGAGCTAAAAAGGGGTATGTGGGGACTCCGGGAAGGGGCAGGGCGGGAACGGGCGAGGCCAGCCAGCAATTTAACTACCGGTTCTCTCGAACTGGCTCGAACCGGCTGAATCCCACCACTGACTTTGGGCTTGTGAACCATGTTTTCTTTAAAGACAACTTATTAAAACAGAGAGATCCAGAGGCTGGTTTCAAAATAATCATCAGGAATTAAATAGCAACAAAAGTGTGTATAGTCAAAGTTATGGTTTTCCCAGTTGCAATGTATGGCTGGGAAAGTTGGACCATAAGAAAGGCTGAGTGCCAAAGAATTGAGGCCTTTGAACTCTGGTGCTGGAGAAGACTCCTGCGAGTCCCTTGGACTACAAGGCGATCAAACCAGTCAGTCCTAGAGGAGATCAACCCTGACTGCTTTTTAGAAGGCCAGGTCCTGAAGATGAAACTAATACTTTAGGCACCTAATGAGAAGGAAGGACTCACTGGAGAAGAGCCTAATGCTGGGAAAGATGGAGGGCAAAAGAAGAAGGGGATGGCAGAGAACGAAGTGGCTGAATGGAGTCACTGAAGCAGTCGGTGTGAGCTTAAATGGACTCCATAGGATGGTAGAGGACAGGAAGGCCTGGAGGGACGTTGTCCATGGGGTCGTGATGGGTCGGACACGACTTCGCAACTAACAACAACAACAATCCCTGGTGGTGCAGCAGACTAAAGCACTATTATTAATATCAGCTGTCTGCAATTACTGCAAGTTCAAATCTCACCAGGCTCAAGGTTGACTCAGCCTTCCATCCTTTCAAAGGTAGGTAAAATGAGAACCCAGATTGTGGGGGCAATAAGGTGACTTTGTATGAATATGTACAAAAAGTTTGAAGGCTATTACTTAACGCATTGTAAGCTGCCCCGAGTCTCCGGAGAAGGGCAGCATATAAATCAAATTTTAAAAAAATCAAATCCAAAGTGGAGTGGCTTCTTGATAGTGTTGGAAGAAATGCCCACCTGGGTTCAGTTCCAAGTGGGGAGAAAGACACTGGAAACATGGTAGCTGCTTGGAAAGATGGTTTTAATGGTGGATAGTGTTATGTCCTTATAAGGACATCCAGCCGGGGATTGGATAATCCTCCGGGCGGGAAATTTGAAACGCTGTCATTGGACGGCTGGTCTGCCGGAGCGCTATAAAAGAGCTCCGGCAGCACAGCCGTTCCTCTGTTCTGACTTAGTTGAGAGCTGAATAAAACTTGTTGAACAGACCCCGCTGGTCTCGTCTTCTTTCCCTGCGCCTGATCTAACACTGGCGACGAAGGATTTGTGAAGAACCGCCACGCGGAACAAACCTCGCTCATCGAGCTAACCTCACTGAGCTGAAGTCACTGAGCTGGTCACTAAACATGGAGGCTTCGCAAGCCGCGATGGCTCCGATCTCCAAATTCGACCCCAGAGTGGAGAAATGGACATCCTATTTGGTTTGGTTCCGCCAGTTTCTGTGAGGAAACAACTACCAGGACCTCTCCGATGAACGGAAGAGAGCCCTTTTCCTGGCGCACTGTGGCTCCGAAGTGCTAGAAATGGCTATCGACCTCGTGTACCCAAGGAACATCGAAGAGATGTCATGGGCCGACTTGCAAGACGTGCTCAAGGAGCACTACGCACCCACAGGGACTCCCATTGCCAACAGGTTCACCTTCCAACAGAGGAATCAGTTGGAAGGGGAATCCATCAAAGACTTTGTGGCGGCTCTCCGGCAACTCGCATCCAATTGCGAGTTCGACAACGTGGAGAATGCCATAAGAGACCGCATCGTCTTCGGCATGAGGGACATTGAACTTCAAAGAAAGTTCCTCAGCCGGAAGAAAATTCTGCTAAAGGACGTTGTTGAGGAGGCGATCGCAGCCGAAATCTCGGAAAAAGCAGTGGCCGCAATGAGCAGAGCTAAAGGGGTGCACAAATTACAGCGACACCCCAAAAGCTCATCAGAAGACTCATCTGCCAGCTCCTGCTTCGACGACGAAATGGCCGTCCACAAGGTGTCCCGCCAAAACCACCACGAGCGCACTCAAGATGGCGCCCGGGCTGAGCGCTGCTCTAGCTGTAAAGGAAACCATGCCAGGGCCAAATGTCGCTGGAGAGATGCCATCTGCCGATGCTGCAACAAACGGGGCCACATCGCAGAGGCCTGCAGGGCCGAAGTACCGGCTCCGGGCCCGTGCCCCCACAACTGGGGCGAGAAACGGCAAGATAACCATCCAAACAGGTCATCCAAACAGTCCTCAACCAGGTCCCAACAACGCGGCAGCGGCTACACGATGGGCAGAGTCAATCATCAGACCTCCAGCATCCACACCATTGATGACACGGCCGCAAAGTTCCATGCCACCATCATTGTGGAAGGGACACCCTGCTCCATGGAAGTAGATTCGGGATCGAACTACTCCATCATGGACTGGAATCAGCTGAAGCGCCTGAAACCAGAGGTATGCAAAAGGGACCTCAAGCCTCTGCAAGCGTGTCTTGTTGACTTCAGCAGCAACCCCGTCGAGATCCTGGGGAGGACGTCGCTCTGGGTCACCTACCACGACTTCCAGGGCGTCCTACCCATCACCATTGTGGGGCACAGCCGCCCGAGCCTGCTGGGGATGGAGTAGTTCGAGCCATTGGGGCTGTCAATCAGCGGGATTCACCAAATTCGCAGGGGTGAACTCGACAACCTCATCAAAGAGTTCAAGGAAGTCTTCGATGGTAAGCTGGGGAAATTTGTGGGAAAACCTATTTCCTTTAATCTGGATAAGGCAATTACCCCCATCAGGCTAAAGCCCCGCAGGGTTCTGTTCGCCTTGCGGCCCAAGGTATATGCTCAGATAGATAAGCTTGTTGCCCAAGGCATCCTGGAACCGATCGATCATGCTGCATGGGAGACCCCCATTGTGACCCCAATGAAGCATGATGGATCTGTGCGCATCTGCGCTGATTACAAGTGTTCGATAAATAAGGCCCTCCAGCAGAGCGCATATCCGGTCCCAGTGGTGCAACATCTGCTGCACTCACTTGGGAGCGGATCAATATTCGCAAAATTGGACCTGGCCCAAGCTTACCAGCAACTGCCAGTGGACGAAAAGACTGCGGAGGCACAAACTATTGTCACCCATAGGGGGGCTTTCAAATGCACGCGCCTCCAGTTTGGAGTCAGCGCAGCCCCAGGGATTTTCCAATCATTTATGGAACGCCTTCTCCAAGGCATTCCAGGGGTGGTCCCTTACTTCGATGATGTCTTGATCTCCGGGCACTCTAAAACCCAGCTGCTTGAGCGCCTGTGGATGGTCCTACAGCGGTTCAAGGAGAAGGGTTTGAGAGTCAGGAGAGACAAGTGCATCATTGGGGTCCAGGAAGTCGAGTTCCTGGGTTATCTCATTGATAAAAACGGCATCCACCCCACCAAATCCAAGGTTAGGGCCATTCATGAAGCTCCTGCCCCTAAAAATAAGACGGAGCTTCAGGCGTTTCTGGGACTACTGAATTTTTACAGTGTCTTTCTGAAACAGAAAGTCTCCGTGGCTGAACCGCTCCATCGCTTGCTGGGGAAGGCAGCTCCCTGAAGATGGGGGAAGGAAGAGGAAGCAGCATTCAAATCTGTCAAAGACCTGCTATCTTCCAAGAGTGTCCTCATCCAATACCACGAGACACTCCCCCTACTGTTGACATGCGACGCATCTCCCTATGGCATCGGAGCAGTCCTCAGCCATCAGTTCCCGGATGGGAAAGAAGCACCCATCGCTTATTTCTCAAAAACGCTGTCCAGCGCTGAGAGAAATTACAGCCAGCTGGACAAAGAAGCCCTGGCCATTGTCGCTGGCATCAAGCGCTTCCACGAATACTTGTATGGGCGGAAGTTCACCGTCATCACAGACCACAAACCTCTGCTGGGACTATTGTCAGGGGACAATATTACACATCACCCAGGATGACACGCTGGGCAATCTTCTTGGCCGGGTACTCTTACGTGTTAAGCCACAGACCTGGCAGCAACATCAGCAACGCTGACGCATTGAGCAGGTGCCCATCGAGAGACCTGGTGGAGGACCCAGCCCCCACCCTGGGACTGCATCACATCGATGATGACCAGGCTTGCCCGGTCACCTCAGCAGACGTGGCAGCGCAGACCCAAAAAGACCGGACTTTGAAACAGGTGCTGTTGTGGGTGCTGCGCGGGTGGCCTCTGGGACAGCTGACCGACGACCTCAAACCATTTGCGAAGAGACAGCAGGAGCTGTCGTCCATGAAAGGCTGCTTGCTATGGGGAGACAGAGTCGTGGTTCCCCAAGCACTGCGCCAAAAGACCTTGAGAACTTTACACAATGGGCACCCTGGCATAGTGCGCATGAAGGGACTGGCACGGAGTTACGTCTGGTGGCCATCTTTGGACAAGGACATTGAAGACTGGGTCTCCAGATGTGACCCGTGCCAAGAAATCCGCCCCGCCCCACCGCAAGCGCCTATTGCCGAATGGGAGACACCAAGCAACCTGTGGGCACGGGTACACATTGACTTTGCGGGGCCAATGCAGGGAAAGTACCTTCTGATAGTGGTGGACGCCTTTTCCAAATGGCTCGAGGTCATTCCCCTGGCATCCATCACAACAGAAGTCACAATCAGAGCTCTCTGGTGCCTATTTGCAACCCACGGGCTACCGGACATGCTCGTTTCTGATAACAGCCCGCAACTGACCTCGAAGCCCATGGAGGAGTTCCTGGCCGGCTTGGGCATCCATCATGCCCTCTCTGCCCCCTACAGATCGGCAGGGAATGGACAAGCCGAGAGGATGGTGAGGTTTACCAAGGAGGCTCTTGCCAGAATGGGACCGGGCGATTGGCAAGAGAAAATTGATAGATTCCTCCTGATCCAGCACATTCCGCCACATGCCACCACCAAAAAGAGCCCGGCCGAAATGCTAATGGGCAGGAAGCTGAAGTCACCCCTAGACCGACTACAACCCCTGTACCACTCCGAGGTCACAGCAACCGCGAGCCGCCCACTTCAGGGCTTCACTGCAGGCGACCCGGTTTTCGCGCTCAATTTCCACGGCCTACCAAAATGGCTTAAAGGAAGAATCGAGAGCGCAACCAGCCCAAAGTCCTACACTGTTGAGCTGCAAGATGGAGTGGTCTGTAGACGTCACGTCGACCAACTCCGGAAGAGGTGGGAAGGGGCTGAAGGAAACCAACCAGAAGAGGTAGCCCTGCACCACCCCGACGAGGTAGGATGACAACACCCCTACGAGGTAGGACGACAACACCCCCTCGAGGTAGACCTGCGCCACCCCGATGAGCCTGGGCAACAACACCCCCGCTCCCTCTTCTTTGTGGCAGCCCCTGAGATATCGGAACACTGCTATGATGTCTCCCCTAGTCATTCTCTTCATTAAACTAGACCTACCCAATTCCTGCAACCGTTCTTCATATCTTTTTGCCTCCAGTCTTCTCATCATCTTCGTTGCTCTTCTCTGCACTCTTTCTAGAGTCTCCACATCTTTTTTTAGATCGTGGCGACCAAAACTGAATGCAGTATTCCACATGTGGCCTTATCAAGGCATTATAAAGTGGTGTTAACACTTCACGTGATCTTGATTCTATCCCTCTGTTTATGCAGCCCAGAACTGTGTTGGCTTTTTTGGCAGCTGTTGCACACTGCTGGCTCATATTTAAATGGTTGTCCACTAGGACTCCAAGATCCCTCTCACAGTTCCCAGTATTGAGCAAGGTACCACATACGCCGTACCACTGCACTTTGTTTTTCTAGATAGAATAATGAACTTTAGGATTGCTATAAGGCCTATGCTTTCTAAACCAGCTCGATAGGCAGATCGGAGCAGCCTTTACAAGAGATGAGATGAAGGCGTTAGAATAATGTTTCTCAAGCTCAGCAGCTTTTAATGTGTGTGGATTTCAACTCCCAAGCCCTCATCTTGTCCAAGCATGAAAATGCTGAACCAAATGAAAACAACAATTATAACCCTGCTAAATTCATAAAACCAGTTGGACCGTGAAGCAGGAAAAGGCGATCTCGGCCACGGAGTCCCACTCCTTGCTCTCTGTTGGGATCCACATTAGAGCGTCCATGACGGAAGGCTGTTTGGACATATCCCCGTTCTAGGCCATCAGCTCCACCGTCAAAATGCTTTTGCTGTTAGGAAGTGGTTCAAAATGGAATTTACTCCCATTTTATACTGTGTTATGTAGCCTGCATGGCAGAGAAGGGCTCATACCTTTCACTAGGACATCTCATGGGTATTTAAAGCATGCTATCATATTCCGCCTCAGTTTCTCCTTCTCAGGGCTGAGCACAGCCAGCAATGTTGACCTCTTCTCACAGGACTTGGTTCCCAGTCCATAAACATGCTCCTTTTCTTCTATGAATCTGTTCTAGTTTGACCACACTTTCTGAAATTGTAGAGCCCAGAACTTGTGGAGTCCAGAACCTGATGAGTCTTTGAGGAAAAATCTGACCAGGCCAGAACAGAAAACTATTTGTTCCCAATATTTGGAAATGATATATTTTTGCTGAAGTACCCTGAAAATATGTTTGACTTGTTGAGATCCTTTTCATAAATTGAGCAATTCTCAATTTACATAAATATAAGCCACTTTGGTCTAGTGGTTAACACACCAAGCTAGAAATCAGAAAACTGTGAATTCTAGTCCTTCCTTAGGCATGAAACCTAGCTAGGTGACTTTGTGAATTCCAGTCTCACTTTGGGCATGAAAACCAGCTGACTTTGTGCCAATCACCAGGAGACTGTGAGTTCTAGTCCCGCCTCAGGCGGGAAAGCCAGCTAGGTGACTGCCAATCACCAGGAGACTGTGAGTTCTGATCCCACCTAGGTATGAAAGTCTGCTGGATGACTTTGTGCCAATCATCAGGAGACTGTAAGTTCTAGTCCATCTAGGTGACTGCCAATCACCAAAAGACTGTGAGTTCTAGTCTGGCCTCAGGCATGAAAGCGACCTGGTGACTGCCAATCACCAGGAAACTGTGAATTCTAGTTCCGCCTCAGGCATGAAAGCAAGCTAGGTAACTTTGTCAATCACCAGAAGATTGTGAGTTCTAGTCCCGCCTAGCGTGAAAGCCAGCTGGGTGACTTTGGGCCAGCCACACTCCCTCAATGCAACCCACCTCACAGGGTTGTTGTTGTGGTAAAACCAGGAAGAAGAAACAGTACTGTGTATGTCTGTCACCTTGAGTTATTTATAAAAACAATAAAGGTGGGATAACAATTTAATAAATACAGATAATAAAAGTCACTTCGAAATAGCTGTAGGAAAAAGTGATATGTATACATATGTTGTGTGTTTGTGTCTTGTTTTAATGTATTCAAAATAAAAAAACTTTTTATAAAAAAATAAATAATAAAAGCCTGTTGCAAGACGCAGCTCCACAGCACACCACAGATGCCTCCTTACGGACATCTGATAATAAAGGGCAAAACATTTCCATTCACTTTTGTGGCTTTGGGGTAGTTTAATGGATAAAAATGAGTTTGGTTTTGCTTTTCTGAGTCCTTACTCTCCGACCATCCTCTTAAAATTTCCCCAGAGTTGAAAATCAGGCCAAAAAATGTGATCTGTGCCTTTCGCAATGATGTCAGAAAGCTGGGTTACAGCTTCCAACAGATCAAATATACTTGGCAATGGGAAGGTAAGGCTTGGGATAGAAAAGGCTTTTCCCCTACTAACCAAGAACTGGTGCTTTCTTACGACTTTGAGCAGTTTTAGAAAGAATTATTTGCAGTTACTTTAATCAACATTTACCAACTGAAATGCATTCAACCTTATAGAAGTCATTGCCAAAGTTCTGGATCTCTTAGTTACCCTTGTAATATTTAAAATAAGTTAAAAATATTTTGACTACAGCCTTGCCCTTTTAATTTAATGATCATGTAGCGTCCCCTGCTGGCGGGACTATGTCACTGGATTTTCAAATATATTCCATAGGATCTCCAAGTTGTCTGTCTAAAGGTAGCATCCGGATAACAAATACCGTATTAAGCCAAAAGGAAGATCGCTTGGTCAGCCTTCCTTATTCTGGTGAGAATTGTATTTATAGCAGTTAATTCTAAATTGTATCGATACTTAAAAGCATACACAAATATTACAGACATCTGTGCTTTTGAAGGCAGGGTATGCTTAAATACTGGGAACTTAGTCGCGGAGAGTAAAACAGCACTAGGTCACTGCTTGATCCAATCCGGAATTGTTTATTGCAGACAACAGTTTTCCATGTCTCAGGCAAAAAGAGATTTTCCCCAGATTGGATATGGCACCATCCAGCTGTGGGTTTCAAAATATTTTACTACCGGTTCTGTGGGTGTGGCTTGGTGGGCATGGCTTGGTGGGCGGGGAAGGATACTGTAAAATCTCCATTCCCACCCCACTCCGAGGGGAAGGATACTGCAAAATCCCCATTTCCTCCTGATCAGCTGGGATCAGCTGCTACACAAACAGTAGGCATTCTGATGCTCAGTTATGCCTTTCCTCACCCTTTCAATGCATTAGCGTGAGCATTATCGTAACAATGGAAGGTTATCAGCATAGTCATCATTGCTACATGCATTCTCATTTTAATATATCTTTTTTTATGGCACGTAGGATATGTGTAAAGCAAGCACTAGCTGAGTCATCATTAGCTCACCCAACGTCAGCATAGCAGTGTTTCAAAAATGCTAAGGCAAACTTTGGACTTCCAGGGAAGAAATGACAAACTGAAGACTCTGGTGGAACAAAGAGCCGGTGAACAGACCAGTTTCTTTGAAATTCCTCTCTGGAGAAGGAGAGGATTTGAGATTATCCACAAGTGCTCCAGGCACTTGTTCCACATGAAGAGGCCACAAGAGAGAGGTGTCTAGTGGGTTTAGATCTCTGAGAGATGAGGGAACTCCTTCTCCATCCAAACTGTGTTCAAAGCCATTATGGACACAGGACTCACATTCTTTTCCTGAGCGTTTTTTGAAATGGCTTGTTAATTGCTTTTCATATATTAGAAACCTTCAGATCAATATATATTTTTAATATCTTTGAGTGAGTCTCTTTCAATCCTTAGCAAAATAAATTTTAAATATAGGTCAAAGGATTTAAAAATACCGTGATTTGGTGGAATAAACAGCAAATAGATTTTTTTAAAAAAATTGATTTATATGCCGCCCTTCTCTGGAGACTCAGGGCGGCTTACAATGCGCTAAGCAATTAACAGATTAATAAAGTTGGAAGGGACCTTATGGGTCATCTAGTCCAACCCCCCACCCAAGAAGGAGACCCTACACCATTTCTGAGAAATGGCAGTCTAGTCTCTTCTTGGGAGCTTCCAGTGATGAAGCTCCCACAACTTCTGAAGGCAACTTCTGATCCATGGGTTGATTGTTTTCACTGTCAGAAAAATTCTCCTTATTTCTAGGCTGATTCTCTCCTTGATCAGTTTCCACCCATTGTTCCTTGTCTGGCTATCGGGTGCTTTGGAAAATAGCTTGACCCCCTCCTCTCTGTGGCAGCCCCTCAAATATTGGAACACTGCTATCCTGTCTCCCTTGGTCCTTCTCTTTACTAGACTAGCCATGCTGAGTACTTGCAACTGTTCATTGTATGTTTTAGTCTCCAGTCCCCTAATCATCTTGGTTCATGAATAGAATGTTGAATTTTAGAATCTTAAAAATGGACTAAGCATTCAGGTGAATTTAAAGTAAGATTTTGAAATCAATTATAAGAATCCTTTCTGTGGGAAAATTCTGTGTTTTGAATTCTTAAAAAAAGATATGATGGAAGGGATTTTGAAGGTTGGACACTAGAGGGAACAAGAAAGAAAACTAAAGATTACAATTAAAAGAGAACACTTCAATTTGACTTACTAATACAGAATGGAGCACAGTATTTTAACGCTGGAGGGTATTTGTGAACAATGGATCCAGAAGTTAATTATAAAAATGTTTGCTATTATAGATAGACTATGTTTAAAAGATTATGTGGAAGGAAGAACAGGTTTTACTGGACAAAACTGAAACTGATTTGAAAGTGGATTTAAAAATGACAGGATACAAGGAAGATATAGAAAAAGATCCTATGCAGAATATACAAATGAAACCAGCTAATGTCTTAATAATTAAAAATGTTATTTTAATTAATTAAAATAATTAATATACAAATAACAAACCAAAAGATTGACCTGGATAACTTTCCCATATTGGCTTTTTAACAATGAGATTTGTTAAAGTTTTGAAGAATTTTGTGAGAGGAGACAATGAAAAAAGGAAAAGAAATCAACTTCTAAAACATTATTTGAAGAGATTAAGGAACAGGATTGTTAAAAATAAAAGGAAGGAATATATGGTTGGCTTATTTGATCAAGGTTAAAACGCAGGTAGTCTTCGATTTATGATCACGACTGAGTCCAAAATTATGCTCATAAATCATTGTGATGGTAAGTCGAGGCACCATATGAGAGGATTCAATTTTGCTACATTTTTTGCAGTGTTCATTAAGTGACTGCAGTGGTTATTAAATCCACCCATTTTCCCCAATGGGCATTTTTTTGCTGGAAATCAAAAGTAAACACCAGAAACTGGCAAAAAAAAATAATCACAAATCGTGATCATATGACTACAAATGCTACAAATGGCCTAAAGACGAGCAGTTGCCAAACACCCAAAATGGGATCATGGGATCATGCATGGTCTGTGTGCATGTGGCTATTGTAACTTCAAAAATATGTTGTACGTAGCTTTGGAAATGTCCGCTGGAACTTCAAACAGTAGTAAAGTAGCCAGTTGTAAGTCAAGGTCTACTGGTAAGTTATCATCTCTTGTAAACCTTTCTTTTTTGGAAAAGTTTTTCAGTTTTATTTCTTATACACATAATATAAAATGTACATTTTCTTATACATAATTAATCCTACATATGCATGTTTTCCTTAAAGAAAGCATTAAAAGAAGGCATTTTAACTACATTCGGAGTTGGTCTTCTACCCTTTCTTCCCTCATTTCACAACAACCCTTCTTCTTCTTAACTTCTTTTCCTTCCCTCCCTCCCTCCTCTCCTCTCCTACTTTCTCTCCCCTTCTCTCCTACCTTATCCTACTTCCCCTTCTTTTCCCCCACTCCTCTCTTCTTTTGTCCCTACTCACCTTCTCTCCTACTCCTATCCCCCACCCTTCCTTCCTCTTCTTTTCCCTTTCTTCCATTCCTCTCCCTCCCTCCCTCCCTCTCTTCTTCCTACCCTCTCCTCCTCTCTCCTTTCTATCTTCTTTGCTGTGGAATATTCTCCTTGTTTGGTATCCGAACAACTCCTGTATTCTAATAGTATATACTTTCTTTCAATTTGTTTTCAGATTTATTCTATCAATCTTATCATCATAACTGTACACTTATTTTTATTATCTTCTTTCTTTTCCCCCCTCCCATCCCCCTTTTTCATTTACTCTGGTGTCATCTGGGTTTCTATTTCTCGTTTAACTTTCTATTATCTAAATCATTTATCTATCCTCTTATCTTCGTATTTCTTTTCTAACCATATATAAAATCTTCCCCGTGTCTTGAAAACCTTAACAGGCTTTTGCTAACCATGACTGAATGGAGTAGGCTTTAAGAATCTGTTTACAGAAAAGAGATGAGATATGGGAAGAAGAAATTTGTTATATTTTAAGAGAAGGTGATAAATCACCTTCCTCAACTGTAAGTCCTCAATTTACAACAGTTCACTTAGTGAACCGTTCACCATTTGAAGTTACAATGGTCACTTAGTGACCGTTTGAAGTTACAATGGTCACTTAGTGACCATTCGAAGTTACAATGGCACTGAAAAAAGCGACACGACCATTTTTCAGACTTATGACCGTTGCATCATCCCCACGGTCATGTGATTTATATTCGGATGCTTGACAATTGACTCACATTTATGACGGCTGCAGTGTCCCTGGGTCACGTGATCATCTTTTGCGAACTTCTGACAAGCAAAGTCAATTGGGAAGCCAGATTCACTTAACAAAGGCGGCAAGAAAAGTTGTAAAATGGGGTAAGACTCACTTAACAAGTTTCTCAGTTAGCAACGTAAATGTTGGGCTCAATTTTGATTGTACGTTGAGGACTACCTGTACTTGTGATGAAGGAGAAAGTAATTTTCTTTATACATTTGTATTTTCTTTTCTTTGCTATAGTCTTATTTTTTCCTCCTTTTTTCTTTCTCTTTTCTCTCTCTCCTCTACTTTCTATTTTTTACATTTTTAAAAGGTTTTTAAACTTTGTGTTAATTTTTATCCTTTTAATTGTAATGCTGAATAAAAATGACTATACAAAAATCCCAAGGAAAGTTTGCATGGCTTTGCTTGTTTCATCTTTCGAGATCAGTTCAATGAACAGAGCAAAGATCAAAAAGCAAACCTTGGGAGAAGTGCTGATGCTATTATTAGCAAGCACTTAGGAACTTGCAATATGTGCAACTTACAGGTAGCCCTTATGTAAGCTTACCGTAGATCAGGGGTCAGCAACCTGCGGCTCTTTTGGCCCTCTGCTCTAGCTCCCTGTCAGGTGAGCCTACCACTGGCTGGCCCCACCCCTCACCCTCCCCTCCCAGTCACTCCTCGCCTGGCCTGAGAAGGTAAGGGCGACGGCAGGGGATGGAGAAGTCTCCGGGACAGAGACAGAGAGATACAGAGAGAGGGGGAAAAGAGAGAGAGATAGGGAGATACAGAGAGAGAGGGAGGGAGGGAGGAAGGGAGGGAGGGGGGAGAGAGATGTCAAAAGGATTTTGTGGTTCCCGGTTTTTTTTAACAACTAGTTCTCTGCCCTAATGATCAGCTGGGTAGGCGTGGCTAGTGGGGTGTCATGTGACTGGTAGAAGTGAGTGACATCGAGTTGGCCCCGTCCACTCAGGTTTTGTGGCTCCCGGTGTTTTCTTTTCTGTGGGAAACAGGTGCAAATGGCTCTTTGAGTATTTACAGTTGCAGACCCTTGTCCTAGATCAAATGTTATTGAACTGAAGCTTTCAGACGCTTTTCTGGTATTACAGGTCATCTTCAACTTACAACAGTTCATTTAGTGACTGTTCAAACTTACCACATCACTGAAAAAAGTGACTTGTAACCGTTTTTCACACTTACAACCTTGCAACACGCTCATGGTCAAGTGGTCAACATTCAGACGCTTGGCAACTGTCTCATATTTATGACGGTTGCAGTGTCCCAGAGTCATGTGATCACATTTTGCGACCCACTGACAAACAAAGTCTTTGGGTAGCCAGATTTGCTTAACACCTGTGTTACTAACTTAACAACTGCAGTGATTCAATGAACAGCTGTGGCAAGAAAATGGTTAACAACTGTTAACAACTTAGCAACAGAAATGTTGGGCTTAATTGTGGTCGTACCTCGAGGACTATCTATATATTGTTGCTTTTCCATTTTTTTGTCCATAGCAGATTTGCAGCACAGGAAATGTAGAATTCATTTCAATACTCGGTTACAAAGAAACCCACCACATCCTCTTCCACATTCGAGACAAATCACAACAACAACATATATGATATTTAATTTAGTTTAATTTAATTATTTCAATTTATATGCCGCCTTTCTCCGAAGACTCAGGGATATTTTTTACATATTTGTCCTGTTTACCTTTTCACTGCCTCTCCAGCTGTCTCTTTCCGGTTATCACCCTTAAATACACCTGCAGTTGGGAACAGCTGTTTTGTATATTTAACAACAACAAAACTCTGGGATTCCAGATTTCAAAACAGTTTAACTATTTGGACCCTCTTGCCGAGTCCTCCTATAATAATACCCACATTCTTATATTGTACTACAACAAAACAAATTAAATTGTAATAAAATATTTAATAAATAGGATTTATGAAATCAGCTTAAAGACATCATCTGCCAAAAGATTAATAATTATTTTATATTTGTCTCCTTCCTCCTCTGAACTTGGCATTGGCGTTGCTGGCGTTCCTTAGGAGCCGAGTACATGTATTTATTCAACACAGCTTGAAAATTCCTCTCTGAAACTGCTTTCTAATCCTTAATGCATATTATTAAAAACAGCAGGCAGCAAGTTGTTTTTTTTTTAAATGTCAGCAAAAGAAGATAGAAGCAAGATTGTAATTCCCCCTAAAGCTCTATTGTGCTGGAAAATATTCCTTCTACTCTGAAAAGGGTGGTGAAAAGCCAGTTACAGTATAGGTAAGATTCGGGGGGGGGGGGGCACTAATGAATGTGGCAATATTCTGCAATTCCAGAATTACTGCAGAAAACGCTTTAAAAGAATTGAGCTGGCAAGTATATTAAAAAAAACCAAAACAACTCCCAGCAATACTTGCAACAACTGATATGAGAGTGAACAGGAAATGCGTAGGAGGTGGGGATGATTAATATCACTGCAGACATCAAAAGCAAAGAAGCATTCAGATATTTACCAAATTGTTCTTTGGTCTCTGGTGTTTCTGGTGAACAGATTATCCCTGCTGAGACAAAAATATAAGATGAAAGGGATTTAAAACATGGAATGATGGTCTCATCTGGGTACTTTGTGGGATTACCATTTTAATCCAGGGCTCCAAAACATTCGGAAGACCATTGGAAAAACAGCTCTACTTCCAAGAAAAAAAGCATGGCATTGTTACTGTAGCCTAGAGCCCACAGGATGCCCCACATCTCTGTCTGGTTTCGCCCTTATTGGCACTCCTCAGACACAGGCAAACAGACTTTATTCTATAGCCGTGATGGCGAACCTATGGCACGCGTGCCACAGGTAGCACGCAGAGCCATATCAGTGGGCACGTCAGTGTTGCCCTAGCTCAGCTCCGGCGCCTGCATCTGATTTTCGGGCCTTCCGGGCGCACCGGAAGTCGGCAAATGGGCCGTTTCCAGCCTCTGAAGGGCCTCCAGGGGGTGGGGAAGGCCCATTTTTGCCCTCCCCAGGTTCCTAGAAAGCCTCTGGAGCCTGGGGAGGGCGAAAAACGGGCCTACTTGACCCATCGTGCCATTGCATGCCAAAAGTGGGGGGGTCGCACTTGCATGCACGGGGGGTGGGGCGCATTGAATTATGGGTATGGGCACACGCGCACACGACCCCCCCACGTGCTCCCCCTGCTTTTGGCACACAACGGCAAAAAGGTTAGCCATCACTGTTCTATAGGGTTCAAATCTGGAGAATCCCACACCTGAGGAGTCCCCCAGTTAAATTGACCACCAGGAGGCGCTGTGTCCCCCAATGAAGATGGAATTTGGGACACAGCACCTCTTGGTGGTCAGTATAACTGAAAATTTTTTAAAAAGGTAAAAGGTTTCCTCTGCACCAGTCATGTCTGACTCTAGGCCGGGGATGGTGTTATCTCCCTTTCTTAGCTGAGGGAGCCAGCATTGTCCAAATATGTTTCTGGGGTCATGTGAGCGCCATGACTGTATGCCAAGGTGCGTGGAATGCTGTTATCTTTCCACCAAAATGGTACCTACTCGCATTTGCATGCTTTCCAACTGCTTGGTTGGCAGGAGATAACTGAAAATACCACATGCAATATACCCTGTAAAAAATAAGTGAAAATTCCCAACCCAACCTCCAAGAGGGGGTGTGTGGAAACTGTGTAAATTCTTGCCCATGGGAGCAGGACATAATATAACACCTGTATGTCTCAGCACTGAGAATTTAAGGGAAGATGGACTCTCTATATCAGTGGTGGCGAACCTTTTACTCACCGAGTGCCGAACAGGTACATGCTATCTGTGTGGCTCCTCCCCTGTGCACTACACGCGCAACTGCACCATCTGCGCATTCGCATGGCTTTTGCATGTCTTCTGCTATGTCTTAACACTACATATACTTCATGTGAAAACCAGAGTTTGCACTCCTAAATGCATAACAAGGACTGTGTTTAACTGGACCACATCCCACTTAATATTTAATTCCAAGAATCTACGATATCAGGAGATGCTACATTATCCACCAGCAGAGCCATAATTGCCTTTTATAGGGATTATCTTCCTTTTCAATTTGTGCTTCTTGGAGGATGGCCATGTCTATGTTACTATCCAATAAAAGTTTGGAAACATAATGGCTCTTGGATCCCAATGGAAAGTCAAATGGGTCACTGAACAGCTACTCATAGGAAGACATATAAACGACCCCACAGAAAAAGTTGCCAGGCTTTGTGCTACCACATCAGCAATGGACAATCCTGAATAGGATTCGCACCTCACTCGGCATCTACTGGGACTCTCTCTATAAATGGGATATAGAGTAGAGTAGAGTAGAGTAGAGTAGAGTAGAGTAGAGTAGAGTAGAGTAGAATAGAATAGAATAGAATAGAATAGAATAGAATAGAATAGAATAGAATAGAATAGAATTTTTTTATTGGCCAAGTGTGATTGGACACGCAAGGAATTTGTCTTGGTGCATACGCTCTCAGTTTACATAAAAGAAAAGATACAGTCATCAAGAATCATAAGGTACAACACTTAATGATAATCATAGGGAACAAATAAGTAATCAAATCATATTAGGAAACAGTCAATATAAATATTAAGGATACTAGCAACAAGGTTACAGTCATGCAGCCATAAGTGGGAGGAGATGGGTGATAGGAACGATGAGAAGATTAATAGTAGTGCAGACTTAGTGAATAGTTTGACAGTGTTGAGGGAATTATTTGTTTAGCAGAGTGATGGCATTCGGGAAAAAACTGTCCTTGTGTCTAGTTGTTCTGGTGTGCAGTGCTCTATAGTGTCGTTTTGAGGGTAGGAGTTGAAACAGTTTATGTCCAGGATGCGAGGGGTCTGTAAATATTTTCACAGCCCTCTTTTTGATTCGTGCAGTATACAGGTCCTCAATGGAAAACAGGTTGGTAGTAATTGTTTTTTCTGCAGTTCTAATTATCCTCTGAAGTCTGTGTCTGTCTTGTTGCGTTGCAGAACCAAACCAGACAGCTATAGTCCTCCCTTCACAGTGTGACTGTCCCACATCAAACTGTAGGTAACATTGTGACCGGTTGTAAACTGAGGACATATACCGGTCCACTATCTGATTTTTTTTTCTCATATAAATGATGTTGCTCTTCAATGGTTAGATGGCCTAGACACTGGCAAATGAACATAGATTTTAACATTTATATTTTATTGTATTCAACTAATCTAGATGAAATGTTAATATATATTGTTAGTCCATCTATAATATGCCATATGCTAAATATAATAAATAAGGATTTATCTTTTTAGGATATTGGGTGTTCCCACCCAGAAAGTCTTCATAGACTTTACAGTTTATGAGAAGTTGGAAAGTTATGTATAATAACACACTCTGGAATGCTGAGAGAGGCACAGATGTGTTGATAGCTGAGAAAGTGCTTCACATATTTACTGTTTCACATTCTTGGTTCTTGATTTAGTATATGTCACAGAGATTTGCTCCTCAAATCAGTAAAGTAAAACCAGGGGTGAAATCCAGCAGGTTCTGACAGGTTCTGGAGAACCAGTAGCGGAAATTTTGAGTAGTTCAGAGAACCGGTAGTGGAAATTTTGAGCAGTTTGGAGAACCGGCAAATACCACCTCTGGCTGGTCCCAGAGAGGGGTGGCAATGGAGTTTTTGCAATATCCTTTCCCCAGGATTGGGGAGGGAATGGGGATTTTGCAGTATCCTTCCCCTGCCATGCCCACCAAGCCACACCATGCCCACAAAGCCACGCCCACAGAACTGGTAGAAAAAAAAATTGAATTTTACCACTGAGTAAAACCAACCATCACTTTCTCATGGCTTCATAAGTAAATTCAGTGCTTAAACCATAAATTACACCAAACTAATCAGACTGGTTGGGTTCTAACAGCACATTGAACACAAACTAATCTTTTTAAATCAGCAAGTCCTGCCAATCCAGAGGCAATTATTTGATCTGCAAACTTGTTTGGCCTCTTTATGGGATTCTAAACAATGAAGCAAGACTCTCACAGCATTACTTAGAGATGTAAATGTTCAAATAAACAAAGCAAGCAAATCGTAGTTTGGATATTTGCCCTGTGTCTTTTAAAAAAAAAAGAAGCTGGTAAAAACCGGTTTGATGCCATATATAATAGCACAAGATAGAAACAACTACTGTAGAGGGAAAATGCAAGGATAAAAACTGAGCTGGCCAAACTGCCCATCTAGATTGTATTATATAACTTAAGTCAAATGATTTAATACGCTCCAGAAATCCGTGGACATCAGTGCAAGCACAGCAGGGCGTAGCAGAGTTAATTTAAAGCCAAAGCAATTTATTTTTAACAAGGCAAGATAGGAACTAGAGGAAAAATAAAGTGACTGATAACTGAAACCAGTGTAGCGGCAATCATCTGACGAGTCATAGAATTTTCTCTCCTGATCCAACAATTGCAATCAAAAGTGCTAGCTCCCATATAATTCAATGCCCCAAATGTTTAGTTTGAAGAAACAAAAATATATCACAAACATGTTTGGACTTCGCTAAATAGATCCTCCTGCAATGTTCCCCCAGTCAACAATGCACACTTTAATACAAAGAAGAGCTTTTACAAAGGTACTGCGAAGCTAGCACAGATATCGGTTGGACTGCACATCAAACTACCGGTATGTCATAATGTGATTTGTTTAATTTTAGCTTAGTATATTATATTTATATATAATTTAGCTTTAATGTGTGAACCTGCCCACCAGGGTTTGTAAACTTTGCTTTTTGTCATGAACCATAGGCCACAGGTTTTGCACAAGCAGTTTATGGTTTGTCATATGTAAGCCCAGCCAACTGTAGTTTATTTTAAAAAACCATGGTTAAACCAATAATGGGTTAGCATAATACATGAATCCAATCGAAATTGACTTGATGGCATCTAAGATAATGTTTTCAAACCTTGTGAAGGAACTTAACATTATATTACATAACATACATGCTTGATTGCTTATCCAGCAATCTAAGTTCTTTTTATATATTCCTTTGTATGTAAAGGTAAACATTCCCTTCAGTCAAGCGCAACAACTGTATGTCAATTTAATTGTGTTAACACAAGTATAGGAAGTCCCTGACTTACAACCATTCATTTAGTTATCATTCAAATTTACAATGACGCTGGAAAAAGAGCAGATAGGTTTTGCACTTGCAACCATGATAACATCCCAATGGTCAAGAGGTCAACATTTGGGTGCTTGGCAACTAGCATATATTTATCATAGTTGCAGCATCCCAGGATCATGTGATTGCTTTTTGCAATTTTCCTAGCTGGCTTCCAACAAACAAAGTCAATGGGGGAAGCTGGAATTATTTAATGATATGATTCACTTAACAAGCATGGCAAAAAAAGGTCGTTAAAACAAGCGTAACTTCTCATCAACCACCTTGCTTAGCAAGGTTCCAATAGTGGTCATAAGTCGAGGACTACCTGCATGGAAGTGGTTTTCCACTGCCTTGTTCCAAAATCTTTTTTCAATTTTCACTCTGGTGATCTCTATCTTTACTATTTTGTTTGACAATTTGTACCATTTAATACTCCTGGCCTTGGCTGTATTAAGATATGATTAAGATTATGAGTATATCATTTTGACATAGAAACACTAAACTAAATGATCCATTACTTGGATAAGTGATGAGGAAATAATTTGCCTTAGTAAATTGAACAATTAATGATATTGTGTACATATTCCCTTAATGTTTGCTGTTCTTTAAGAAGAAAGAACTGAGTTTAAAGTAACTCAGATATAAATACTTAACACCGTTGGGATTTGTTTGTTTTGACAGCCTTTCCTGTTGAAACTGGAATTGCAATAATAGACTAGTATGATGCAATTCTTTCTCCCTAATGTAGATTAATATAACAAAACTGAAATTATATGAGTATTATATTATGCTGTTAATATAACAAAAACAGAAATGAAATGAGCTTAATATTTATTTTTCCAGGCAAAAGGAATGCTTATCTTAATGTTCACACATGCCACGTTACTGCAACCATTTCTATAGAGTGGGAACAATTAAGCTTTAGGCACATCAGAACTGGATGAATAAAAGAGATCAATATGGTAGAAGCATCCAGAAAAGAAAAAAGGACATTACACAAAACGTCCTTGCGAGAGCATCCTTCTACATTCAGTGAAACGTAATGCATAAACTGAGATTTCAGCAGCAGACTTTTGACAATGTACAGATAAGATACATACAATACAATCTACAATGAATAAAATGTAAATTGTAAGAGCTATTGAATAGTTGAAAATGTATAAACTTGAACTATACTTTCTGACACTATGGTGTCCCTGTGGACTAGGAACAGAATGTCTTTAGCATCTCAGAAAGATCTTTTCCCCCTTATCCTGCGAGTTCTCTGAAACAATTTTAACTGGGGGGAATCAATGACTTGTAGGACGTTTTCTGCCACTAAGTCCACATTTTCCTTTTAGGGAACAAAGAATAAAACAATTAGCAAATTGCCTGAGGCTGCTTCAAAATAGAGTTCTTTACATCTGATAAAGTAATGCTTGGATGCTCTATTTCTGCAAATGATTGCATTTGTGCTTTTTACAGTTGCATCACATTGTTTGCTCACATTCAGCTTGTTATTGACCAAGACTTCTAGATCTTTTTCATATATATTAGTAATGAGTATGGTTTACTCTCCACCCCATACTAATGCATTTGATATTTCTTATTCAGATACAGCCATTGGATGTTAAGCTTTTGGAAATTCATTTTGCTTGACAAAACATCTCTACCGGTATGGGAGCTTTGCAACAATTTCATTTATAAAAAATATAGCCTTTCCCGATTTCTAAATTATTCATTAATATTAATACTGAATGGAACAGGGAGAAACCTGAAGTGGATGGCTTTTTTTCTGATCCAGTTTATTTTCACATTATAATTATGAATCAAAGGAGAATCTGCTTCATGAGGATTTTCAAAGAAAAACTACTATTTCTTTAAAAAAATAACTAAAAATAATTTAAATATCATTATGATTATCAGTTTAGGCTACCATCGTTTAATATAATGTACTGGTAAGAGGCGTGCTTAAGTGCACCAGCATGTCTACAGTCCCTGTCTTAATGTTTTCTTTTATTCGTATCCTTTTCATGTATTTATAATTATGTTTACACGTATATGTCATAAAACATATACGTGGCGCTCCCATGTTACTCCTCTCCTGCGCGAGCTGCACTGGCTCCCGGTGGTCTTCCGGGTGCGCTTCAAGGTTTTGGTTACCACCTTTAAAGCGCTCCATGGCTTAGGACCCGGGTACTTGCAGGACCGCCTACTACCACCAATAGCCTCCCACCGACCGGTACGCTTCCATAGAGAAGGACTCCTCCAGGTGCCGTCCTCCAGGCCAAACAATGGTGACTGGCGGCCCCCAGGGGGAGAGCCTTCTCTGTGGGGGCACCCACTACCTGGAACTACCAGGAGATACGGAGGATCCCGGATCTTCGCGCCTTCCGCCGTGAGCTAAAACCTTTTCTGTTCCACCAGGCGGGCCTGGCCTAATTTTTTCCCTTCTTTTCTAAAAATAATTTTTAAATTTTTAAATTTAAATATTTTAATATTTGGGGCTTTAATATTTTATAATTGGGATTTTAAATAGTCGGGGCCATTGTTTAATTTGGTTTTATTTGGCTTTTAAATTTTGTATGTATGTTTTTTACTTTTGGCTGTTCCCCCTGGGGAAGAAGGGCGGTATGTAAATCTAAATAAATAAATAAATAAATAAAACATATGCTTGATGAAATAAATAAATAAATATAAAATATAAGATCTTATTGTGAGAACTGTGTCCTGGGGTCGCTGAAGATTGGAAGGTTAGGGAATTTATACTTAAAATTATTCCTTCAGGAGTTCAAGGCAGTATCACAGCAGGCTATTGAATGGGTCGGAGGGGTCAAATTGAAGAAAGAGGAGTTTTTATTGCATTCTGTACTGCAAATATTTTTTCGCTGCCTTTTCTGCCGTGGCGTCTGCTTCCCCTCCCTAAAGTGAGATCAGCTTTATCTCTTATTTACCATAAGTCCCTCAAGACCTGGCTTTGTCATCAGGCCTGGGAGTCTCAGGGACCGGCGAGATATTGAGGGGGCTTCGTTCATCGATTCTCGTGCGCGCTCTTTAAAAATTTTTTTTTAATGTAACTTGTGTAAGATATGTTTATTACTTTATTATTATTATTATTATTATTATTGCTGTACGCCCTTCAGGGTCACTTTTTGTGAGGTGGACGGTCATATAGATTTGATAAATATGTTTTGCCACTTTTGGGAGACGGGAGGGTTGATAAGAGAATAAACGGCCCCCTGGGGTTGCCCTATTTTCACTCTTCCGCCATTACAGCCTTGACCGTGCGCAAGTTCCCTCAGCTAGCTTCTGTCTCGGCTTGTCGTCGTCGTCATCACCTTCCAGAAAGGCACCTTTCACAACCAATGGAATGCTGAAGCCAATGAAACTTTCCACTTGGATCCGCCTACTCTGCCTTAACGAATACCGTAGTGGGGTGTGCGCACGCGCCACCTTAACCCAATGCTTAACCCCCACCCTTTTCTTCGTCTCGGCCCCGTCAGCCAATCAGAAACACTTTCTTCCCCATCGGCACCGCCTCAAAGGCGAGGAGGTCGGAAGAGAAAAAATACTGTTTACCTCAGAGAAGAGACCCGCACGATCGAACGGTGGAGAAGAAGAAAAGGGAGGGAAGGGGGGGGAGGAGGAAGGGGGCGTGGCCTTATTTTTTTCACGAAGCATTGGCGAGGGAGCAGATTCGAAGCGGGAGGGGGTGCCGTTCTAAGCCACCGGAAGTAGGCCGGGCTTTCGTTAAATGCAAGTGGGCGCCGCTTGCGCAATTCTACGCCACGGATGGGCGGGGCTATCTCCGCCCACTGCCATATAAAGGCAGTTGGCCGTCCTCCGCCGCCCGCCATTTTGTGCTGCCGAAGAGAGGAGAACGAAGGAAATCCTTGCCAAGAGGTAGCCGAGAAGGAGGGGGCTGGAAGGAGGAGGAGAAAAGGGCAAAGACCCGACCGGGGGTTCGGCGACCAGGGGGCGGCCCGGATGGTGAAATCCTCCCTGCAGCGGATCCTCAACAGTCATTGCTTTGCCCGCGAGAAGGAAGGAAATAAAAAGACCAGTACCGTCACCATGCCCACCCTGCCCACCAACGCCGCTTTGAGGAGGTGAGGAGAGGAGAGAGAGAGAGAGAGAGAAAAAAAACAAAACCAAACGGCCAAAATAACGCCTCGCTTTGCCTCACGCTCCGCGGCCTAGTCCCGCGGCCTCGCCCTGCGAGCCCCGCCCAAGCACGAGGGGGAGGGGGCGGAGCCGCCGGGGCCACGCCCCCTTTCTCCTAGCAACGTGTGGGGTGAGGGGGAAGAGCGAGCCTTCGGAAACTGAGGTCGCTCTCCCTTCGGGCCAGATTGTGGCTGCTTCACCAGGACTCGGGTTTTCCCCAAATCTTGCCTCGTGTGGAGGAGGGATGCGCGTCCTCTGCGGTCCTCCTTCCATCGCTTTCCCTTAAGGGGCGGCTATTGAGATTGGCGCCCGGTTGCCTGTGCTCCCTAAACCTTGCTGCCCCCCCCCCCTTTACTCCTCGTTTTGAAGAGCTTCCAGAAACGGCTTGTGGGAACAGGACGGGCCCCGAAACCCCCCCCCCTTCCCCTTTTTTGCAGCCGAAACTGGCATAAAAAGGGGAAGAAAAAAAAAGGAGAACCGAGAGTGCGCTTCTTAAAGGCTCTCTATATAGGAACTCCGTACTTCCTGCTAGCTGTGCGCTTTTATTAGCTACCAAAACAACAGTAGTAAAAGAGAGAATCGATTTTAATAATAATAATAATAATACATCAACGGAAGGTGTTTTAACTCTTGGCCCCTAGATAGGGCCTAAGCTGGTGGAGGCCTTATTGCTGGATGTGCGTGTCTTCCAGTCTAGTCCCTTGTTGGCAAACGGCCTGTTTCCTTGGCAAGGGTTTTTTCAGAAGTGGTTTGCTTATTGCTTCCTTCCTAAGGCTGTGAGAGACTGGCCCAAGATCACCTCGCTGGTTTTGTACTTAAGGTGGGACTAAAACTCGAGTCTCAAATTTCCTAACCTGGTTGCTGCTTTACCGGGTATAGGAGATCAAACTGGCTCGCTGCCTAATTACTATTTAGGTTTAAAGGAGAAAAGAAAATGAAACATTCCGATTAGTCCCTTATTGAAGAGAAAGGATTGCTCATTTTACCCCTTTAAAAATATGCGTAATTCCATCAATACAGCGAGGATGAAGCAAAATTGTATTGAAGCCATAAAGCCTAATTTTTTTTTGGTCTGGCTTCCTTTTCTTCCAGATGCATAAAGCAGAGTAATTTTAGTTATATATTTCAGGAGAGAGAATTGGAAGACAGCAGGCCTTTATTGATAACATTAGTTGCTGTCTACTCCCTTAACAGTAAAAAAACTTGTCCTTTATTTTACAGTTTCTGGAAAAGATCCTCTGTAACCTATTCATATAATATCCATCGCTTAGGAAAAAAAGGTCCTATTTGAGGTGATGCCTGTTATGTGAAAGTCTGTGTATTATAAGCCGGTTGTTTTCTCAGTTCCACAGTCTGTTCAATGCTGAGCATTAACATATATCATAATAAAAGGTCCAGCAATCAAGTAGTAGGAATATCTTTTCAAGACTGAATAGATGCCTCCCTGGGAAAAAATGTTTTGTTCTATGTGTGATCATTCCCATTGTACATGAAATAAATCTTCATAGAGGGGGAATTTTTTTTTCTCCCAGCTAGTATGCAGCAACAAGATGACATGAAGGTATTCCTAAGTATACATATAGACATACAACTAATTTTCATGTGGGTGTTTCCTGCTTCAGATCTTGCCTTTCAAAAAATAAAGGTTTTATTAGAAAGGGAGTTATCTTGTTTTATTTCTATATGAAAAGCTGTACCTTTCCCTCCCCAAATGTCCTATGCATACATCCAATCTGCCCCCCTCCAGTGTAATAATGCCATCCCCCCATTAGGTGAATTATGGGCACTGTGATAGAACTGCTGAGAAGTAACAGTAGGATACAGTTGATCTATATTGTAAGACAGAAAACACTACTGCAGGCTTTTCTTACTTTCAGATTTTCACATAGCAAATGTATGCTGTTCAATAGAATAAGGATGGGAGAAGTGTATATGTTTTATTGTATGCTTTCCAAATCTGACAGTGCTTCCTTGGTAATAAGAATTGTACATAAACTCATTTAGAGAGTATCTGCGTAAGAGAAGTAAGAGAAAAGCCTTTTCAATTTATAGCTAGAAGTATCCTGAAATGTTATAGGCAAGCAGTTTGTTTAAATTTGAATTTATCTTTAGCAGATGTGTCTGCTTGCAAAATGGGTGGCATTAGGGCAATCAGCTTTGCAGTTAGAAACGGAAACCAATAGTGGCCCCTGAGAGTCATAATAATGCTTACGGGGAAGATGTTTTGGTTCCCCACCATTTTGAAGAAGGAAACAACAAAACTTTGCTGTAATATGGACTATAGAATTAAAAAAGAAATATTTCACTCTCCAGAAAGAGTCAAAGTAATTTCCAGCCATCCCTGTATATATGATATGGCTGCATTTACTTTACAACATTCCCCTATGGAAAAATTATTTTTGAATGGCTGTATGGCACAGAATTTTCTTCAGTAATTGATCTGCCTTAAAGTTACTATGAACTAATTCCTCCAGTTCTAGTTGATATTTTTTAAAAGTTTTTTTAATTTGGATTCATATAGGCTAAACAACCTTTAGCCACAACTAGAGGGCTACATTCAGTACACTACTGTGTCAAACCAAACTGCATATCATGGCTTGGTACGAGCAGTGAACTTAAATCGAGATCACAGTATTTCATTAGTGCTGTGCGGTCAGGAAAAAAGCTGCTTCAGGGAAAACCCAGTGATTTGGAAATGGGGATCGCCTAACCAAGACAAAGGTCGCTTGCAGTGTTTCCTCAGCTGAACCAGACCAGCTCTGAGACTATAATTGTTGGTTGAGATAAGCTTAGGTTTTGCTTCGCCACACACTTTCTTTTCTTGATATGAGATCTTTATTGTAATAAGGAAGTTCCATTGATGAGCCAAGGACATTTTGCATAAGGTATAAAAAGAGGCTGGCTTCTTGATATAATATCATTTACAGAGTTCCCCAACTTGGCCCCCAGATAATGTATTACATATAATCCTTCAGCCCTCATGATCAATAATTGTGAATAATGGGATATATAGGCCAATATCTAGAGCTTCCTATGGTTGGGACATTGTTGCATTAAAATAGAGCCCCTTTCAACTTGATGCAGTTCATCTAAGAATTTCCTTTCTCTGTTCTACCATTATCATTCTCAGTTGTATATGATGGAATAAGGGAAACATTGTGACTGAAAGGTGTTTTCTTCTATGTGAGTCTATATGAGATGCATCTTCCTGACCCAACTTGGGACAACTCTAATGTGAATTGTCTTTAGCAGATAGTTGAATTATGTGCCGTGATAAAAGTAAATAATTGAATTAGCACTCCCAATAGCCAGGTCTGAATCCCCTTTTTAAATCTGATCAGATGCCATTTAGTGTAGTTTCTGCCTGTTAGATTTTCAGTAAATGAATGGTGCTGAGATTTCTCCCAAGAACTAGTTGGGCCTTTATTCTTCAGACCAGGCATTGGCCGTGTTAATGCTACAGCACCTAAAATAATGGTGCCAACAGAACCTTAGACAGAGAGACTGAAATGAATTGCCACTATATTTTGAGATTTCAATGTATGAGATCTTAGGGATATGTTTAGCAAGTTTGTTTTAAAAAAAAAAAACGTGGCTTATGTGCTTCAGCAAAAACTGCCTGCCATTTCTCTACATTCCAGTCTTGGTTAGATTTAAACAAAGCAGGAAAGAACCATTTTAAAAAGTATGCAAAATAGGCTGTTTTACCCATAAACATTTCCCACATAATAGAGAATGGGGCTGGAATACTTGTTACCTTACTTGAATGGTGTTGATGAGCACTCCATTCAGCTTAGTTTTTGTGGAGAATAATGTTGATATCAGATTAAATACCTAATGAAAGCATAATATATCCCATGAAAAGCTTTGATTCGGAGCTATTGAAATGGCCTCAGGACACAATACAGCTTTTGAGTATGGAAGATAATGATTAGAAAGTAGGGTTGGACTGAAACGATCTTGCATAAGACAGTTTACCTTACCAGAATTTTTTGGTTCACCCATTAGTGAATTCAGGATTTTTGAGAAATTAAGCCCTAATTTAACTGATATATAGCTGACATATTGAACAGAGCAAGGGCCAGCTAGTTCAGTGGTTTTTTAAGGACTCCATTAGCCAGCAGGTAATTAAAGCTACCCATATGACAGAGTAAAATGCTGTTTCATATTGCAGGAGTAGCAATGTTAAGCTTAATGCCTAATTTTTCTGAAGCTGCTATTCTGGGATTCATTGATTATTTAAGTGCTAAATTATGTGCACTATCCTTCAAAATAAAATCACAATTTAAAAGTAGTCGTCAAATACATACAAAGCAGGAAACCTTAAATTATTATGAGTGAACCCTAAAACCGTGTTTTAACATTTACTCAACTGGTGCGGGATTAAATTTGCTTCCTTTTGCCACATTATGCACATTAATCAAAAAATCTCGCACATAGAAAGCTCAGTTGTGTGCAAGATGCAGGAAAAGGGTTCTTGAATGGAAGGTGGACCTGTTTGAAGAACCAACGTAGTATCATTTGTTTTGCATTTTCTTTTTCTTTGGAGAAACCTGCCGTATATGGCAGAAAAATAAGTCTGTTAAAGCGATTATTTTAGGAATGCTAATTTGATGCCTAGTGCTAAAAGATTTCAGGATTTTTAAAAGGGTGTTCAAAATGGTGGATTTCTTCCCCTTCTGTTTTGCAAATGGCTGCTGGCAGGATGGTTATGAGAATTTCCCCGAGGGGGACCTTGATCTGCTGCATCTGCTGTGGTGACGCAACCCCAGTGAGCTTGCAGAATGAAGGATGGTGCAGAGGGAGGGGCTAGCAGGAACAGCAGTCGCTGTGGTTGGTGTTAGGCAAAATAATTGCTTTCAGTTAAGTTGGGTGCTGGTGACACAAAATCACCTCTGCAAACAAACGCTGTACTGTACGGGATTTGTTTCAAGCTGACAAAATGTTTGTTGCATAATTGAACTACTGTACAAAATTCTCACAGAATATAATTGGAGCAGACCCGCACATTTTTAAAAATATCTTTATATATCCGTTTAATTGAAAATGATGGGGGCATCTAATAGGTTTCCAACCTATCAAAGAATGGAAGTTTTGTGTACTATGGTAGCAATTAGGGTCCTAAAAGAAGCATCTGATTTTTCTAACTTCGGAGCTTTTCTATAAATTCCTAAGAATGTTTTGCTTCCAAGTGGCAGCGCTTAACCTACAACCTAAGAACAGCAGGCAAAAACTACTAGACTGAAACAACTGGAGGGGCTGTTAATGTATAGTGGAACCATTCGGATGGGACTATAAGTCTGGAATTATATGTTTGCAGGAAGGTGTTCTTTTTTAATTTGGTATAGTTGGATTGTGATCTGATTTTAATGCAAAATGTATTTACTAACAACTTACTTATCAGCCAGCTCAGATCATTTCCGGTTATTTAAAATAATAAAATAGAAAGCCAATCCAGCAAGAAAAACTACATAACATTAAAAACCAAAATATAGTCACCTGGTCACTGAGACATCAGGACATCACCAACCATTTTCTAAAAAGCATCATCAAATAATACTGTCTTTACTCCTTGTGGCACTGATACTGGGACATAGTGGGGCAGCCATAACGGGAGCTATCTTTGGGTTCATGCCACTTATTGCAAAATGAAACCCTAAACTCCTCCCTCTAAATGTACACTTAGGTTAGATAGATTCGACTTACATTAAGTGGTCTCTGAAGCCACATGGAGTGTTACAGCTCAGACCCAGCACTTTGAATTGGATTCAGACTTGTCAGCAATCAACTTGAGAATAAATGTTGCGTTACAATATTATTGCTGCTTGCTAGCGTCCCAGTTGCTACATTTCTACCAGTTGTAGATACTACATCATTTTCAAAGGCAGACTATTAGAATGTGTTACTGTAATCTAAATGTAGGTTTACAGTTGTTTTTTTAACCAGAGTCTCTGAATACAACTGTAATGTAAAGGTTGCACTGCAACACATAAAGGTCCTGTGTTTGCTTATCAGATCTACCAAAACTAAGAAGAGATTTTGCACCAAAGTCTGCCCCATTTGGTATATATCCAGGTGTGATTCTGGGGGCAGCTGTGAAATTCCCGGAAGTTAGATGTTCCATGTAAATACTAGAAACATAGAGGAGGAATGATAGTGAGTTAATTTCATCTCTCCATTTGCTGATAGGATTATCTAGGCATCTCCAACTTTAGGTTTTCTAAGTATGCTAGTTTATAACTTCTTGCTGGCTGGGTGTGATGGGTTATTTTTCACATATTTGATTAATTTAAAATTTTTAGTCTGCCCTTGAATATTGACCTCAATAATACTTTCGTCTTCCTCTCAGTTCCAGGGTGTCTTTCAGTTGCTGTAGTAACCTGGGTCCAGGGCCTCGGTGGTGCTCCTGATGTCCCTCACCCACCCCTGAAGATCCCAGGTGGGCGAGGGAATAGTCGGAGGGATCACAATCTTTCAGCTAACTTATTTTATTCTGTAAGTATGCCACCTCTTTATAAATGGAGATTGATACAGTTTGAATTGTGGAGTGCTTGAGAAGTGTAAAGGAATTGGAAGTGGGTGGTTTCTGGATTAGCTATTAATTAAGAGCAATTACACTGATTTGTACCTATCTGAATATTGGGAGTAAGGCAGCACAGGAATGAATCTTGTGCTGTTGGAAAATTTGGAGTGCTTTATTTGATCAATGCGCTTATGGTTGAGGGGATCTACAAATAATCTAAATTCTGCCTTGCTTTCCTAGGATAATCGGCTGAATGTAACAGAGGAAATAACATCAAGTAACAGGACAAGAATCCTGAACATCCAATCCAGGCTGACGGATGCCAAACACATCAGTTGGAGAACTGTGTTGAATAACAGCAATTTGTATATCGAACTTCCCAATGGTTCTTTGCCAGAGGGGAGCAAAGACAGGTAGAGCAAAACAGCTGATTTTGAAATATTCAACATTATGAACTCAAGCTTACTGTTAGGTCATTAGCAAATTTCATAATCTCAAGTAATGTAGTTGTTGATCCACAGCTACAAAATGCTATGTTCTAGGTATTATGCTTGCAGCTACGTTCTTGCCCATGTCAAATGCTGCCTGTTTTCTTCAGTTCATACTTTTCCATGATCACATTTCATGTAGAAGACATTTGTGAAGGAGCTCAAACTTTAGGTCTCAATAGATTTGAAAGTTAATTAGTGAAACTCGCTGTCGGGTGATACTATTTGTCCTATTTAGCTGAAACAGTACTGAGTAATTAGAGAAATATATGATCAGTGCCCTGTGGTGGTTCAGGCGCATGAGAGAATGATGCTTTTTAATTCTCAAAACTATTTTTCGCCAGCTACGTTGAAAATGTGTTTTGCTGTTGGTGTTTGAGCAGGGGCTTTTTGGTTTGTAATCATGTATAAAGCTAAAAGCATGAAGCTTAAAATGGCCACAAGATTACAGAGCAAAAAGCAAGTAAACTTACGCAACAACGGATAAGGCAGCCCTCAAAAATTTGAGCAAAATACAATGAAAAATGCATCACCACACAAATAAGTTTACCCTCACATTTTAACTACTGTTACAACTATAACTAATAACTATATTATCATTTATACAACTAGCCAATATAAAGGCCATGATCCGAGCTCTGGTTCACAAATGAGCCAATTTTTTTCAGCTGCATTTTGGAGCTTAAAATTCTTGGCTTATCTGTGAGTATATATGGTAGGTGGATAGTAGATTTCCTAATTTACAGTGTTCTTTTTTATCTTTTAACCTTTCCCCTATCACAGATCTTCCGCTAGATAAAAACCATAGTTTTGAAATACCTCTGACGGGGTGGGAAAGTGTCTCACTCTCTTCCTGTCTTTAGTTTTGCAGTTCTTCTTGAGTTTGCGGAAGAGCAGCTTCAAGTAGAGCATGTGTTCATTTGTTTCCACAAGAACAGAGATGACCGAGGTAAGGAAGCTGGGATGGTGCCAGGATGAGCAGAGACTGCGTTTCTAAGGGGGTTGTGGAATGGGCAGTGCGTTTGCTTGCCTGTTAGCCTTGTGTCGTATATCTCAAGGAATTGGTACTAAAATCTCTTGTTTTTCCATGTAGCTTCGCTGCTCCGTACCTTCAGCTTCTTGGGCTTTGAGATTGTGAGACCAGGTCATCCCCTTGTCCCCAAGAGACCTGACGCTTGCTTTATGGTGTACACCTTTGAACGAGATTCTTCTGAGGAAGACTAGATTGCAGTGTTTGCCTTTTAGAGCTTGTTCCTTGTCAAAGATGAATCTGTAGGAATTTTGTCAACATCTTATGCATCAGCATTACATGCACACACATAAAATGACTTGCTCTTTGTACGAATTATTGTGACAGCTGCTCTGGTGGTGGGAAAGATGTTGAAAATTTCCAACTTTTGTCATCTTTTCTCTTTTTTTCCCCTGGACTTGTCCGCATGTTGTAATTGTGCAAAAATAAATGCTCACTCCAAATTAGCAGTATATTTCTTGGAAGTTTAATATTGTGTGTTTGTGATACTGAAGTATTCGCTTTAATTCTAAATAAAAGTTTATATTTTACTTTACTGCTGGTTTTACTGTTTCAAAACCTTTTCGTTTTAGAAAGGAATTGGCACGAATTGCTACGTAGAGTTACCCTTGGATTGTTATCTTTCATTTATACTAAAATCTAGTTACTCCTAACTAGCCTGGTCCATAGCTACGGTTAAAGTATATCGGGAACCATAATACATACAGAAATAGCTTGGAGGATGATGCTGTAGAGACAGGAAAGTTAGATGCACAATTTTGGATGCAACAATCCTCCCTCAGTATTTGAATTCCTCCTCTGCACGGACTAGTTATTAAACATTGCGTTACTATTTTAAAATACATTAAAATATTTATTAATCTACCATCTAAAAAATACAAGGCTTGTGGAAGTGAAAAGTGTATATTTTTTGAGTTCTGATCATAAGAGTTACTTAACCTGGAAGAATTGGACAAAGGGGAAAATAATTTTGTAAGGAAGTTACGATGGGTTCAGAGCCCCTTCTCTCTATTCCAGTGCTTCTCAATTATTTTCTATCATGCCCCCCTAGGAAGAAGAAAACATTTTTCGCGCCCCCCGCGCGACTGTAAATAGTATCATTATTAGAAAAAGGTCTGTTCTCCTTGAAAGGGAGGAGCATGCGCAGTCACATGTACTGGCTTAATGCTCACTATCGATGCAAATGTCAGCAGCGGTAGCCCGATTTCTTTAGCAAGTTTGATTAATTGGGGCAGCGTTATGTTTCACAGGAGAAGGTCATTGTCAGTCATTTGAGCATCAATTGGGCGCACATCCGTCGGGCAACAAAGTAAGTGTGGACGGACGTCCCACACTAAAGATGGCTCCGACAGGCTCGTGTCACAAGGGTTTTGGACAGCCAATCAGATGCCGAGGTCAAACGCACCTCCTTTTACGGAGCCTCGCGCCCCCCCAGTGCTATTTGAGAAGCACTGCTCTATTCCTTTCTGCTGTCAAGATCGCCCATCTTTTCCCTTTCCTCCCTTCCTATTTGAAAATACGATTGGGGCAATTTCAAATTTTGGCAGTAAATTTGTCACCCCATCTGGCTTGATAAATTATCCTGAAACAATGAACAAATCCTATAGCTACTTTTCTGAATTGCCTCTACCGCATTGCAGAAATAATGTTTTGAAGACTGGATCTTGCCAAGCATTGAATGGATGAGCTTATGAAGGTAACTAGATTTCCACTCATCAGTATTTCAAGCTGGGATGCACAAATAATCTTGTCTCCTTAACCTGGATCTGGTGTTTGGGAAGAAACAAATGAATTACCGGTACTTCATCTATCTCGTCATCTATCCAGACCAGGACTCCTAATGCCTTGTCTCTTCTCTGCTTACTGATTTCTTCATTCTCCATTAGGAAGGAGTGCAGTTATTTGCCTAGAATGCTAACAGAGTCATGTTCTAATAGGATAAATGTAATCAAACACACACATAACTAATTTTCCAGTGCTTTTCATGAATTTCTCAGACTGTTCTTGACTTCTTACACAACTATACTACGACCTGTTTTCATAATTGGTCAAGACAACCGTACGTCTGTGGCATAAATTGCCAATATTAAGTTTTGTTTAGGGTGGGATTATCGTGGCTCTTGTAGTTCAGGATTATGATCCAGAGCTACAGTTCAATGCAGCTGACAACCAACATGGCCCATGGTGAGGGATGCTGGGAGCTGCAATTTAACAGCTGAAGGCTGGTAGGACTTGTGCCCTTAACCTTGAGGTAAAACAAGAAAAAAAAGATAACCTACAAGTCATCTCTTTCACGTTTGGCTGGTCCCTCCTGGATTTCCTAACAGATGTGATGGTTCAGTATTGGGACTAAGAAGATTTAAGGCTCTTCAGATCAAAGTCCTTAATCTGTAGAAATTCACAGGATTATTAGTACCAGGTTAGTCACTGTCTCTCAGCCCAAATTACTATACAGGATTAGGGGAAAATGTACACGGCTTTCCATTTCTGAAGGAAAAGCAAGATGTAAATCTAACCATAACTAATTAAAAAGTTTTGATGCATCTCTGAAGTGGAATGAGGTATGAGTGGCATTCACAGGGCTGTTTTGTATTCCTTCAAGTTATTGATTTCAGTAAGTTTTTTTCTTTTTGCAACCGGGTTTCTTTCCTGAGTTAAGTATTGGTTGCTGTTAAAATGGGTGGTGGTGGTGGTGGTGACACTTTTTACTTGAGCCTGGAAGACGCCAAATTCAATATTCTGGGACCGTCCGTTCCTTTTAGCTCACTGTGGGACTAAGATTAGGTAAAATGCTTCTGCATGTATGCCACTTTAAGAAATACGGGCTACAAATCCCCTACATAGCTTCCAGTGTTCTGCTATACAGTACATATCTATTGAATTTATTCTCCTAGGAGGCAACTTTTTTTGGGGGGGAAGAAAAGGTAGGGTATTAAATTTATGGGATGAAATAATGGAAACAAACAAAGACATTTAATAGAATTGCTTCAGTTTAATACCCCTATCGGCGACAGTATGCCAAATTATTCAGTTCATCTGGATGCCCCTTCACAAAGCTGACTTTATCAGCTATCATAATAAATAAAGCTCTAACGTTTAATAAGTGCCATATTGAGAAACCAAAGACGACAGGTGGAATCCTTGTGTTTTAAAATTTGGTATTTTAATTATCTGTAATGCCCCCAACAAGATTGCATCAGCTGTCCAGACACAGCAAGCAGTACCTCCCGCACGCATTCTGTTCTTGGTTGGTTATTTAAAATACTTCTACTACATCTTCAACGCTTTTCTTAAATAGCATCTGAGCACCTTAAAAGATCATACAAGTGAAGAAAGGTACTAGGCCTACTCTCTTCCCTGAGGTTCTTAAACAACAAGGTTGCTGTTTTGAAAAAAGCCATTGAGAAATAGCCAGGTAAGAGTTTCTTTGTGCTTAGCCAGACTTGCCTCCGTGAAATGGGTAATTTACCCATTCCTATCTTGCCTCTTATTTCCTGTTTCAGATTGCTATTTCTGTTCAGATCTTCTCTACGTAATTCCCAGGGAAAAGTCCTTCTCGGCCATGGAGACGACCCTTCCACCATCCAGAGCGATCTGTAAAATCAACAACAAAAAGCTACATTTAGAGTAGAAGAGCCACGATGGCACAGTGGTTAGAGTGCAGTACTGCAGGCTGCTTCTGTTGACTGCTGGCTGCCTGCAATTCGAATCTCACCAGGCTCAAGGTTGATTCAGCCTTCCATCCTTTCTAGGTGGCTAAAATGAGGACCCAGATTGTTGGGGGCAAAAGGCTGACTCTGTAAACTGCTTAGAGAGGGCTGTAAAAGCAGTGTGAAGCAGTATATAAGTCTATTGTTATTGCTATTTCTTGAAGTTGAGCATCTGTGGAAGACTTGCGATTTTGAAAAGAAATGTCCCGTTCTTTAAAAATCTCTCGAACTATGGCTTTCAGAGTTTGGGAGGAAACGTTTATACAGGTAGCCCTCGACTTACAACCGTTCATTTAGTGACCATTCAAAGTTACAATGGAACTGAAAAAAGTGACATAACTCACACTCACAACTAATGAAGCAATCCCAGGGTCACATGCTCAAAATTTGGTGGCTTGGCAACCGGCATGTATAGCTGTCCTCGACCTATGACCACAATTGAGCCCAAAATTTATGTTGCCAAGTGAGAAATTTGTTAAGTGAGTTTTTGGCCCATTTTACGGCTTTTCTTGCCACATTTGTTCAGTGAATCTCTGCAGTTGTTAAAGATGGTTGTTAAGTGAATCTGGCTTCCCCATTGACTTTGCTTGTCAGAAGGTTGGAAAAGGGGATCACCGGGAACATTGTGACCATCATAAAATGTGAACCAGTTGTCAAGCATCCGAAAGTAAATAACGTGACCATGGGGATGATGCAATGGCGATAAAGTGTAAAAAACAGTCGTAAGTCCCTTTTTCAGTTGCCGTTGTTACTTCGAACAGTCACTAAATGAACTGTTGAAAATCGGGGACTACCTGCATTTACAATAGTTGGAGCAGCCTGAAATCATGTGTTCACCATCTGCAACCTTCCCAACTGGCTTCTGACAAGCAAAGTCAATGGGGGAAGTTGGATTCGCTTAGCAACCATAGGGTTCGTTTAATAACTGCAGTGATTTGCTTAATATCTGTGGCAATTTTTTTTTTCATAAAATGGACTACAACTCATTTAACATAAATGTGTTGCTTAACAACATAAATTCTGGTCTCAATTATGATTGTAAATCAAGAACTACCTGTGGTTAAAATGTTTCTATCAATGTTTGCGTAGGCAAATTACTGTATGTAATCTAGACAGATAAATCAAAAGAATGTTGTGGCTCTGCACAATTTTTACCCCTCCACAAATCTATGCAGACATATTCACCCCACTAACTTTGCAAATAAAAGGTAAAAGTTCCCCCTGTCCAGTTGTGTCTGATTCTAGGGGATGGTGTTCATCTCTGTTTCTAAGCCAAGGGAGAACCAGTGTTGTCCGAAGAAACTTCTGTGGTCATGTGGCCAGCATGGCTATACACCCATGCGCACAGAGCACTCTGCACTCAAGTGGTACCTATTTATCTACTTGCATTTGCATGCTTTTAAACTGCTAGGTTGGCAGGAGCTGAGGCAAGTAATGGGAGCTCACCCCGTCTCGTGGTGCTTGGGTCTTGAACCCAGGCTGTCTGATTTCCAGCTGACAAATTGAGCATCTTTAACCGCTGAGCCATCGTGCCCCAATAATTTTGCAAATACTCGCACCTTAAAGCATTCTCATTTTAAGCTTAAAAGCATGTTTAGTCCTGGATTCCCACAAAGAGCAGAGGTGGCGCAGTGGTTAGAGTGCAGTACTGCAGCTACTTCAGCTGACTGCTAGTTCAGCAGATCAGCAGATCAAATTTCACCGGCTCAAGGTTGACACAGCCTTCCATCCTTCTGAGGTGGGTAAAATGAGGACCCAGATTGTTGGGGGCAATATGCTATTTAGTATACTGTCTTTGGTGTAAGCCGCCCAGAGTCCTCGGAGAGTGGGCGGCATAGAAATATGAATAATAATAATAATAATAATAATAATAATAATAATAATAATAAATTTCCCAGCCGCAAGTGTGGGGATTTCCATTCCCCTGCTCACAAAAAACGTTTGGTGAGGTATGACAACTGAGCGAAGTCCCCTTACCTTCCATCAAGAGATCTATGACATCGCCCACATTGAAACTCAGTTCGTCCACATCTTGGCTAAGATACCGGTACAAAGCCCGACAACGCGGTCCCGAAATCTTGGGTTGTGGTTTGGGTCTTCCTGCAGCAGGAGGTGGCCTTTGGCTAATGCTTCTTTTCCTTTGTGTCCTGATACATTGGAGAGAAAAGTGAACAAGTTACCCAACATCTCATCCAAGCTTAGTTGGTTTATTGCTCTGTCTCAGACCAGCAAGGTTGGATCACAAATATTTTGGAGTTCAGATGCAACAACCACACCCGTGTGACTATTTTAAGGCTTTTGGGAATCCTTGATGCTCTCTGAGTTTGGTTGCTTGCTTGCAAACGTTTCATCACCTGACCAGCTAACATCATCAGTACACTGATGCTATCATCTAATTGGGTAATGAAACATCTGCAAGCAAACACCCAAGCACAGAGAGCACCAATTATTCCCTAGTTCGGGGGGGGGGGGGGGCAAATGTGGCTCTTTTACAACCTGTGGACTTCAACTCCCAGAATTCCTGAGCCAGCCAAGCCAAGCTGGCTCAGGAATTCTGGGAGTTGAAGTCCACAGGTTGCAAAAGAACCGCATTTGCCCACCCCTGCCCTAGTTCAACCCTGAGCTACATTCTATTAGTATTTTAAGGGTTTTTTCCCCCAAGGTAGTCCTCGTCTTACAACAATTCACTTATTGACCATTCGAAGTTCCAACAGCACTGAAAAAAGTGACTTACGACAACTTTCCACACTTATGACCGTTAGAGCATCCCCATGGTTACATGATTTACATTCGGATGCTTGTCAATTGACTCACATTTATGATGGTTGCAGTGTCCCGGAATCATGTGATCCCCTTTTTTCAACCTTCTGACAAGCAACATCAATGGGGAAGCCAGATTCACTTAACAATCATGCTACTAATTTAAGAACTGCAGTGATTCACTTAACAAACGTGGTGAGAAAAGTCCTAAAATGGAGCAAAACTCACTTAACAAATTTATGTCACAAAACAACATAAAATTTTGGGCTCAATTGTGGTCATAAGTTGAGGACTACCTGTACGAGAAAACAACATAATAAAACAATGTAAGGCAGCAATATAAACAGAGGTGGGTATCACATACTGTAACGAGGAAAATTCTCAGGTATGACTCTCACCCTGGTCATCCCTTCTTTACCCTCCTACCATTGGGAAGGAGATATAGAAGTATAGCCAGCCTCACAAACAGGCTGAAGAACAGTTTTTATCCATGGGCTGTCAGACTCCTGAATGAGAAATAACATCATAACTACGTAGTATGATGGACTGCAGGGCCAGCGCAATGTGTAACATGTTCACACTGGTGCGATAGGACTGGGCATTTTGTTAATATGATTTATTGGGTTAGGGGTTTTCTGTCTTCACTGTGAGTTGTATTGTGTTGGGGGGGTACACTGAGTGAGCTCAACCAATCTCATTGTACATTTATTTATTTTATTTAAATTTATATACCGCCCTTCTCCCGAAGGACTCAGGGCAGTGAACAGCCAAAGGTAAAAAACATAGAATACAAAAATTTAAGAGCAATTTAAAAACATATTAAACAATTTTGGCCCAACAATTAAAATACCTCGTTTAAAATTCAAATTAAAATTAGGCAGTTGGAGAAGTTAGGCCAGCCTGGCTTGCTGAAATAAAAAAGTCTTGAGGGCCTGGTGGAAACTGTGTAAATCTGGAATCCTCCGTATCTCCGGGGGGAGCTCGTTCCAGAGGGCAGGTGCTCCCACAGAGAAAGCTCTCCCCCTGGGGGCCGCCAGTCGACATTGTTTGGCCGACGGCACCCCCAATAGTCAGAGATGGCACCAGCTGACATATATTGTGCACTGACAATAAAGATTTGAATTGAACCGGTTTGCCCAGAACCGAAAATGTGAGTGTGTGTGGCATCGAAAAAACAGTGATTATATAGGACGGGATAGCGCCAGAGAGGGTGGGCAGGCCCAGCCACTGGTTGGAACTACTGGTTCGCCTGAACCGGTCCGAACTGGCAGCAGTCCACCTCTGAATATAAGGATATTCAAGAATACTGGTAGCACTTTGGTGGGAAGATAACAGTGTTCTGCGTGTCCCAGCAGTCATGCTGGCCACATGACCACGGAAGCATCTTTGGACAACGTTGGCTCCTTTGGCTAGGAAACAAGGGTCTATGACAATTCAGTGCAACCAACTGAACCATGGCCATCTCACCACGGCCAACTTGCCACGGCCAACTCGTCGCAGGACAATTCTCTGCGGGACAAGAATTACACTAATATCAAAGAAATAGTGGAACAGAATCATTAAAGAAAGGATGCAAGAGGAGGGGCAGAATGAAATGCGAATGGCAAAAATTAAAATATTTTTTAAAAATTTACTTTACATAATTGAATAGGATTGTTAAATTGTCTTGCAGCAAGCTGTTGCACCGTGAGTTGGCCGTGGTGAGTTGTGCCATTCCGAGGAAATGGAGATGAGCAGCCGCCATTTAGAGTCGGACACCACTGGACAGAGGAAATCTTTAGATTTTTAAAAAATAAAGTAATACATACCCAGCCATGCCCTGGTCAGGGACACTGAGGAACTCCATGTTTTGATCTGGGGGTACCCTGGCCTTTGGCCGCCGTGCCATATTTTGTTTCGGAAGTGCCGTTGCGGGGGGACCTGGTCCAGGCCTTTGGGGAGTGCAGTAGGTCTGCTCATGTTGCCTGGTGTTGTAAGGAAGTTGAGCGGCTCCATTCCTGCAGATAATCGATTGATTTCCTCCTAGAAGTGGTACAGACAGCAGTCTTATTAAACCATCCACTTTTTACATACTACTTATTCGGCAGATAAGCCCCCTTGCTCCTCATTTAGACTCTGTAGGAGATCTGGGATTTTTTGTGTGTGAAATGTGCTTTTATAGGGGAGTTAATTCTTAAAAGTTTTAGAGGTCTCTCAAATTCTTAGAGAGCCTGAGACCATGCAGGCTTAAAATTATGAAAATATATAGTTCACCCTATCTGGTGAATTTTAGCTGCTAAACTCTCTAAATCAGTGCTTCTCAAAAGTTGGCAACTTTAAGATACGGGGACTTCAATTTCCAGAATTCCCCAGCCAAGAAGAGAATTCTGGGAGTTGAAGTCCACACATCTTTAAAGGTGCCAATTTTAAAATCTGGAAGCTTCTCTGTGATACATATACTGGGGCCAAATCCACCTAGGATTAGGGTTACGTCTCCATGAATTTGGAGAGCAAAATGGACCTTGCCAATGGATTTGTAGCACTTTATTATGGTTAGGAAGAAGCTGACTTTTCGAGCCTTATAGATAAACATGCCTTATCTATGTTTCATAGTAAAATACATGAGAAAATCCCCTTGGGGAACAAATACACCTAGGGATAGGGTTATCTTCAGGGGTGGTCTGCTGGGGGTTCAGGAGAACCTCTAGCTAAGATTCTGTGCAGTTCGGAGAACTCCCCAAATCCCACTTCTGGCTGGCCCCGCCCACCCCGCCCCTCCCAGGAGTCCCCATGCGGCCCGTTTTGGATGCAGGTAAGTGCAGGGTGCACGCGGAGGCTCGGGGAGGGTGAAAAACGGGCCTACCGGAAGTTTGGGAAGGCCTCCAGAAGGCCTCCGGAGCCTGGGGAGGCTGTTTTTGCCCTCTCAGAGGCTTGAGGAAAGCCTCTGGAGCCCGGGGAGGGAAAACACCCCCCCCCCTGTGGTGCAGGAGGCCGACTAGGCCACGCCCACCATGGCCACGCCCATCCAGCAACTGGGCAGAGAACCCCTTTCTAAAATTTTTGAAGCCCACTCCTGATTATCTTTCAATGAATTTAGAGAGAAAAATTTGCCAACGGATTTGTAGTGTGTTGGTATGCTTAGAAGGGTGCTGATTTTTCGATCCCACCTTATCTATGTTTCCTGGTAAAACACATGGGGGGAAAAAATCCCATTTGGCTGTAAATCCACTTAGAGTTAGCATTAGGTCTCTTATGAATTCAGAGAGAAAAATGGAAATCTCCAACAGATCTTACCCTTTTTTATGGCGCTTGTTAAGCAAATCACCATTATAGTTTAGTGAATCTGCAGTCATTAATTTTTTTTGCCAAAATGTGGAAGTAAATAGTGGTTTTTGGCAAAAACATCGTAAATCACAGCAATATGACCACGGGGCACTGCAAACAGGCATAAATTCAGGCCAGTGCTTGGCTGGCCAGTTGCCAAGTACCTGAAATGCAGTCATGTGATTGTGAGGGACAGCTGTCAGAACATCAGCACCGGGTTGTAAGTATCTTTTGAGGGGGAGTCTATCATAACCTCGGTTGCCAAACAGCTGGTCGTAAATTGAAGAGAACTGTATAAATCCTTGATGGTTCTGCTAGCATATTTTGTATTCCTTCCTCAATACTCTCTGCATTCCTCTATGCCCAGCTGTTTGCTAAAGTTTAGGATAAAGGGCGAAACGCTCCCTCCCCCAAATAAAGTAAATTCAATTGTGTGTATACCTCCACCACTTTTCCAGTTCTGAGGGGGGCTGAGAGCATAGCCATGACATCACAAGAAGACCAGGGCTGGATGTTTTAGCTTCTATTATTTGTTCTTGGCATAACCCAGTTTGTTTGGTTTGCTTGTTTTCCTACTTTAATAATAGCTGTAGGAGATGACCAGGCTGAGACCGAGGGTTGGAGTCAAACGTGACATCAGTCATGAGTCCCTTCATGCCCACAAGAGATCTATAAATCCAGCCCATCTTGAATTCCTTCCAGTCTTATCTCCCGCTAATTTCCCTTGGCTGTTAGTAGTTCAGATTCTTGTAGAGAGCTTAAGCTTGCAATAAATATACCCATTTGAACTGTCTGGATCTCCTGATTTTCCTGGCACTTGACAACAGCTTCAGATACCTATTTTTTTATTTATTTTCAACAACAACAAAAAGGAAGCCTACTACCCTAAGTGAGCGATTTGTTTCTGCATATTAGTGAGGTCACGTCGGGTACTCCAGGGGTCACTGCAAAGAGGCCTGTTTGGCTGCAGGTTTTCCATTCCTGGCTAGACCACATTTCCATTCATTCCTCAGCTAGGTTCTTAAAAGTTCTCCTTACTTCTCTCCTTTGTAACTCTCTCACAATAGCCTTGGAAGCTGAGCACAGTTTTCCTACCTCTTGGAATTGGCGGAGCAGCTCGGGACATTGGTGGATGCTTGGTAGGACGCCCTCTGCCTTGCTGGATTCCTTTCCTGGTTGGCTCTATAGGATGAGAAAAAACATGAAGGAAGAAAGGGTTGAAGGTGGACATTCTCTGATGGCATCTTTTACTTGCTGCGGTATTTGTTTGGGCACTAACCTTTGAGTGCCCAAACAAATACCGCCTCTGCAGAAGCACAGTGTTCTGCCCCAGCTTCGGATTCCCAGAGAATGTGACACACACCAAACTTCGCAAACACTGTTTAATTCCAAACAAACCCCTTTCAAGAATGCAGGCTTCCCGTGCAAAGGGTCTTTATCAAAGTTATTAAGAACAAAGTCTGACAAAGGTTGGCAATCAGCCCAGAAAACCAGATATGAGAAGTCGCTCGCTCTCCAAGATGCTCTGTAGTAATGAGATGTTGTTTCTAGCAAGAAAGCACCAGCTGCGTGCGACTTAAATAGGCTAAGGGAGTGGCTAATTATCCTCAAGCCCTACTCTCAAGTAGACCTCCTCCTCCTGAGTAGCCACTGCTTCCTTTTGGCAGCCCTGCGTGCCTGAGCATTGAGGAGAGGCTCCTCCACTTCGCTCTCTCCACTTGAAGGAGCTTCTGGAGGTTCTGAAGGCCCTGGCTGAGTCTCTGCCTCTGGCATCACATCCTCTTCGGCCTCCTCACTGTCCGACGTGAGCGCCGGCTGCACAGGCTGCTGGCGCGACACCACACCAGCTTCCTCGTCGTCGGGATCAGCCACGATCCGCGTAGGCCGCTGGCGGGCCACAACACACAGCTTTCTCTATGGGCAACCAGTGATTTGAGGCCAACAGTTGAAAAAAAAAGATTTTCAGCTACTTTACGTATACAGATAGTCTTCAGCTTACAGCCACAACTGGCACCAGAATTTCTGTTGCTGAGCAAGGTGGTGGTTAAGTGAGTCACACTCAGTTGTGTGATTTTTCCTGCCATAGTTGTCTATAGAACTGGTAGTAAAACCGGTGGGAAACCCCGCCCACCTGCTACAGTGTCATCTTGGGAAATCTGTGCATGCGCAGAAGCGCACACACTCCCATTGCGAACTGGTAGTAAAGGTAAGTAGAATCCACCCGTGCCCTGCAATTGTTAAGTAAATCTGGCATTCCCCATTGCCTTTGTTTGTTGGGAGCTGGATGCCAGGATGGTCACACGTGTTGATCACATGACCTCAGGGCACTGCAAAGGTCAACAAAACATGTCGTTAGCCAAGTGTCCAAATTTTGACCATGTGACCCTGGGTATGTTGCAGTTGTAAATACGAAGACTGATTGTAAGTCACTTTTTTCAATGCTGTCGTAAATTCGAATGGTTGTTAAACGAGTGAACTACCTGTACCTCTAAAGACATACATGACCATAGGGCGCTAGACTATTTATGAGACCATCTATCTGCAATTATTTCTGCTCACAACAGAACTAACAAGGAGAACACACTCCCCTTCATTACACAATTTCAACCTTTCTGGATTTATTGTACAATAGTTATCTGAATTGTTGGTTTAATTATATTGTTTGAATATTTGTACTCTTCCCCAGAAGCAACTTCTCTCTGAGGTGGGAGCACACCTTTGAAACCTCAGCCTCTCTCACCTCACCTTCTCCTCAGGAGAGGGGTGTCAAACTCGCTTTCATTGAGGGCCGCATCAGGGTTGTATTTGACATCGGAGGCTGGGCTGGGGGGGGGGGGGGGGGGGGGCATGGCTGGGTGTGGTGTGGCAGGAGTGAAATCCAGCAGGTTCTGACAAGTTCTGGAGAACCAGTAGGGGAAATTTTGATTATTCCGGAGAACCGGCAAATACCACCTTTGACTGGTCCCAGAGTGGGGTGGGAATGGAGATTTTGCAATATCCTTCCCCTGGAGTGGGGTGGGAGTGGAGATTTTGCAGTATCCTTCCCCTGCCACGCCCACCAAGCCACACCCACAGAACTGGTAGTAAAAAAAATTGGATTTCACCACTGGTGTGTGGCCATGGTGGACGTGGCCATGGTGGGCATGACACGGGATTCATGTCAGGGGCACCTATGGTGGCCAAGTGCTAAGGCAGGACTTCCCTGAGATCCTCCCTCCCTCTCATTATAATCTCTCTCCTTCCTTCCTTCCTTCCCTCCCTCCCTCCCTCCTCATTCTCCTTCTTCCTTCCCCTCTTTCCTTATTTTTCCTTCCTTGCTCTCTTCCCATTTTTCCTCCTTTTTCTTTGTCTTTCCTCTTTCCCTTTCTCCTTTCCTGTCCCTTCTTGCATGCTCAAATGCAAAAGGGGAAACCTTTCTCCTTTTGTTTTGTTTTATTTTGAGTTTGTTTTGCAAACCTTCTGCCAGTGAAAACGGAGCTCCGGAGGGCTGTGTGCGACCCCTCCTGAGCTCCATTTTCGGTGGCAGAGGCACTGCGGGCCGGTCCTCTATTGTTTCTAGGCTGGCCCCGCAGGCCAATTCTAAGCACCCCTGGGCCAGATCCGGCCCGCGAGCCTTAAGTTTGACACCCCCGTCCTAGGAGAAGTCAAACCAAGGCATTATTGATGCTGGAAGAGTGCCAGAAAAGATTCAGCTGACCAGGTTCCTTCAACCTTAAATGTGTTATTGCTTAATGCATTGTAAGCCGCCCTGAGTCTCTGGAGAAGGGCGGCATATAAATATAAAATTTAAAAAAACAAAAACAAACCTCTGAATTGGCCCCCTCTCAGACAAGACCCATAAGCCTGACACTTACTGGAATTTTTAGGCAGCCCACTCCCAATGCTGACACAAAGATTTTTGCCGGATGATTTGAGAAAAGCCACGTTGCCTGGACCATTCATAAAAGTCACTGTCCGGGTCCCGCCTCCGCCCCAGCCTTCCTTCTTCACACGGAATTGTAGTCTGAAATGAAGAAAGAAGAAGACAATCCAGATTACGACACTTAAGGTTTGCCGTGGTCTTAACATGGGGTGGGGCAACCTCTAGCCTCAAACCCTAATTCTAATCCTATATTTCGGCGCTGACTCAGCTGCCTTTGGTGATTTCATCCAGGAGAGCCAAAATGGACCAGAGCACCATTTTGCCCATCGGCAGGATGAGCTTCGAGGACAGCAAAAAAGAATGACTTCATTTCGCAAATCAGAACTGAGCCACTGTCACTGAAGATGGGGAGGGCCAAAAAACAAGCTTTAAAAGGAGTTTACACAAATTTATGCATGAGTTAGCCATAAGACCAACTGTGGCGGTGCAGTGGTTAGAGTGCAGTACTGCAGGCTACTTTTGCTGTTCACCGGCTGCCAGCAGTTTGGCAGATCGAATCTCACCAGGCTCAAGGTTGATTCAGCCTTCCATCCTTCCGAGGTCGGTAAAAATGAGGAGCCAGATTGTTGGGGGCAAATATGCTGACTCTGTAAACCGCTTAGAGAGGGCTGTAAAAGCACTATGAAGCGTTATATAAGTCTAAGTGCTATTGCTATAAGTGATTAGCAGTCAACATTATTTATATACAGATAGTCCTCAACTTACGACCATTTGTTGAATGACCGGTTAAAGTTACAACCGTATTGATAACAGGGACTTATGACAATTTTTCACACTTATGACCAGGGGTGAAATGTAAAATTTGTTACTATGGGCGTGGCTTGGTGGTGGGGAGCAATGTGACTGGGTGGGCGTGGCCAACTTTTTTTTTTGTTAACTTTTCAAAGCATTATTTCTAATGCTTTGAAAAGCCTCTGCTGATCAGGCAACTCAGCTGGGATCGTCAGAGACTTTTCAAAGCATTTTTTTAACCACTTCTTCGGCCAAGAGGTTGCAGAAAAAAATGCTTTGAAAAGCCTCTGACGATCCCAGCTGAGCCGCGCGATCATCAGAGGCTTTTTTTTTAACTTTTAAAAGCATTTTTTCGTCGGAAGAGGTTGTAGAAAAAATGCTTTTAAAAGTAAAAAAAAAAGCCTCTGATGATTGTGCGGGTCAGCTGGGCATGGGGGGGTGGCCGCAGGGATTTTTGCTACCGGTTGTCCGAACCACCTGCTGCCATTGCTACCAGATCAGGCAATCCGGTCCGAACCGGGAGCATTTCACCCCTGCTTATGACCTTTGCAGCATCCCCTATGTGCACATGATCAAAATTTGGAGGCTTGGCAACTGGCATGTATTTATGATGGTCGCAGGGTACCGGGATCATGTCATCCCTTTTTGCGACCTTCTGCCAAGCCAAGTTAATGGGGAAGCCAGATTCACTTAACAACCGTGTTACTAACTTAACAGCTGCGATGATTCACCTTAACAAGTGTAGCAAGAAAGATCGTAAAATGGGGCAAAACTCACTCAGCAACTGTCTTACTTACTAATGGAAATTTTGGGCTAAATTGTGATTGTCAGTCAAGGACTACCTGTACTTTTATTTCACTCCTGGGAACAGTGGAAGGTTGGCATTACCAGGGGCACCTGTGGCGACCCCACTAAAATTAAAGAGGCAGCCAAAGCCATACAATCAAAACTCTGCTTCTTGTTTACGTTGCCAACTGCAAGGGGATCGACTAAGTCGAGATGGCCGCATTTCGACCTTTATATCTCTTCCTTTCAGATGCCCTTACCTGAAATAAAAAAAGGATCGCCGGATTAAATGGCTTCTTGACTTGTTTAAGGAGGTTTTCTTTTTAAGTTTGCTGTGATGGAACGAATTAAGGAGGGGATTCCCAGGAATGGTAGAAATCAGAGGTGGGTTTCAGCAGGTTCTGACCAGTTCTGGAGAACCGGTAGTGGAAATTTTGAGTAGTTTGGAGAACCGGTAGTAAAAATTCTGACTGGCCCCACCCCAGTGGTGAAATCCAAATTTTTTTACTACCGGTTCTGTGGCTGTGGCTTGTTGGGCGTGGTGTGGCTTGGTGGGCATGGCAGGGGAAGGATACTGCAAAATCAAAAGAGCCTGTAGTACAGTGGTTTAAAGCACCCTGTTATTAACATCTATTAACATCTGCTGCTTGCAATTACTGCAAGTTCGAATCCCACCAGGCTCAAGGTTGACTCAGCCTTCCATCCTTTCTAAGGTGGGTAAAATGAGGACCCAGATTGTGGGGGCAATAAGCTGACTTTGTATAAATATACAAAAGTATGAAGGCTATTGCTTAACGCACTGTAAGCCGCCCTGAGTCTCCAGAGAAGGGCGGCATATAAATCAAATAAAAAAAAAATCTCCATTCCCACCCCACTCTGGGACCATCCAGAGGTGGTATTTGCAGGCTCTCTGAACTACTCAAAATTTCTGCTACCAGTTCTCCAGAACCTGTCAGAAGCTGCTGGATTTCACCCCTGCCCTGCCCCCTTCTGTTCTCTGCCTCCCGAGTCCCAGCTGATCAGGAGGAAATGGGGATTTTGCAAAAATCAAAAAATATAAGACAGGGTCTTATTTTCGGGGAAACACAGTATACATACAATAGTTTTCAGCAGAACCTGAAGACTGATGAATCTGTAACTAAGAGAATGGCAGAAAAAGGGGGGGAAAAACCAACTACCAAGCACACTTCCGGCTCACGGTTGCTGTGGGAAACGGCAGTGACTTAGAAGCTGAGGGAGGTTTTAAATTGTTTCCCATTGTCAAGGCAGGGAGCTGCCTTTGCTCTGAGCGGCCCTTGGCTAATAAATTAGGTTTCCAAGCCAACCCTCTTGGTCTGCTCACGTGTCACTGAAATGGAGCTGGAGTTTTCCTCGGGTGGCTTCTTCGTAGCGTTTGCACAGCAGGCTAATGATTTCTGTCTTGAAGATGGATTCCAGGAGCGTATCTGCCTCGGCTTCGTGCAGGATGAAGAAATCATCCTGTTTTGTGCTGGGGAGAAGAGAGTCAGGAGGACAGGTGGAAAAGGAAGGGATGTCAGTTCTCTGGAAAGAAGGACAGATGCCCCGGAGCCCCCGGGAATCCCAAATGATGCTCGTGCCAAAGAGGGACCTCAGCCAGGGTGGTTTGGCTTGCAAAGACCAGATGTTGTGGCCGGCCAGCGGAGCTGATGGCAGACTCAGACAGTGAGGAGGTTGGGGAGGAACATGGGCCAGTCCTGGAGTCTGGGGAAGGCTCTGATGAGTGCTCTGCGTCGGAGGCAGAGATGGGGCCAGGGCCGTCCGACAGTTATCAGCTGCCTTCGGAGTCGGATATCAGTGTGGCAGAAGAACAGCTGGAGCCTGTTCCAAGTGTGCACATGCGCAGAGCTGCCAGGAGAAGGGAACAGCTCAGGAACAAGGGCCGACTCGGGAGTAAAGGCACAAGTGGACGGTGAATGGCCCCTCCCACAGGGAATAAAGAGGAGCGAAGGGGAGGGGAGTTTGCAGGAGACAATTAGTTCAATTCATTAGGGTGAAGATCTGTTCCTGACTTCTTGCCAAGTAATTGTTGCTCCAGCATGGCGTTTGGAAGATATCGGCCTGGCAACTCTCCAAGCCTGATAAAGGTCTGTAGTTGTGAAATCTCATGAAAGACTGTTTGCCGGGACTTTGCTGGAGAGGAATTTCTCTTTAACCTATCGGGACAAGGAGTCTGCTTCATGCTCTTGGGAAGCCTAGGTCGAAACACCAGCAATTGCAAAAATCCCTTTTCCCCAAGCTCTTCAGACAAAGCTTTTTTTAGTCCTCTGGACCAATTATGTGTCGCAGCTATTAAGAGTCTGGAAGAAGCAGTTGAGCCTGTGGACTTTGCAACGAGGGGGAAAAGCGCCAAGGGAAGAGCTGCAACAGGAAAGAAATCCTAACTTTGGCCTTGGATGGAGGTAGCACTTCTCCATTCAAGAGTGATGTGTAAGATGGAGATCTTCCTGCACTCAAGGCCTCCTGTTCAATGAGGAGGGGACAGCTGTGACCAGAAACAATTTTGTCCTGTTTTATTTGTTGTGCCAGTTGTGTCCTTCCCTTCCCTACAAGTATCCCCAATGTCGCAATCTGCCATTCCTTCACAGTTTAGGTCAGTGTTTCTCAGTGGTTGCAGAAACTGGGCATGGCTAGTCTAGTGAAGAGAAGAACCAGGGGAGACATGATAGCAGTGTTCCAATATTTGAGGGGCTGTCATGGAGAGGAGAAGGTCAAGCTATTCTCCAAAGCACCTGAAGGCCAGACAAGGAAAAATGGATGGAAACTGAACAAGGAGAGATTCAACCTAGAAATAAGGAGAAATTTTCTGACAGTGAGAACAATCAACCAATGGAACAGAAGTTGCCTTCAGAAGTTGTGGAAGCTTCATCACTGGAAGCTTTCAAGAAGAGATTGGACTGCCATCTGTCAGAAATGGTGTAGGGTCTCCTGCTTGGGCTGGGGGTTGGACTAGATGACATACAAGGTCCCTTCTGTTGTGACCTAGGCTTACTGAGTCATTACAAGACACAATTAGTCCCAAATGAACCTATTTTATTGTAACAGCTGAGAATTCATTCCCAGCTGAGTCCCAATTAGTTCCAAAACAAGTCCTTCTGGATAATCACCAACCTTTATCTTCTTTGACACCCTGCCAAAGGCCTTACTTGGCAAAGCCTCACAAAGTTCAAAAACAAACAAGAGACGCCGACTGGAAACAGAGTTAGCAACGTTGCTTTCCTGCAAAAAGCCTTTGTTTCTCTTTTAAGCCTTATGGGAGGGGCCAATCACCTCCTGGCCTTACTCCTTAGTCATCCCTTTTGCTTTAGCTGCTCTTGCCTTCTGGCAGCTCTTCTCATGCGTGCACTAGGAACAGGCTCCTCTTGTTCCTCTACATCTCTGCTGTCCGACTCTGGGAGCTCCGGAGTCTGTGCATCACTCCCAGATGGCCCTGGCCCCATCTCTGCCTCTGACGTAGAGCCCTCATCTGGGCCTTCCTCAGCCTCCAGGACTGGCCCATGTTCCTCCCTAGCCTCCTCACTGACTCCGCTGCCAGCTCCGCAGGCTGCTGGCGGACCACAACACCTTCAATCTCTGTTAATTTCTGCTTGAAGATGTGTGGACTTCAACTTCCAGAATTCCCAACCAGCACAGCTGACTGGGGAATTCTGGGAGTTGAAGTCCACACATCTTCAAACTCTCAAGGTTGAGGAACACTGGCTTGGGAGATGGAGAAGTGGCTGGATGGTTGGATGGGCAGCTGTTCCTCCAACACTAAGAATGTTAAGAAAAAACCCCATTTGCAAAAACCTGCTGGGGTTTCTCTAGCAGAAGCCATTTGCTGGCGTTTACAGGATGGGAATGCAGCTCACCTGAGAGACACTCGGTTGACACTTTGGACCTCCAGTTTCTTCTTCAGCACCTCCCGGATCTGGCCTTTCTCAGGCCCCTTTTTCACCTTCTCTCGGCCAATCAGATACAGGTGTTTGGGTGTTAAGATTAAGTCCCGCTTGATGGGCTGTGCAGATGAAAAATAAGAGGCAGAAGTCTTACAGCTGGCAATCTGCTCAAAAAAATTCCTTTGTTGTTGCTTTTTTTTAACAACTACCGAATTTCAGAAAAAATATAGAATACAAAGAACCAGAAAAAATGGTTTCAAGGGAAAAAGGGGGAAAGCAAGGAAAAAGCAAAATTAAGCGGTATAGACAAGAAGGAAAAAGGAAAGTACAGGTAGTCCTTGACTTAAAACCATTTGTTTAGTGACACTTTGAAGTTACAGTGGCACTAAAAAAATTGACTTATGATGCCAATTCCCACTTGTGACAGTTGCAGTCGTGACAGTTGCACTGTTCCTGGGGTCATGTGTTCACCATTTTGTAACCTTCCCATCTGGCTTCCGACAAGCAAAGTCAATGGGGGAAGCCGGGTTCATTTAATGGCTGCATGATTCGCTTAATAACTGTAGTGATTTACTTAACAACTGTGGCAACAAAGGTCGTAAAATGGGGCAGAACTCACTTAACAACTGCCTTGCTTAAATGGAAATTTGAGGCTCAATTGTGTTCATAAGCTAAGCGTTAAGGATATTATTGAGTTGCACCCTAAGCTGTGGCTTATAAAGCAGTGTACCGTTAGAGTTTTACGCACAGAAACAGTTTGAGAGTAATTGTGAATAACATACAGACAAACTGGGTTTATAGTATTTTACTTTTAGAGAAAAGCAAATTCATAGTCCTTTAACAATCCAAGTCTTAGCCATATAAAGTGCAATATAAGATCAATCCAGGGATATAAAATCTTCTTACCAGTTTGTAGAAAAATACAAGGAACAATCAGGAGCAATATAAAAACAGTTCAATAAATATCAGAAAGCAGTAAATAAATAATCATGATCAAAAACAGTTGACCATAGAGAGATCAAAAAGAGTTACAGCATAGCAGCAGGTAAAAATGGTGTAGTGTCCACACTAACCATACTTTAGCTCTCCTTAAATACATTGGCTACAGAACTCAGTCAATCAGGATGCAGAATGACTCAGGACAATTTTTAAAGCTACATAATACATTCACATAATACAAACATACAATGTTGGCTTATATATTTCCTGGCCAACCAATTAGGCAATAACCATTTCCTAACACTGAGAACTACCAGTATAGAAAAAAAAACTTCAGTACTGATAGAATCATAAAATATACCGTGTTTCCCCAAAAATAAGACCCTGTCTTATATTTTTTTGAACCCTGAAATAAGCGCTTGGCCTTGTTCTTGGGGAGGTCTTATTATTTTGGGGCGCGTGGAGTAAGATGGAGCTCCTCTTGCCGTCTTACCTGATTTCCAGCTCTGCGTTTAAATATTTTCAGGGAGGGCTTATTTTCGGGGGGGAGGTTTATTTTAGTGCATGCGCTCAAAAGCCCAATTATTATCAGGGGATGTCTTATTTTTGGGGAAATTGGGTAATAACCATTTGAACTTGAGTTAACCATACTATCAGCCTGCCTGTCTTTGCTTCCCTTCAAGCTTGCTGCCAGCAGCCATGGAAACAGAACGGGGGAACAATGACTATTTGGGAGGGGCAGGAGTTGTGAGATGAATTTCTGAGAAGCGATGGGTTATTTAACATCTTCAAGGCCAACCGTCCTGGGATAGGCAAGCACGAAGGAGGATTGGTGCACCTGGACTGGAGATGTTCCCAAAACATCTTCCTGGCAGATGATTGGACTCTGGTTGCCCAGCTACTGAGGGGGTGGGCTCTAGGGTTATTTTCAATTTGTCTTTTTGTGTGTGTTTACTTCAGATGTTGCCTGGGTTTTTGCTGCAATCAGTTCTTTCCTAGTAAAAGTACTTTTTCTCTGACTCTATGGAGAAGTTTTCTTTCCTAGGGAATTGATCGGGGGCAGCCCTGACACATCCCATAAAAAATGTTTGTGAAGCTGTTTCAACATTTTGAAACATTTTGACAAAGGCCAAGAATTCTTCCAGGTTTTGGAAAAAGATTTTTTGGTTCTTCACCTCATGGTGGAAGATCAACTCCATCTTACCTTAAACCGCCTATCGTACTTGGTGACTGAATCGGCAAAATCGATTCTCTCTCTTCTGCCCAAAAACTGGCGCAGTTCTGGTTTATCTTCCATGCCCAGATAATCACCCACAAAATTACGGTTGATGCTGTTTCGTCGTCTCTCTTTGAAGTTGTACAGGATATCGGATGCTTCATGAAGAAAGGATAACAGGGGAAGAGCAAATAGTGAAGTGCAGTAGACATGGGTGTTTCTGTAGAGATGGTTACGACTGATAATAATGCTATTGATTATTAACACGAGGGAGATGTGCAATTCAAAAATGTGAAAAGTAAATAAATATTTGTTATAAATCCATTTGAATCTCACTTGCAGTTACGACCCAACATAGAAGATAGAATCATAGGGCTGGAAGCAGTGGTGGGTTGCCCCTGGTTCGGACCGGTTCGCAAGAACCGGTAATAAAACCGGCAGGAGGCTCCGCCCACTGACCCAGACGTCATCATAGGTGATCTGCGCATGCGAACCGGTAGTAAAGGTAAGTAGAACTCTGGCTGGAAGGGACTTGGAGGTCTTCTAGTCCAGTGGCCCCCAACCTTTGGGGCCTCAGGGACCGGTTTTGTGGAGAGAGGTTTTTCCATGGACTGGTGGGGGTGTGGTTTTGCATGCTGCCTGCATCCCTTGTTCACACGGGCCTTGCTTATTTGCACGGACCGGTTTTGGCTCGGTTTCTGGCATGCCATGGACTGGTGCCGGTCCATGAACCAGGAGTTGGGGATCCCTGTTCTAGTCCAACCCTTTCCTCAAGGCAGGAGACCTTATACCAAGGGTGTCAAACTCAAGCCCCATAGGCCGCATCCGGTGCTTAGATCTGGCCCGTGGGGTTGCCCTGGAAACAGCGAAGGACCAGCCCAGGATGCCCCTGCCAGTGAAAATGGAACTCAGGAGGGCCGCATGTGGCCTTCCCGATCTCCATTTTCACTGGCAGAGGGTTGCAGGAGGCCGTCGCAGCCAAAAACGGAGATCGGGAGCCTGTTTTTGCTGGCAGAGCGCTTGCGCCGCCACAGGCACCCCTGACATGAGTGACGTCAAGCTGGTCATGCCCCCCCCCAGCCCCCTCCGAGGTCAAACACAACTCTGATGTGGCCGTCAATGAAATTGAGTTTGACACCCCTCCCTTATACCATCCTTGTCAAACAGGTGTCCAGTCTATTTTTGAAAATCTCCAATGATGGAACACTGTTGGAAATCTCTCCTCACTTCTAGGTTGGATCTCTATTTTACAAGCTTCCACTCACTTCTTCTTGTCCTGCTCTCTGGTGCCTTAGAGAAAAAGTCAAACCACTCTTCTCTGTGTCAGCCCCTCAAGTATTGGAAGACAGTTATCATGTCCCCCTAATCCAGTGTTGGGTTCCTCCCGGTTCGGCACGGTTCTCCCAAACCGGTAGCGGTGACAATATGATGTCACCGAACCGGTTCCGCCCCCTCGCGCCCCCCGCCCCCCACCCCCGTGTTATTCTTACCTTTTATTTGGCCCCACCCCCCAATCTATTGATGAGTCCCAGCCTGAGTCCCAGCTGATGGCTAGAGGGAAATAAACTGTTTAAACTCTTGCCGTGGGGCTTCAAAGGGCCGCCCTACAGCTGATTAGTGTTAAAAGAAAACAAATGAGTAGACCGATGCCTGCAAAAATACATGAGTAGATCAGTGCCTGCAAAAATAAATGGGTAGATCGGTACAGCTTTGCAAGCAGTTAAAAGCCTGGTAGGCCAGTACCTCTGCTAAACCCTAAATAATTGTCACATGACCATCAAGCCACGCCCACAAAATAAGCCACGCCCACAGAACCGGTAGTAAAAAAGTTTAGAACCCACCCCTGCCCTAATCCAGGGGTCTGCATACTTGGCAACTTTAAGACTTGTGGACTTCAGCTCTGCAAAGCTGGCTGAGGAATTCTGGGAGTTGAAATCCACAAGTCTTAAAGTTGCCAAGATTGGAGACCCCTGCCCTAATCCTTCTCTTCCGCAGGCTAGCTAGACGTACCTAGCTCCCTCAATTGTTCATCATATTATTTAGCCTCCAGTCCACCTAATCATCTTTGTTGCTCTTCTCTGCGCCAGGGGTGGGTTCTACTTACCTTTACTACCAATTTGCAACGGGGCCATACACGTGTGTGCACTTCTGTGCATGCGCAGAAGCTTCCTGATGACGTTGGGATCCGTGGGCAGAGCCTCCTGCTGGTTTTACTACCAGTTCTTGCAAACCGGTCTGAACTGGGGGCAACAAACCACTGCTCTGCACCCTTGCTAGAGATTCAGCATCTTTTTTGTAATATGGTGATCAGAACTGGACACAGTATTCCAGGTGTAGCCTCAACTAGTGGGGTACCATCATGTCCTGGGAACTAGGAGCCCCTCCTACCTTCTTCTCGCATCTGCTCATACTTTCTGATGGCGATGTGACGTCGCCATGCTTTCTGGATGATCCGGGCGTACCCATCAAACTTTCGTTCCCGCATCTCCTCTAGGAGGAAGAGCTGGCAGCAAAAAGAGAGGCAGGGAAAAAAATCAAAGGAAGGCAGGAGGAAGAGAAGGAGAAAAAACCTAGCACAGGGGTCTGCAACCTTAAATACTCGAAGAGCCATTTGGACCCATTTCCCACAGAAAAGAAAATACTGGGAGCCACAAAACCTGGGTGGGCGTGGCCAACCCAATGTCACTCACTTCTACCAGTCACATGACCCCCTAGCCACGCCTACCCAGCCGGTTATTAGGGCAGAGAACTAGTTGTTAAAAAACACCAGGAAACCACAAAATCCTTTTGACATCTCTCTCTCTCCCCTCCCTCCCTCCCTCCCTCTCTCCCTCTCCCTCTCTCTGTATCTCTCTCTGTCTCTCTCTCTCCCCCTCTCTCTGTCTCTCTCTCTCCCCCTCTCTCTGTATCTCTCTGTCTCTGCCCTGGCTGCTTCTCCATCCCCCACCGTTGCCCTTACCTTCTCAGGCCAGGCGAGGAGTGACGGGGAGGGGAGGGCGAGGGGCGGGGCCAGCCAGTGGTAGGATCACCTGACAGGGAGCCACAGTAGAGGACCCAAAGAGCTGCATGCGGCTCCGGAGCCACAGGTTGCTGACCCCTGACCTAGTATTTATGCTTTTTAAAAACTCCTATCAGCTCTACCAGGTAAGCTAGACCAAGGACACAACTCCACAGGAAGGCTAAAACTACTTTTATTGAAATAGAATCTTGCAATCTGGATTGTGCTATCCTGTCCCTTCCTATCTGAATTAGAGAGGTGACCCTTTCCAAATACTATTTGCCTGTTGTGGACTGAAAATATGAGGGGTCCTTGGTGCTCTCTGAGCTTGGTTGATATGAGCCACGGTGGCGCAGTGGTTAAGGTGCAGTACTGCAGGCTATTTCTGCTGCCTGCCGGCTGCCTACAATTTGGCAGTTCAAATCTCACCAGGCTCAAGTTTGACTTAGCCTTATTTCCTTCTAAGGTGGGTAAAATGAGGACCAATTTTTGGGGGCAATATGCTAAGTCTGTAAACAGCTTAAAGAGGGCTATAAAGCACTGTAAAGCGGTATATAAGTCTAATTGCTATTGCTATTGCTATTGTTCTCTTGCATACATTTTATTACCTAAACTAGGTAACATCATCCGTGCTGAGCTACAGATACAAATAGTCCTCGACTTAAAATAGTTCATTTAGTGACCGTTCGAAGTTACAACATCACTGAAAAATGACTTATGACCGTTTATCACACTTCTGACTGTTGCAGCATCCCCACGGTCACATGATCAAAATTTAGATCCTTGGCAGCCGGTTCATATTTATGACGGTTGCAGTGTCCTGGGGTCATGTGACCCCACCCCTCCGTTTTGCGTTCTTCTGACAAGCAAAGTCAATGGGGAAGCCAGATTCTCTTAACAACTGTGTTACTAACTTAATGACTCCAGTGATTCGCTTAACCACTGTGGCAAGAAAGGTCGTAAAATGGGGCAAAATTCACTTAACAACGGTCTCACTTAGCAACAGAAATTTTGGGCTCAATTGTGGTCGTAAGTTGAGGACTACCTGTATTCAACAACCCTGAATACAAATATTCTCTTTTATCGGTACTTATGCTTTTCCCTTTGTCACTTTAGTAATGAACTTTGCATATCTCCATCAAGGTTTCCTTCCTTGGAGAAGGCACCGAACTAATTGGGATTATAAGATTCCGTTTTGGCTGGATCTTGCTGATACCATGTGGAATACAAATATTAAGTCACTCGGGGGGTTTTTATATAAAGAGTTACTTTACTTTGAAGAGGGCAGGTGGCGATTGAAGACTTTGGATATGCTGTTGGAAGAAGGAAAGGTTTCCTTCCTTACCCTCAACCTTGTAATTCAGTTTATAGATTATATTTTTTACATGATATCAACCATAGAAAAGGACCCTCTTTTTCAAAAGAGCTAGGGTTGCCTCGCTTACCGACTCTGGATTCTTGACGAAAATCTTTGTGCGGCCCATCTGGTACTGATCCACATCCATGTTGACCGACCTCAACAAGTGCTGGACTCCTTGGCGTTCCTCTCCTCGCCACCTTGGCCAAGTTTCTGAGGTCAGGATAGCATACCTTAAGAAAGGAAGCACATGTATATCAGGGGTGAAATGCTCCCGGTTCAGACCGGATCGCCTGATCCGGTAGCAATGGCGGCGGATGGCTCGGAGAACTGGTAGCAAAAAATCCCTGTGGCCCCCCCACCACCATGCCCAGCTGAGCCGCCCGATCAACAGAGGCTTTTTTTTAACTTTTAAAAGCATTTTTTCCACAACCTCTTCCAATGAAAAAATGCTTTTAAAAGTAAAAAAAAAAGCCTCTGATGATTGCACGGCTCAGCTGGGATCGTCAGAGGCTTTTCAAAGCATTTTTTTCTGCAACCTCTTATTTATTAGTCATATTTCTATGCCGCCCCACTCTCCAAGGACTCTGGGCGGCTTACACCAAAGTCAGTATATTAATTAGCATATTGCCCCCAACAATCTGGGTCCTCATTTTACCAACCTCGGAAGGATGGAAGGCTGAGTCAACCTTGAGCCGGTGAGATTTGATCCGCCGATCTGCTGAACTAGCAGTCAGCTGAAGTAGCTGCAGTACTGCACTCTAACCACTGGGCCACCTCGGCTCTTGGCTTAGGAGGTGGTTAAAAAAAACCGCTTTGAAAAGTCTCTGACGATCCCAGCTGAGTTGCCTGATGGCAGAGAGGTATTTTTTAAAAAGCCTCTCTGACAATCCCAGCTGAGTTGCTTGATTGGCAGAGGCTTTTCAAAGCATTAGAAAAAATGCTTTGAAAGGTTTTTAAAAAAAAAGTTGGCCACGCCCACCCAGTCACATTACACCAAGCCACGCCCACAGAACCGGTAGTAACAAATTTTACATTTCACCCCTGATGTATATGCTCAGATAATAACCTGAAAGTGATGCTAACATTCAAGGAGTCCATGACTATAAATGTAATCCGTTTTCTTCAAGGTCAGGAGGGTCCATTAAGTGTGTGGGATGAGTACAGATATGATACTGGAAAAATGCTGTTCCTTTTCCCCTATTCCACTTCCTCTCTAATCTAGTTTTCTTCTCTTGTTTTCCCCCAACCCAACGATTTAAGAATCTCAGAACTAGTGGAAACCTCAATTCCTGGTCATTGACAAGTCAATGCTCCATCATCCATTCTTGGCCATTGACGAAAGTTAAAGTTCCATAATCTATTCCTGCCATTCACAAAAATAATTATCTGGAAGGAACATGGGAATGGCTTAGTTAAGATCCTGAAGAGTTGAAGAATTGGAATTGATGAATTAGTCCCTTTTTCCTCCCAGCTAAACCTGGCCAAAAGGTTGACTGTCCACACATTCTACCCTACAGAGATTAGCTCAATCATAGTAAGACTGAATAACTCTTAGTTTTAGGGCCTCCTGCAGGGATGAAATCCAGCAGGTTCTAACAGGTTCTGAAGAACCGGTAGCGGAAATTTTGAGTAGTTCGGAGAACCGGAAAATACCACCTCTGGCTGGCCCCAGAGTGGGATGGGAATCGAGATTTTGCAATATCCTTCCCCCAGGAGTGGGGAGAGAATGGGGATTTTGCAATATCCTTCACCTGGAGTGGGGTGGGAATGGACATTTTGCAATATCCTTCCCCTGGAGTGGGGTGGGAATGGAGATTTTGCAATATCCTTCCCCCTGGAGTGGGGAGAGAATGGGGATTTTGCAGTGTCCTTTACCTGGAGTGGGGTGGGAATGGACATTTTGCAATATCCTTCCCCTGGAGTGGGGTGGGAATGGAGATTTTGCAGTATCCTTCCCCTGCCATGCCCACCAAGCCACACCACACCACGCCCACCAAGCCACGCCCACAGAACCAGTAGTAAAAAAATTTGAATTTCACCACTGGCCTCCTGCATCCAGTTATTTTCCCCCTTTAGTTCTGGATAGGGTTGTGCTATTTCAGACAAAACTGGTGCATAATTTAGGGGTCCTCCTAGAATCACAGCTCCTGTTGAAGGAGCAGGTGGCAGCTGTGGCCAGGATAACTTCTGCCCAACTTCATCCTGTGTGCCCGTTGTGTCACTTCTTAAAGCAGAAGGCACTAATCACGATCACTTATACTTTGATCACCTCCTAAGTGGATTACTGCAATATGTTGTTTTGGAGAATAAGTTGACCCTGCCTTCTTTGTAGCAGCCACTTAGTTATTGGAATCTCATCTCTAGCCTACCTAGCCTGGCCTATCTATTCATCCTATCATCTATTCTCTCTCTCTCTCTCTCTCTCTCCCTCCCTTTCTCTCCTCTCTCTCCCTCATCTATCTATCTGTCTGTCTGTCTTTCTGTCTGATAACAACAATGTCAGGATAATGATGATTTAAAGCTGACCAGCCGCTGTAAGGCTGTGGACCAGGATGAGTCAGCAGGGTTATTGCCCCTTTAAGAAGCTGTCTATATAAGGGAGGCCATGAGAGGGCGTCTCTCTCTCTCTCTCTCCTCATGTATCACTCTCCTCCTTGAGTTCTATCTGCATTGTAGTTCTCCGTGTAGAGTTGAAGATTGATTGCTTGCCTGGTATGTGCCTACCATGGGTATGTATGTATGTATATAGAAGTCTTGTATATAAACCACTGTTTGTAGGACAAACCTCTGTGTCCTGTATTTTGCTCCTGGGTTGTCTCAAAATAGTAGTCACGCTGTAAACACTCTGACAAACCATCTAACTTTTTACCTTTGCAGGAATTTATGAAAGATTCTGCGATATGCAAATCCAGCTCGGCGGACTCGGATATTCTCCTTCAGTCCCAGGTACTCCACTTGATGCTTCACCCTGCAAGATGCATGTGTAACATAGCAGGGGGATGTCAAGGACATTAATTTTATGAAAACTGCTAATGAGGGAAGGCGTCTTAGAAATGGGAGAGGCCAGGACAATTAGCAAGCACAGGTAATGCTCAACTTACAACCATTTGTTTAGCAACTGATTTGAAGTTACAATAGCGCTGGAAAAAAATGATGAACAATTGATCCTCACCCAGGGGTGAAATGCTCCTGGTTCGGACCGGATCGCCCGATCTGGTAGCGATGGTGGTTCAGAGAACCGGTAGCAAAAATCCCTGCCCCCCCCCCCCCCCCCCCGCCCCGCGCAGCGCCGCGCTCTTCAGAGGCTTTTTTTTTTACTTTTAAAAGCATTTTTTCTTCCGCAGAAAAAATGCTTTTAAAAGTAAAAAAAAAAAGCTTCTGATGATCGCGCGGCTCAGTTGGGATCGTCAGAGTCTTTTAAAAGCATTTTTTTCTGCAACCTCTTCGGCCGAAGAGGTTGTTAAAAAAATGCTTTTAAAAGGCTCTGACGATCCCAGCTGAGTTGCCTGATCGTCAGAGGCTTTTTTTTCTTTTAAAAGCAAAAAAGAAAAAAAATGCTTTTAAAAGGAAACAAAAGCCTCTGACGATCAGGCAACTCAGCAGGGATCATCAGAGGCTTTTAGAAGCATTTTTTTAACAACCTCTTTGGCTGAAGAGCTTGTAGAAAAAATGCTTTTAAAAGTAAAAAGAAAAAAAGTTGGCCATACCCACTTAGTCACATTACCCTCCCACCAAGCCACGCCCACAGAACTGGTAGTAACAAATTTTACATTTCACCACTGCCCTCACCATTATGACCATCACAGTATCCCTATGGTCACATGATCAAAATTTGGGTGCTGAGCAACCCTAATGAATTTACAACGAGTGCATCATCCTGGGGTGATGTGACCACCATTTGTGACCTTCCTATCTGGTTTCTGACGAGCAAAGTCAATGGGGGAAGACCGATTCGCTTAAGGACCGATTGCAGGATTTACTTGACAACTGTAGTGTTTTGCTTAACACCTGTGGCAAAAAAGGTTTTGCAAAATCAGGTGTAGTTCACATCACGATTTTGCTCAGCATCAGAAATTCTGGTCTCAGTTGTGGTCATAAGTCAAGGACTAACTGTCACAGGATCGATTAATATCTGAAATGCATTTTAAGATTAAGTTTTGCTTTTGGTTTGTGGTTTTGATATGGAGATTTGTGCACCATTAGTAAGTCCTTCGCTCTTACCTACTCTCTTCCCAGTCTCGTGACCTCTTCGTCTCGTTGGGCTTAATGCAACGGATGTAATGAGGTGTACACTTCATCAGTGTGTTCACAAGATCATTGGCTTGTTTCTGGGGAGAGTCAAGATCCTTGGTGTTACCCAATCTGTTCCACCACATTTTGTTTCAGATCACCAAAAATAAAGTACTTTCCAAAGAACTAAGGGCCTTCCAGAATTCTCCTTGTCAAATCTTCTCAATGAAGTTTGAAATTTTCTTGAGAACTGCTACTGCCTTGAGATGTAATGACTGTATTAAGATTCCTGTCTATTACTTTATTCATTTATATACTTGCTTTTATCCTGCCTTTTTGTTTTTATCAATTACCAAGGCAGCTAACATACCCCTAATTTCCCCACAACAACAACTCTGCAAAGTAGATTAGATTAAGGAGGCGCGATTGGCCCAAAGTCACCCAGCTGGCTTTCATGTCTAAGGCAGGACTAGAACTCACAGTCTCCCAGTTCTTAGCCTAATGCTTTTGTTAGGAAATGATAATTACCTAACTTGTTGGGTTGGCAATATATAAACCAGCATTATAGCTTTAAGACGTATTGCTGTATTGTATCATACTGTGTCCTGATTGGCTTGCTCTGTAGCCAATGTCCTTAAGAGGGAGCGTGAAACAGGGTTTGTTTCTCTTTGATACTCCTTGCTGATCTTACTGCTCTTTACTGCTCTGTGCTGTGTTTGCTACTGTTTGCAACTGTTTATTGTGTATGACTACAACAACTGGTAAGAAGACTTTGTCATTGGAATATCCCTGGACTATTGTTTTACTATCTACTGCTTTATCTGTGTATGACCTGGACTGTGCCTTATTACTATTTTCCTGTAAGTAAACACAACTCAGTGTATCTGTGTGTTGGCTGTGATTATTTGCAATTGCTCTCAATCGCTTTCATGTGCTCACCCTTGCTATTCAAGGGTTGCTCTGTGAATTCCTTAACATTGGTTATGGGCCCAGGATACTGAATTACTTTATTTATTACTTTATTTATAAATAAATACTTTATTTAAAATAAAGTATTTATCTATTACTTTATTTATTTACATACTTGTTTTTATCCTGCCTTTTTGTTTTTATCAATTACCAAGGCAGCTAACATACCCCTAATTTCCCCACAACAACAACTCTGCAAAGTAGGTTAGATTAAGGAGGAGTGATTGGCCCAAAGTCACCCAGCTGGTTTTCATGACTAAGGCAGGACTAGACCTCACACTCTCCCAGTTTCTAGCCTAATGCTTTAACTACTAGACCTGTTCATTGACAAGCTACAGAGATTGCTTTTATTGCCCTTAATTGCTTCCTAGCATCAGTTGATGGGGAACAATTTTTTTAAAAATAGCTCTAATCCAATGGAAAGGTACCTTGATTTTGGATCCAGCTGTAGTGGGACGTCCTTTTTTGTCTGCATCAAGTTTTTCTGGGAAAAGCATCCGGATGAAAGCACTGAGAAAGGGGAAAGAAAGTAAGAAAGAACTAGAATTTTGGAAATAGACATGTAAAAATAAACCACTGATGCAGACTGTGATTGTATTTGAGGTGGTATTCCCCTGTACCTAAGGGGCACAAAGAGATAAATTCTCCCCTGCATTATATGCAGGACTGACTCTGAATAAGTTAGTCTACTATGGATAGAATGGCATGGCATGGCATGGCTTGGCATGGCATGGAATAGAATAGAATACCGAATTTTGTATGATTATACCAAGTGTGATTATACACACAAGGAATTTGTTTCCTGTGCGTAAGCTCTCAATGTACATACCACAATAGTGATAAGCAACAAAGTTACCGTATTTTTTGGAGTATAAGATGAACCGGAGTATTAGACACACCTAACTTTTTTGGTGAGGAAAAGAAGAAAAAGAAATCTGAGCAATTTTGCCTCGTTGCAGCAAACAGCCTGCTTTACTTTCATTTTCGTTTTCAGCATAGCTTGATTAGCACAAGAAAAAAAAATCTGCTCCAGCAATTTACCTCTTTGCAGCAAGCAGCAGAGCTCTGTGCAAAACAGCTGAGCAAATCAGCTGAGAGTCAGGAGGCCAATCTAATCAACTTGTGCTAATTAGGCTGTGCTGAAGCTGAAAGGATCTGTTTTTTCTTGCTGTTTGCTTGCAAGGAGGTAACTGCTGCGAGGCAGAGGCCAAAGGGTGGGGGCCAGTGGGTGGGCGGGGCTACATTCGGTGTATAAGACACACCTAAATTTTCACCCCCTTTTAGGGGGGAAAAAGGTGCATCTTATACTCCGAAAAATACGGTATAATCATAAGAAGATAACAGGGAAGATGAAAATAATTATAGTAATACTGTCTTTTTAGATTGTTTGACAGCGTTGTGGAAATTAGTTATTTAGCAAAGTGATGGCATGGGGGAAAAACTGTCCTTGTGTCTAGTTGTTCTGATGTGCAGTGCCCTATAGCGTATAAATATAGCCATATATGTAATCAAAGGTCCTCTTAATATGAGCAAAAGAGGTCTTGTTGCCTCTTGTTGCTTTCTGAGGGCTGAAAGAACATTGTACCACAAACCCCATCACTTTAGATTATAGGTGTGACTTTGCTTATGGTACATATTAGTACATGCACAGAAAAAGAGGCGGATATTGTAAGATTTATGCTTTTAAATGCTGGCTGTATTTTATTCTGTTTCCATTTGTTTTTGATTGTTAGGGTCATGTATATGAGATGGGCAGCCATATACATTTACTGAATAAATAAATAAATTGGGATACCCTAATAGACTGCTTTTGCCAATCTAACCAACACCTCCTCTCCCCAGAAATACTGCTAGTTATATGTATGTATGTATGTACCGTGTTTCTCCAAAAATAAGACCCTACCTTCTATTTTTTTGAACCCCAAGGTAAGTGCTTGGTCTTATTTTCAGGGATGTCTTATTATTTTGGGGCGCATGGAGCAAGATGGGGCTCCTCTTGCCATTTTACCTGATTTCTAGCTCTACATTTAAATATTTTCGGGGAGGGCTTATTTTCGGAGGGAGGCTTATTTTAGCGCATGCGCTCAAAAGCCTAATTCGGCTTATTATCAGGGGATGTCTTATTTTCAGGGAAACAGGGTATGTATGTATGTATGTATGTATGTATGTATGTATGTATGTATTTAGTCATGTTCATGTAGTGTATATTGGAGATGGTGAGCGATGGTGACCCTTTGAGAGCTGCTATGCAACGAAATTTCATTTTAATATATGCCGATTAGTGTACATTCAAAGTGACAATAAAGTTATTCTAAGTCTAAGTTTAGTTGTTTATCTAGCCCAGATCTGGGATTTTTTTGCCTCTTTAAATCAGGATACCCAATTTGATTTGTGTCAGAACTACAATTCCCAGAATTCCAAGGTAGCATGTCCTATCCTGAATTTCAACGCATCTCATGGCACCAGTTTAAGCAAGTCTGCTTTGAAAGTTGTTGGAATAAAATTCCCATTCCTGACTCTTGGCTGTGTTGTCTGATGGGAGTTGTAGTCCACGTATACTCCGAACCTTTCTGTTTTCCTTCATTATGTGTTTTTGATTTGGGGGTAACACGACGATGCTTCCGAGAAGAGTATAACCAAGTATTTTAAAAAATGAAATACGACCATGTGAGGTTTGGGGATGAAAGCAGGGGAAACAGACTCACAATTCACTGCTTTGCATTAGTTCTATCAGGTCAGTGAAAAGCACATCCCGATTTCGTTCACAAAAGCCGTTCACATCATAGGAAACCTGTGGTTAGGATAGGGCAACGGTTAGCATTTTTGCCATCTGTAATTCCTTTTAGGCATCTGTGCTCTCTCACTGCTTTCTCCAAATAAATCTATCCACTCCCAATCTAGCACCTTCTTCACCATACAGGTAGTCCTTGTCTTACAACCATTCATTCAGTGACTGTTTGAAGTTACAACGGCACTTTAGAAAGTGACTTATGACTGGTTCTCATACATATGCAGCCGTGGTGGAGCAGTGGTCAGAACGCAGTACTGCAGGCTACTTCTGCTGACTGCCGGCTGACTGCAATTTGGCAGTTCGACTCTCACCAGGCTCAAGGTTGACTCAGCCTTCCATCCTTCTGAGGTAAAATGAAGACTCAGATTGTTGGAGGCAATATGCTGACTCTGTAAACCACTTAGAGAGGGCTGTAAAAGCATTGTGAAGTGGTATATAAGTCTTATTGCTATACGACCGTTGCAGCCTCTTTGAGGTCATGTGATCAAAATTCAGTCTCATGGCAACCGGCATCTATTAAAAACGGTTGCAGTGTCACAGAGTCCTATGATCACCACAAGCAAAGTCAATGAGAGAAGCCAGATTCACTTCACCATTGCATGATTCGCTTAACAATCGCAGCGACTCACTTAAGAACTGTGGCAAAAAAAAGGTCACAAAATCAGGTGTGACTCACTTAACAACCTCCTTGCTTAGCAATGGAAATTCTCGACCCAATTATGATCGTATGTCAAAGAGTTCTGCCTTTGTTCTTCTAGTGTGCGTCTGCATACACACACACAGATAACCCTCACTTAAAGACCACCCGTTCAATGACTGTTCAAAGCCACAATGACTCTGAAAGAGGAGAATTATGACTGTTCCTCATAGTTGGAACCATTGCAGCATCCCATGGTCATTTATTTTATTTATTTATTTATTTTATTAGGCTTATATGCCGCCCTATCTCCAACAGACTCAGGGCAGTTCACAACAATAAAACCACAATAATCTATTATGCAAAGTTAAAATGCCTAATTAGATCAGATACTATTAAAACCCATAAAAAAACCCCATCAGTCCAGGCCGGGGAACTCGAATAACCAAGTTTTTAATTCGTGGCGAAAGGTGCGAAGGTCAGGGGCCAGGGTCATGTGATCACAATTTGGGTGCTTGGCAACTGGCTCATAACTTAGGTGATTGCAGCATCCCATAATCACGCGATCACCATTTGTGACCTTCCCTGCCAGCTTCTGCCCTCCCTGCCATTTTTCCCTTTCTCTGCATCCGCCTCCCCTTAACCTGATTTCCGATTGGCTAGAGATTCATCCAGCCGGAAGAGCGACTTTGCAAAATGTGCCTTCCTGCTGCGGACCATTAAAGCAGCTACCTCCTTAGGAAGTCTCAGTATGGCAGAACAAGTTCCTGTCTGTGTGTAGGTCTGTGCGTTTGCGTGTTCTGGCACATGTGCTGCATTTGCTGGGACTCTCAACACACATTAGAGGTCATTGAAATCAAGAGGTCCCAAGCAGTGGTGGGTTGCCCCCAGTTCGGACCGGTTCACAAGAACCGGTAGTAAAATTGGCAGGAGGCCCCGCCCACCATCCCGGATGTCATCATTGGCGATCTGCGCATACGTTGTGAACCGGTTGTCCAATCTCTTCTTAAAAACCTCCAGTGATGGAGCACCCACAACTTCTGGAAGCAAGTTGTTACATTGATTAATTGTTCTCATTTCACTTATTTCTAAGTTGGTTCTCTCCTTGATTAGTTTCCATCCATTGCTTCTTGTTCTGCCTTCTAGTACTTTGGAGCATAGATTGAGATATCTGAACACTACCATCATGTCTCCCCTATGCCTTCTTTTCACTACACTAGATAACCCAATTCCTGCACCTGTTCTTCAAATGTTTTAGCCTCCAGTCCCCTAATCATCTTTGTTGCTCTTCTCTGCACTCTTTCTAGAGTCTTGACATCTTTTTTATATTGCGGCAACCAAAACTAGAGGCAATACAAGTATGTGCAACCCAGTAGTGGGTTTCAAATCCCATCGCTACCTGTTCGCTCGTGGGCGTGCGCGTGCTTGTGGGCGCGCGATGTTTCTGCACATGCGCAGAGACTTCTGGGTGGGTGGGTAGAGCCTCCTACTGCTGCCACTACTGGTTTCCCCGATTCGGGGCGAACCGGTAGCAACCCACCACTGGTGCAACCCACAGCACAACAGAGTTAGCAATTTTCAGCCCAGAAACCGGAGAAGCCAAACTGAAAGGAATAAGGAAGGGAGGGACAAGAAAGGAAAGTGGGGAACTCGGGAGACCTTGCCAGCATAGTGGTGGATGATGAATCCTGAACTGGAGCCGTTGAAATGCTCATGGGTCCCCACTCCGGACTGGAGCTTCTGCAGCAGGGTCTGGTCGGCCCCCTCGCCCTTTGCATACACAGTAGCACAAACGTCGTCTAAGATGCTCATAATTCCAGGAGGATTCTGGAAGAGGGAGACAAAGAGTGAAGGAGTGAAAATCTGGCCTCTCCATCCCATTTTTTCAAGTAGCAATTGGGGCTTTCTTTGTTTTTCCTTGAAGACATTTCGCTTCTCATCCAAGAAGCTTCTTCAGTTCTCTTCAGAAGTGAAGAAGCTTCTTGGATCAGAAGCGAAATGTCTTCAAGGAAAAACAAAGAAAGCCCAGTTGTCTCTTAAATAAAAAGCACTTATGGGACAACCATGACCTGAATGACTGAGAATCTCCATAGACATTGGGCCTCTCCATCCTGTTCAAGAGGGCAAGGTTGCTTGAATCCAAACATGGCAAATTGAAATTGCTTTTAAATTGGTTGTAAAATGTACAATTAAGAAATGGGTGAAATGGGTTTCTGTGTTATAACTCCACTTGTATGCATTTGTTGTTCATTTTCAGATAGAGATGGTTTTATTTTCCCTAGCTGATAGCAAAAATCTTTAAAGATTTATCTCAGCAATTATAATTTACCTGTCTTTTATATTGTTTTAATTCTGGCAGTCAAAGTCCAGACATCTTAAAGTTACTGAGATTGAGAAACACTGTTCTAAAGCATTAAAAATGTATTTATTTATAAAATTTATAGGCCAACCATTTTGCCTCAAGGCAATTCTGAGGTAAGAAACAATAATTCCAGTCAGGAAACAAAGCTAAATTTATGCTAAGCCTACCCAGAGTCGCTCTGAATAGTGAGATGGGTAGCATATAAATAAAATAAATATATATAAATAAATATAGGAGTCGCCAAGGTTTCTTTTTTAGAGAGTAATGGCTGTCATAGAATGCTCCAGAACAACATAGCAAAGTTTTAAATGAATTTTAGGGGAGAAAAAGGCATGGATGTTTCATTATTTTATGGAAGAAACAAGGCCTTTTAAGAATTTAATTCAACTGGAATAAAATAATAACACGACCCCCAGCTCAACCCTCACACCACAATCTCCTCCTCAGTCCTTCCCTTACCACTTTGTTTTCAATGAGGTCGCACACGACTTTGTTGTTGAAATATTCAATTGGGTTCCACTTGATGCCTTCCTGCACATACTCTTCCTAAGGCAAGAGGAGAGATTGCTTTTAAAGAAGCAATTAATGCACATTTAAAGAACCGTAAAAAATGAGGATCTAGTTAAGAATACCATTCTGTACTTGTCTAGCTAAAAATACCTATCTGATCTGATAACCTGCAGCTCACAGATCAGAACAGAATAGCAGAGTTGGAAAGGACCTTGGAGGTCTTCTAGTCCATCCCCTTGCTCCAGCAGGAGACCCTATGCCTGTGATGGCGAACCTATGGTACGTGTTGGGTATTGAATGGCAGATTTGAATGGACCAATCAGGGACGTGAGCGGGAAATTCATAGGAATGTCAGTGGCGGACATCTCCTAGCTATAAAAGGACCTGCTGTGGCTAGGGTTATTCATTGCTATTTACGGAGCTAATAAAAGTGTTAGATTCTACTGCGTGTCCTGTTCTTCTTACGCTCACGACTTAAGAGTACATGTGCCGGAAGTGGCATGCAAAGCCATCTCTCTGGGCACGCCAGCCGTCACCCATTGTTCTTCCGGTTTCTGGCACACACATGAATGCCGACTAGCTGGTCTTCACATGCACATGCGGACCAGAAACCGGAATACCAGGTGACTGGCACGCATGCACATGCTGGAAACCAGAAACTCAACTTCCTGGCGCACACATGCACACCAGGGAGCTGCTCTTCCGGTTTCTATTGCTCCCCTGCGCATGCGCGCGTACTCCTGTTTCAGCACTCGGTGTTGAAAAGGTTCACCAACATTGCCCTATGCCATTTCAGACAAATGGTTGCCCAACTGATTATTAAAACCTCCAGTGATAGAACACCCAAAACTTCTGGAAGCAAGTCGTTGCATTAATTGTTCTAACTGCCAGGAAATTTCTCCCTAGTTCTAGGTTGCTTCTCTCCTTGGTTAATTTCCATCCATGGCTTCTTATCCTGCCTTCAGGTTATTTGAAGAATTGGTCAACTCCCTCTTGTTTGTGGCAGCCCCTCAAATATTTTAACACTGCTATCACGTCACTCCTAGTCGTTCTCTTCTTTAGACAAGACGTACCCAATTCCTGCACTGTTCTTCATATGTTTTAGCCTCCAATTCCCTAATCATCTCTGTTGCTCTTCTCTGCTCATTTTGTACCTTCTCCCACACCAAACTCACCTGCTCTGCTTTAAGTGTCAATTCAATGAAGATCTGTTGAAGTTTTTCATTCACAAAATTAATGCAGAATTGTTCAAAGCCATTTCTCTGAAGATCAGGGGAATATGAGGCAAGGAAAAGAGAACAGTTGTGAACAGGAGGAAGTTAGATGACATTCCATCAAGTTCCAGATTTGGATACTTACGAGATTGCCTTCTGCCACCAATAGCCTCCAACCGGCCAATACGCTCCCACAGAGAAGGACTCCTCAAGGTGCCATCGGTCAAACAATGTCGACTGTCGACCCCCAGGGGGAGAGCCTTCTCTGTGGGGGCACCTGCCCTCTGGAATGAATTGCTCCCGGAGATACGAATGATTCCTGACCTATGTATCTTTCTCCGTGCCCTTAAGACTTTACTGTTTCAACAGGCTGGGCTGGCTTAAAAAATGAATTTTAATGGGTGTTTTAGTTTTTTAATATAAGGGCCAAATTATTTAATATGTTTTAAATTGTTTTTAAATTTTATGGATATATGTTGTTTTATTGTGGCTGTGCACTGCCCTGAGTCGGGAGAAGGGCGGTATAAAATTTAAATGAATGAATGAATGAATGAATATCCAGATAAAAGAAATGGGAAACTGTGTGGATCACAGATTCCAAATCATGATTGTAATTCAGGCTCTTGGAAACTGACCAAATGTCCTGCTGTCATTTATTTATGGCTCCTTAGATATTAAAATTAACAATGAATATTTTGTCTTTTAGTTTTGTTTACTAAACTAAGTTAAATAATATGACCAACTGGACAATGGGGTCTTTGGGGTACAGAAACATTTCTGAGTTCAGAATTTTGTCCCTGGTTTCTCAGTGACACAGACCTACCTTGAATATTTCAAAACCGTAGATATCTAGGACACCAATGCTATATTCTTCTTTTGGTTTCTGTATGGCTCTGTTGATGGACTGGAAGTGAAGAGAAAGCAATTACTAGGTGCAAGAAATATAGGCTTTTATTACCAGAGGCCACATCACTTCAGTGTTGATATTGAGCAATAAAAAATACTACCATCTGGTAGAAAAGAACCCAAATTCCCAATATAAGATATAGGGGTGAAATCCAGCAGGTTCTGGAGAACCGGTAGTGGAAATTTTGAGTAGCTTGGAGAACCGGCAAATATCACCTCTGTCTGGCCCCAGAGTGGGGTGGGAATGGAGATTTTGCAATATCCTTCCCCCAGGAGTGGGGAGGGAATGGGAATTTTGCAGTATCCTTCCCCTGCCACACCCACCAAGCCACACCACGCCCACCAAGCCACGCCCACAGAACCCGTAGTAAAAATTTTGGATTTCACCACTGATAAGAGACCTCTTTTTCAAACAAAACAAAGCAAAAGGGCGTATTTCCCTGTATTGTTAGTATTCAAAGAAATTTGGGGTGTTGAACAGGCCACTGTTTTTCTGATAAAATTTTAGTCCTCCTCCATCAGAGAATCTTAGTCCTTCTCATGTTGGGCACCATTGTAATACGTCCATCTTTCTGATTTGGTGTTCAAAAAAAACCCATAGAGTTGGAAGTGACAAACCGGACACCATTGTATTCAACATTTTCCAGTTCCGTCTTATGGCTGAAAACACCATAGAGTTGGAAGTGATAAACTGGACACCATTCTCGTTCAACCCGCTGCAGAATGTCCACCCTTTGCAGTTGTTAAAGACAGAAATGGAATGAGCCCAACCACTCATCAATTTGTTCCCCACTCCACCCCAAAGGTCCTCCCCCCAGCACAGAACAAGGTTGCATACCTCAACGAGAAAGTCAAAGACCCGGGAATAAAGGCCTTTGGCCAGGGCATCACGCGTGTAGGATGCTTGTTCTACATTGAGGGTTACGTTAATGGACTCTGACCGGCCACCCCATTTGCTGTCCATTTTCCGACTGGTGAGCTTCTCATCTAGGCGGTCCTTGTCAATTCCCAAAAGATAGGCAGGAAAAGCTAGCACTGTAGTGGGGAAATGGAAAAAAAGATTCCTTTGGCATCTCTGGAGAACAGGATATGCCATCATATATATAACATTTGCTCATGTTCCAATGCCTTAAATTAGAGACATCTGTAGGGAGTAAAGAAAATGCCCTTGATGGAGATATATAGGTTCTATTGAAAGTCCAGAAGAGATAATATTTGGAAGTAGTTCGGAGAGGTGGCTCAGTGGCTAAGACACTGAGCTTGTTGATCAGAAAGGTTGGCAGTTTGGCGGTTTGAATCCCTAGTATAGGTCTCCTGCATGAGCAGGGGGTTGGACTAGATGACCTCCAAGATCCCTTCCATCTCTGTTACTGTTACAGTGTTACAGATTCCTCTCTAATTCACTGGAGTGCAGGTAGTCCTTGACTTATAACCATACTCTTAGTTAAGGCACAGCCTTTGATTTTTTTCCTCCCTAATGTTTTCTTCTTTTCCTGGTCTTAAAACATGTTTTTGTAACCATCAGCACATATTTTTTTTCCAAGCTCATCATTTTTTCCAGGCTCTTCACATTACCATCGACCATGTCAGAATTAATATTCACAGATTAATGAATCTATCCCCATTAACTGGTAGCTTACTCACAGTCTGAATTCTCCACTTGAGCGTAGTTCCCTTTCTCCTCAAAACTGATATTCCCTAGATGGAGAATACCAGCTACTATCTGTAGGACAAGTTGCTTGTCTTGCCCTGTGATGCCAATCACATCCATGGCATTCTGGAAAGAGAGAGAGAGGAGAGGAGAGGAGAGGAGAGGAGAGGAGAGGAGAGGAGAGGA
>WNWU01000001.1:91525341-91546493 GCA_012654045.1 Ptyas mucosa
GAGAGGAGAGGAGAGGAGAGGAGAGGAGAGGAGAGGAGAGGAGAGGAGAGGAGAGGGAGAGTCAGAGAGAGAGAGAGAGAGGGAGGGAGGGAGGGAGGGATGTAGAGGAGAAAGAGGAAAAAGGGAAGGGGAAGGAAGGAAGTAAAAGAAAAGCAAGGGACAGAGGAAAGAGAAGGGAGAGGAAAAAAGAAAGGAAGGAAGGAAGTAAAAGAAAAGCAAGGGACAGAGGAAAGAGAAGGGAGAGGAAAAAAGAAAGGAAGGAAGGAAGGAAAGAAAAGAAAAGCAAGGGACAGAGGAAAGGGAAGAGAGAGGAAAAAAGGAAGGAAGGAAGGAAGGAAGGAAGGAGAGGGAGGGAGGGAAGGAGGAAGGAAGGAAGGGAGGGAGGAAGGGAGGAAGAAAGAAAGAAAGAAAGAAAGAAAGAAAGAGAAAGAAAGAAAAAAAGAATGAATGAATTTTATGGGTTTCAGGTACAATGTTTAACACAACTGAAAATATTAAATTTATTGGCTAATAGACTCTGGGCACCATTCAAAACATGAAAAAACCCTAATGATGAGCCTTGTAAAATAATGATCCCTTACCATAGTCTCATGGAATTCACTCCGATCATCTGTGCCATCCACTTTGTAGGTTTCTGACTGGCTTAAATAAAAATAATAATCCGGGCTCATAATGCCCAGGTTGTGTTTCTGATCTTGGGAAGCACCCTCAATAAGCTAGAGAAAGAAGTAGATAAAGACATGAGACTGATAGATTACCGTGTTAAATTCTTTAGGGTTGGGTCAGCAACATTTCCTAAAGACTGCCGTCTCTCCAAGGTCATTTCATGGGATCCAAATTGTAGAGAGGCAATTACTGGATTCAGAAACCAACATGAATGGAACCCTTATTCTACCTAGCCTGTCTTTTCCTGCCTTCCTTCCTTCCTTTCTTCCTTTCTTCCTTCCTTCCTTCCTTCCCTCCTTCCCTCCTTCCTTCCTCCCTCCCTCCCTCCCTCTCTCTCCCCATCCCTCTCTCCAGGAATGCACAAATAGTTCTCATTGGAAATTCAAACTCAACTCACGCAGAACATTTTGGAAACTAAGCAGAGGGTCATCTCAAACAATCTAAAAAATTGCCTAGTGTGTATTGACCCACAACCAGGAGTGGGATTCAGCCGGTTTGGACTGGTTCGGGTGAATCGGAAGCTAATTTTACATCTGGTTCGCCGATGAGCCTTGGATAGTACAGTGGTCTAAAGCCCTGTTATTAACATCAGCTGCCTGCAATTATTGCAGGTTCGAATCTCACCAAGGCTCAAGGTTGACTCAGCCTTCCATCCTTTCTAAGGTAGGTAAAATGAGGACCCAGTTTGTGGGGGCAATAAGCTGATTTTGTATAAATATACAAAAGTATGAAGGCTATTGCTTAGCGCATTGTAAGCCGCCCTGAGTCTCCGGAGAAGGGCGGCATATAAATCAAATTTTAAAAAAACAAAAAAAACCTGGTAGTTGCATGGACTGGCTGGCCCCGCCCCACCCACCCCACTCTGCCCCTCCAGGAGTCTCTATGCGGCCCATTTTGGATGCCAGGTAAGTGAAGAGCCTGCACGGAGGCTCTGGGAGGGCGAAAAATGGGCCTCCCGGAAGTTCTGGAAGTCTGGAAACAGGCCTGTTTCCGATCTCTGGAGATTTTACAATAACTTTCCCCTGCCACGCCCACCAAGCCACACCCACAGAACCGGTAGTAAAAAATGTTGAAACCCAATACTGAATTACCTGGTAATAGATGTGGAAATTCCTTTCACTCTCGTTTTGGCTCACCACCCGGGATTTTTCCAGCAAGAAATTGGAGATCTTTCCTCCGTCGGGCTCACCCCCACGACTGAACTGGATCTCAAAGTATTTCCCCTGGTATGATACAGTAGAAGTTGCAAATCCAATGGTGCAGATGTTTCAGCATCTCATGACCTACTGACCACAAGGGGGCAGCAGGACGTAGGTTCAAAGTTTTAAGGTTTTCCTTGCTTTACCTGCTCTTTGTCTAAGACTGTGTTTCTTAACCTTGGCAACATGCTGGCTGGGGAATTCTGGGAGTTGAAGTCCAGACATCTTAAAGTTGTCATGGCTGAAAAACACTGATCTAAGAGATTGCAAATCTGAAACCACTTCCTTCTGCTTATCTTCCCCGGGCAAAGAGCATATCAGGTTGCTACACTTGGCCTATCCATCTTATGTATTTCCTGTAAATAAAGGTCTCCTGGAGCTTACTACTAGAGTTTTACAACTTGTTTCACTAATCTTTGCTTAGGTCCGATTCCTGTTCTCAAGAGTGCGTATATGCACACAGAAAACATTTCAACCTCCAATGTAAGAGAAGGCATATTGGGCAAATCTGAAATGGGAGGATCTAGAAATAGACACTCCAAGATTTTTTTAACAGAGTAACAAAGTTGGAAGGGACCTTGGAGGTCCTCTAGTCCAACCCCCTGCTCAGATAGGAAACCCTGCATTTATATATTTGTGAATGAGATGTTGGGGTGACGTATTTCTAATTCCCCATTGTTGTATCTAAAGTTTTATGATGAATATATTTTTACAATGACTATGATAATGATCTATCACTATTGTTGTATGTAATAACTCATGACAGCTGTAAAGTGGGTCAGTCACATCAGAGGTGGGTTTCAGCAGGTTCTGACCAGTTCTGGAGAACCGGTAGCGGAAATTTTGAGTAGTTCAGAGAACCGATAGTAAAAATTCTGACTGGCCCTCCCTCCATCTATTCTCTGCTTCCCAAGTCCCAGCTGATCGGGAGGAAATGGGGATTTTGCACTAACCTTCCCCTGCCACGCCATGCCACACCCACCAAGCCACGCCCAAGAACTGATAATAAAAATTTTTGAAACCCACCACTGAGTCACATGATTATTTTTAAAAAAATTTGATTTATATGCTGCCCTTCTCCGAAGACTCAGGGGGGCTTACAATGTGTTAAGCAATAGCCTTCATACTTTTGTATATTTATACAAAGTCAGCTTATTGCCCCCACAATCTGGGTCCTCATGATTGATGTTATGACTTTTTTGGGGGGGGGGTGTTTGTTAAGCAAACTAATGGTTCATTAGGGGAGCAGTTTTGCCAAATAACCAGAAGTCAGTGTTGGTTTGGGGCAAAACCTCATGCAATGTGATCATGCAACCATAGAACACTGCAAACAGCTATCAACATGGCCAGTTGCTGAGCATTTGAAGTGTGCAGGGGTTGGCTGCTGGGGGTTCGCAGGGGTTCGGCAGAACCTCTAGCTAAGATTCTGTGCAGTTCGGAGAACCCCCAAATCCCACTCCTGGCTGGCCCCTCCTGCCCCTCCCAGGAGTCCCCAAGTGGCCCGTTTTGGATGTAGGTAAGTGCAGGGTACGCACAGAGGCTCGGGGAAGATGAAAAACGGTCCTAACGGAAGTTCAGGAAGGCCAGAACTCATTTCTGGCCTCCAGAGGGCCTCCGGAGCTTGGGGAGAGTGTTTTCGCCCTCCCAGAGGCTCAAGGAAAGCCTCCGGAGCCCGGGGAGGGCAAAAACGCCCCCCACCCTCACCCTGGTGCAGGAAGCGGACTAGGCCACGCCCATCATGGCCATGCCCACCCAGCAACTGGGCAGAGAACCCCTTGCTAAAATTTTTGAAGCCCACCCCTGGAAGTGTGGTCTGCTCATGTAACCGTAGGGGGAGGTTGACCATCAAAATTTGAATCTGGGTTGTAAGTTCCCCTGAGGTAGGTCTGTCAGAACTTCAAGAGTTGTAAGTTGAAGACTACTTGTAGATGAGAGACAGATGCATCATTATCTTAAATGTTATCTTAAAGTTGCCAAGGTTGAGAAACACTGCTATAATTGTTCTGCTCCAGCTACGGACCCCAAAGAACGCAGCACACACAAACTCTATACAAAGCTTATTTTACACAAATAACTCAGTCTTTATCAACCAAAGGCTGTTAATAAACTGTCTTAATAGCCTACCAGAATTCTAAGATAAGGTAATCACAGTCTTACTAGAGTTGGCAGAAAGCCCAGAAGCAATTTTGCAGAGAATCCAGACGCGAAGGAGAGTGAACTAAAGTTGTTCCCTACAGCTTGCTGCAATCGGCGTACCTCCTTAAATAGGCTAAGGGAGTGGCCAATTAGCCCCAAGCCTTACCCTTGAGGAGACCTCCTCCTGAGGAGCCACTCCTGCCTTTTGGCAGCTCTGCGCGCCCATGCATTGAGAAGAGGCTCCTCCTCTTCGTCCTCTTCACTTAAAGGAGCTTCTGGAGGTTCTGAAGGCCCTGGCTGAATCCCTGCCTCTGGCACCACATCTTCTCCAGCCTCCTCACTGTCCGACTCGAGTGCCAGCTGCACAGGCTGCTGGCGCAGCACACCAGCCTCCTCATTGTCGGAATCAGCTACAATCTGCACAGGCCGCTGAGGGGCCACAACAATAATGCATTTTTCCCCGCACCAGCAGCCCACATTACTCCCCATACAACAACCTGCTGTTTCCTATATTGATAGTAGGAACGTCTCTTCTACCCAAAGACTTACGAATCGACTGGAGTTATTATTTCTCACGGTCTTGGCGTTGCCAAAGGCTTCAAGTAATGGATTGGACTGGAGAATGATGTCTTTGACATGCTAAAAAAAGAAAAAGGAAATAAAGGTTAGTAACAGTAACAGAATTGGAAGGGACCTTGGAGGACATCTAGTCCAACCCCCTGCTCACGCAGGAGACCTATACTAGGGATTCGAACCGCCGGAACTGCTGACCTTTCTGATCGACAAGCTCAGTGTCTTAGCCATTGAGCCACCACAGAGCCAACTGGAATAGAATCATGGTTAGGTAAAAGGGTTTGGCCTCAGTGGTTGGTGCTACAATAGCGATAGCAATAGCATTTAGACTTATAGACCGCTTCACAGTGCTTTACAGCCCTCTCTAAGCAGTTTATAGTGTCAGCATATTGTCCCCAACAATCTGGGTCCTCATTTTACCAACCTTAAAAAGGATGGAAGGCTGAGTCAACCTTGTAATGGTACAACTGAAACTCTGCCTGTTTTTTTATGTGTAACAATCAGGGGTGAAATGCTCCCGGTTCAGACCGGATCGCCCGATCCGGTAGCGGGTGGTTCGGAGAACTGGTAGCAAAAATCCCTGCCCCCCCCTTGCCCAGCTGAGCCGTGCAATCATCAGAGGCTTTTGTTTTTATTTTTAAAAGCATTTTTTCTACAACCTCTTCAGCAAAGAGGTTATAGGAAAAGATGCTTTTAAAAGTAAAAAGAAAGCCTCTGCCAATCAGGCAAGTCAACTGGGATTGTCAGGGGCTTTAAAAGCATTTTTAAAACAACCTCTTCAGCCGAAGAGGTTGTAGAAAAATAGTTTTAAAAGTTAAAAAAAAAAAAAAAGTTGGCCACGCCCACTCAGTCATATTAACCCCCACCACCACCAAGCCACACGCACAGAACCAGTAATAACAAAATTTACATTTCACCACTGGTAACAATCTATGCTTTGACTGCATTGTTACGGTTGCTGTCTTTTTAATGGTACAGCTGGTCCTCGGCTTATATGACCGCTTGCTTAATGACCATTCAAAATGATAACAAATTTGAAAAAAGGGACTTACGATCTGTCCTTGAAGTTATGATTGCCACACCATCCTCCACTGCTAAATGTCTATGGAGATTCTCAGTCATCCAGCTCATGGGTTGTGCCAAAGGTGCTTTTTCAGGAGGCAACTGGTTTTTCTTTGAAGATGTTTTGCTTCTCACCCTAGAAGCTTCTTCAGCTCTGACTGGATGGTAGGGAATGGAAGGAATGTCTGCAAGGAATATAAATCCTTCCATTCCCCAACATCCAATCGGAGCTGAAGAAGCTTTTTGGATGAGAAGCCAAATGTCATCAACCAAAAACAAGAAAGTCCAATTGCCTCTTGAAAAAAAAGCATCTTTGGGACATTTCCCTCACCCCAACAGTTGCATGATTGCATCTGGGGCGTTTGGTAATTGGGGAGCATTTACGAACAATTGCTGCACCCTGTAGTCATGTGATCCCGCTTTGCAAAAAACCATTATTGGATAAGTGTTGGATTCGGATTTATGGCAACATGATTTGCTTCACGATTGTTATAAAACAGTAATAAAATTGACTCCAGTCACATGATGACTTGAATTATGAGCAAAATTCTGGGTTCATATTGTGGCTGTAACTCAAAAACTACCTGTATTTTGTGGACAGCCCAGGCTGAAAAATACTACTGCAAAACTTTATGTAATAAAGAAATATATACCCATAATAATAATAATAATAATAATAATAATAATAATAACCACCTTACTCAGAACAGCTTACATCCTCCGATGATACCTTAACAGTTCCTAAGTCCTTGGTTAGGACTCGAGCTGCTGAGCTATTAACCAGCCTCAAAGGCTGTGAATCTCACCAAAGATTAAATAATAATAATAATAATAATAATAATAATAATAATAATAATAATAGAGCCAGTTTGGTGTAGTGGTTAAGAGAATATGCTAGAAAGTGGGAGATCATGTGTTCATGTCCTGATTTAGCCATGAAAGCCGGCTGGGAGAATAGAATAGGATAGGATAGGATAGGATAGGATAGGATAGGATAGGATAGGATAGGATAGGATAGGATAGGATAGGATAGGATAGGATAGGATAGGACAGGACCTTGGAGGTCTTCTAGTCCAACCCGCTGCTCAGGCAAGAAAGAGGAAATCCTATACCAGTGATGGCTAACCTTTTTGTCATCGCGTGCCAAAAGTGGGGGGAGCGCGGTGGGGTCACATGCACGCGTGCCCACATCCATAATTCTATGTGCCCCGCCCCCGTGCTCCCCCTGTTTTTGGCACGTGATGGCACGGTGGGCTTGGTAGGCCTGTTTTTTGCTCTCCCCAGGCTCCAGAGCCTTTCTAGGAGCCTGGGGAGGGCAAAAATGGCCTTCCCCACCCCCATCCCCCCAAGGCCCTCTGGAGGCCGGAAACAGTGTGTTTCCTGACTTCTGGTGGGCCCAGAAGGCCCGAAAATCAGCTGGGTGGCACATGCATGCGTACCAGAGCTGAGCTCGCGTGCCCACCGATATGGCTCCGCGTGCCACCTGTGGCACCTGTGGCATAGATTTATGGCACGGGTTTTAGACAAATGTTTGTCCAATCTCAAGTTTTTAAGAAAACGTCCAGTCTTGGAGCACCCACAACTCCTGGAAGCAAATCATTTTAATGATTAATGGTCAGATTAACTGTCAGGAAATTTCTCCTTAGTTCTAATTGCTTCTCTCCTTGATTAGTTTCCATCCATTGCTTCTTGTCCTGCCTTCAGGTGCTTTGGAGAAGAGCTTGACTCCCTCTTGTTTGTGACAATCCCTGAGATATCGGAACACTGCTACCATGTCACCCCTAGTCCTTCTTTTCATTAAACTAGACCTACTTTCATTAAACTAGACATACAAACTTTGTATGTCTAGTTTAATGACTTTGTGACTTTGGACCAGTCATTCTCTCTTAGTCCAACCCACCTCATGGAGTTGATGTTGTGAGGAAAATAGGAGTAAGAAGGTATGTTCGCCACCTTGGGTTGTTTGTAAAAATAATAAATGGTGGATATAAATAAGTACAATAAAATAAAACAAAACATTTAAAAACTAGCATAAACTTGCAGGATTATAGGAAATTAATGTCTATCAACTGAACACTAATATCTGAATCTACAAGAGGGTAGGCATGGCATCTGAAAGGACACAGTTTCAATTATGATACCACACATTCATCTTGCAGATTTTCACCCTCGCCCCACCCCCACACAGGTGGTCCTGCAAAGATGGAGGGACTCATTATCTAAGATGCTTGTCTAGGTCACCCTTCAGTCTTCTAGTCTTTTTGTCTTCAATTCTTACATTTCTAGGATTAGAGTTATAAAAGTCCAATGGCCCTATACCAGCCTGCTGTCTTCCCAATATGTTGGGATGATGACTCCCAGAATTCCTGGCTAGACTAGGAATTCTGGGAATCACTGTTCCAACACACCTGAGAGGTAGGAACACAAGGAGCCTGAGTGGCGTAGGAGGCTAATGCCTCCTACTAAGGCAGCATTTAACATCCAGCTGCCTGCAATTACTGCGAGTTCAATTCTCACCAGGCTCAAGGTTGACTCAGCCTTCCATCCTTTCTGAGGTGGGTAAAATGAGGACCCGGTTTGTGGGGGCAATAAGCTGACTTTGTATAAAATATACAAAAGTATGCTTAACGCATTGTAAGCTGCTCTGAGTCTCCGGAGAAGGGCGGCATATAAATAAAATTTTTTTAAAAAAGTAAGGCTCTACATTTAGGCAAGAAAAACAAAGTGCAGAGGTACGGCGTATGTGGTACCTTGCTCAATAGTAGTAACTGTGAGAGGGAGCTTGGAGTCCTAGTGGACAACCATTTAAATATGAGCCAGCAGTGTGTTGCACCTGCCAAAAAAGCCAACACAGTTCTAGGCTGCATAAACAGAGGGATAGAATCAAGATCACGTGAAGTATTTATACCACTTTATAATGCCTTGGTAAGGCCACACTTGAAATACTGCATTCAGTTTTAGCTGCCATGATGTAAAAAAGATGTTGAGACTCTGGAAAGTGTGCAGAGAAGAGCAACAAAGATGATTACGGGACTGGAGGCTAAAACATATGAAGAATGGTTGCAGGAACTGGGTAGGTCTAGTTTAATGAAAAGAAGGACTAGGGGAGACATCATAGGAGTGTTCCAATATCTCAGGGGTTGCCACAAAGAAGAAGGAGTCAAACTATTCTCCAAAGCACCTGAAGGCAGGACAAGAAGCAATGGGTGGAAACTAATCAAGGAGAGAAGCAACTTAGAACTAAGGAGAAATTTCCTGACAGAACAATTAATCAGTGGAACAACTTGCCTCCAGAAGTTGTGAATGCTCCAACACTGGAAGTTTTTAAGAAGATGTTGGATAACCATTTGTGTGAAGTGGTGTGGGGTTTCCTGCCTAAGGAGGGGGTTGGACTAGAAGACCTCCAAAGTCCCTTCCGACTCTGTTATTCTGTTCTATTAACTTGTAAAACCTGTTGTACATGAATGACTTCTGAAATAAAAGAATCGGATTTTGTTCTGCCTGCACAATGAAGTGAAAGAGAAATGTAAAAAACAAAACAAAACAGAACCAGACTTGGAAGAAGGAAGAGAAGAGAATGCAAGCCCATTGCTCTTCACACTTACCTGAACCTTTTCGCCTCCTCCCGACACCTTGGAAATGTATCCCATGATGTATTTTGCAGCCACTGTTTTCCCAGCACCACTTTCACCACTAAAAATACACAGACATGCTGTAAAATGGGCGAAATAGGATGAATTTAGAAAGCAGAGAGGACAGGAGTGTAAATGCCCCATTAGATCTGGTAGAGAAGGCATGCCATGGGTCCCATCAGCTAGGGAGCTTCCTTTGGTGCGTTCCACGAGACCGTGGCTTCTCTGCTGTGGCTCCCATTTTATGGAACATCCTTCCCCCTCAAATTAGATTATCTCCACCCCTTTTAATATTCTGATAGTCCTCAAGACTCTGTTGCTCCCAAGAACCTCTTTAGAACTTGCTGCTAAATTCCAAATAGCTGGTGTGACCTTTCACAGTTTTTTTTTTGCATTAAAAGAGCCAGAACAAAATATACAAAATATTTGTGCTTAACCCTCAACCTTTTCACACAAAATGAATGAAACACTCAAAACTGCATCATTAGGCATACCCCTGTAGCTTTGTAGATGGATGGAGAGAAGGGAGGGAGGGAGGGAGGGAGGAAGGAAGGTGTTCTGCCCTAGCTACGGACCCCAAAGAACACAGCACACACAAACTCTATACAAAGCTTGTTTTACTCAAATAACTTAGTCTTTATCAACCAAAAGCTGTTAATAAACTGTCTTAATAGCCTACCAGAATTCTAAGATAAGGTAATCACAGTCTTACTAGAGTTGGCAGAAAATCCAAAAATAATTTTGCAGAGAATCCAGACACGAAGGAGATTGAACTAAAGTTGTTCCCTACAGCTGGCTGCAATTGGCATTCCTCCTTAAATAGGCTAAGGGAGTGGCCAATTAGCCCCAAGCCTTACTCTCAAGGAGACCTCCTCCTGAGGAGCCACTCCTGCCTTTTGGCAGCTCTGCGTGCCTGTGCATTGAGAAGAGGCTCCTCCTCTTCTTCCTCTTCACTTATGGGAGCTTCTGGAGGTTCTGAAGGCCCTGGCTGAATCCCTGCCTCTGGCACCACATCTTCTCCAGCCTCCTCACTGTCTGACTCGAGCGCCAGCTGCACAGGCTGCTGGCGCAGCACCACACCAGCCTCCTCATTGTCAGAATCAGCTACAATCTGCACAGGCCACTGACGGGCCACAACGGAAGGAAGAAAGGAAGGAAGGAAGGAAGGGTAGATAGGCAGACAGGCAGGCTGCTTAAGAAGAAATAATGTAGTACAGGTAGTCCTCACCTTCCAATTATTTGTTTAACAACAGTTCAAAGTTACAGCACTCCTGAAAAAAATGACTTGCAACCAGTCCTCAAAGTTATGACCATTGCATTCCCTGCTTAGTCACATGACCATGATTTGGGCACTTGGCACCTACCTTGTATTTACAACAGTTGCAGTATCCTGTGGTCACACATGATTGCGATTTGAGACCTTCCCAATTGTTTCGGCCAAGTCAAGTCAAAGGGAAAAACCAGATTCGTTTAATGATTGCGTGACTCATTTAACGATCACATGATTTGATTAACAACTGGTCATAAAATCAGACACGGTCGCTTGACGACTTCCTTTACAACTACATCACTTAATGACCAAAATTCCTCTCCCAATTGTGATCGTAAATCGAGGCCTACCTATATTCGGATAAATTTATTTAAGGAAATTTAAATAGTCTGTAGAGATTCTCAGTCATCCAGGTTGTGGTTGTCCCAAAGGTGCTTTTTCAGGAGAGAACTGGACTTGTTTTTATTTTGAAGACGTTTCACTTCTCATCCAAGAAGCTTCTTCCAAGCGAAACATCTTCAAAGAAAAGCCAGGAAGTCCAAGTTGCCTCCTGAAAAAGCACCTTTGGGAGAACCGTCACCTGGATGACTGAGAATCTCTACAGATGTTTAGCTCTGTAGAGAATCTCTACAGACAATTTGGGATGAACACCCTTGGAATGGTGGGGGAATAAGAATGGATTTTCAGAGGAAAAATTGCAGACTACAGGAACCAGGAGCTCCACTCAGGCGACCCTGAGGACACAGATAAACCTCCAAGGGCTTCAACGACCCTGTAAAAGGATGCAAATGACCAGCTGTCTGCAAGGAATATAAATCCTTCCATTCCCCACTATCCTGTCAGAGCTGAAGGAAGCTTCTTGGATGAGAAGCGAAACGTCTTCAAAGAAAAACCAGAAAGTCCAGTTGCCTCCTGAGAAAGCACCCTTGGGTTAAATTTAAATAGTTCCTGATGCCTTAAGCATTGATTCAGATTGTTTTATCATGAAGCAGAACAAAACAGCTACTTTAGGCAATGGATCAGGGGTTCTACTTATCTTTACTACCGGTTTTCAACGGGACCGCCCGCCCATATTTTGCTTATGCATGCTTGCGCACTTCTGCACATGTGTAGAAGCTTCTGCGCATGTGCAGAAACTTCCTGATGACGTCGGGGTCAGTGGGCGGAGCCTCCTGCCGGTTTTACTACCGGTTTTTGCGAACCGGCCCGAACCAGGGGCAACCCACCACTGCAGTGGACTCCCTGCAACCCTAACCCCACTGCTTGTCAGGTTTTCCTTGCTGACCATCTGGAATCCGTTTTACCCAGAGGGCACCAGGGGTGATGTATTGAAAAAGCGGTGGAGGCCAGCTGGTTGGCTGAATGGAAAGAGAAGGGTGAGGATGATGGATGTGTAGGAAGTTAAAACCCACCCCGCTCCTAGGAAAATGAAATATTTTAGGAAATATTAAAAGGGCAGAATATTTCCCCTAAAAGGGAGGCACAAACTCATCCCCCCGACCTTTGTCAATGGTCCATTAAGGCCAGTCTATTCTACATAACAAAGATCTACCTCCTTCAAGCAGAGCCATTTAATTGCCCTTCATTGGATCACCTAGCAAGATTCAACCAAACTTAACACACAGGCAACCTAAAAAGCTAGCCATGACCTCTGACAGCAACCAATCAGGATACTCTTCCTGTGCCCCAGGAAGTTCAAAGCCAGAGAGGCTATAAAACCCAGGGACTCTCAGCATCTCTTCCCTTTTTTCCCCGCCCAAGGTCTCCAAGGCATGTGATCCTGTTCATCAATAAACCTTCTTTCCAAGCAACTTCCATGAATCCAGTGTCTTTTTCCCCACTTGGAACTGAACCCAGAATGGAATATTTCTTCCAACAGATGCAGTTGGGTGCAGGAAAAGTTTGCACTGAAGATGCCAGTAGAGAGAAAAGACTTTGCTCTTGAATTTCAGAGAACTGCTTCCCTTTTGGCCTCTTATTACTAAAAACAATGCAGGGCTTATTTACAGAATTTTGCAGCCTGCACAGAGGGGAGAATTGCCTCATATCCTGCAATCCATCTTTTGCAATGATCGCAACGTGATTGCAGTGGAGAAGATTAAAAGAAGGAGACGAGAGTTTGCACCCAGTGCTAAGGACAGCTTTTCTTTCCCTGCCAAAGGTCCGAAGCTTTAGAAAGTTTATTTATTTAACCAGTTAATTAGATCATTTTTATTGGTGAAAAGGTTCAGCCTGTTCTCTTTTTGCATTTTCATCCATAAAGGTCATTTGGCATGTAACTGAAACTACAGAATTTTGAATAGAGGGGGAAAACCCATATCAATGACATTCATGCTGCTTCCACTTGGTATTTTAATTTAATCTTTTAATAGTCACCATGGTATTTTAATTATATATATTTATAACCGAGAGAAGTCTCACAAAATTACAAGATATCTCTGCAATATTCTTCATGAAAAAAGAAGGGAAAATGCTCCTTGCTTTCTACTGTATAAAGTAAGTTGATTTCAGAAAAAGGCACAAATTCCTGCAGGATTTTTTTTTTAATTTTTTCCTATTCTGAAGGATGTTCTACTGATTTTTTTCCCCCAATGTTGAGCACTTTTGCTGCTACTAATAAACTTCAGCTGGGGATCCTTGGGGCAGCAGACAGAGGATGGGGGAGCTGACTTGCAAGTAGCAGAAAGCAAACACTGAATTCTGCTAGTTCTTGTCTATGGAGATTATCAGTCATGGTTGTCGCAAAGGTGCCTTTTTCAAGAGGCAACTGGACTTTCTGGTTTTTCCTTGAAGATGTTTCGCTTCTCATCCAGGAAGCTTCTTCAGCTCTGACTGGATGGTGGAGAATGGAAGGATTTATACTCCTTGCAGACAGCTGGTCATTTGCATCCTTTTTAAAGAGTTGTTGAGGCCACTTGGGAGGTTTATCTGTGTCTTCAGGGTCAGCTGAGTAGTGCAAATTGGGTGTGGAGCCTTCTTGGAACTGTTGAAAGGCCTGTTTTGTAAACTAGATATAGATGATGTGGTATCTCTCCCCTCTATTGAGAGAGGGCTGTTCACTTGTGACTTCTTCTTCTTCTTCTTCTTCTTATTATTATTATTATTATTATTATTATTATTATTATTATTATTTAATTTATATACCGCCCTTCTCCCGAAGGACTCGGGGTGGTGTACAGCCAATTAAAAACACAAAGTACAAACAGTAACTTAAAAATAATTAAAAGTATTAAATAATTTTGGCCCAAATTTAAAACCCAAAAGTTAAAACACCCAATTTAAAATCAATTTACATAGATAGCCTCTTTGTCAAAAGATGTCAAAGTTGAGCAGCCCTCTTTCAACAGAGGGGGAGAGATACCACATCATCTATCTCCAGTCTACAACACAGTCCTTTGGGCAGTTCCAAGAAGGCTCCACACCCATTTGCGCTACTCAGCTGACCCTGATGACACAGATAAACCTCCAGATAACCCTTATTGACCTGCAAATGACCAGCTGTCTGCAAGGAGTATAAATCCTTCCATTCCCCACCATCCGGTCAGAGCTGAAGAAGCTTCTTGGATGAGAAGCAAAACGTCAGAGAAAAACCAGAAAGTCCAGTTGCTTCTTGAAAAAAGCACCTTTGGGACTCCTAGTTCTTTTTCCATTTTTATATGGTGAAATAAAATTGAGGGGGAAGGGTGGAAAGCTCAAAGATTCGATCTCTTTTTGACCAAAAAGCATTGCCAAACGCTGTACGTACAACCACAATTGGGGACCAGAATTTCTGTTGCTAATCAAGTTGGTTGTTAAGGGAATCATGTCCTATTTTATAACCTTTTTGCCACAGTTGTGAAGAAAATTACTGCAGTTGTTAAGCGAATCATGTGGTTGGTTAAGCAAATCTGGCTTCCTCCATTGACTTTGGTTGTTAGAAGCTGACTGGGAAGGTGTTGTAGGAAGTTAGCACCCACCCCTTTCCTAGAAGAATGAAATATTTTAGGAAATATTAAAAAGGCAGAATATTATGTTTCCCTGTATGAGAAACGGAGAAGCATGTTTTAAAGACAAAGCAGCTCCCACCTTCCTGCCTCCCTCCCTTTTGTTAATGGGCCCGAGGCAGAAACCCAATCCTTTGTCAAAGGACCATCATCTGCAACACAATAGGACCCATCTAGCAACAGAAACTCACCACATGGCACCTGGGAAGATTACATCAGCCAGCAAGGCTAGCTAAGACCCCCACCCCCTGGGAGTCTGACAACCAGGATACTCTTCCTGCGCTCCAGGAAGTTCAAAGCACAGAGAGTGCATAAAACCAAGGCGTGCTCAGCATCTCTGCACTTTTCTGTTCAAGAACTCAAACCATGTGATCCTGTCCACCATTAAGCCATCTTTCCAAGCAGTCTCCATGTTTCCAGTGTCTTTTTCTCCACTTGGAGCTGAACCCAGAAGGATATTTCTTCTTACAGTGTCAAATGGAGATCACATGATCCCAGGACAGTGCAACCATCATAAATACATGCCAGTTACCAAATGTCCAAATTTTGATCATGTGATCCTGGGGTAGCTGCAATGGTCATAAGTTCAAGGACTGCTCATAAGTGACTTTTTCAGTGCTGTTGTAACTTTGAACAGTTGCTAAACAAATAGTTGTAAGTTGAGGACTACCTATACTCCTCCCAGTGTCACTTCTGGTGAGATGGATAGTTGTAGAAATTTAATAAATTAACAAAAAGGGGTCCCTTTGGCATCCTGAGCTGCTAGTCAAGCAGACCGAGGTTCTTGTTTATAGATTTACAAGGTTCAGCATCGTCCTACTTTTAAGTGCAAAGATGGGATAGTTCAGGAGCATCTGCAGAGTGGAGTTCAAAAAAACCCACCATAGGGACTTCAATTGCACAGTTCTGACTGCCATCTTGACTTTTTTGACCCTTCTGCCACAAATGCATCTGTTCCCCAGTTCAGGTCTTCCTGGACACAGCATCCGTCATCCTAGTTACTGGTCCCTGCAACCTGAAGTTTGTCGGGACCTTGGTGCTCTCTGAGTAGTAGTAGGTATTGTTTATATCTCTATTTATAGAGATAAACACCATCTACATATCACTCAAAAAAGACAATCCAAATGTCCAAAAGGAAACAAAGAGATCAAAACACCTCCTCACCCCAATCAACACCCACATGAGCAGAGATTAATATCAAGATTAAGATAAAACCAGCAATCAAGAAAAAACAATATCCCAATCAAGGAACTACCAGTGCAGATAAACAAGCTAACAGTAATTAACAGTCTAATCAAGGAACCACCAAGAACACTCCCATCAACACTGACAGGACAAGCCACCAGTGTATAAAAATAAGAGCAAACCCTACTGCCTTCTAATACTGATGATGTTACCTAGTTTGGTAATGAAATGTCTGCAAGAAAACCATCAAGCTCAGAGAGCGCTAAAAACCCCATATGAGCTCATCTATGAGCTACAAATATTATCTTCTATCAATACAAAATTTACCTGATGATGACACATTGGTTCTCTCCATCAATGAGCATATTGCGATACATGTTGTCCGTGAGTGCATAGATGTGAGGTGGATTCTCGTACTGAGCCTACAATATAAATTGGAGGTCAGGATGTAACATTTGCATTTATGGTCTTAGTTTTACTTTTCTGCTTCTGATATATATAAAGGGGGTTAGGATTAGGGTTAGGAATCCCTAACAGCGGAACAGTGTTTACAGTGGAATCCATGATTTTTAGGTTTGGGGGTTTTTTTGAACTTTTTTATATTATTTTTTAAAAACATAAACAGAAAATACATCTTTTTAAGAACGGAGCACTGATCCGGTCATGAATAGGTACATTCGCTTAACATCTTTTAAAATAAAAACCAAAAACAAAGAATTTTTTCACAATTGTAATATCTTAATCTAAACATTTACCTTTTTATTATATCACCACAAATCTTAATTTCCAAATAACACAACTCAATATTTAAAAATTATTGCCCTAAATTCTATCTATATACCTATATCCTAGGACCCATTGCATTAAATCTTTAAATCCTAATCTCTTTTAGTTTACATCACTTATCACACATTACACTCTACATTTTACACAGAATTATTTCATTATTACAATCTTATCATTTTCATTTTACTATTCATATCAACATAGTCACCTTTATTTTTAATACTAATCCAACATAGACATTTTATTATTACTATCAATTCCAGCTTAAATCATATTTATTTTAATGTTAACTATTAATCATCTTCTTTGGGCTGTTTTCCAGCATATTCACTTATCATTTGGCTCATAATTTTTAGTTTTTGACTCCTTCAAATCGTCTAATAACAAACGAGGGAGAAAATTCCCACCAGTGGTGGGTTGCCCCTGGTTCAGACCAGTTCGCAAGAACCGGTAGTAAAACCGGTGGGAGGCCCCGCCCACTGCCCCGGATGTCGTCATCAGCAATCTGCGCATGTGCAGAAGTAAGGCGTGCATACTTGCTTTGCTTGTGCGTGTGTGAGATCCCGTTGCGAACCGGTGATAAAGGTAAGTAGAACCCACCCCTGATTCCCACCATACCATATGAACAAGGGATTTAATTAAACATATTACGTTGTAATAAATAAACAGAATATATACCGTATTTTCTGGCGTATAAGACTACTTTTTAACACAGGGAAATCCTCTCAAAAGTCAGGGGTCGTCTTATATGCCGGGTATAAGCCTACCGACGCTCCAACTTCCCCAGCTGACCCACAGTGATGGCGAGCCCCAGCTGTCCGGGGAAGTCGGAGGGTAGGTAATATCCATCTGGATGCCTGGGACGGTGGGGGAAGCTCCGTGCAGCAACCAGCTGGGTCCAGCATTCAGCGGCATGCAGCCTTGACGAGATCGGCACAGCTTCCCGAATCTGAGTTGCCGGCGCTGACCGATGATGCTATGGGAGCGCCGACAACATTGAGGGGTAGTCTTATACGGCGAGTATAGCCCAAACCCTATATTTTAATAGGAAAAGTAGGGGGTCGTCTTATACGCCCAGTCGTCTTACACGCCGGAAAATACGGTACATGGATTTGTACTGGTCTATGATTTCAATAAACTGAATTGATTGATTGATTAATACATGAATTAATCTGAGCTCATGGATTTAAAGGGACATAAAATTGAAATAAAACCAGCATTTCTGGGGATCATATCAAAAAAATCAATTGAATATATCATTTTAATTTGCTGCATATTGCCGCAACCCGATATAATGCAATAGTTCTTCTACATTTTTCGCTTCAGTTTGCAAAATTGTAGATCAAATCAATATTTTAACCAGCCTTCCTCAAAGGTTTTGGTAGAAAGAGTGATATCATTATACAAACCATTTTACAGGGTGGATTAAAAATGTAACTGGATAACAAAACAGATTGTAATAAATTCAAGAAATGGGATCGTTCGGATTTCAGATTCCTTTTTCTCATTGAATTGACTTACCGCTCCTTGATAGAGTTCAATTTCTCGATCTGTAAAGTAGGGCATCTGCTTAAAGGGGTTGACAGATATAAGGACTGGTCCAATATAGGTCTGAGCATTCCTTATTAAGGTCCAGAAAGAGAAAAAAAGATGGCCTGTGATTTCTTTAATAATGTTTGGGCTCAAAAACTCAGAGATTTGTAACCATTGTGGCTGACATCTTGTAGGCCAGACAATCTGAACTTAAAAAGTGGGGAATCTTGAGGTATCAAAGCTACACCTGCAAGATAGCCACAGAGTCTTTCCTAAGTGGAGATCCTTGGCATTCATGCCTGAATATAGACTTATATGTGGATATAGATATATATATACAGATAGCAAAAGCATATACTTGTATACTGCTTCACAGTGCATTACAGCCCTCTCTAAGCAGTTTGCAGAGTCAGCATGTTGCCCCGAACAATCTGGGACCTCATATATCTATATATGTCCTCATAAGTTAAGGACCACCATATAGGTAGTCCTTGACTTATGACCAGTTGCTTAGTGACTGTTTGATGTTATGATTCCCCCCCCCCAAAGTAGCACTTAGACTTATATACCGCTTCACAGTGCTTTACAGAACTTCTCTAAGTAGTTTACAGAGTCAGCATATTGCCCCCAACAATGTGGGTACTCAGTTTACCCACCTCGGAAGGATGGAAGGCTGAGTCAACCTTGAGCCTGTGAGACTCGAACTGCAGGCAGCTAGCAGTCAGCAGAAGTAGCCTGCAGTACTGCATTCTAACCACTGCGCCACCATGGCTTTAGGTACTTATAACCCAGTTCTGACGTTCCAATGGCTGAGGTTCCTGTGATCACATGACTGCATTTCAGATGCCTGGCAACCAGTCTGCATTTATGGCGGTTTGTAGCATCCTGCAGTCATCTGCCCATAATTTATGAGATTTTTGCTGAAAACTGGTATTTACTTCCAGTTTTTGGCAAAAACGCCCCCCTTTGCGAACAACGGTTTCGCTTAACAACAGCCACAAATGCAGGCAGGCTCCATTACAGTTGTAACAACGGTTGAACGAACGAAAGGCTTTTTCTGATCAAACGTACTCAATTGATCCTGTCAATATCCCCCCTCATCATTTCCCCCTCCCTTTTTTAAAAATAAGGATAAAAGGATACGAAAATATAATCATCCATGTAACGTTTCTTCAGATTTTCGACAATGGCATCTTCATTAATTTTGGAGAGCAAGACCATGTCATCCACCCCGCTCTGTTTGACATTGTGGCTTTGCCAATGAAAGCGTTCCTTGCTGCCCTTTAAGAGAGAAGGGGGGAAAAAAAGAGATTTTATCCATGAGAAAGTAACTCTGGATTACGTTAGTGATCAATCAATTTTTCTTTGCTCAGGCTGGAGTGGATGGAGTTATAGTCAACAATCTGGTTGAAGAAGTATGAGATACAGATAGTCCTCGACTTACAACCATTCGTTTAATCACGATTTTCTTCTAACGATCCCTTAATCGCTTGTGGGGTGGAGTCTGGGCAACTGAATGGAGCTGGCAGAGTGTTTTAATGGCCAGATGCCCTTCCTGTTGCCAGTGCAGAGTTTTGTTCAGCTGATATATTCTCAGTGTGCCCAGAGAGAGAAATATCTGCCTCTACCTAGGATCAAACTCACAGCCTCCTGATTGTGAGGCGAGAGCTCCACCTCTAGGCCAACGCACCACTCTATACAACCATTCGTTTAATGAACATTTAAATTACAACAGCACTAAAAAAGTGACGTATGACCAGTTCTCACACTTACGACTGTTGCAGCATTCCCCAGTTATGTGATCAAATTTCAGGTGCTTGGCAAATGGCATGTTTTTACGACGGTTGTAGCATCCTGGGGTGCTGGGATTGTCACCTGAAACCTTTCTAGAGAGCTTCTGACAAGTAAGTCAATGGCAGAAGCCAGATTCACTTAATGATTGCACAATTCATTTAACAATGGCAGAGATTCGCTTAACAACAATGCCAAAAAAAGTCATAAAACATGGGCATGACTCGCTTAACAACTGCCTTGTTTATAGCAATAGAAACCTTGGGCTCAATTGTGGTCATAAATTGAGGATTACCTCTAACTTTAATCCCTTGCAGATTTTTTTTTTTAACCAAAATTGCATTCGTAGTAGAAAAAATTCCCCTCTTTTAACCACCAGCTGAAAACCTTTGCAAATCTTTAGGTTTTGGAAATAGAGCTTTTATTCGGCACCTCTGGTTTTAATCTGTTTTTCACGGTGAGATTGCTATAGGTTTGTTTCTTATTCTGAATCGCTTTGCTTTTTATACATTGGCGTTTTGTGGCCCGCCAGCGGCCTGCACGGATTGTGGCTGATCCCGATGACGAGGAGGCTGGTGTGGTGTCGCGCCAGCAGCTTGTGCAGCCGGTGCTCGAGTAGGACAGAGAGGAGGCTGAAGAGGATGTGGTGACAGAGACAGGGATTTAGTCAGGACCTTCAGAACCTCCAGAGGCTCCTTCAAGTGAAGAGAGTGAAGTGGAGGAGCCTCTTCTCAATGCTCGAGCACGCAGGGCTGCCAAAAGGCAGGAGTGGCTCCTCAGGAGGAGGTCTCCTCGAGAGTAAGGCTTGGGGCTAATTGGCCACTCCCTTAGCCTATTTAAGTTCGCTCACAGATAGCAAACGCTGCTGGAAACAACGTTTAATTACTACGCAGAGCATTTTGAGAGTGAATTTCTTGTTACATCTTGGTTTCTGGGCTGGTTGCCAACCCTTGTCGGACTTTGTTTATTCTCTGTAATTCATAGCAGGCTGATAAGGACATTTGCACTGAAAGCCTGCATTTTGAAAGGGGTCTGTTTGTATTAAACTGAGTTTTTGGAGCTTTGTGTGTGTCACACTCCTTGGGATCCAGAGCTGGGGCAGAACATGGGCGAGTTGAATGAGTGAATAGTGAGACCTCCCAGGAGTTTGCCTCTAGAATTCAGTAAAAGAGAATAAGTAGGAATACCTGTTTGTTTTGAACGATTATATACTGAAATGGGAGAGGTGAAACACCACTAATAGAGTAGAGTAGGGTAGGGTAGGGTAGGGTAGGGTAGGGTAGGGTAGGATCGAATCGAATCGAATCGAATCGAATCGAATCGAATCGAATCGAAT
>WNWU01000001.1:91559195-91609991 GCA_012654045.1 Ptyas mucosa
ATATACATATACATATACATATACATATACATATACATATACATATATAAGGAACTTGAACTTGGCTTTTTTAATTTCAGTTTCATCATTATTCTCTGTGACATCAGTATCATTTCCAAAGAGAAGAAGGAAGAACTGTCAATTTGCATAAAATCTGCAGGTGTTTCAGAGAGAGAGAGAGAGAGATGCTAATGTGGAAATTATCAGTCTAAAGTCTAAAGGGAATTCAGATTCAGATTGTCACGTCATAGTGAGGAAGGAATTGCCTTGCTAAAATAGCACACTGGCTTACCTTGGACAATTCTAAGCTCTTTCATTTTTATGGGTCTCAGTCACTTCAAATACAGAATGTAAAAGTAGAACGCCTGGCTACAGACTGTCCTCAATTTATGACTGCTCGCTTACCGACCGTTTGAAGTTACAACCTACCTTTAAAAAGGGAGTTACAACCCAGTTCTTAAGCTCTAATAGTTATCCCGCCTCTGCAGTCACATAACTGGACTTTCGGCACTCGGCAACACTGACACATTTACAGTTGTTTGCAGCATCCTGCGGTCATGTGGCTGCATTTAATGACGGTTTGCTGAAAACTGGAAGTTGCTTCTGGTTTTTAGAAAAACCGCACCATACCAGACAGTGCTTCGTTTAATGATTGCGCTGTTCATTTTTATGACTGCTTCAGAAAAAAATGGCATAAAATCAGGTTGGTTATGTGACCAGCCTGTTTTATGACCATCTTGGTATATCACTGTATGGGTAGTCCTCAACTTACAATGACTCACTTAGTGACCGAAGTTATAACAGCCTGAAAAAAGTGACTTATGACTGTTTTTCACACTTACAAGTATTACAGCATGCCCATAGTCACATGATCAAAATTTGGATGCTTGGCACCTGACTCATACAGTATTTATGATGGTTATAAAATCCTGGGGTCCTGTGATCCCCGTTTGTGGCTTTCTGACAAGCAAAGTCCATGGGGAAGCCAGATTCACTTAACAACCGTGTTACTAACTTAACAACTGTAGGGATTCACTTAACAACTGTGGCAAGAAAGGTCGTAAAACAGCAAAACTAACTTAACAAATGTCTCGCCACAGACGTTTTGGGCTCAATTATGGTCGTAAGTTGAGAACTACTGTAACAGGCAGGCTCCATTACGATTGTATATCAAGGACTACCTGTAGCCTTCACTTGCTTTTTCTACAATCGGATATATGCCCTCATCTGCCATCAATGCCCCTCTAGATTTTGTGCAGGAGAAACAGAGACCAAACTTTTCACAAAAGAATAGTTGGCCACAAGTGTGAGATTAGGACTCAAAAGAAGGACAAAGTAATACCAAAGTGTTGTTGTTAGTTGTGAAGTCGTGTCTGACCCATTGCGACCCCATGGACAACGTTCCTCCAGGCCTTCCTGTCCTCTACCATCCTCTGGAGTCCATTTAAGCTCACACTGACGCTTCAGTGACTCCATCCAGCCACCTCATTCTCTGCCGTCCCCTTCTTCTTTTGCCCTCCATCTTTCCCAGCATTAGGCTCTTCTCCAGTGAGTTCTTCCTTCTCATTAGGTGGCCAAAGTATTTGAGCTTCATCTTCAGGGTCTGGCTTTCTAAAGAGCAGTCCAGGTTGATCTCCTCTAGGACTTATTGGTTTGATCACCTTGCAGTCCAAGGGACTTGCAGAGGTCTTCTCCAGCACCAGAGTTCAAAGGCCTCAATTCTTTGGCGCTCAGCCTTCCTTATAGTCCAACTTTCACAGCCATACATTCAATGGCGGGATTCTAGTAATTTAACAACCAGTTCTCTGCCCTAATGATTTCTTCCAACAACCAGTTTGCCAAATTGCTCAGAAAGTTAACAACCGGTTCTCCTGAAGTAGTGCGAACTGGCTGAATCCCACCACTGCAAACATTGCAACTGGGAAAAACATAGCCTTGACTCTACGCACTTTTGTTAATACCAAAGTATTAACATGAATTTGGGCAAACTCCAGGAGAAGGTGGAGGATGGGAGCCTGTCATGCTATGGTCTATGGCAGGGGTGGGGAACTATGGCCCTTTTATGAACTGTGGACTTCAACTCCCAGAATTCCTTGAGCCAGCATGGATTCTGGAAATTGAAGTCCACAGATCACAAATGGGCCATAGTTCCTCACCCCTGCCATAGACCATAGCATGCCAGGCTCCCATCCTCCACCCTCTCCTAAAGTTTGCCCAAATTCATGTTAATACTTTGGTATTAACAAAAGTGCGTAGAGTTAAGGCTATGGTTTTCCCAGTTGTAATGTATGGCTCTGAAAGTTGGCAGGAGCCTGAGTGGCGTAGGAGGCTCATGCCTCCTTCAAGGCATCATTTAACATCCAGCTGCCTGCAATTACCGTAAGTTCAAATCTCACTAGGCTCAAGGTTGACTCAGCCTTCCATCCTTTCTAAAGTGGGTAAAATGAGGACCCGGTTTGTGGGGGCAATAAGTTGACTTTGTATAAAATATACAAAAGTATGAAGGCTATTGCTTAACGCATTGTAAGCCGCCCTGAGTCTCCGGAGAAGGGCGGCATATAAATAAGAATTTAAAAAAAAATACTAAGGAAGGCTGAGCGCCAAAGTGTTGAGGCCTTTGAACTCTGGTGCTGGAGAAGATTCCTGCAAACCGGTCAGTCCTAGAGGAGATCAACCCTGACTGCTTTTTAAAAGGCCAGATCCTGAAGATGACACTCAAATATTCAGACCTTTTTCAGATGGCCTATGGGGTTGGGAAGAGTCAGACACAATTTAGCAACTGAACAACAACAATACCAAAGAATTCAACATCAAAGGACACCCATTGGCAGATCTCAAAGTAATTATTTGGGACAAAAAAAGAGAGAAAGAAACTTTAACAGTATGATTAAGCAAAATGTTGCTCAACTCCCACACATCAAAAATTTTCAGGCCATCTGAAAAAGGTCTGAATAAACACAATGAGCTTTTAACGCTTTGCATTAAGCAATCAATAAGGTACTTGTAATCTGTCTTCCTCTCTCTATCCTCTCCCGTCCCCCTCCTTATCTTAATTTAAATCCTATATCAGTTTAGCCAATCCAAGCGTCTTATGGTGAGCTGTAGCTCAGGAAAGCTTATGAAATCCGTAAGTTCAAAAGGCTAATTAATAAGTTAGTTAAAAGGTTAGGTAACAAGGTGCTTCTAGGTCCTGATTTGTGATTACCCTTACAATAGTTCTTGAGTTATGACTGTAAAGGAAGCTACACATTCCCCTGAAGCTGAATTGTTGTTGCCTTGTTTGATTTGGGCAAAATTTAGGATTTGATACATTTGCTGCTCTAAAGAACTATCGATTCAAAAATAAACTCAAGAGAGGATCGATTCTGGGAATTAAGCAAGAATAAACAAGTACGTCCTTGCCATTAAAATATGGGCTTTTAATTGAGTGTTTAGCTGCATATTTCTGATGAGTATATTTCTTTTATAAAGTTCCAAAGCTCCATCTTTGTTTTATTTTTGAGTTCCTGGCTTAGTGCATTCATAGAATTAACATTGTTACGAAGTACAGAGTACCCTGCCCCGTTAATTCATTGAAAAACAATGTTGTCTGGTTTTCATCACTTCACAGAGAACCATGATACAATTTGTTTGGTTTTTATTTAATGGGATCTGTACATCCTAATCCTGCGATTTGTAAACCAGAGTTGATGGCCAAATTTATCTTGTCTGAAGGCCGTGCTAGATTTCTAAATGGTGATTTGAGGGGGGAGGACACAAGCTAAAAACGTTTGGTGGGGCCAGGACAATAATTAAGGGACTTCATTTCGTTTTCAAACTTTTTGCAAACTTTGGCATCTTTCAGATGGGTGAACTTCTGTTAGATCAGGCGCAGGAAAGAAGACAAGACCAGCGGGGTCTGTTCAACAAGTTTTATTCAGCTCTTAACTAAGTCAGAACAGACGAACGGCTGTGCTGCCGGAGCCCTTTTTATAGCGCTCCGGCAGACCAGCCGTCCAATGACAGCGGTTTAACTTTCCCGCCCGGAGGATTAACCAATCCCCGGCCGGATGTCCTTATAAGGACATAACACTCCTCCCCCCCTAGATGAAACATGGTTTAGCTCGTGTCACTCAACAAACGTAGTCACGCAGGTAGGCGGGACGTCTGGAAGCCCTGCTCGACCTGCGCAGTTCATTCTGTTCTCCGTCGTCCGTCTGGAAGGTGGCTGCTCCGGTGTCCTCCGACCCTCGCCCCTGGGATGCCTGCCGCTGGGTCGTTGAAGGTGCCGGCCCTGTCCGTGCGCCTCCGGCCTTGCTGCTGGGCTGCGAAGTGGTCGTTGCAGGTACCGGCTCCGGTGTGCCGCCTCCCGACCCGCTGTTGGAATATATCTGCTGGTCCGGTTGGTCTCTTCCCTGTCCTGGGTGCCGATCGTCGTAGGCCGGTAAGTCCCTTGGGTTATTTACATTTTTTGCAAATTGTCCATATCTTTTAGACTTGTGCTGGTCGACCCTGTCTGGGTGGTGCAGGTCGACCTGGTCGGGTCGTTGTTGCTTGGGACGGGGGTCAGCTGGACAGAAGATTTCAGACGGGCGGTGTAGTTCTTGCATGCAGGGGTGTCGTAGGCCTCCCTCACCGGGTCGTTGTTGGCCCTCTCGGTTGGGCATGTCCCGGTCTACTGGCGTTCCCTGGAGTTCCCTGCCGTCGGGGTGGCGTTGGGCCGCCGTGCCGGGGAGGCGTGAGTTTTCGTTGCCGTGGAGTCCCCTGTCTACTCGGCAGTTGCAGTACGGTAGATGGTCTGCTGGCTGGCCGGTCATGTTGGGGTGGTACGGCCCTTCCTCGACTGGGTGTTGCAGGGCTACCTCACAAGGGTGGTGTTGTCCTGCCCTGCCAGGGTGGCGTTGCCCTACCTCGACGGGGTGGTTTTGGCCTGCCCTGTAGGGGTGTTGTTGTCCTACCTCGTCGGGGTGGTTTTGGCCTGCCTTGTCGGGGTGTTGTCGTCCTACCTCGTCGGGGTGGTTTTGGCCTGCCTTGTAGGGGTGTTGTTGTCCTACCTCGTCAGGGTGGTTTTCGCCATCCCCTTCCCACCGCTTCCGGAGTTGGTCGATGTGACGTCTACAGACCACTCCATCTTGCAGTTCAACAGTGTAGGACTTCGGGCCGGTTGTGCTCTCGATTCTCCCTTTAAGCCATTTCGGCAGGCCGTGGAAATTAAGCGCGAAAACCGGATCTCCTGCAGAGAAGGCTCGGAGGGGGCGGCTCGCGGTTGCGGTGACCTCGGAGTGGTACAGGGGGTGAAGTCGATCCAGGGGTGACCTCAGCTTCCTGCCCATCAGCATTTCGGCCGGGCTCTTTCTAGTGGTGGCATGCGGCGTAATATGCTGTATCAAGAGGAAGTTGTCGATCTTCTCTTGCCAATCGCCCGGTCCCATCCTGGCAAGGGCCTCTTTAGTGAACCTCACCATCCTCTCAGCTTGTCCGTTGCCAGCCGGTCTGTAGGGGGCAGAGAGGGCATGGCGAATGCCCAAACTGGCCAGGAACTCCTCCATTGGTTTCGAGGTCAGCTGCGGGCCGTTGTCGGAAACAAGGACGTCCGGCAGCCCGTGGGTAGCGAATAGTCGCCGGAGGGCTCTAATGGTGACTTCAGTAGTGATGGATGCCAGGGGAATGACCTCAAGCCACTTGGAAAATGCGTCCACCACTATTAGCAGGAACTTCCCTTGCATTGGGCCCGCAAAGTCTATATGTATTCGCGCCCACGGGTTGCTTGGTGTTTCCCATTCCGCAATAGGCGTTTGCGGAGGGGCGGGGCGGACTTCTTGGCACGGATCACATCTGGAGACCCAGTTCTCAATGTCTTTGTCCAGTGATGGCCACCAGACGTAGCTCCGTGCCAGTCCCTTCATGCGCACGATGCCAGGGTGCCCCTTGTGCAAAGTTTCCAATGTCTTCATGCGCAAAGCCTGGGGAACCACAACCCTGTCACCCCACAGCAGGCAGCCCTTCATGGTTGACAGTTCCTGCTGCCTCTTTGCGAACGGCTTGAAATCGTCGGTCAACGGTCCCGCAGGCCAGCCGCGCAGCACCCAAGACATCACTTGCTTCAAAGTCCGGTCTTTCTGGGTTAGTGCCGCAACGTCTGCGGATGTGACTGGGCAAGCCAGGTCGCCATCGATGTGGTGCAGTCCCAGGGTGGGGGCAGGGTCCTCCACTAAGTCCTTTGACGGGCATCTGCTCAAGGCGTCAGCGTTGCAGATGTTACTGCCCGGCCTGTGGCAAAGTTCGTAAGAGTACCCGGCCAAAAAAATTGCCCAGCGCGTCATCCTGGGCGATGAATAGTTAGGTGTGGGCTTGCTTCCCGACAGAAGGCCCAACAGGGGCTTGTGGTCTGTGATGACCGTGAACCTCCGTCCGTATAGGTACTCGTGGAAGCGCTTGACGCCAGCAACGATGGCCAGGGCCTCTTTGTCCAATTGGCTGTAATTTCTCTCGGCGCTGGACAGCGTCTTCGAGAAATAGGCGATGGGGGCTTCCTTCCCGTCCGGGAATTGATGGCTGAGGACTGCTCCGACGCCGTAGGGGGATGCGTCGCAAGTCAATAGCAGGGGGAGCGTCTCGTGGTATTGGATGAGGACACTCTCGGACGAAAGCAGGTTCTTGACAGCTCTGAATGCTGCGTCCTCTTCCTTCCCCCACCTCCAGGAAACCGCCTTCCCCAGCAAGCGATGGAGCGGTTCAGCCACGGAGGCTTTCTGTTTCAGGAACACACTGTAAAAATTCAGTAGTCCCAGAAACGCCTGAAGCTCCGTCTTGTTTTGGGGGGCTGGAGCTTCATGGATAGCCCTAACCTTAGATTTAGTGGGGTGAATGCCGTTCTTATCAATGAGATAACCCAGGAACTCGACTTCCTGGACCCCGATGATGCACTTGTCCCTCCTGACTCTCAAACCCTTCTCCTTGAACCGCTGCAAAACCATGCGCAGTCGCTCAAGAAGTTGGGTTTTGGAGTGGCCGGAGATCAAGACATCATCGAAGTAAGGGACCGCCCCTGGAATGCCTTGAAGAAGGCGTTCCATAAATGATTGAAAAATACCTGGGGCTGCGCTGACCCCAAATTGGAGGCGCGTGCATTTAAATGCCCCTCTATGCGTGACAATGGTTTGTGCCTCCGCAGTTTTTTCATCCACTGGCAATTGCTGGTAAGCTTGGGCCAGGTCCAATTTTGCGAATATTGATCCGCTCCCAAGTGAGTGCAGCAGATGTTGCACCACTGGAACCGGATATGCGCTCTGCTGGAGGGCCTTATTTATGGAACACTTATAGTCGGCGCAGATGCGCACAGACCCATCATGCTTCATCGGGGTCACAATGGGGGTCTCCCATGCAGCATGATCGATCGGTTCCAGGACCCCCTGGGCGACAAGCTTATCTATCTGGGCGTCGACCTTGGGCCTCAGGGCGAACGGAACCCTGCGGGGCTTAAGCCTAATTGGGGTGACATTTTTGTCCAAATTGAAGGAAATGGGTTTCCCCACAAATTTCCCCAGCTTACCATCGAAGACTTCCTTGAACTCTTCGATGATGGCGTCGAGTTCGTCCCTACGAATTTGATGGATCCCGCTGATAGACAGCCCCAATGGCTCGAACCACTCCATCCCCAGCAGGCTCGGGCGGTTTCGCCCCACGACAGTGATGGGTAGGACGCCCTGGAAGCCGTGGTAGGTGACCCGGAGCGAAGTCCTCCCCAGGATCTCAACAGGGTTGCCGCCGAAATCGACAAGACGGGCCCGTAGGGGCTTGAGGTCTTTCTTCGAGATGCCCGGTTTCAGGCGCTTTAACTGGTGCCAGTCCATGATGGAGTAGTTCGATCCCGAATCAACCTCCATAGAACAGGGTGTTCCTTCCACGATTACGGTGGCATGGAACTTTGCGGCCGCATCGTCAATGGTGTGGATGCCGGAGGACAGCTGCTCAGTTCTGACCGCCGCGTAGCCGCCGCCTCGTTGCTGAGACCTGGCAGAGGACCGTTTGGATGGTCTCTGGTTGTCTTGCCGTTTCTCGCCCCAGCCGGGGGGAAACGGACCCGGGGTAGGTGCTTCGGCCCTGCAGGCTTCAGCGATGTGCCCCCGCTTGTTGCAGCGTCGGCAGATAGCGTCTCTCCAACGGCACTTGGCTCTGGCATGGCTTCCTTTGCAGCTGCCGCAGGGCTCGATCCGGGCGCCATCTTGTGTGCGCTCGCGACGGTTTTGGCGGGAAACCTTGTGAACGGCCATTTCGTCGTCGGAGCAGGAGCTGGCAGACGACTCCTCAGACGAGCTCTTGGGTTGGCGGTGCAATTTGTGCACCCCATTAGCCCTACTCATGGCGGCAGCCGCCTTTTCTGAGATCTCGGCCGCGATTGCCTCCTCAACGACGTCTTTCAACGCAATCTTCTTTCGGCTGAGGAACTTACGTTGCAGTCCAATGTCCCTCATGCCGAAGACAATGCGGTCTCTGATGGCATTCTCAACGTTGTCGAACTCGCAGTTTGACGCGAGTTGCCGCAGAGCTGCCACAAAGTCCTTGATGGGCTCCCCTTCCAACTGATTCCTTTGTTGAAAGGTGAATCTGTTGGCAATGGGAGTTCCAGTGGGAGCGTAGTGCTCCTTCAGCACGTCTTGCAGATCGGCCCAAGACATCTCCTCGATGTTCCTTGGGGACACGAGGTCGATGGCCATCTCCAGCACCTCGGAGCCGCAATGCGCTAGGAACAGGGCTCGTTTCCGTTCATCGGAGAGGTCTTGATAGTTGTTTCCCCGCAGAAACTGGCGGAAACGAACCAGATAGGAGGTCCATTTCTCCACTCTGGGGTCGAATTTGGAGATCGGAGCCATCGCGGCTTGTGACGCCTCCATCTTCAGTGACTTCAGCTCAGTGAGAAATTCTCGATGAGTGACTTAGCTCCGCGTGGCGGTTCTTTTCAAATCCTTCGTCGCCAGTGTTAGATCAGGCGCAGGAAAGAAGACAAGACCAGCGGGGTCTGTTCAACAAGTTTTATTCAGCTCTTAACTAAGTCAGAACAGACGAACGGCTGTGCTGCCGGAGCCCTTTTTATAGCGCTCCGGCAGACCAGCCGTCCAATGACAGCGGTTTAACTTTCCCGCCCGGAGGATTAACCAATCCCCGGCCGGATGTCCTTATAAGGACATAACAACTTCAACTCGCAGAATTCCTCAGCCAGCAAAGCTAGCTGGAGAATTCTCGGAATTGAAGTCCATCCATCTTAAAGCTGCCAAGATTATGAAACACTACATTACACTGTAATGTGGATTAAATGTAGTTAATGTGATTACTCTCCAGTTATGTATTTAACATTTTCCCACTTTTATCACATTAAAAAGGCACCTGTGGATGAGACTTAAAGGAGTTAATGATCACATATGCCTCACATGATCTATCTGTTCTTTATTTTATGTGTGTGTGTGTGTGAGAGAGAGAGAGGGGGGGGGAGAGAGAATATAAATCAGGCTACTATAATTCGTTTTACAACAATGGTTAACCCAAGCAGCTATATGTAATGTGTGAGTTCATTCTTAATGTTATGCAAAGGTTATGCAGCGAGTGAAATGAATTTGCTAAATGGGTTTTCACATATCTCTATTCATGTTCTGAAGATGACAATGTTTTATTTATTTATTTATTATGTATTAGTTTGATTTATATGCCGCCCTTCTCCAGAGACTCAGGGCGGCTTACAATGCATTAAGCAATAACCTTCATATTTTTGTATATACCTGCTTAGTAGGGCTTTTTGGCCCCCCCTGAGAGGTGTTCTTTTTTATATAAAGTCAGCTTATTGCCCCCACAATCTGAGTCCTCATTTTACCTACCTCGGAAGGATGGAAGGCTGAGTCAACCTTGAGCCTAGTGAGAATTGAACTCGCAGTAATTGCAGGCAGCTGGCAGCTAAGTGCTACTTTAACAGAAGTTTAGTCCGCTGCGCCACCAAGGCTCTTTTTAACCATTTATAAAATGTCTCATAAAACTAAAATTGTGTGGTCTTCGGTTTCATGGCTGGAGGAGAGAACCCAGTTAAATAGTTGAGATCCATGTTTGTGTCACTGCTAAGATCTGACACGGAGGAAAGATGATAGAAAAAGCAGCTGAGGAATATGGAAGGAAACACCAGAGCTATTGTAGATCAACTGCAAATTTGAAAGACAGAAGCAGAGAGACCGAAACAGCTGAGAAACTGATGTCACAGTTTAAGTCAAGAAACAATATGGTTTGGGGACCAATGATGTCCTTCCAGAGTGAGCTTCATTTCCTCTAGAACAGGGGTCTCTCTCCAACCTTGGCAACTTTAAGCCCGGAGGACTTCAACTTCCAGCTGGCTGGGGAATTCTGGGAGTTGAAGTCCTCCAGGCTTAAAGTTGCCAAGGTTGGAGACCCCTGCTCTAGAAGCAAACCAGATGCCTTGAAGGTGGTTATAGTCAGGAGATGGAAAGCAACCTCTCTCCTCAGCAAGTGGAATTTAGAGACATGGTGGTCCAATTCTAGAGGTAATATGAAAGACTAATAGACTTTTGTAGACACTTGTCCCATAGCATCACCAAAAGTCGAACATGACTGAGTGGATATCATCATCATCATCATCATACAATTTGCTCTACATTTATTCCATCCCTTTTTAAAACCACCCAAGCTAATGGTCCTCACCATGTTTAGCAGTAATGACTTCCATACCATACTCTAGTCTAGAGCTTGGTTGTTTTCTTGAAGATGTTTCATTATCTAGCTAGGTACATAGCATCATCCATGCTAGAAAGGAGTGAGGATTGCTTTCTGTTTATACACAATGGATTGCCTGGTCAAAGTTGGTGGGAAATGTTTTCTTCTTGATAGTTCTTTGATTAATCTGCTGTTTACTTTTTGATTGTCTGATTGGGGACAATCCTTGATTGAGGTGTTGCTTGATTGGGGTGTTGCTTACTGGTTAATTGTTGGTCTGGTATTAATCTTGGTGTTAATCCCTGCTTATCTGAATAATGATTGCTGGTGAGGTGTTCTGGTCTTTTTGTTTCCTTTTTAGCTTTTTTGATTGTCTCTTTTGAATGGCATGTATATGTTGTTTATCTCTATGTGCTGGTCGATGGCTAGCAGAGCACACCCAGTCAGAAGACATAATGAAAACTCCTAATGGCACAATGCACGGACATATTTAACCATAGTTTCAACTATTAAATTATGAATATCCTAGACCAAATTAAATCCAAAAGCACTAGAGAATTCCTGGAAACTTGTCACCCAGACAAACCAGCCATCAACAGGCACATAGAGATAAAGAACGTTCACACACCATTCAAAAGAAACAATCAAAAAGCTTGGACTGAAGCTCTCATTATCCTCCAGATAACAGGAGAACTGTGACAATGTTTTCAGAACCACTAGTTTTCAGAAGAGATCTAAAGATGTCTGATATATGGGTTTGTGTTGGATGTATGAGTCTGGAAACAGGAAGAATTGGCATCCTTTATGCTCATATTTGAATTCCTTTATGACTTTTTCTCCAAGATTGAAATGTCAACCTTGACCTTAATGACTTCTTGGACAATAGGGAGGAGTCTGAGATTGAACTGTCCTCTCCAAGGGCAAGTCCTCTCCAACCAACTACAATGTTATTCTGGCATGATTGCACTTGGCTAGTGGGAAAAAATATAGCCTTGGATCCATCTCTCTAGGAGGTTCCTTTTGATTTTGAGAAGAAATCTGAATCTGGCTTCAAGTGTGCCATTAGCAATAGCAATGGCACCTAGACTTATATACCACATCATTGTGCTTTTACAGCCCTCTCTAAGTGGTTTACAGAGTCAGCTTATTGCCCCCAACAATTTGGGTCTTCATTTTACCCACCTTGGAAGGATGGAAGGCTGAGTTATCCTTGAGCCTGGTGAGATTAGAACTGCCAAATTGCAGGCAGCCAGCAGTCAGCAGAAATAGACTGCAGTACTGCATTCTAACCACTGTGCCACCACGCCATTGCTAGAGGATGCATGCTTACTTAGCCTACAAGTAAGCATGCATTGAAGAAATAAAAAATTGCCTCCTTGTAAAATATGTTTAGGGCAAGTTCCTAGTCACAAGTAGGAATTTTGCAAAGGACTCTCAAGTTTTAAAGTCACTATTGGCTTCTAATTTTACTAGGTTTCTGGGTTGCCTTCTAACTCTTCGATGTGTCTTGATCTCTGTCTGTCAGCCCTGCAAGGTAGTCCAGATAACCAATACCATGAGTTCCATGAATACTAATGCTATCTTTTATTGTAAGATTATAGTAATACAATCTTGCAAGTTTAAAGTACATTCTCCTCCCTTGCTTTACAAGTAGTTCTTGCCTTACGAGGACTGGTTTTTTGAAAAACTGCACCCACAGTGAACCATTGGTTCATTCAACGACCACAAAATTTACTTAACAACAGCAGATTTTCTTAATGACTGCTGCAAAAAAAAAAAAAGTGATGAATTACAACCGTGATGGGCAGACTCCATTAAGGTCATAATTTGAAGAACACTTCTACTTTCCAGGAAAAACTAGGGAGATCCCTTCTGGGATGCTTTTCATGTCCCCATTCTTTCTGTTGGCTGAGATGTGTCTTATTTGACCCTTGGCCTGTCTGTGGCTCTTCCTTGTCCTTTCTCTCAAGGATTTTCCCATTGATTGGAAGCTGCTGCGGCTGAAAACGGAGCTCGGGAGCCCATTTTCAGTGGCAGAGCGCTTAGGCGCCCCCAACACAAGTGACATCAAGATGGCCATGCCCACCCTGGCCATGCCCACTCCAGTCTCCTGAGGTCAAACACAACCCTGATGCGGCCCTCAATGAAATTGAGTTTGACATCCCTGCAGCCCTCTACCAGTGAATATGGAGCCGGGGGCGGGGCGCATGCAGCCCCCACTGAGCTCCATTTTCGCTGGCAGAGGGCAGCAGGAGGCAGTCACAGCTGAAAACAGAGCCTGGGAGGGTCGCACACAGCCCTCCCTACTCCATTTTTGCTTGCAGAGGCACCGCGGGCTGGTCCTTCATTGTTTCCAAGGCCGCCCCGCAGGTCAGATTTAAGCATCCCACAGGCCGGATAAGGCCTGCAGGCCTTGAGTTTGACACCCCTGTCTTTGGACTTTGCCATCACAGGAAATATGATTTGTGGAATAAGCCATTTTCTAAATGTATAGAACATGTTGAACCAAAACATGGACTATCAACCAAAATAGCAGAGCACAGAAGACACTAAATCAAAAATAGCCACTAAAGCTTAGTATAGGCAACCCATGACTCCTCGCTCATCTTTTTTTTTTTTTTAATTTGATTTATATGCCGCCCTTCTCCGGAGACTCAGGGCGGCTTACAATGCGTTAAGCAATAGCCTTCATACTTTTGTATATTTATACAAAGTCAGCTTATTGCCCCCACAAACTGGGTCCTCAATTTACCTACCTTAGAAAGGATGGAAGGCTGAGTCAACCTTGAGCCTTGGTGAGATTCGAACCTGCAATAATTGCAGGCAGCTGTTGTTAATAACGGGGCTTTAGACCACTGTACTATCCAAGGCTCTTTTCAGGGAGCTTTCCTTATCTAAACAGAAATAGAATAACCAAGGACAAAAAAGCCGTGGGAGTAGGAACAAACTGTCATTTCCTTCTGACTTCCCCATTGACTTTGCTTGTGGGAAGCTGCCAGGAAGCACCAGACATCATGTGACTGTGGTGATGCAGAGATGCTTCAGCGCTCACAACGTAGCCAATAGAGCTGATCTGAAGATCTTTGAAATTTCAATCTCATGGGTCCCATATTTTGGATAGATTCTTTCAGTGCTGGGCTGCAACCGGTCTAACAACTGGTTCTGTGAGCGGGCGCTTTGCGCGCAGACGTAGGCTTTGCACGCACATGTGGGCTTTGTGTGCAGATGCAGGCTTTGCGTGCGCATGTGCCTAACGCACTTGGCGCAGCGTTCAAAATACAGCAATTTGAAGCTCAGCTGCTTACGTTCTAAGGCAGCCTCGGTAAGTAGAACAGCGAAGGCGCGGAAATCAGCTGTGCCGCATAAATCAGCTGAGCCAGAAAGAAGGAAACATAGGACAGGATAGGGTAGGGATGGGTGGGTGGAGCCAGCTGATCGTCGGAACTGCCGGTTTACTCGAATCGGTCCAAACCAGCAGCAGCCACCACTGCATTCTTTAACTTAGCTCACTTGAGATATCTTGATTCAAAAACTGTCACCCTATGATACACTGCTTCGCCCAATTGTTTCCCCCAAATTTCCCCAAACCCCCAAAACTTTAACCTCAAACTGTCTGCTGTTGACCTCACCCCGTTCCTAAGAGGTCTGAAAGGGGCGTGCATAAGCGCACCAGCATGCCTACCGTCCCTGTTCTAATGTTCTTTTTTACTCTTACTCTTTTCATGTATTCAAATTATGTTTATACTTTTACCTGTTACCTTATATATGCTTGACAAATTTAAAAAAAAAATTGGATGGCTATAAACAGACAGACAGGAGAGTTTTAGTAGTATATAGATGAGCCAAACTGATTTAGCTTGAGATCTCTTTACTGAACATCATGTGTGAGCCTTGGCTTGCTATGAGCATTAAGTTTGGCTTTCAGCAGCCTAGCAGTATGGAATTAGAGGTAGGATGTATCCTGTAATAACCATGTCATTTTGGTATTATTGGATATACTTCAATGGGTATAGTGTTTCCCACCATGGTAGGCCTCTGAAATGTAGACGTTTTGGTCCTAGGAAATTAAAGCTAAGTCCCCAATGTGTCCGAAGGCATATCCGCTCCCCAAGTTTTAGTTGTTCAAGTTTTATTCAGTGAAAAGATCCTATAGTGATCCAGTGCCCCAACTTTAAACCTCTGCAAAGAGTAAGACCCTTTTTGGCTCATTAAATTTACCCAGACCAACTCTCAAATTTTCCCCTAGTTCACTCCAGTGAAAGAGTGGCAACACATCCAGTTTTGGTCGCAACCAGTGGTGGGTTTCAATTTTTTTTTTACTACTGGTTCTGTGGGTGTGGCTTGGTGGGCGTGGCAAGGGAAAGATACTGTAAAATCTCCATTCCCTCCCCAATCCAGGGGAAGGTTACTGCAAAATCCCCATTTCCTCCCGATCAGCTGGGACTTGGGAGGCAGAAAATAGATGGGGACGGGGTCAGTCAAAATTTCTGCTACCGGTTCTCCAGAACTGGTCAGAACCTGCTGAAACCCACCTCTGGTTGCAACGATGTAAAAAAGATGTTGAGACTCTAGAAAGAGACTGGAGGCTAAAACATATGAAGAACGGTTGCAGGAACTGGGTATGTCTAGGTTAACGAAAAGAAGGAATAGGAGTGATACAACAGCAGTGTTCCAGTTTCTAAGGGATTGCCGCAAAGAAGCCACAACCTATTTTCCAAAGCAACTGAAGGCAGAACAAGAAGTTGTGGGTGGAAACTAATCAAGGAGAGAACTAAGGAGAACTTTCTGGACAGTTAGAACAATTAATCAGTGGAATGGTTTGCCTCCAGATGTTATGGGTGCTCCATCACTGGAGATTTTTAAGAAAAGACTGGACAACCATTTGTCTGAAATAGTATAGGGCAGTGATGGCTAACCTTTTTGCCGCCGTGTCCCAAAAGCGAGGGGAACGTGGGGAGGTCGCCCACACCATAATTCAATGCGCGCCGCCCATGTGCATGTGCCCCCTGCTTTTAGCACGTGATGGCACGGTGGGCCTGGTAGACCCGTTTTTCACCCTCCCCAGGCTCCAGAGGCTTTCTAGGAGCCTGGAGAGGCCGAAAACGGCCTCCCCCCCCCACCGGAGGCCCTCTGGAGGCCGGAAACAGCCCATTTCCCAACTTCTAGTGGGACCAAAAGGCCCAAAAATCAGCTGGCCGGCACACACATGCATGCTGGAGCTGAGCTACGGCAACACTTGCGTGCCCACTGTCAGATATTGCCTACGTATGATGTCCCAGGGACCAGAAGGGGTTAAGTCTTCTAAGTCTACAGACATCCCGTGTGACTGTATAAACCAATGAACTCCCTTATTGGAGTCTTACCCACAAATCAATTGGATATCTTCCCTAATTCTTTCCTTCCATCTCAGCAAGACAACAGTGAACTTCTCTCCCTCTCAACATCTGAGTCATACAGTTAGGGTAACAAATGCAACAGGACACCCTGTTCATTATTGTATATTTGTAAATAATAAAATAACTTTTTGAACCTGAAGCTGTATGGCCTAAATAACTTCCTCGGAAACAGCCCATTTCCCAACTTCTAGTGGGACCGAAAGGCCCAAAAATCAGCTGGCCGGCGCACACATGCATGCTGGAGCTGAGCTACGGCAACGCTTGCGTGCCCACTGATAAGGCTCCGTGTGCCATCTGTAGCATCCGTGCCATAGGTTCGCCATCACGGGTAAAGGGTTTCCTGCTTGAGCAGGGGCTTGGATTAGAAGACCTCCAAGGTCCCTTCCAACTCTGTTATTCTATTACGTCCACCTGAACAGCCAACCTTAAAATTGTTGAATTGCACCTCTGGGTCAAATTTGGATAATAACATCGCATAGACACAAACAGACCGAAAGCTGAAAGGACCTTCCCCAATGCACTGGGACACTGAGAATGTTAGGCCTGCAGCCTGCAAAGCATCATTTATCACCTTCTTCTGAGTTTTGACACTGTGGTTTGAAGATCTTCAGTAAAGGGAAGGGGAAAAGGAGAACTGTTGGAAGGGGGAGGATGGAGATTGCGAAAGACGTGCTGTGCCATTTCCCAGGTCAGTTTCGAAAAGACTAAAAGCCAGCAAGGAACCAGCCTCAAGCAATGACATTTCTAAACTAGCTGGGTTGTGTAAGGCGTTAAAACATCAAAAAGGCACACCCCGCCTGCTCCTAGAAACTAGCTTGCAGAGCTGGCCTTAAAATGCAACTGTGTATGAAGAGAGGATTGAAACTTTACTTCTTTTGATTTAAAAAAAAAAACCTCACTTACTCACTTGTGGGATGTTTTTGACTTTGCATGTAATCTTTGGATGTCATGTGTGGTGTTTCATATGATTTTGTTACTCAATTGATTAGGGGTCTAGTTTTCACCAACATGAAAAACCTGGGGTTGGGCTATTTCATTAGAAAGGGGAAGTGATTGAATCTACTGCCACATAACATGCCTGACTTAACAATTAATAAGAAAAACAAAAAAAGTCTGGATAGTGGATGTGGCAGTGCTTGGAGGCAGAAGAGAAAAAAAAAACCTGGAGAAAATCACAAATCATAGGGACCTGCAAATAGAACTAGAACAACGGTGGCAAAAGAGCCTTGGTAGTACAGTGGACTAAAGCACACTGTTATTAACACCAGCTGCCTGCAATTACTGCAAGTTCGAATCTCACCAGGCTCAAGGTTGACTCAGCCTTCCATCCTTTCTAAGGTAGGTAAATTGAGGACCCAGTTTGTGGGGGCAATGAGCTGACTTTGTATAAAATATACAAAAGTATGAAGGCATTGTAAGCCTTAGCGCATTGTAAGCCGTCCTGAGTCTCCGGAGAAGGGTGGCATATAAATCAAATTAAAAAAAAAAAAAGAAAGCAAAGGCCCACAAGGTACAGCCTCAAAACATCTGGAATCACCACTTAAACACCATTGGCATTGACAAAGTCAACCATCAGTCAATTGCAAAAGGCAGCTTTATTTGGAACAGCTGACATCCTGTGACAATACCTTTAATGCCATCAAACAACAATATCCGCCTAACTCAGAGCTTTGGAAGAACGAAACAGATGGATAAAAATGCCAAATCCAGCCTAAGCATCTAGCTAAACCTGCCATCCAACCATAATAATAATCAAAGATTTTTTTTTCCCGAGGACAGAATACAAAAGATGCACATGAAGGAGAAAGATGACAGAATTATCTTAGTCTTAGCAGTTTGTTTTCTTGGGATTTTTTTTTAAAAATAAAAGCTTTCTTTTGTTAATGAAGGATCATTTTTGGATCATCTTGTAAGCTCTTCCCTCAGTCCAAATTCTCATGACCCAAATAGATAGTAGGTCAGCTACTAAGTAAAGATTGGATTCACAGGAGAATGCTTGGAAACAATGGAATTTATCCTCCTTGAGTCTCTTCTTAAAATGGTGATGTTCTTAGCAGGTATATTCTGCCAGTGGCTGCTGTTAAATTTTGCAAAATAAAATTGGCAAAATTTTTTATTAGTGCTCTTGATGTTGTGTAGTTTCCTTAATGAGCTTTAGAATGTTAAGTCTAGACCAGTGATGGCTAACCTTTTTGCCATCGCGTGCCAAAAGCAGGGGGAGTGCGGTGGGGTCACACGCACGCGTGCCCACATCCATAATTCTATGCGCCCCTCCATGCTCCCCCCCCTGCTTTTGGCACACGATGGCACGGTGGGCCCGATAGGCCCATTTTTTGCTCTCCCCAGGCTCCAGAGCCTTTCTAGGAGCCTGGGGAGAGCAAAAACGGCCTCCCCCCCGAGGCCCTCCGGAGGCCGGAAACAGTGTGTTTCCTGACTTCTGGTGGCCCCAGAAAGCCCGAAAATCAGCTGGCTGGCGCACACATGCGTACCAGAGCTGAGCTCGCGTGCCCACCAATATGGCTCAGCGTGCCACCTGTGGCACCCGTGCCATAGGTTCGCCATCACGGGTCTAGACTGTTGAGCATGATCAACACCTAACATGGTGGAAGATTCAAAAAGTGAATTCTGAGAAAAACTGTATTAGACCAAAGAAGATAAGAATGTACAGTATGGTTGTTTATAGTCCTGCTGATTTAGAATGCCAGCAGTGGCAACATCAGCCTCCTTCACTCTGATGTCCTCCAGTATTGGACTTTTAACATCTTAATCTCCAGTTGATTGGCTGGAAGAATTTGAGACTCAAATGAAAGGAGATTTCTAGCTGGGGAAATTCCTGACTGACATTATTAGACACTGTAGGAAGCATCAGGTATATCCTGGATGGCCATCTCTTGAGTCTTAAGAATGGTACAACAGAAATCAGAAACATCATGATGCCTATACTTTTAAGACCATCCACAGAACCTACCCACCTACCCCTTATTAAATAATTTATTTCATTTCGAAAGGCTGAAATCTTATGAGATTGATCTCAGGAAATTTCAGAGTTCTTGGGTTAGATTATGCAGGATTCCAATTTTTGGGTCTGAACATCCTATAATAAGAGTCTCCGAAGTCACATAATATTTAATCATCTTGTAAGAATTGGGGTAACTGGAAAAAAAAAACCATCAGGGGATCCATCTCTGAACAGGAATATTCTATTTATTTTATCCACTAAAATGTATCACAGAATTGAAAATCACATGATCTAAACTGAACAAAATTCTACCCAGGATAATAAGAATGATTGTCACCAGGGAAAAGAAATCAAAAAGTATTTCAAGGCAAGGAAGAGGAAATTTCACCCACTACCTCAAATTTATGAAAGCAAATATAATGTTCTAGTTCACTCTAATAATTCTCATCCAAAATGAATGTTCTACTGATTTGGGTGGGCTTTTCAAACAAGCCCTTCAAATCTCAGCCTGACATAACTTCCAGCTGGTGTTCAGTAGTTGTGTAGATGTGAACATTTATTTCAAAATGTTTACAAGGGTCCATCAATATTAAATCTCAATGCATGTGTGTTTGGGGGTCATTTTTGCAAGAAACATACCCTCTTATTCGCCTCTTCTAATATCCAGGTGTCATGGGACAGTAATCCCATTTTTAAGTGGTCCAAAATAGGATCTCAACATTTCACACAACGCATTCCTCACCCTCCTGCTCTCTCTGCACCCAGGTTTTTGGGTCCGATGGGACTTACCATGGCCGCCTTCCTGTCTGCTCTCCAGCTTGGTGGCCAAGATTAACCTACCACCAAGATGGGCCAATTACCGTCTTGATTCACCACGTTTTCCCAGAGGACATGGCAGAGTTGCTAGCAAGCGAGATTTGAGTCCTTCAACAACTCTTTGTGCAACAGAAAGAGAGCGAGCGAAATGGAACCACAGTTGCTTCCTCTATTCCAACCCCCCCCACCCACCCTTTGCTTAATTTCCCTTCGTTTCCGTATTTTGGGTAAGTATAAAAAAAAAGAGGTTTGTCTTCATCTTCTTGAGATGAAGAGGAACACCTCTGCTAAAATCAATCCGGATGTATGAAAAAAACCAACACCCTTGTTGTTTTAAAGGTACCAGAGAAATGACTCATCAGACATGAAACATCAGCTATGAGGATGTGCTATATATCCAGCCCCTTAAAAAGGAGTTATGCTATTTGCAGAAATGGCAAAGGTTTCAGCTTTTTTAAAAGACCAGACGCATGAGAAGTATATACAGGAATGGAAATTATGGATTGAGTATGTACAGAATAAGTATCAGACTAGAAAATATTATATCGCTTTTAGCTGAGATGATTATGTTAGTATGTTAGTAAATATAGAAAAAAAGATATGGAAGTTTGAATAACATATATATTGTTTGGGAATATTAATATTGCATATAATGGAAGTCAAGGGGGGAGGGAAGAGGGAGGAGGGGGAGGGTTAGGGTGGGGACGGGAAGGATTTATATATTGTTTTTATATGTATTTTACAATGTGTGGCTAGGGAGGGGGGGAAAAAAGGGGGGAAAATTTGTATTGTTAAAACTTTTTCAATAAAAAAAAAAGAGTTATGCTCTGAGAAATGCAGATGGCTTTACTTAAATCCACCCATTTAAGTAATTAAATAAATATTTTCCAAATATTTTGGAAAATCAGCAATTTTCAGTGACAACAGGTGTGGTGGCAGTGGCTAAAAGCAGTGCATTAAAGCAGGGGTCTCCAAATGGCAAAACTGGCTGGGGAATTCTGGGAGTTGAAGTCCTCCAGGCTTAAAGTTGCCAAGGTTGGAGACCAGTAGTGGGTTTCAAAATTTTTTACTACCGGTTCTGTGGGTGTGGCTTGGTGGGCATGGCATGGCTTGGTGGGCGTGGCAGGGGAAAGATACTGTAAAATCTCCATTCCCTCCCCAATCCAGGGGAAGGATACTGTAAAATCTCCATTCCCTCCTCAAACCAGGGGAAGGTTACTGCAAAATCCCCATTTCCTCCCAATCAGCTGGGACTTGGGAGGCAGAGAATAGATGGGAGCAGGGCCAGTCAGAATTTTTTACTACCGGTTCTCTGAACTACTCAAAATTTCCACTACCAGTTCTCCAGAACTGGTCAGAACCTGCTGAAACCCACCTCTGGTTTCAATTTCAGTTGCTAGCGGTTCGCTCGTGGGTGCGGACACGCTCATGCACGCTGGTGACGCTTCTATGCATGCACAGAGATGTCCAGGCGGGTGGGCGAGGCCTCCGACTGGATGGTGTCAGAACTGAAGAAGCTTCTTGGATGAGAAGGGAAACGTCTTCAAAGAAAAACCAGAAAGTCCAGTTGCCTCTTGAAAAAGGCACCTTTGGGACATCTGTTCTCAAGGAAAAGAAAACATGTTGTACCAAGATGTTGTACCAGCAGTCCCCAATCTTTATGGCTTGGCAGCCCACGGGGAAGGTTAGAGGGGAACCAGCCCTGGCGCTTGTGCAAATCGAGTTGCACGCACATACATGTGCTGGCCCACTGCTCACGCAGCCTAGTTCCAAACGGGGCACAGCCTGGTAGTGGGCTGTGGCCCAGGGATTGGGGACCTCTGGGTTAACCAACCTCAATTAACTATCGTAACCTTTTTATATCTTTTCTCCAGGCTGGTTATTTTCAGTTTTTCCAATTAATAATCTTAGCTTAATTCTAGACTCCTCTACATAATACCGTGTTTCCCTGAAAATAAGACCCTGTCTTATATTTTATTTATTATTTATTATTATTATTTATTATTATTATTGTTGTTGTTGTTGTTATTATTATTATTATTATTATTATTATTATTATTATTATTATATTTATATACCGCTCTACTCCTGAAGGACTCAGGGCGGTGTACAGTCAAACAATAAAATACATATAATACAAATATTTAAAGATTGTTTAAAATACAATTAAATAATTTGGTCCTGAAACAAAATATAAAAACCCCAATTTATTAGATTAAAATTTAAGAATTTAAAAGTAGTTTTGGAAGAGGTTAGTCCAGGCCAGCCTGCTGGAATAGAAACGTTTTGAGGGCACGGCGGAAGGCACGAAGATCCGGGGTTGTCCGTATCTCCGGGGGGAGCTTGTTCCATATGGTGGGTGCCCCCACAGAGAAGGCTCTCCCCCTGGGGGCCACCAGTCGACACTGCTTGATCGATGGCACCCTGAGAAGCCCCTCTCTATGGGAGCGTACTGGTCGGTGAGAGGCTACTGGTGGCAGAAAGCGGTCTCGTAGAAACCCCGATCCTAAGCCATGGAGCGCTCTAAAGGTGGTAACCAAAACCTTGAAGCGCACCCGGAAGAACACAGGGAGCCAGTGCAGCTCACGCAGGAGGGGTGTTACATGGGAGCGACACGTCGCTTCCATAACGACCCGCACGGCCGCATTCTGGACCAACTGGAGCCTCCGGGTGCTCCTCAAGGGGAGCCCCATTATTTTCGGGGATGCCTTATTATTTTGGGGCATGGAGCAAGACAGGGCTCCTCTTGCTGTCTTACCTGATTTCCAGCTCCGTCTCCCTAAACCTAACCAGAGGAAATGGCAGGGACAAGCTGTGCATGCCTTTAAATATTTTCGGGTAAGACTTATTTTCGGGGGGGGGGGGCTTATTTTAGCGCATGCGCTCAAAAACCCAATTGGGCTTATTATCAGGGGATGTCTTATTTTAGGGGAAACAGGGTAATGATCCCTTACTGGATGTGTTCCAGAGCTGGACACTAATATTCATCCAGGTAGGGGAATGTCAGAATCTACAAAAAGGTGAGCAGTCAAACTCCTCTTTCCAAATCAGCAAATATTTACAGGAAGTCTTTGACTTACGACCACAATTGAGCCCAATATTTATGTTGCTAAGCAAGACAGTTGTTAAGTGAATTTTATGAGCTTTCTTGCCAGAGCTGTTAAGTGAATCACTGCATTCTTCATTGATTTTGCTTATCAGAAAGTTGCAAAAAATGATCACATTGTCAGGCCTGGAAGCCATCTTTATCATTTGGACCTTCAGGCCTGCCACATTGGGAAAATGGGAGGGGGGATTGCACAGAGTATGGGTGATATGTAGTCAAAATAACATTCCTTTCTCAGAGAGTCAAGGTCGCCTTGCCCTGGCACCTGGAGTCAGATTGGAGTCTCCAATTTGAATGGTGGATGATAGGACCATGTGGTGGACTTGTGGGTGCTGGGCAGGGACTTGCACTTTCACTTGGGTGGGGAAAACCTGGAAACTTTCAGATTAGGGTTTTCCCAGATGTGCCAATATGACATTTCTAAGAAAATGGAACTTTGAGGAAACTCGAGCCTCGGAATCTTCTTTCGTTGGGGGTGTTACTTGGAACCCTGACGCACATGACCCCAGGACACTGAAACAGTCATATATATAAGCTGGTTGCCAAGCACCCAAATTTTGATCATGTGACTTTGGGGATATTGCAACAGTCGTAAGTGTGAAAAATGGTTATGTCACTTTTTTCATTGTTGTAATTTTGAGCGATCATTAAACAAATGGTTTTAAGTTGAGGACTACCCCTACACTGTATAACTGTCACCAAACTCCGAAGGGCACTAACGTTAGCACGCTGCAACGCACTTCCAAAAAGCAATTTTGAAGGGCCGATATAAAAAAAAATTCTGTATGAGCGGAGACTGTACGCCTGTAGATAATGGGTTATCGAAACTGCAGCTCATGTCATACTATACGGGTAGTCCTCGGCTTACAACAGTTCATTTAGTGACAATTCAAAGTTACAATGATGCTGAAAAAAGTGACTTATGAGTTTTTCACACTTAAAACCCCACGGTCATGGGATCAAAATCCAGCTGCTTGGCCACTGACTCATATTTACGACGGTTGCGGTGCCCCTAGGTCATGTGATCACCTTCTGTGACCTTCTGACAAACAAAGTCAATGGGGAAGCCAGATTCATTTAAGAATTGTATTACAGGTAGTCCTTGAGTGCAAAATTTCTGTTGGTAAGTGAGACATTTGTAAACTGAATTTTGCCCCGTTTAACAACTTTTCGTGTCTCAGTTATTAAGTGAATCACTGCAGTTGGTAAGTTAGTAACCCGGCTGTTAAGTGAATCTGGCTTCCCCACTGACTTTGCTTGACGGAAGGTCACAAGAGGATCACATGACCTTGCCATAAGCAATGGCCATATGAACCAGTTGCCAAGCATCTGAATTTTAATCATATGATCATGGGGGATGCTGCAAAGGTTGTAACTGTGAAAAACAGTCATAAGTCACTTTTTTCAGTGCCGTTGCAACTTTGAATGGTCACTAACAATGTCGACTGGCAGCCCCCAGGGGGAGAGCCTTCTCTGTGGGGGCACCTACTATCTGGAACGAGCTCCCCTCAGAGATACGGAGGATCCTGGATCTGCGCACCTTCTGCCGTGCTCTTAAGACCTTTTTATTTCACCAGCGGGCCTGACATAATTTTCTCCCTCTTTTAAAATTTTAATATCTTAATATTTTTAATATTTTAATACTTCAAGTTTAAATTTGTTTTAAATTGATTGGGGTTTTAATCTGTTTGGGCCAAACTATTTAATTCGGTTTTATTTCAGCTTTTAAATTTTGTATGTTATGTATTTTATTGTTGGCTGTTCACCGCCCTGAGTCCTTCGGGAGTAGGGCGGCATATAAATCAAATAAAAGTAAAAAGTAAAGTAAAGTAAACAACTGGAGTGATTCACTTAACAAAATGTGGCAAGGAAGATTGTAAAATGGGGCAAAACTCACTTAACAAATGTCTCACTTACCAACAAAAATTTTTTTGCGCTCAATTGTAAGTCGAGGCTCACCTGTATGTACTTTCTAAAAGGACTCATGGACCCATTTCATAACACCTCACCTGATAAAACTCTGATCTTTTCTACATACAATTGCTGTTATCAGATCAGAATGCTTCTCATTTTTAAAAAATATTATTATTATTATTACAAGAAGGTGGGAACAGCACTGTAATTCAAATCCCACCCCATTTTGTACATGTATGTGATGTCAAAACATGTATAAAAGAGGTGGAGCTTGGATCATCATGTCTTGCCGGTCATGTTGTAGATTTTTACCTCTGTCTGAATGCCATTATGTTTAATGCTATATTTCCTTTACTGAAATTCATTTGTTAGTTGTTTTGACCCTTCAACCTTAACCCTACATCTTAGTAATTATTTTAATCCTACATTTTAGTATCGAGTGAAGTTTTACAAATCTGCTCTTTTCTGTTCTGGAAATTGTAGTGTTTGTGTTTTCCTCAGCTGAATGAAGGTACTGATTCATAAGAGTCACTATGGATGGGCAGTTCTAGAGATCAGAATTCAAAAGAAGTAAATAAACTCAAACTTGGGCTAGTAGGTAGTCCTTTATTATAAAAACTCATGCTGTAATTTCTCTCTCCGTCTTTCAAATGCTTTCATCTTGGAAATAAGATTTTAAACAATTTCTATAATAATGATAATAATACATCTGTGTATATTTATGTATGAAATTATATATATATAAAATCTTAAATTGCAAGCATCAGAACAGAATTCCCTATCTGAGCAGAAGTAAAAATCACAAACATCATTTAAAACATCTTTTGCGAGGCAATCAGAATGATTACAAGTAATCCTCGCTTAGTGACTATAACTGGGAATGGCAACAACATTGCTAAGTGTTGGGGTGACTAAGGGGAATGTCACGTGACTGCACCAGAGTTATGTCATTTTTGTTCCCATCATGAAGCGAATCACTGTGGTTGTTAAGCGAGACATCACGTGAATACGACCTGAAATTTCACTTCCATGCTTCCATTAATTCTTGTCTGAAGTCAGTTGTGAAGCCACGCCCACCAAGCCACACCATGCCCACCAAGCCACGCCCACAGAACCGGTAGTAAAAACAGAGCCGGTAGTAAAAACATTTGGATTTCACCACTGCTTCCGACTCTGTTATTCTATTCTGTTCTTATTCTAAATATGTCATTTTCCCATTTCTAGTCAAATGCTGGTTATCATCGATCTAACATTTGAACTGTATCCAGATTTTTTGTTTTGTTTTAACTCAGGTGAAATGTCAAGGGGAGACAAAAAATAAATAGCACAAAATGAGTGAAATTCCACATAATCCTTGCACAATAAACCACCCTCTCAATGTATCTGGGAGGGACCAACTCAGGGCCATCAGTTATGCTAATTCTTAGGGTTAGGGGAGTTTGATTTCAACACAGACTTAAGAGACTCATTAAGGCAGGGGTGTCAAACTCGTGTCGTCATGGCGTCAACACGTGACGGAAGCATTGCTAAACCAGTAGAGAAGTGGATAAAGCAGCTTTCTGTTTTTGTATTTTTCTTCCTAGAATACGGGTAGTCCTTGATTATTATTATTATTATTATTTTTATTTATATGCCGCCCTTCTCTGGAGACTTAGGGCGGCTTACAATGCGTTAAGCAATAGCCTTCATACTTTTGTATATTTTATACAAAGTCAGCTTATTGCCCCCACAATCTGGGTCCTCATTTTATCCACCTTAGAAAGGATGGAAGGCTGAGTCAACCTTGAGCCTGGTGAGATTAGAACTGAGATACAAAGCTGACTTTGTATAAATATACAAAAAGTATGAAGGCTATTGCTTAATGCATTGTAAGCCGCCCTGAGTCTCCGGAGAAGGGTGGCATATAAATATAAATAATAAAAAAAAAATATTGCCCCCACAAACCGGGTCCTCATTTTACCCACCTTAGAAAGGATGGAAGGCTGAGTCAACCTCGAGCCTGGTGAGATTAGAACTCGCAGTAATTGCAGGCAGCTGGATGTTAAATGCTGCCTTAGTAGGAGGATTTATGACCCCAATTAGGACAATTGATAAGTGATGCAGTTGCTAAGCGAGTTGTGCCCAATTTTACAACATTTTTCGTTAAATGAATCTGGTTTTCCCCGTTGCTTGTTGGAAGCTGGCTGGGAAAGTTTGCAAACAGTGATCAAATGACCCTGGGAGTGGGGCACCGCAACCATCATAAATACATGCCAGTTGCCAAGAGACCAAAGTTTGATCCTGTGACTGTGGTGACACTGCAATGGTCATAAGGGTGAGGACCTACCTGTACATGAAGCAAGCAGGATAGAATTCCCCTCAGCAGAATCAATACTATAGGACTGGCTTACCATCTTTAAAATATGTAATCTAATAAATACTCATTATTATCCAAAGAATTTTGCCCCTAAGACCATTCAATACAAAGCCAACAGTTATAAATGTGCAGATGTATGCATTGATCAAACACTGTGTGTACACACACAAACACATTTGCACACATGTAGCCCCAGTCATGATTAGAGATGGAAAAGAAATTTAAGAAATAAATCCCAGTTGTGAAAATTGTATTTTTCTGACCCATGAAGCTTGTTGATCATAGAAAATACTGGAAAATATTTCATTCAAAATGCCTCTCTGGAAAGTAATATAGAAAAATGCAATATGGGGGAATGGCTTGCAAAACTATATATTTTTTATATATAGTTTATATGTATATATTTATACATTTGCAAACAAATGTGGACGTTCAAAGAAATTTAACAAATGTTAGTGTATTTTTTTTAAAAAAACTCAAAATTGTTTGGAAGTATAAAGTTTGCAAATAAAAAAAAACCCAGAAAAATGAAAGACAGAAAATGAGTCAAATAAAATTGACCGAATTACAAAAATGAGCATCAGAGAAACTGAAAATTACAGTCTGTTTTGATTTTGTCTTTTATGTCCTAGCAATATATAATTATTTGCATGTATACATTTTTTAAAAAATGAAGATTGCTGCTCTATGTACCGGTATGTCAGGATTCTATTTGTGTAGTATTTAGAAATGCTACAATGAATTGGAAAAACACTACACAAACATAATCAATATAGCATTACATGACATATCATTTTTTTTTAAGAAAAGCATTTTATTTTATGTCCATATATATTCGGTAGTAGGAAGATAGATAATAGGGAGGAAAGGTGGATGAATGAAAGCATTTGAAATTATGGTTTATACATGGATTTTTTTTTTTAAAAAAGGAAATTAAATTGCATGTGACTCAGAATTCTATTTGAGCAGTATTTGCCTTGAACATTTTTCAAATAATAAAACAAAATAAAACACACAGGGCTTTCATACATACACAGTCCATGTCACATAAAGAAGTCATTCCTGCAATTAAAACAAAATAAAAAACATGGATAATACATCTGAATCAGTAATAAATTTTCTATCGCAGAATAAAAATAAGCTAAAGTGATGTTACATTGAAACCATAGCACCAATTATTGCTACTCTCAGTTGAAAAGTTGGGGGGTTAAAGTGGGTGATAAGGAGGATGGAAAAATCACAACAAATATCATTGAAACATGCACCTTAAAAAGAATCCTAAATTTGGCACAGATGCAAGGTATTAGCAAACAAATTAAAAACCAGATAAACAAATAGGATTTTCCTTTTTCCCATATATGTATTTTGGCTGCTAACATTCACTTTGTGATAATAAAAGATTGCGACTGAACTTCTTATATTTGAAAGAAAACTACTAAAATTCCTCACGCATGATCCAATGCCTGTAAGGAAATTCAGAATACAGAATAACAGAGTTGGAAGGGACCTTGGAGGTCATTCATTTGTCTTTTCCCTTCTTTTAGAAAGCTAAAACAAGAACAAACTCACAAACCAAGTGAGTTTTATGGAATCTCTTGTGTTATGTACAAGGGGGGGGAAAAAATCAACGATTTCTGTTCTACAGGATTTTTGGGAAATTTTAAGGTGTGTGGACTTCAACTCCCAGAATTCTTCAGCTAGCCATGTCAGCCAGCCCAAATACTGGGATTGCATGCTGGCTGGAGAATTCTGGGAGTTGAAGTCCATGCATCTTTGCTCTACCATTTGATAGTAGGCTTGTGATTCCATCCACTTTTCTCTTCGGTTCTTTTATCTATTCTGTAACCCTGCCAAAGGCCTGCCTGTAAGGCGGCACTACATATGAGGAAATTTTAAGCACTGCTTTTGGGGGGGACAAGGTCTAAAACATGTCGGCGGGGCGCTGGTGCCTTGAATTTCCTTCCCTGTTGGGCAGTGGGGGGTTATTCCTGTGATAGTGCAGTTGGCCAGCAATCATGGTACCTAGCTGTGTAATAAAATAAATACAAATGTTTAGCATTTCAAGTAATGCGCTTAAATGTGCTTTCCCATCCAGTCGGCCTCCCTCTTGCCTCCGTGTAGTACTTCCTAGCCTGATATGCCCACTGTCTACCTCAGGGCACATTTCAGCAGTGGTTTAATAACGGTCCTTAACCAATGGGGAAGATAAAGAGATTTTCTTTGGTTTCTGGGAGCACCAAAGCCTATGGTGCTGGCTTTTTCACTGATGATCTTGGGGGAAAGAGCAGGTGGAGATGGGGAAATGGTGCAGCTGGCTCCTCCCCTCCTGGGCCTTTCCAGTTTTCCTGCAGTTCCAAATGGACACATATTCGTTTAATGGCCCTGGCAGGTTTTGCAACACATCTGCCGGAAGTATGAACGACTACAGAACTTAGCTTTCAGCACCAAAGGGCAATAGGCAACCTTGTTGACATCTTTGCATTCTGGAGAAGAGAAGGTAAGAGGGAGGGAGGGAGGGAGGAGAGAGAGAGAGAGAGGGAGGGAGAGGGAGAGGGAGGGAGAGAGAGAGAGACAGAAAGAGAGAGAGAGAGAAACAATGAATTAGTCATTCTGATAGAATATCTGTAGCTTGGGGTTGAACTGTGGAGTTCTTGTTGCTTTCTGTGGTTGTTTGCTTACAGCCACGGTGGCGCAGTGATTAGAGTGCGGTACTGCAGGCTACTTTTGCTGATTGCCAGCTGCCTGCAATTTGGCAGTTCAAATCTCCCCAGGCTCAAAGTTGATTCAGCCTTCCATCCTTCTGAAGTGGGTAAAATGAGGACCCAAATTGTTGGGGGCAATATGTTGACTCTGTTAAACTGCTTAGAGGGGGCTGTAAAGCACTGTGAAGCGGTAAGTGCTATTGCTATTGCTGCAGACATTTTATTACCCAACAAGTTAATATCAGTGTGAGTGAGAGTGGGAATTGCTGTCTCTTTACATGTGTAGTTGGATAATTTTCCTCAATAAATGAGCAAGTATAATGTTTCTAACTTGTTTAATTGGGTTCTTTTATCTAGTTTTAGGACTTGGGTAGAAAACAGAACACATTTTAGTTAATATTTATGCAGAAATATTGAAAATTCGAAGAGTTTCACAAGCTGTTTTACCACCACTGTAGTTGCTTCCTCTGCCAGTTGTGGTGGGGTGTGGTTTCCTCCTTGGTGGTTCCTTGTTTAGAGTATTGTTTTCTGCCTGATTGTTTGTTTGATTGTTTAGTCTTTTATCTAATAGAGATACACCACATTTACACACCATTCAAAAGAGATACTAAAAAGTCTAGGAAGGAAATGAAAAGATCAGAACACATCTTTTCCAGCAGTCAACGTTCAGATAAGCAGGGATTAACACCAGACAAACAATAAAGCAGAAGAGGATACTCTAATCAAGGAACTACCAAGGAGGAAACCACAGCCCAACAAAACTTCAGGGAAAGCTACAATATATAAAGAGGTAGCAAATTCCACATTCCATCATATTGATGATGTTACCTAGTTGGGTAATGAAATATCTGCAAGTAAACAACCAAGCTTCCATAGTGTCAAGAACTCCACAAAACTAATCATTTATCCATATAACATGCTAAACTTGTTTAGTTTAACCATAGCTTGGTGACCAAGCCATAAGGGCAAAGTTCAGATAGAATGCTAAATCATACATTAAGGAAGAACCATTTATACATACATTAACCACTTAATCATACATTAAGGAAGAATCCAATGGCGGCTTATTATAGGCTTCTAGCTGCTTCTGATGCTACTTGTATTACTTGAAACTCTGCGCCTCAGAAAATGAACAAAAAAAGGTCAAATATTTTAAGTCTCCTTTTTCTGATGATATCATCATGTCACCCACCGTTATCCCTGCAGCCCTTAAATGCTGGAATAAAGAAACTCAACAACTAAAATAGGGATGTCTAACCTGGGCAAATTTAAGACTTATGGACTTGAAACTCCCAGAATCCCCCAGCCAGGTATTGCCGGTTAGGGAATTCTGAGAGTTGAAGTCCACACTTCTTAAAGTTGCCATGGTTGGACACCCCGGAATTAAAGTCTGCTTTTAGTATGCAAAACAAAAAACCCACTGTAATGCTGTGTGGTGAAAAAAATCAACATGGCTGGGCTTTTATGAAGCCCACTAGGAGCCTTGGTGGCACAGCAGACTAAACTGCTGTTAAAGTAGCACTTAGCTGCCAGCTGCCTGCAATTACTGCGAGTTCAATTCTCACCAGGCTCAAGGTTGACTCAGCCTTCCATCCTTCCGAGTTAAGTAAAATGAGGACCCGGATTGTGGGGGCAATAAGCTGACTTTGTATAAAAAAGAACACCGCTCGTGGGGGCCCAAAAAGCCCTACTAAGCAGGTATATACAAAAGTATGAAGGCTATTGCTTAACGCATTGTAAGCCGCCCTGAGTCTCCGGAGAAGGGCAGCATATAAATCGAACTAATAAATAAATAAATAATAAATAAATGAACTGCATGGCAGATCTCCTACTACATGTTCCCTTGGCCAAAAGTACCCCATGCCAAATTCACATTTGGCAACCTATGGTTTCAGGCTTCTGAACCACATTGCAATCCAGAATGCAAACAACAGGTTTGAGTCATTCGGCCATTTCAAAGGGAAGGTACTTTGCTCAGCTTGCAAATCATTCCATGCAATGGGTTTACCTTCAGGGTTTTCTATCAGTCCAGAGTCACACTTGCTTTCGCACTGTTGCATGGACGAGGGCTTCAGGGCTTCCACACATTCCCCAGATGGTTGTCCTGTGTAGGTCACGCACTGGACAGAACGCCTCTGCTGGCCAAAACTGCACTGCCCAGAGCACTGCAGGAAAGAGTAAGGTAGATGCAGAAATTGGGCTAAATTAAAAGAGCAGAATCTATTAATTTGAGTGTGAAGCACAGCCCTTCAGCCTTTTGCTGTGCCTTGAGTGTTTCTCAACCTTCCCAACTTTAAAATGTGCAGCTATGGAGATTCTCAGTAATCCGGGTCATGGTTGTCTCAAAGATGCTTTTTTTCAAAAGGCAACCAGAATATGTTTTTTTTTCCTTGAGGAAGAAGAAGACCTTTCGCTTATCATCCAAGAAGCTTCATCAGTTCTGACTGGATGGTGGGGGTGGAAGGATTAGGCTAGACAATGTCGGCTGGCGACCCCCAGAGGTAGAGCTTTCTCTGTGGGCGCACCCACCCTTTGGAATCCGGGGGCTCCGGTTGGCCCCTAACCTTCGCACTTTCCGCCGCGAACTAAAAACATGGCTGTTTAAATTGCCCAGCCTGGACTGATGGGGTTTTGATTTTAATGTATTTTAATATGTGTTTAATATGTATTTTAACATGTTTCTTACTTGGATTGAGATTGTATATCTTAATTGTTGTGAGCCGCCCTGAGTCCTATGGAGATAGGGCGGCATATAAATCTAATTAAAATAAGTAAGTAAGTAAGTAAATAAAGAAGGAAGGAAGGAAGGAAGGTCTGGACTAATTCAGTTACTTTTGGGGAAAAAATGAACCTCAAAGGATTTCGTCTTAGATTAAAACCAATCAGTATGGCAGATCAGCTTTAGAATAGAATAGAATAGAATTTTTTATTGGCCAAGTGTGATTGGACACACAAGGAATTTGTCTTGGTGCATATCATGACATTTAGATCATGGAGTCTTTAACCCTTTCATCACTATCCTCTCCTTGGCCCTTCCAATTCAAACATTATTAATCTCTGAATGAATAAAGGCTGATTTAGCGAACTTGCTTTGACTTGTTTCCCTGAAAACATAACCATTCTTCAGTTACATTTGAAAAAACAAAAAACCAGACCCCAAACATTTAGTGTGTTGCCTCTTGACCAATTCTTCACTAACTAAAATTATGGGAGAAAAATAAACTTTGTGTACCTCTCCCCATTCGCCAGTGACCCACCGTGGGGGTGGGCAGCGCCGAAGACTGCACCTTATGGTGTTTGGGGGTCTGGAGCTCTCGGGACACTGGGAGGTAGACAGCGTGGCACGATGGTCACCACTTTTGCAAAGGACAACACGATGACGGAAACCAGGTCCACAACTTGGAGTACACTACAAGGAAGGAAAAAGTTGGAATTCACTTATTGGTTGTGATTTATTGCAATTCCCATGCTATTTTACAGCTTCTGGGGTGGTGGAAAATAAATCGGTTAAATCATCTTGGGTGTGGATGTTGTGACTTTGCAGTGAGTTTGGCAGAAAGTGGAATCCAACGTATTTTTTGTTTGTTTTGTTTCCCGTTGGAGCCAGCAAAATTATTTTATAACATAAACAGTGGTAATCATGAACCTAACGTCTAGTACACATGGCACTTGAGGAGATCTCAGAGGCTTTCCAGAAGTTATTTATTGTTTATTCATTCGATTTATAAGTCGTCTTTCTTCCAAGACATCAAAGTAATGTACAATGTTCTCCCTCTTCAAATGTTTCTTCACGATAACTCTCTGAGAGAATTTGGGCTGGGAGAGGGAATGGATGCCCCGAAGTCATCTGAAGAACTTTATGGCTGAGGATGGACTTGAACATGAGTCAACACAGTCTTGGTCCAATATCTTACATTAGTGGTTCTCAACCTTTTCTTCACCATGGACTCCATGGACACCACCTTGGATATTGGGTCTGCACCATGGCCATGGACACTCAAGACTTAAGTCAAGATTTAAATCATAACATTTCTTCAAGCCTTCACAGACCCCCTGTGATGACATCGCAACCTTCCCAGGGGTCCGTGGATCACAGGTTGAGAATCACAGTCTTATGTACATCATCTGCTTCAATCCCAAGCACTTTAGCTATTACTGGAGTTACGGATGGTAACCATGGTGTATACAGGGGAGAGTTTCACTTACCTTTACCACTGACAAAAGAAAAGAAAAGAAAAGAAAAGAAAGAAAGAAAGAAAGAAAGAAAGACTAAAATTGGAAGGTGCCAGACTGAGAAGGCCTGAAGAGAAGCTCATTACCTCAGACCAGTCAAGGGTTACCCATTCTGGAGGACAGGTGTGATTATTACAGGGTTCCAGCACATGAGGCCGTGGCAAGTTGCAAGAGGAATCATCCAGAGTTTTCTCATCTGTGGTGGAGATCTTGCGCTGACAGATCACGCTTCGGGTCCGCACTCCCTGATTGCAGCTGCGGCTGCATTCGGACCAGTTCCCGATCACCCAACTAGTTGAGATGGGAAACAGAAAGCAAAATAAGGGTATGGCTAACATTAATCCTGCCAAAATTTGAAACTCATCGGCCCTGTTGCCATTCCACTTTTGATAATGTAATCAGAGGTGGGTTCTACTTACCTTTACTACTGGTTCGCAACAGGGCTGCGTCCTGATGATGTCGGGGTTGGTGGCCAGAGCCTCCTGCCGGTTTTATTACTGGTTCTATAGAACTGGTCCGAACTGGGGGCAACCCACCACTGAATGTAATGGGAGACAGTGTGTGATGGGCACTTCAAAAAGGTGCTAATTGACCTGATCAATTATCTCCCACAGTCTTAAATTGAGCTTTAAACAAAGCTCTTCTAATCTTCATTTAATTTCCCTGGCTACCTGAGGTAATGCATTCTGCTCACTGTGAGGGTACACAACACATCCTTGTCTGAAGATTCACTCTGCTTACGATCACAATTGAGTCCAAAATTTCTGTTGCTAAGCGAGACATTTAGTAAATGAGTTTTGCTCCATTTTATGACCTTTCTTGCCACGGGGGTTAAGTGAATCACAACAGTTGTTATTAGCACAACAGTTGTTATTAGCTTCCCCATCGACTGTGCTTGTCAGAAGGTTGCAAAAGGTGATCACATGATCCCGGGACACTGCAACTGTCATAAATACATGCCAGTTTCCAAGTGCCCGAAATTTGATCACAGGACCACGGGGAAGCTACAACTGCTCCATTTTTGCTGGCAGAGCGCTGCAGGAGGCCATTGCAGCCGAAAACGGAGCCTGGGAGGGGTGACCCTGACATGAGTGACATCAAGCTGGCTACACTGACTCCGGCCACACCCACATGGTCCCTGAGGTCAAACACAACCCTGATGAGGCCCTCAATTAGTGGTGTGTTGTCCCCGGTTCAGACCGGTTCGCAAGAACTGGTAGTAAAACCGGCGGGAGGCTCCGCCCATTGCCCTGGATGTTGTCATCGGCAATCTGCGCATGCGCAGAAGCAAGGCGCACGAGCAAAGCGAGCGCACGGGGGCAATCCTGTTGCGAACTGGTAGTAAAGGTAAGTAGAACGCACCCCTGCCCTCAATGTAATCAAGTTTGACACCCGTGCTCTAGGTTATTGTTTGACCCTTCCTTTTTTGTATATGCAAATTCAACATATATTCTCTTTCTCTTGCTGCTTTGTCCTGTATAGCACTCACTCTTAATCCTCAGTCTCTTTTGATAAGAGCTCCTGCCCACCCCCTCTTTAAATGCAGCCCTCCAAACGCTGGAAAGAATTAAACTCACGCTGGCGGGCATGGCTCAGTGTTACATGGCCGCTGCCTCTCCGGTAGCTTGGTTTCAGGGTTGCAGAAATGATTGAGCACCGTGGAGCTGTCAGCTTGATTCCTGCATACAACGGGTTGAACTTGACTGCCTGTGGGATGATGGGGAAGGTTGAGTGAGGATGCAAAACCTCCAACATTAGAAAACGGTAGGGTTTTTCCCCTCCTTTCTGTCAATATCCAGAACATTTCCTAATCAAATAATAGGCATTTGAAGAACAGAACTTGTCCAATCCCAGAATATTATTTTTAAAGGTCTGCAGACAATGAGAATTGTGCTATAAAGGGGACACAAATGCATTCAGTGGGGTAGATCTAAAGTTTCTGAGAAACTAATATTAATTCAAGTTTCTAGATTTCTAGAAGAAACTCAAGACTGCCCCACCTTGATTTACTTTACAAGAGGGGGAAAATATTTTTGCGAAGCTATCATGATTCTGTTATTATACCTGTAACAATAAAGTAGAGTTATTACTTTAAAGTGCTGACAAAAAGAGACTGGAAATGGTTGATGGTTTAATTGGTCTTCCTGTCCTTCTCAACATTTCGATTAGATGATCCTTATAGTTCCTTACATATTTGATTCTGTGATTTTAAGTATTGGCTGTCTTCCAATGACTCATCAGAATATTCTTAATATAGACACAGAACTTGTAATACACGCTATAATAAACATACCCAAAGCATTGAGAACAAAACTGAAAGCAGAACTGGCTAAAATGGAGATAGGAATTATTTAGTGCATGAAGATGGAACTGAATAATTAAATAAATTATGACATTATGACATCCCAAGAAAAATGAAATAGATAGACATGAAGATATTTTCCAAGCTAGATGAATGAGAGTTTTGGCACATACTATTGAAAAATATGCCTATGTATGTTTAATACACCATATGGTTAATATCGATTGCATGCCCTTTAGCATTTTGCTTCTGAAGTGTTTTATCATATTATGTAATAACTGGTGGAAATACATGGTGTACGTGAATATTTGTAGGGTGTGTCACAGAGAAAGAATATGTCACTGATTAACACTAGCGCTTAGACTTATATACCACTTCATAGTGCTTTATAGCCCTCTCTAAGCGGTTTAGAGTCAGCACATTGCCCCCAACAATCTGGGGCCTCATTTTACTGACCTCGGAAATTCATTCTGAGACTAGTTGCACACATCACAAAATTGAGGGCATTACAGTGCTTTGTGAAGATGTCATTTGATACTAGATTTATGCAGAGGACGCAGGAAATCCAGATGTTATTGTACAAAATATACAAAGTATACATGTAATCAAGAAGCAGAATAGTGATGAATGTTATTTCTTTAATTGTGATAGGTAGGTTGCTTGTTTGATGTCAAGCAAGAAAATAGACAAATGATAGTAGTTGTCATCATTAGAATTCCTCGTTATACAAAAAGTGGGAACTACTATTTTGTAAAAAAACAAAAACCTATCCTTAAGGTGAAAATATGAGAAGGATAAAGTTTTAAGAAAATCTCTTTTGTAATGTTTAGCTATCAGTAACAGCCTACTGTCAATATTTAACTTATTGTTAGCTTTCTGCCTTACTTTTAACAGAATCAATAAACTCTTACCTCCAGCACAAATGGCAGAACACTTGGTCCATGAGACATACTGCCATAAATATTGGGCCATGGAATTGCGAACAATGGGTGCATTGAACTTGTATCGGATCCTCTGCAGTTCTTCTCGCACGAGAACCTAACAATAGACAGGCAACAGTATCACAAAACTGTTGAAAGAAAAGGATCATATACGACCATTTATTGCAGGAGGAAATGAGAGGTCAGAGGTTTTATTTTAAATTGTTTCTTCTATTCAGTGTACAATTTGAGGCCTCAACAACTATGCTATTACATTGCTCTAGTGAACCCATTCAAATAAAGATCGCCTTCTGGGTGTGAAAACATACACATAGCCAAACGCATGAGAGCAACTAGGAGTTGATATTATTAAATACAGTAGTTATGTGTGTGCATCTAGATGAACACACATTACATTTCTGGCCTGTGAGCTGTGCTGGCTACTAGTTTGCTGCCAAGTTCAATTCAAGATGCTGGTGATGATTTATAAAGCCCCACATGGCATGGGGCTGGGATATTTGAGGGACTGACTCACCCCAATCACACCTGTCCCATCAGGTCTGGCATAAAGCGCATGTGGCAGGTCCCAACCTTGAAGGAATGTCACCTGAAGGGACCCAGGAAGAGTTTTTTGTGTTGCCTCACCTGCTCTTTGAAACATAAGACCCTTGAGGTCAGATTGGCCCTGACCTTATTGGCTGTAATGGTATGTGGAAATGACCTTGGGACAGTCATGGGATTCAATTTTTTTTACAATCGGTTCTGTGGGCGTGGCTTGGTGGGTGTGGCATGGCTTGGTGGGCGTGGCTTGGTGGACATGGCAGAAGGATACTGTAAAATCCCCATTTCCTCCTGATCAGCTGGGACCCGGAAGGCAGAGAAGAGATGGGGGGCGGGGCCAGTCAGAGGTGGTATTTACCGGTTCTCCAAACTACTCAAAATTTCCACTACCAGTTCTCCAGAACTGGGCAGAATCCCCACCTATGCCTTGGGAACAGGGGGAAGAGTTGATGAATAGGAATGGTCAGATAAAAGAGGGTATATCCCACAGCTGCATAATGGGCAGAGGAAGAAGCTCAGAAGGGAACCCCCTCCTACCCCCCAGTTCTCAGGCTGTGAAGGAGATGGTGGGAGATTTGTACTTTCAAACTTGCAAACGTTCATATCAACCTTCCCAGCCAGGAAACATGACCGGATGAGTTAATGCTACTTTACTGTAAGATTGCATTAATGGAATCTTGCAAGTTTGGTAGTAGTACAAATCTCCCACTCTCTCCTTTACAGCCTGTGAACATTTTTTTTGGTGGTGGCGGGGGGTGGGGGGGAAGGCTTCTGAGCTTCTTTTTCTGCCCATTATGCAATTGCAGGCAATGCCCTCTCTTAGCTGACCATTCCTTGGGCAGCAGTAACTTTTCCCCTTTCCTCCGAAGGTCATTCCCACATATCATTACATTGGCCTTCTGATAGAGGCTGAAGCATTTGGCCTGGGGATCCAGTGATGCTGGGTGGCTGTACCGTTAGGAAAATGAATGGCCCTCCCTCACAGATTGTATTTTTTACAGTTTTAAAAGTTTTTATTGTTTTTTTTAATGTTTTAGTGACTTTCGCAGTTATAATTTTGCTTGCTTTCTTTTTGTATTTATAACTTTGTAAGCCACCCAAAGTCACAGAATTAAGATAGGTGGCTCTATGAATTTAACAAAGGAACGAATAGATTTAACAGCTGCAGATGGGAAATATATTGCATACTAATCGCAAGGCAATCTATCTTATCTCCTCAGTGATCTTTATAAAAATTAATCAGCTGCTCTGAAACAAATTTAAGTCACTTGGGTAATTCTAGCCTGTGAAAAAAAGGATCATGTTAATGAGCAGTTCCTCATCTCTTTCACAATTTAAATTCATCAAGTGAGGCACTCTTGCTCAACTTGAGTAAAGCTTTCTGTCATATTAATATTTCCTTTTCCCATCAATTGTTTTGGCCCAACATTATAACTAACCATAACAATCAGGGTGATGTTAGTTGGGCCCAGGGCCTCGAGAGACTCTGGCTCATCTTGAGAGCGCCCGTAGTGGAATGTGGTTCCAGCAATGTCAAAGCGCCGGGGAGGGTCGATCGAAAGTTTCCCGTTGACAAAATATTCATCATTTTCTCCTCTCAGAGCTGGAAGAAGAAGCCAAAAGAAAGTGTTTCAAGCTGATGGGCTGTCTTCTAAAACAAAGGAAGGCCAGTGGTGAGATTCAGCCAGTTCTGTCCAGTAGCGGCGACTGTGGTAAGCTCCGCCGACCCGCCCAGATGTAATGCCGCCTTGTTTTGCCACGTTTTGGAGGCTGTGAGCATGCGCAAAAGACGTGCCCGGAAGCAAAAAGCAAGCGTGGAAGGCCAAGCATGCATGGAAGTCGTGCGTGCTCACATTTGCGAACCGGTAGGGAAGGTAAGTGAATCCCACCTCTGAGCAAAGCCGTGGCATGCACTTGAAAGAAAACTGGGAAGCCTGTAATTGTGGAGTCTGTCCGGCAAGAAGAAAGAATGCTTATTCACAGAGAATATGCGCGTGTCACATTCGCATTGATTCTAGATGGTTACAGAACTGATAACAGTATCAAAGACATCCTGCATAGCTCAGCTAGAAGTTAGGAAGAGGGATGGCTTGGAGCAAATAGAATGCTGGGGCGTTCATTAGGCAAGACTTAGGAATAGGGATGGCTAGAGTTCAATAGGACAATGGTTAGATCATTACTAAAATGTTTATTAGATTATTAGTTTTATATATCCCGCCTTCCGCTTTAGTGAAAATGTATAAACCTTTCTTAATTCTATTGTTCAAGGTTCCTTAGCATTTTCTAGCCAGGACCCCTTTTCTTGGAGCGCTTCAATAAAAGGAAACAAAACCTGCACCTCGTATCTGGTGTTCTTCATCGGCTTTGGCACCAGGCTCAGACCCGAATTGGGGACAACAAAGCCAAGCCTTGGGCAAACCAAACCATATGGAACATGCACCCTCCCACCTTGCAATATTAGTAATCCGATCATTAATGCTCAGAGCCTACATTTGGGGAAGCAGATCTCTCCTGATGCCTAAGGCTTGTGCAGACAAGTAAACTGCAGGGAGGAACAGCAGCAGCCATGGTTCAGGAACTGGCAGGTTGTGCTGTATTCTGTGATAGGACTATGAGATTTAGGCTGCAGAAATATCAATAAGCACTAATGGCAGCAAAGAATTACAGTTTTCTGAATCTCTTTGCTACCATCTAGTGGTTGCCCTAGGTGCAGTGGTGGGATTCAGCCGGTTCGCACCAGTTCAGTAGAACCGGCAGCTAATTTTTTTGCTGAGTTCGGCGAACCGATTAGACATGTTCCGGAAAATCAACTTCCTTCCAGGCAGAAAAAAAAACCCTCCCCAAATTCCCAGTGGTGGGATCCAAGCGCGGTTGCAGGGTGGGTCCCACCGCCTCCACAAAGGCTGAGCTACTTCTCTCCCGGAGCGCATCAGCCCCGCAGCTGACTCTGCGCGTGGCTACAGGAACTGCTCGTCCTGGCCGGGCCCTGCAAGCTTGCAGAGTGCAGAGGCTGCGCCCTTAGGCAGTAGCGAGCGCTCTCCAGCAGAAGTAGGAGAGCAGGAGCACATTCCTTAGGGTAGCCGGACTAAGCGGGGGTGGCCCTGTGGCGCTTCTTTCTCCCTTCCTCAAGATGAGGCCGAGCGAGAAGGAGGACCTGGGCACGCTGGGTGAGTGGGGTGCTTGGGGTGGCATCCGTGCAAGGCCTTCTGGGACCCCCATAAATCTTCTCTGTGGGAACTTTTTCCAAGCTCCTGGATTTTCAATGCATGTTGTATAGGGTGGAGGAACATGAACACACACACACACACACACACACACACACACACACACACACACAGAGCAAAATGGTCATTAGGGCAGAGAACCGGTTGTTAAATTATTTGAATCCCACCACTGCCACATGCACTGAGGGCTGGTAGCTGCAATACTTCATAGTCTCTTCTGCTCTGCCCATCCCCATAGTGCCAACCTAAGAAAATTCTTAGGTTCTTTATGGGCATGCATCAGTAAACCACAACCAGGATTAGGGCTAGGATTAGATATTAAAAATTACAATACACTATCAACTGAAGGTGGAACTTCATTCTTTGAGCTTGTTGGTTGGTTTCCGAACGTTTCGCTACCAAGCTAGGTAACATCTTCAGTGGAATTTAGGGAATGTCAGTGTCGGTATTCTTCTGCTTATAAGAATTTCATGTTTAAATCTCATGATGGTGAGGTCACGTCAGGTGAGGGTCAAATCAGGTCATGGTTTTGGGATGGGACAGGTGTGGGATATGTCAAGTGAGAGTCTTGTGATGTGTCAGGTGTGGGTCCCTTACACCTCACCTCACTTGTGACCCACATTTGATCCATCACAAGACCCTGGCCTGATCTGACCCTCATCTGATGTGACCTCGCCATCACAAGACCTACTGACTACATGAAGCCTTTATAAGCAGAAAAACACCAACACTGATATTCCCTAAATTCCGCTGAAGATGTTACCTAGTCTGGTAATGAAACGTTTGGAAACCAACCCACAAGGTCAGAGAACGAACCTCCACCCTCATCCTCTACCCAAGCTACAGATATTTGCCACTATTGCAAACAATGTCAACTTTTTAAAGAAGAAAAAAAAGAGGCCCTACTTTGATCCTTCAGATTGTGTTTTTCTATTTTTTAAATATTTCTTACTTGCTGTGAAAGGCTGACAAATGAAGATAATGGGCAAAATAACCTCCAGAGAAGCAAAAGTTTCTCCTTAGCACATTCTGAAGTACAGGAAAGCTGGTAGAGATAGAAAAGAATTGCTGGGGAACATCTACAGAAAGTCATTTCGAGAACATAAGACCTAAAACATTTCCCAGATAATACAAACTTCTCACCAAGATAACTCAGAGAATGGTTAAGTTCCCGAATATCAATGTGGACAGATCCTTTGGGAATCAGTATCACCTCCTCATAGCCTGAAAAACAATGTTAAGAACGGAGTGGGGAATTTATAACCAAGTATTTACTTACTGGAGCTGCATCAAATATGCAAATTTTACACAGGGTAATTTTATATAATCTTGCAGATAATTGCGGTGGGATTGTGACTCTCAGAATATACGGCAACTGAAATTAGTTCTCTGTATCTTAGTAACATTGTTTGGGTAACTGACGTTTTCTTCAACCTGGTGCCCTCCAATTACATTGGAACATCAGCTTCCAAAATTACCTTTATCTTGGCTTTGCAGTGCACTTTAAGCACATCTGGAGGGCACCAGGTTGGATAGGTATTTTTTAATCTAACTGGCCATGATTTACTAAAAACTTTCCATTCTCTATTACTTGATTTTTTAAAAAAATTGGAACCTAGATCTAGCATTTTTTGCACGTAAACTGTTAACACAATGACTGAGTTATAGACTATGTTCACACAATATGCTAGGCTAGGCTAGAAAAAGAGATTGATGTCTATAGAGATTCTCAATCATCCAGATCATGGTTGTTTTAAAGGTGCTTTTCCAAAAGGCAACTGGATTTCCTTGTTTTTTCCCTCAAAAGCATTTCACTTGTCATCCAAGAAGCTTCTTCCGTTCTAACTGAATGGTGGGGGATGGAAGGATTTATATTCTTTGCAGTCATTTGGTCGTCAGCACTCTGAGAGTCGTTGAGGCCACTTGGGAATTTATCTGTACCCTCAGGGCCACCTGAAACAGAGTGCAAATGGGTGTGGGACCTTCTTGGGACTGCGGAAAGGATTGTGTGGTAGACAGGAGATAGGTAGTCCCTCTCCCTCTGTTGAGAGAGGGCCAGGGGTGGGCTCCTGGGGGTTCGGCAGAGTTTGGGCGATCCTCTAGCCAAGGATTGCCATGGTTCGGTGAGCCCCCAAATGCCACCCCTGGCTGGCCACGCCCACCCTGCCCCACCCCGTCCCTCCCCTCCCAGGAGTCTCCACGCGGACCATTCATCATTCCAGGTAAGTGCAGGGGCCGCGCGGAGGGTCTGGGAAGGCAAAAAATGGCCTACCGGAGGCTCTGGAAGTCCGGAAATGGGCCTGTTTCCAGTCTCTGGAGGGCTTCCGGACCCTGGGGGATGAAGTTTTTGCCCTCCCAGAGGCTCGAGGAAAGGCTCCGGAGCCTGGGGAGGGTGAAAACGCCCCCCCCCGCTGGGGTGCAGGCGGCCAACTAGGCCACGCCCACCATGGCCACGCCCACCCAGCAACGGGATAGCGAACCCATTGCTAAAGGATCTGAAGCCCACCCCTGGAGAGGGCTGTTCAATTTTAACATAGATGGTATCAGGTTCCGATGTTAACACAAAGTCTTTGATGAAATCTCTCATTTATTGAAAAATAACGATCCGTCCTGAACTCATTTGTAGTCGAAACTGACTCTTTGATCCCAAACCCCTCCCTTTCCGTTCCTCAAATCCCAGTGCCTCATTGGCCATCTTCCAAATCAGTCTTTCATCCCGGCTGCTACAAATCACAGGCATTTTCCCCCTCCCTCCATCACCTAGGTGACGTTATCTGCCGAGGAGAGAAGAACTGGGTGAAAATCCAAGCTGCTAGAATTCAAACCGCTACTTCTAATTTTTTTTTCCTTTCATGTCAGCGATGGAGCAAGAATGATTTAGAGCGCTGACAGATGGTCTCTTTGACCCCTCTAAAAAGAGGTTGGGTAGTTGCGATTGGGTAATTGTGATTAAATGTACAGGGGGAATCCAACCACAGTGTTAATACATTGTGTTAATCTGACCATAATACTAAACTGTAATATGATTTAATTTGGGGGGCACAACAAGTTACGTGAATTTAGGAAGTGTTTTCTTAAATCCTAGTTTAGGATACCGTATAAACTCAGAAGGGGACAGAAGGGACGGACCAAAACAACTTTTCCTTCCCCATTTCCAAATGAGAGTCTTATAAATGTGGTTAAGATTTTGTCACGATGAAAATAGAATCTAAACCGTAATTTAAATGTGTACATCTACATTATTTAGTGATTATACACATGAGTAAGTTGGACATTAATTTAGCCAGCCAAGCTTTGTCTTTCGCCAGGTTTTCAGAGGAACAGACCAAAATATTTTTAAATACACAGTGTCAATGTTTAGGTTGTTTGGTCATTTGACCATTTCTGCATTATCGTTGCAATCATCCTTGAAGACGTATTTTAAAAGTTGAAAAACACCACTTGTTTGTGACAAAGGGCATGTGACGTTCCAGATACTGGCCACTGGATGTTGTTTACAAGCAAAACATCCCAATTCAAACTCAGTGGGTGTTCATTTTTTCAATAACAATTTTTTTTCTCAAAATAGAAGTATCTTTGTGTGAAATGATGCCAACTCTGCTCGTACAGCTCTCTCATTGTTAAACCTACTGAGTCAGAAAGTCATCCTCACCTCCATCAGGCAGTGAATGGTTGAAGATCCCTTCGATGGTTTCGCAGGTTGTCCCATCTCCTCCACAAACCCGGCATTTGTCCTCCTTAGTATCTGAGCCTAAGACGCGGTCACAGCCCACGTGCTTATGAGAAATAAATGGAAAATGTTGGTGGATCTGGTGCTATCACTTTAATAGCTTTCAAAACCACCTCTCTTATTTCCCAGTGGCCATACAGATGCTGCCAGGAAGCCTATATAACCCTTCTTTGTTATTCGACGCTAAAAACTGCCTCTTAAAAAGAATTTTTGTGAATTGTGTCAAAGAGCCATCAGGGCAGCTTCAAAAGTTCACAGGCATGGGATAAAGGCAACTGCCTTTCCTGTGGCTGTTTCTCTACAAATACTACCAACAAGAATCTTGGTGTTTTTAAGATGACCAATAGTTAATGATAGATCGATCTCTCATCAATTTGTCTCATTATAGCAATAGCACTTAGACTTATATACCACTTTACAGTGCTTTTACAGCCCTCTCTAAGCCATTTACAGAGTCAGTGTATTGCCCCCAACAATCTGGGTCCACATTTTACCCACCTCGGAAGAATGGAAGGCTGAGTCAACCTTGAGCCGATGAGATTTGAACTGCCGAACTGCAGCTAGCAGTCAGCTGAAATAGTCTGCAATACTGCACTCTAACTACTGTGCCACTGCGGCTCTTAATTATCTTTTATAGCCACCTGAACAAACACCATGAATATATCTTGTGCCAGTGAATTCCATTGGTTGATTCTCCAATGGAGAAGCTATTAATGCACCTAATTGTATTCTTACATTCGCCTCCAAATTAAGTCCAGAAGTAGCATACAAAAACTCCTTGACTTACAAGCGGTCGCTTAACAACTGTTTGAAGTTGCAACAGACCAACTTGGGGGTCCTTACAACCTGGATTCGAAGTTCTGATGGCTACCACCCTACAGTCACATGACTGCACTTTGGGCTTTCAGCAACATTTATGGCCATTTGCAGAATCCCCCATAGTAACACAGCTGCTTTTATGACAGTTTTACCAAAACCCAGAGTTTACTTCCAGTTTTCAGCAAAAGGGGCTACTTAGCAAATCACTGGTTTGCTCAAGGACCTTAGAGTTAACAACCATTGCAAAAAAGATTATAAAATCAGATTGGTCATGATTTACGACTGTCATGACTTACGACTGTGATCGGCAAGCTCCATTATGGTCGTTAAGTTGAGGACTACCTGTATTGCGCTGGAGCAATAAGCCGAGAGTACTGTGCGGGCAGGAAAAACCAACGGTTTGAGTAACACACGGTCACCTTGCACTCTCCGCTGACGCAGATGTCATGGGAGTCCTGGCGGCAGGCGGTTCCATCGATCACAGCTGCAGCCCTTTCTGTGTAGAAGTTAAAACCTTCGGCCAAACAGTTAAGTGAACAGGACTTGACACCACCTGCAAGCCGGGAATTAATTCACACGAGTTCATTAGAGGCTGGATTGCGGAATAGCACCTTTACTGAACGCAGAATGAATCTTTACCTAATTAACCAAAAAATGTGCTTTTGTGATGTGTTGTGGCACAGGTCCCAAGCCTCTTCCTCAGCCAGAGCCATTGGATATGTGATGGGGAAGCTGCATTTTTTGTATCCAGTATCACACATTGCCTTCTGTGGGACAAGGTGATTTCTGTACATTTTTAAAATATATATCTTGTCAAATTCTGTGCCACAAGAAATAAAACTGAGGACTGGTTTGGTGTAGTGGCCAAGGTGCTAGCCTGGAAACTGGAATCGGATACTATATCATGCTTCCCCGAAAATAAGAACCTGTCTTATATTTTTTTGGACCCCGAAATAAGAGCTTGGCCTTATTTTTGGGGAGGTCTTATTATTTTGGGGCACATGGAGCAAGATGGGGCTCCTCTTGCCGTCTTACCTGATTTCCAGCTCTGCGTTTAAATATTTTCGGGGAGGACTTATTTTCAGGGTGAGGGCTTATTTTCAGGGGAAGGTTTATTTTAGCGCATGCACTCAAAAGCCCGATTGGGTTTATTATCAGGGGATGTCTTATTTTTGGGGAAACAGGGTAGTTACAGTCCTCCTTTAGGCGTGAAAGATATGAGTTTGGGCCAGTTATACTCTCTCAACTTCATCAACCTTATTATGAAGAAGACAGGAGACTGGAGTATTTGGCATATATACTGCAGTGTTGGCAAGTTGAGTATGTATGGACTTCAACTCCCAGAATTCCATATGACTGGCTGGGATTTCCAGAAGTTGAAGTCCGCACATCTTCAACTTGCCAAAAATTGAGAATCATTGGTACAGGTAATCCTGGACTTACAACAGTTCATTTAGTGACCATTCAGTGTTACAACGGCACTGAAATGTCCATTTTTCACACTTACAATCGTTGCAGCATCCCCATGGTTACATGATCAAAATTCAGAGGCTTGGCAACTGGTTCATATTTACGACCGTTGCAGTGTCCCCGGGTCATGTGATCCCCGTTTATGACTTTCTGACAAGCAAAGTCAATGGGGAAGCCAGACTCGCTTAACAACCATGTTACTAACTTAACAGCTGCAATGATTCACTTAACAACTAAGTAGTCATAAAATGGAAAAAACCCACTTAACAAATGTTTCGCTTAGCCACATAAATTTTGGGCTCAATTGTGGTTGTAACTATATACTGTTTTAGGGAAAGGAATGAAGGAAAGGATTTTATTCTGCTAGCCATTGCTGACTCTAGGGGGTGGCATTTGTCTCCATTTTGAGGCCATTGAGCCAAAGCTTTCCAAAGACCTTTCCACAGTTATGTGGCCAGCGTGATGTCGCGGAGCGCTGTTCCCTTCCCACTGAAGTGGTTCCTATTTATCTACTCGCATTTGCATGCTTTTGAACTGCTAGATGGACAGGAAGTAGGTAAAGATGGGCACTCATCCCATTGTGTGACCCTCGGGTCATAGACTGCGTTGAGGTGGCCAAAAATAATGGTAGAATTAAAACTGGTTAAATTCTCCCTAGAGTCCTAGTAGGCATTGGAGGTGGAAAGCTATGTTAGTAGCCAAAAATCAGGACTTTGGTGTAACTTTTCAATTGTTAATAAAATGATGCTACCAGACTACTGATTCTGGGAGTCCCTATAACTATAAAAGATAAGTTATCCATAATTGTTCTATCTCAAATATTCCACTCTGAATTTAACTTTTGAGTGGGATTTAAGCAATGGACGTAACAATATACAGTATTTTCAAAGAAGTCTTATTGCTTCTTGGAATCTCTGGGCTGGTCTCTTTCCAATCTGCCTCTGCTCAAAATATATTATTCTATCCTGTTCTGCCCTAATAAAATCTAATTACTGAATCATTCCTGAACCCTATGAGTCCTTGTAGTAAAATCCAGAGAGGTGCTCTAATCATGAGTCATTCAAAAGCCCTAGAAGCCAGATCTTAGAAGGTGATCAATTCTTGTTAGTTTTCTAACAGGAAACATTTTAAAGTTGATCATGGAAATTAATCTATAGGAGAAAAGGACTGTTAGGTGCCAAAGCAGGGGTGAAATCCAGCAGGTTCTAACAGGTTCTGGAGAACTGGTAGTGGAAATTTTGAGCAGTTCGGAGAACCGGCAAATACCACCTCTGGCTGGCCTCAGAGTGGGGTGGGAATGGAGATTTTGCAATATCCTTTCCCTGCCACGCCCACCAAGCCATGCCCACAGAACCGGTAAGGGAAAATTTTGGATTTTACCCCTGTGCCAGAGGTTATATTATGAGCACTTACAAATGGTGATTTTCTCTGCCTTAGGCAGCATGTTCCCTATTGATAACGTATTATTGAATGTGCCACAGGATAGCAGTGTCCTAATATCTCAGAGGCTGCCGCAAAGAAGAGGTTAACCTATTCTCCAAAGCCTCTAAAGGAACGACAAGAAGCAATGGGTGAAATCTAATCAAGGAGAGAACCAACCTAGAACTAAGGAGAAATTTCCAGACAGTGAGAACAATTAATCAGTTGCCTCCAGAATGGTGCTTATCACTGGAGGCTTTCAAGAAGAGGTTGGACAACCATTTGTCTGAAGTGTTATAGGCAGTGGTGGGCCGCTGCCAGTTTGGGTGAACCGGTAGTTCCGACGATCAGCTGGCCCCGCCCACCCGCCTGTGCTCTATCCTGTCTTATATTTCCTTCTTTTTGGCTCAGCTGATTCATGCAGCACAGCTGATTTCTGTACCTCTGCTGTTCTACTTACCGGGGCTGCCTTAGAAGGTAAGTAGCTAAGCTTCAAATTGCTGTATTTTGAACGATGTGCGCAAGTGTGTTAGGCGCATGAACACTCACAGAACCAATTGTTAAACTGATTGCAGCCCACCACTGGATATAGGATTTCCTATTTTGATCGGGGGTTGGACCAGAAGACTTCAACTCTATTATTCTGATATTCTGTTAATGTGAACAAGTCTTGATGTTTTGGTTGCTTCAGAAAACCCATCTGAATTTTTCTTCCTTGTTTTAGAAAAGAGTTAAAACTTGTGATCTAGTCATTTGATCTAGTTATTTGATCCTAAATTAAAGCAGCGATTTGCTGCACTAAAGATATATTCTGAGAATTGCTAGGGAAAATCCTTCTTAACACCGCCCCCCCCCCCCAAAAAAACCCCACCCCTTCACTTTCTCTTGGTCCTTTGGAATACACCATAACTTTACAACGTATTAGAAATTAATTGGCATATGGATAGTATGAGAGATTTTTGTGGCTGGCTTCATGCAATTAGGCAAAAAGAAATTTAGACTTAAGGGAATTTAGACTAAGATAAAATGACGTTAGGGAATTTGTTGTTCGATATATTAAGACAACCCAGCCAGTCTTAACAAGTTGTGTAAACTAGGCCATCATGTTAAGCCATCACATGATTTGTTTGTAGAGCCAAGCATGTTACACAAACCAAGATTACAAGGAACTGGAACTTTTAGAAATCTGCAGTCACACAAAGTTTGTGTGTTTATTGAACAGATGGTTGGAGCCTCTAAGAATATCTATCATCTAGATTCTAGCTGAACACCATATAGTTCCCTATTTACGGGACCGCCTACTACCACAAACAGCCTCCCACCGGCCGGTACGCTCTCATAGAGAGGGGCTCCTCCAGGTGCCGTCAGCCAAGCAATGTCGACTGGCGGCCCCCATGAGGAGGGCCTTCTCTGTGGGGGCACCTACTATCTGGAACGAGCTCCCCCCGGAGATACAGAGGATCCCGGATCTGCGTACTTTCTGCTGTGCTGTTAAGACCCTCCTATTCCAGCAAGCCGGCCTGGCCTAACTTTCTCCCCTTTTCTTTCTTTTAAATATCTTTTAAATTTTCTAAAGTGAAATTTTAATTCGTTTTAAATTATTGGGATTTTTAACTGTCGCGGGCTAAATTGTTTAATTTGGTTTTAATTAAGTTTTAACTTTTGTATTTATGTATTTTATCTTGTGCCTGTTCACCGCCCTGAGTCCTTCGGGAGTAGGACGGTATACAAATCTAATTAAATGAGATGAAATGAAAATGAAATATATCTGCTAGAAGATGGCCCCTCAGCAGGGCCCCTTTAGATTTCTCTACTGAAAGGGAGAATTTTATTTTGGTGAGCTACTGCCTGATGTGCTGTATGTATAGGGCTTTTAAAGGTAATGCATTACTATTAATCTTCTCATTGTTCCTATGACCCATCTCCTCCCACTTATGACTGTAACCTTGCTGCTGGTATCCTTAAGATTTATACTGTTTCCCTATGACTATCATTAAGTGTTGTACTTTATGATTCTTGATGAACGTATCTTTTCTTTTATGTACTCTGAGAGCGTATGCACCGAGACAAATTCCTTGTGTGTCCAATCACACTTGGCCAATAAAGAATTCTATTCTATTCTATTCTATTCTATTCTATTCTATTCTATTCTATTCTATTCTATTCTATTCTATTCTATT
>WNWU01000001.1:91622102-91635322 GCA_012654045.1 Ptyas mucosa
GAAAGAAAGAAAGAAAGAAAGAAAGAAAGAAAGAAAGAAAGAAAGAAAGAAAGAAAGAAAGAAAGAAGAAAGAAAGAAAGAAAGAAAGAAAGAAAGAAAGAAAGAAAGAAAGAAAGAAAGAAAGAAATAAGCAAGCCCAATCGGGCTTTTGGGTGCATGGCAATAAGGCCAAGCGCTTATTTCAGGGTTAAAAAAAATATAAGACAGTTTTATTTTCGGGGAAACATGATAATTAGATCAGCATTAAATTTAAATTTACCAGCAAAGAAATAAAGGGAGACTAGTATAGCTATTTCCAGCTTTTTAGGACTCATCAGCTAGCCATACCCTTCTGGAATTTGAACCATTAGTTAGATCAGTGTTTTTCAAACTTGGCAATTGGATATGACCTTCATGTTGGATGGGGAATTCTGGGAGCTGTAGTCCACACATCTTCCAGTGCCCAGGTCTGAGATGCTTATCCCTTCCTGATATCGTGGTTTTTCCTTACCCCCTTTTCAATGGTGTTAGTCTGGCATATGGTCCCTTCTGCAGCTGGAATACTGTTGGTGATACACCGATTGCTCTTGCTGAGACACCACAGCTCATTGCAAACTTCCTGGATGACAAACAAAATAACAATTGGTGGATTGTAGGAACAGGAAAAGAGAGAGTGCCAAGAAGAGTAATGGGGTGGGATATGAAGCTGAGTGAATTCAGTTTTGGTTTAGCTGACTTTTTCATTTTTCCAGCCATAAGTAGTTTTGAATCAATTGTTTCAGCCTTGATTTATGCATGTTTTTAATTTTTTCCCCTGGAAACTCACATGATTTTTTTGCAGATTGTCCAAGGATCATTTTACAGGCAATTTCTGCATATTTCTGCATTAGATTTTTCTAATCCACTGTCTCCGATAATCTGCATTTTCTCCTTATAAACATACATTAGAATGCAGTTCTTGAATTTACAAAATTTGGAAAAGTAGAGTTTTCAGTATGTAAGCGTCTTCTTCAGAAACAACAAACTGCATAAGTTTGCATCAACAGAAACTCAAGCTAATTGCTTCCCTAGCTATTTGTAGATCTGAATTAAGAATGGGCGTACTGATAACAATCTTTCAGTTATCTGAAATAAGCAGAAAAATGGTTTTCCAAACCGCCACAAATAAACATGAAGTTAGCCCTAAAGACAAATGCAAATTTAGAGCATACGGATTATAGCAATAAATAATTAAAACAGGTTTGTTCTATACAATATAAGGATACGTTCATTTTCCCATATGTGGCCACCTTTATTCAGCACACTTACTCTGTGAACATGATTATGTTTTTTTAAATAAATCAGGTCCAAAAGACGAAATGCAAAACAATACAGGTAATCCTCAACTTATGATAATTGGGGTCAGAATTTTCATTGCTAAGAAAGGCAGTGGTTAAGAGAGTCACACCCAAGTTTACAACCTTGTTTGTCATGGTTGCTAAGAGAATCACTGCAGTTAAGTCAGGGGTGTCAAACTCAAGGCCCGCAGGCCGCATCGGCCCACAGGGTGACCCTGTGGGGCCACCCCAGAAACAGCGAGGGACTGGGCCATGGTACCTCTGCCGATGAAAACGGAGTTCGGGAGGGCCACATGTACATAGGGTTGCAGGAGGCCGTCGCAGCCCTCACGAGCTCAGTTTTCGCCAGTAGAGGGTTACAGGAGGCTGTTGCAGCCAGAAACGGAGCTCGGGACCCTGTTTTCGCTGGCAGAGCGCTTGGGCTACCACAGGAGCACCCGACATGAATGATGTTGAGCTGGCCACGCCCACCCTAGCCACACCCACCCCGGCCCCATGAGGTCAAACACAACCCTGATGTGGACCTCAATGAAATCGAGTTTGACACCCCTGAGTTAAGTGAATCATGTGGTTGTAAAAGCAGATCAGGCTTGCCCCATTGACTTTGCTTGCCAGAAGCTGTCTGGGAAGGCCACAAATGTTGATCGCATGACTCTGAGATGCTGCTAGCTTCGTAAAATACATACTGGCTGCCAAGTATCCAAATTTGGATCAGATGTCCAAAGGAATTCTGTTTCAGTTGTAGCAATAGCACTTAGCACTTAGACTTATATACCACTTTACAGTCCTCTCTAAGCAGTTTACAGAGTCAGCCTATTGTCCCCAGCAATCTGGGTCCTCATTTTACCCACCTTGGAAGGATGGAAGGCTGAGTCAACCTTGAGCCTGGTGGGATTTGAACAGCCAAGTTGCAGGCAGCCGGCAGTCAGCAGAAGTAGCCTGCAGTACTGCACTCTAACCACTGTGCCACTGTGGCTAAGTGTGAGGAGTCATTTTTTTCAGTGCCATTGTAATTTTGAATATCATTAAACAAATGGTTGTAAGTCAAGGACTACCTGTAAGGTTATTTTTCTAATGAACTACAATTTCTTCCATTTGATAACACACAGCTACAAGTTTTCTGCACATGAATGAATATCACAGGGAAAAGGGTGTGGGCTTATTTTCCATAGTACTGGTAGTCTTCGACTTACGACCACAATGGAGCCTCAACTTTTCTGTTGCTAAGCGAGATAGTTGTTAAGAGAGTTTTGCCTCCATTTTATGACTTTTTCTCACTTCATTTGCCTCCATTTTATGACTTTTTCTCACCACATTTGTTAAGTGAATCACTGCAGTTGTTAAATTAGTAACACAGTTGTTAATTGAATTAGGCTTCCCCATTGACTTTGCTTGTCAGAAGGTTGCAAAATGGGACCACATGACCCCCAGGACACTGGAAACGTCATAAATATGAGTCAGATTCCATGCATCCAAATTTTGGTCGTGTGACCATGAGGATGTTGCAACGGTTGTTTTGCTCTTCATTGATTTGCTCTTCATTGGGGACACCGAAATCACTTCAAGAAATATTATGTTTTGGCTTCAAGGGATGCACCATCTTCTCTGATTCCTGATAAGCTGTCAATCTGATAGGCATAAAAGCATATTACTAAGACTGACCAGAAATAAACAAACGTCAGGGGCACCTCAATACAGGAAAAAGTTAGACATAGCTAATAGCTTGAAAAGATGCTGCCAACCGTTGTGGTTGATGCAAAAATTGTGACCGTCGTACCATGGGTGATGGCTGCTGATTTTAAAACCTTTGTTGTGGTGCTTGTTAAGTGAATGCCATGGTTGTTGAATAAATCCATGATTGTTTCCTATGGGCAGTTTTTTGCTGGAAACCAGAAGTACACTCCGGTTTTCAGCAAAAACTTCCAAAATTCGCGTCATGTGATCATGGGATCCTACAAACAGCTTGTCAACTCTGAAGCTGGCCTGACTGAGGCCATCTTGGAAGCTTCAGTGTTGCCACAATGGTGCTGAGGAATAGGCAGGGGGGAATAGAGATAGCTGGCATTTTGTAGCCAAAACAAAATAGTTTCTCCTGAGAACCAAGGACATTCCCACAGGTGGCTGAAGAGAGGAGGAATGAAATTTCCAAGCAACCGGACAGCACCTTGATTGGACCATGTGACTGATTGTTTGGGAAAGGGGATAAAAACTTTACTTTTAATTAGGTGAAAACCATGGGAACCTTTAGAGTCAGTTTTCACCAGTCTGTGCCAATATGATATGTCCACTAATTTTTTTTTTTAATTTGATTTATATGCCGCCCTTTTCCAGAGACTCAGGGTGGCTTACAATGCGCTAAGCAATAGGCTTCATACTTTTGTATATTTTATACAAACTCAGCTTATTGCCCCCACAAACTGGGTCCTCAATTTACCCACCTTAGAAAGGATGGAAGGCTGAGTCAACCTCGAGCCTGGTGAGATTCGAACTTGCAGTAATTGCAGGCAGCTGGTGTTAATAACAGTGTGCTTTAGTCCATTGTACTACCAAGGCTCTTGTTCTTTGAGGAACCTACTTGCCTTGGAGTTCTGTTTGCTATGGGTGTATTACTTGGAACCCTGACACAGCCCCAAACATGAGCCAGTTTTCAAGCATCTAAAATGTAGTCACATGGCCCCAGAGGGAGGGAGCTGGATGTCAGAACTTGGGAATCATAAATAGCTTTATTAGGATTCAAATGGAGACTAAGTGACTGGTCGTAAGTCGAAGACTACCTCCAATGTTCTTGCCTAACTAAAATTCCTTCCTTCCAACCCCTTGGGAATCAAGAGGAAAAGCAGGAAGGCTTCTCTACCCCATATTTACACTGGCGAGATTTTGTTCCGTACTGAAGCCGGCATTGCTCGTCTGCATCGTAGGCTTGTCCTGGAGCCACTGTAGGGTAGATGAAGTCTTGCTTGGGTGGAGCGTTATTCAGGCAGAGTCCCATTCCAGAGCTAGGGGTAGAGGGAAGGAGCACAGGTTATGAATAACAAAGATTTGGGAGAAAAGAACCCTGGTTTTGGGGGGATGAGGAACATTCGATAATGAAGTGAGTCAAGTCTTACTCCAGGAAGCTGGTTATATAATCTCTACTGCATGCTGACCACACAAAGGGGTTGGTCTTCATAGTAATATGAGCTGCCATGAGTTTAGCTGTCTCCCGTCCCCGGGCTCCACAGCTATTTCCAACACCATCATGGTTCATGCCAAACCTGGAAAAGGGGAGAAACATTATGATTGTTTTTTACATCAGGAAGGGTCTTCCCCATTCAGGGAAGATGGAAACCCAAAATGGGTGCACTAACACTCTTTTGGAAGGCCTTGAAGACATGGTTCTGCCAGTGGGCCTGGGGAATCCAAAGCAGGATGGAGCCCATTAAATGGCAGGTATGAATGTGTGTTGTTGCCCAGGTGGGGGTGGGTTATTATTTTATTATTTTTCTTTTTATTTCTTTTATATTGTGTTTTTATGTTCTTGTAAGCCGCCTTGTGTTTCTGTTTCTGTTGCTCCCCTCTGGGAGGAAGTTTCAAAGTATTTCTAGCAGGACTACCAGAGTCTGTAACAGCTTGGTCCCCTATGCCATTCGTATGGCAAACTCACAAGATTCGTTTCTCTCGCCATGTATATGCATACAAACAAACTAGATTGTTGTTGTTACTCCGTGCCATATAATATATGTGGGTATATGCATAATTTTTTATTTATTTATTTTTTTAGTCATGTTTATGTAATGTACATTGGAGATGGTGGCCCTTTGAGAGCTGTATGCAACGAAATTTCATTTTAATGTATGCCGATCAGTGTATATCCAACATGACAATAAAGTTATTCTAAGTTCTAATATAAATTTTCTAAATAAATAAATAAATTAGTAGCATGAAAGTTGCTTGCATATGCCACAAGCGCAACAATGGTAGTGGACTCACGTGTGGCCTATCTCGTGAGCAATGGTGAAAGCTGTGGCCAAGCCGAGGTCTTCATTGATGCTGCAGCTCCTTTCACGTTCACACATCCCACCCACAGGAGCCAATCCTGGAGAAAGGAAAACATTACTGTGGGGAGCAGAAGCCAAGTCTACCCACTGTGTAGCTCTAGCCCACTTCCCAATTTGGTGTTTGTGATTTTAAAATGTTCATTAATTAGCTCATCTGTTAGAGCAGGAGTGGGAACTATGGCCCCCTTTAGGACTTGTGGACTTCAACTCCCAGAATTCCTGAGCCAGTATGGCTGGAATTCTGGGAATTCTGGGAATTGAAGTCCACAAGAAGCTGCCCACCCCTGTCTTAAAGGCAAGTTAATAGGCATCACCTGAAAAACAACAACACATTTTCCATATTATTAATTATATCAAGGCTATTATATTACTGCCCTCCAGGCCCCCTACTTGAAAATGTCAGGGTTCCAAAAAACACGCCCAATGAAATCTGTTACAGATTTCATCTACCTCAAGTTGCCAGAATGGACAATCCCAGTTCACTATTTGAAACTTTTTGAGAGACTGAAAGTTTTCATTCAGCCATTCTTTGCAAGCCACAAGTGAGGATGATTGTGGTTCTACAAATGCATTTAACTACAAGTCCCAGAACTCTTAGCCAATGTGGCCGTCCATACTTCTCCTAAGGCCATGCTACTACTGGTACTATATATAAATCTACTCCCAGGCCAACTGTATCCAGAAAAGAAACCAGAATTAAAGATATCAGTAAGAGGAAGACTAGGTTGCCACCTAATTGGTTGCATTCACCCCAAGATGCTATAAACTTTAAATCACATAAGCAAAATTTAATTGCCTTACCCACATAATGGGCCATGCCCTTACAAATACAATTTCAGGTAGTCCTTGATTTACGACCAGAATGGACCCAGTAAAGTGACTGCTGCAGTCATTAGTCAAACATTGCAGTCATTAAGTAAACCCATTGTCCGCTATTGGGCATGCTCTACTTATGTCATGCTCTACTTATATTTATGGGATTGGGTAGAGACAAAGGATGAAAATGTTGCAATTTATATGCATGATGACCCAACTGCTAAGTTTTCATAATGACATCATGAAGCACATATTGTCATGTTGACAGTGGTATTTGTCTCCAAACCTGGCAACTTTAAAACTTGTGAACTTCAACTTCCAGTATTCCCCAGAGAGCATGGTCTGCTAAGGAATTCTGGGAGTTGAAGTCCACAAGTCTTAAAGTTGCCAAGTTTGCCGACTCCTGTGATAGATACTACTACAAATCAGAGGTGGGTTTCAGCAGGTTCTGACCAGTTCTGGAGAACCGGTAGTGGAAATTTTGAGTAGTTTGGATAACCGGTAAATATCACCTCTGATTGGCCCCACCCCCATCTATTCTCTGCCTCCCGAGTCCCAGCTGATTGGGAGGAAATGGGGATTTTGCAGTAAGCTTCCCTTGGAGTGGGAAGGGAATGGAGATTTTACAGTATCCTTTGCCTGCCACGCCCACCAAGCCACACCATGCCACGCCCACAGAACCGGTAGTAAAAAAATTTGAATCCCATCACTTTTTCAAACTGCATTTTGGCCGAATTGTATGATCCCAGCCCAAATAAATTTTTTCCACTTCAAAAAAATCAGCATAAAAAATTAGCGCAGGCTATAATGATAAGCATTTGATGGCATGTTTTGTACCTACCTAAAGTTCCACAGGGTTTGTTTTTGTAAATGCAAATATCATATCTAGAAGGAGGGGAAGAGAGAAGAAACAAAGAAAAATGCCATATTAGATCAGATTCCATTGCACTGATTAAGCTAGCTGTGGTTTCTGCAGGATTATTGCCCGGAAAATAATCACTAAATGAAGAATCTATGAAAACATCACAGAGTGGGTGGGGTACGTAAAGCTAAATTTTGACGCCGATATTTGCGTTTTCATCAGTGGCATGTTTACAACCATCTCCTGAAAATAAAGTTTGAATAAAATAAAATGGGCCCTGAAATTTACCATTGAAAGCCAGATGGGTAAATTTGTCCTCACCTCACAGGTTTGTTGTTGGGAAAATAGGAGAAGGAAGGAGTATTAGGTATGTGTTTGCTGTGGAATTATTCATAAAAATAATAAAGGTGGGATATAAATAAATCAATAAAAATACATTGGACTGCTGGGAGGGATTAAAGGAATTCGATTTTAATTGTTATGGGGCTGCCACATGTTGGTTATGGGCAAGAAGGAAAAGGCCCCAAATCTCTGTTGAAGATCGAAGATAGATAGACATGAGATCAGTGGTTGGATTCACCGGTTCGGGCCGGTTTGGGTGAACTGGTAGTTAAATTGCTTGCTGGCCCCACCTCTCCCTGCCCCGCCCCTTCCAGGCATCCCCACGCGCCCCATTTTGGCTCCCAGTTAAGTGCAGGGAGGCCTCCTAGGCCTAAAATGAAGCATCGGGGTGTGTGTATGCAGTGCCCCCCCCACCCCCGCAGGCTGTTTTCACTCCTAGGAGGCTTCAGGGAGGCCTACTATGAGATGGTATGTCAGGGATACCCAACAGAAGCAAGGAAATTGTGAATACATTTTCCTCTCTTGCGCTGAGCCAGACAGAGAGGGAGAAACTGGCAGCCATGGGAAATTGTATCCAAATCACTGTAAAAGGAGACATACTATTCCAAAACTTGTTTGATTTTAACATTTTCATTCACTGGAAGGGTAAAGAATTGCCACCAAATTATTCTGTTCATCTGGGGGGGGGGGTGTTTGCCAACAGGTGAGTTTTCTTTTCTTTTTTCTTTTGCAAATTTAAAATTCATTACTTCTTATTTGATTTTACTATTTTTTTTTTAAATGTCTGGTTGAAAATTCATAGGTGTTAACGAGGTGCATTTCTCCAAAACAGAACTCCCGTATGCCTCTTTGTACGCTGTTTTGAAAAAAAACACCATATTGCAAACGTCAGAAAGGCAGATTCTATTTCAGTTCATGTAATATTTTGGGAAATTCAAATTAAACAGGTTTCCTCTGAAAGAAACTTGAGCAATTGTTATCCAACTGACCACTGCAACGTCATGGTTGTCATGCATCCTTGTAATAGCCCTTGTAATAAACCCTTGCAAACAACACGGTCAAACTTAGCATCCTTAATAGCTGCCACTCCAGATGTTGGTTCTTCCTTTTTCCTGAAACTTCACCCCATATCATATCTCCCACCACTGCAAAAAACTGCTTCCTAATTTTGTGTGGGCTACAAATGGGATATGAATAAGGGCAGATGGGCTAAACCTAGGGGTGGGCTCCTGGGGGTTAGGCAGGGTTCGGGCAATCCTCTAGCCAAGGATCGCCGGGGTTCGGCGGAGCTCCAAATGCCACCCCTGGCTGGCCACGCCCACCCTTCCCTTCCCTTCCCTGCCCCTCCCACCCCACCCCTCCCAGGAGTCTCCACCCAGCCTGTTCATCATTCCAGGTAAGTGCAGGGGCGGCGTGGAGGGTTTGGGAGGGCAAAAAACGGGCCTACTGGAGATTCCAGAAGTCCGGAAACGGGCCTCCGGCTTCTAGCCTCTGGAGGGCCCCAGGATCCCAGGGGAAGCTGTTTTCACCCTCCCGGAGGCTCGATTTAAAAGCCTCCAGAGCCTGGGGGAGGGCAAAAACGTCCCCCCGCCCCACTGTGGTGCAGGCAGCCAACTAGGCCACACCCAGCATGGCCATGCCCACCCAGCAATGGGGCAGTGAACCCTTTGCTAAAGGATCTGAAGCCCACCTCTGGCTAAACCTTAATTTTGTACGTTTCCTGGTTCATCTCTTACTAACATGTGTGTCTTTTGCAAAAACCAAACCAATGAACTCTTTTGCCCTTCAAAAAAAAAAAAACCCAAACTCCAAAGCACAGCAGGATGTTATCTGGAGATGCGGAATTTATGAGGCACAGAGAAGTTTTACAAGGCATTTGGTTTTTCGTCCAAGGTTTGTCTTTGTAAATATGCCCCAGGGACTCGGTGGGAAGACTCACAAGCAATTGCTCAAGCAGTTGTGTTGAAAGACAAGGCTTTCCAAGTTAGCATATTTTTCTTCCCTTCCTTATCTTGCACATCAAGAATGAAGGGAGACAAAAGATATCATTCCCCAGAAAGACGTAGTTCCCTAGAGAAACAGTGGGTATCTTGCAGGATTTCAGAGCTGAGTCAGGCAAAGGAGTATTCCAGCAAACAGAAGGAAAGAAATATGAAGGTTTTATTTCATGAAAGTAAACTACAAGGATGAGAAGAAATTGGGACCAGAGCTCCTGTTGCTAAGAAGGCTGGTCATTAAGTGAATTGCACCTGATTTTATTACCTTTTTTGCTGCGGTGAATTACTGCCGTTGTTAAGTGAATCATGCAATTGTTAAGCAAATCCAGGTTTCCTCATTAACTTCTCTTGTCTGAAACTGGCTAGGAACATTGCAAATAGTGATCACGTAATGTCAGGATGCTGCAACCACTGTGAATACATGTTGGTTGCCAAGCACCCACATTCTGATCATGTGACCAGGCGGTGGCTGCAATGGTCATAGCAATAGCACTTAGACTTACCGGTATATATACCGCTTCATAGTGCTTTACAGCCCTCTCTAAGTGGTTTACAGAGTCAGCATATTGACCCCAACAATTCCACCATGGCCAAGACTGCCTACCAACTAGAAGTCAATGGCCGGTGACCTCGCAGGCATTCAAAACAGAGATGGCAAGATACCATCAACAAAGATATGCAAGCCACGGCCTGCACCTTGGAGAGGCAGCTGACCGTTCAAAGTGGTGTTTAGTGATCCGAAAAGCAGACCATGCACCTGCAGGAATACACTAGGAAGAAGAAGAATCTGGATCCTCATTTTACGGACCTCAGAAGGATGGAAGGCTGAGTCCACCTTGAGCCGGTGAGAATCGAACTGCCAAAGTGCTTGCAGCCAGCAGTCAGAAGAAGTAGCCTGCAATACTGCATTCTAACCACTGTGCCACCACGGCTCTAAATGCAAGGACTGTTTTTCATCGCCACTTTTTCATTGTCATCATAACTTCAAATGGTCACTAAACAAATAGTCATAACTCAAGGGCTGTCTGTAACGGCTTTTCATCCCCATCCACTCCAACTCTACCTCCCCGAAATTAGAGGTTTACCTGGTGATCAAAACCGCAGTATCATGGTTAGCGATGCCGTTGTCAGGAATGGCATTCCCATCACTGCTGAGGCTCACAATAGCCTTCTGCCATTTGCAAAAGCTGTCAAGGGACTTCCCAGCATGATGGTTGATTTCCAGGGATGGCTGGAGAAGATAACAGGTCAGTCTTAACATGAATGATGCTAGGAGGAGCTAGTCTATTCATTGATGACCTTTGGAGACCAGGAGAAAATCTGTAGCTCAGGGTTGTCATGAGGGGTTCTTGGTGCGCTCTGAGTTTGGTTGTTTTCTTGCAGATATTTCATTATCCAGTTAGGTAATATCATCAGTGCTATTATCACTAGCACTGATGATGTTGCCTAGTTTGGGTAATGAAATGTCTGCAGGAAAACAACCAAGCTCAGAGAGCATCAACCAAGGACCCCACAATTTTTGGAGAACTTTCCTTGGCATCTTTGTCTGTTTTGGAACATAAGATGGGGCCTCCTTTGCAACTACATTTTGTTATTGGAACTCCCTTCATGTTGATAATCTCTTCCCCCTCCCATATTCCTACATTACCTCCTCATCCTTTCATACATTATTTGGGTAATTTCTGATTTTCCATAACTATTTTTCTGGGGAATAATTTCCTGCATTGGAGAGGAAATTATATATGAGCCTTTCCTTCTAAGAACCTCCTCTTTTTTTATCAGGATCTAAAGGATCATTGCGTTTCTTCAGCTCTCTCTTTTTAGTTAGTTCTAGATCATTTTGAAAATGTTCAGTAGCATGATGGGGGTGAAACCCAAAGGTGCTTTTTCAGGAGACAACTGGACTTTCTTGTTTTTTCTTTTGAAGACATTTCGCTTCTCATCCAAGAAGCTTCTTCAGCTTTGACAGGATAGTGAGGAATGGAAGGCTTTATATTCCTTGCAGACTTTTATCTGTGTCCTGAAAAAGCACCTTTGGGACAATCATGACCCAGATGACTGAGAATCTCTATAGACTTTTAGCAATACAGTTTGGGATGAACATCCTTTGAATGGTGGGGGAGTAGGAATGGATTTCCAGAGGAAAAATTGCAGACTACAGGAACCAGGAGCACCACTCAGATGACCTTGAGGACACAGATAAATCTCCAAGGGCTTCAACGACCCTCTAAAAGGATGCAAATGACCAGCTGTCTGTAAGGAATATAAATCCTTCCATTCCCCACTATCCTGTCAGAGCTGAAGACACTTCATAGATGAGAAACATCTTCAAAAGAAAAAACAAGAAAATCCAGTTGCCTCCTGAAAAAAGCACCTTTGGGACAACCACGACCTGGATGACTGAGAATCTCTACAGACAATGAGGGTGAAAATATTTTTCATATATAACTAGATTGCTTTGTGCCTCTGGTCCATCTCTCCAAGAATTAGCCTTGGGATTGGTGATGGTTCTTCACAGTGATCTTCCCTAGTATTCCAAGCTTGGTGCTGGAAAAGACTCTTGAGAATCCCTTGGACTGCAAGGAGATCAAATCAGTCGATCCTAAAGGAAATCGATCCTGACCATCCTTTGGAAGCACAGATACTGAAGGTGAAGCTCAGATATTTTGGCCACCAGATGAGAAGAGAGGATTCATTAGAGAAGACCCTGATGTTGGGAAAGATGGAAGGCAAAAGGAGAAGGAGGAGAGGATGAGAGAGTTAGATAGTGTCATTGACGCAATGAGCATGAATTTGGGCAACTCCAGGAGACAGTGGAGGACAGTGGGGCCTGGCATGCTATGGTCCATGGGATCACAAAGAGTCGGATACAACTTAGCAACTGAACAAGTACGAAATAGTCTTTCATTCCTAATGCTGAATGAATGATCTGCCTGTAGTACCGTGACTAAATATTACTTTGTAGTATGCCCAGTCTTGATCAAAACACTGTATAGATATATATTTAAAATAATCTACTCCTCCTCCTTGCTTTGGGAATTCCTTCCTTACCTGGTCCTCTGTCAGCAGGATAAGGCGGGTTACCAGAATGTTCACGATATTGCCCAAACTTGAGTCTTGGAAAAGTTTAGCAACCTGACCTCCAGGAAACAAGGAAACACCAGTGTTAAAAAGAAGATGGATTCAGCATCATGATTGATCAGAAATGGCATCCTTTGCATGATTGGCAGAATATGGAAGAACGTTTCGAGCTAAAATGAGAGGGTAGAGGAATGAGGCATATTTAAGGGAGATTTTGTGGTTAACTAGATCTGACTTCCACCAATCTGCTCTCCTACCCAAAAGCCTCTTTTCATAAAAGTCAGTCTTCTGTCTCTTTCAAGCACCATTGTGGCCCAGCAATAGATTTCACTGTCCTGGGCATTATCCTCTTTCTTCTAAACTTTTGACTGCTAGCTATGAAAAGCCATGGTGGCGCAGTGGTTAGAATGCAGTATTGCAAGCTAACTCTGCCCACTGCCAGGAGTTCGATTCTGACTGATTCAAGGTTGACGCAGGCTTCCATCCTTCCAAGGTCAGTAAAATGAGGACCCAGATTGTTGGGGGCAATATTCTGACTCTCTAAACCACCTTGAGATGGTTGGTATAGCACTATGAAGCCATATATATATGTATGTAGGTCTTTGGTTATTCGGGTTTTCTCCCGCGTAAAATTGGAAGTACCTTGGTGAGGTTTCGACGAAGTCTCATTCGTTATCTTCAGGCTGGTGTCTTTGGCCTTGTGCTCCTAGAAGCACAAGGCCGAAGACACCAGCCTGAAGATGACGAATGAGACTTCGTCGAAACGTCG
>WNWU01000001.1:91635722-91645769 GCA_012654045.1 Ptyas mucosa
GTATGTATGTATGTATGTATGTATGTATGTATGTATATATGTATATAACACACACAAACACATCAGGTTTTATATACGTTTTCTATCAAAGCAACCCGGTCTACCCAAATATGGGAAGGAGCATACTGCTTCCTTTTTGCCTTTCAGCCCCAATCCAGGAGCCCTCAGGCAGTCGCTTTCACAACAAACCATTTTGTGTTAAATTTATATCTACTGACAAAGAAATCAAGGGAGACTAGTATAGATCTATTTCAAGCTATTTAGCTCTCATCAGCTAGCCATACCCTTCTGGGATTCGAATAAATATATATATAGTTAAAAAGAAGAAACAACCATGATCACACATTGCTCCTAGAAGCACAAGGCCGAAGACACCAGCCTGAAGATGACGAATGAGACTTCGTCGAAACGTCGCCAAGGTACTTCCAATTTTATGCGGGAGAAAACCCGAATAACCAAAGACCTACATACAAATACCTGTGAAAATCTGAGAAAGTACTGGGGACTTGGAAACCTTCAGCTGCATAAAGAACGAATGTGAGAAGGATACGTCAGCCTTTGTAATGAGCTTTTCTCATTGTTTTGCCTTTTGAAGGTCTTTGGCGTGTAACTACCAAAATTCCAACCTAGGAGAGGAATTTGGGGACCTGTAGTCCTGACATATCCAAATGGCACTAAGTTGAGAATGTCTGGTAAAAAGAAAATGTGGAAATCAATATCCACAAATGAAGCTGCCAGGGATTAGTCAGCTATGGAGACTACCAGGTCACAAAAATGGGAGTAGAAAATTGTGGTAATACAGGTAGTCCTCTACTTACAGTAATACATTTCGTGACCGTTCAAAGTTGCAACAGCATTATATAAAAAAGTGATTCATGAATTCACTTAACAAGTGTCTTGCTTTGCAACAGAAATTTTGGGCTCAATTGTAATCATAATTCAAGGAGTACCCATAGTGTGTGATGGTAAGGTATGTGCGAGTGACCTTGGGAGACAAACCTGCCCCTAAGCTGTGGGTCCTCCTCCTGTCTCCCAAGGACCTTCCCACATAGCATTCTTGGTTATAATACTTACAATATTCATGATAGCTAGGATGTATTCCTCTATGTCCCGCCGGCCATGGTAGCCCACCATCATCTTATCAGCCACCACAAGAGTCTCCACATAACGCTCAGTGCTGACTGACCTCTTCAGAGGCAGTTGTCCCCTTTGAGAAAAGTTGCCCAGGGTCTTCAAAGGGGAGGGTTTCAGTGTCCGCAACCACCAGGGTCTACCTTTCCATGGCTTCTCATCTGCAGGGAAATAGCAATGACGTCTTTAGCATTCTCTCTTCTTCCTCTCCCCTCGTACCCGCAAAGCAAAACCAATTGACTTCTTAGGCCTAGAATTGCTTCCAAAAGAACACATTCAACAAATTCAACGATAAACCATCATGGTGTGTGGCTTGGTTTTAGGTTAATGCCAAAAGAATCCTTGTGAAAGGACAGGATGGGCATGCTTGGTCAGCGGTGGGAGCAAGAAGATTGTGAAAGTCAGTTAGGGCAGCAAGGGCTATGGAATGCAGCGGGCCAAAAGAGCATAGATGGGCAGAGAAGTAGGTGGATGGGGAGGAGTTAAAAGACCCCTGCAGTTATAACTGTGGCTGCCAAGCCACCGAACTATGATCACATGATCGTGGGGTCACTGCAATGGCCATAACTTCATAGACTGGTGGTAAGTCCCTTTCTTCAGTGCTGCTGTAATGGTTGCCAAACAAATGGTCGTAAGTCGAGGACTATCTGTAATACAGGAGTAGAGAGCTTCAGAAGAAACATTCTGTCCTGAGGCCTCCCAAAAATTTAAGTGCTGGGCATTTTAGTGTTTTAATATATGCCCAAGAAAGTTGACTAGTGACACCTGGGGTCATGTTACAGATAGTCCTCGACTTACAACAGTTTGTTTAGTGACCATACAAAGTTACAATAACACTAAAAAAAAGCAATGTTTTTCAAACTTACGACCAGCATCCCCATGATCATGTGATCAAAATTCAGATGTTTGGCAACTGACTCATATTTATGACGGTTGCAGTGTCCCGGGATCATGTGCTCCCCTTTTGCGACCTTCTGACAAGCAAAGTCAATGGGGAAGCCAGGTTCATTTAACAACAACTGAACAGTTGCATGATCCACTTAACAACTCTAGCAAGAAAGGTAATTAAAATGGGGCAAAACTCACTTAACAACAGAAATTTTGGGCTGAATTGTGGTCATACGTTGAGGATTACTTGTATTTACCCAGATGTATATGTACCATCCAAAGTCCCTCTATAAATGGGCAGTTTCCAAATCTGATAAGTTTATAATAAATAAAAGGTAAGTATAGATATCACTAAGAAGTTGTTACTGTAAATAATGTGGAATGAAATGATTAAATCTGGGGATAATTTCCTTCACAAAAACTAAATGCTCTTTCCTCCAGATGCCACCAGAAATCAATTGTTTTGATGTTCACCCTCAAAAGCAGACTTTCAGCCCTGGAGGCCACCTTTCTCTTTGGATCTTCAGGGCTGCCACATTTAATGCACAGACCTGCTGTGGGAAAGTGGGAGGGGGGGTTGCATGGAGTGGGTAGATAGATAGATATATATAGCCACAACAACATTCTTTCCTCTGGGAGTCAAGGACGTTCACCCTGCACCTAGAGAAGTGTGACTGGGAAACATCTCCAATTTAGAGGTGGGCTGCTGCCGGTTTGCACCAGTTCGGGCAAACTGGTAGTTAAGATTCTGCGTAGTTCAGCGAACCGGCAAATCCTACCACTGGCTGGCCCTGCCCCCACTCGGTTTTCAACCTGTTTTCCAGGCTGTTTTTCGGGGCAGAAACAGCCTGGAAAACAGCCTGAAAATGGCCCAAAAAACAGCCTGAAAACAGTCCCAAAAACGCCCAAAAAACAGACTGAAAAATGAGCGAGGGTGGGGCCAGCAGTGGTGGGATTAGCCCCAACCGGCTGAATCCTACCTCTGCCTTTGAGGCGAGTGGCTGGGAGGTGGGGCTGGGTGTGATGAGTGACATCACTCATCCAGTTACATGACCAACCAGCCACGCGTAACCAACCAGAGAACCAGTTGTTAAGTCCCACCACTGCTCCAGTTGGGACGGTGGATTGATTGGACCATGTGATGGATATGTGGATGCAGGGAAAGGGACTTTGACTTTCCTTTGGGTGGGAAAAACCCAGGAGACTTTCAGATTTGGGTTTTCTCAGATGTGCCAATATGTCATCTCTAATAAAATGGAACTTTGAGGGAATGCCTGCCTCGGAGTCTTATTCGTTGGGGGGTGGGGGTGTTACTTGGAAACCTGACACAGACTTCCTTTGGCCTATCTGGATTAGCCATTATTATTCAGAAAGAGGCATGCATGTTGGATTTTGCATGAAACATCAATAGTAAAAGCAAATCTGGAATGGAGAGAGGCAAGGAAGGCGGTGTTTGATGGTAAGGACCTGAATGCAAAGCGCCCACTTCTTGTTCCAAGATTACATTTGTCCAGTAGTTCTTGTTTTCCAAGAAACAAATTGGAAACAGATTTTCTCTCTTTTTCAGCCGGGGAATATAACGCAGTATCAATACACAAAGGGTAAGCTTGGCAGCTTTAATGTGAAAAAAATGTCAGACATCCAAGGTCAGCTGGCTCGCTCTCCTCTCCTCCTTCCGGAAACTGAGAATCTAATCCCATGAATTCCAGCATCATAATTTAGAGAGGTGGTATGTGTCTCTTTCCCTTCTCCCTGGCCGCATTTCAAATCCACAACTACATCCTCAAACCAAATGTCTGCTGGAGTAAAACATTTTAAAACTAGCTGGATGGCTTTTAAAAGTTTCTGCCTTAATGTTATTGACATTTGTGGTGTCTCCTACATTTAATCTAATCCAGCCTATTAACTACCCTGAATTTAACGCGAAGGAAAAAAAAATAAGTGTGGCTTTGTGGTTGCCAATAGGAACTTGAATAACAGTCTTACATGTTGATAATAACCTTCTGTTGCCCCCCAGCCTCTCTCACTTTGCATAATTTTTGTGTGCTTTGCTAATCGTAGGAAGGGTAGAAAAATATAAGAATGTTCCAAGAACTTCCCCCCTCCCTTAAGTCTTAGTTCTCTCTCTATATAATTTCAGATAATAAGCATCCATTAAAGCACATTTAAAAAAGGAAGAAGAATGAGGGCTAGAAACTTGTTTATTCTAAATATAAAAATATAATAGAAATCATAATAAGACATTTCTTCATCAAACGCAGTCAAATAGAGCTCCTACCTAACACACCACAAGCTGTGTCCATATGTGGGTGCTGGAGAGACGATCGTTTGTAGATCACGTGAGGGCTTCCTTCTCTTCCTTGTTCCTCACTGATATTGTCCCCAAGTGTCAGGGGTTCAATAAAATACTCATCATCTTCTGCAATTATCACACCATGCTGGAACAAAGAGAGGCAGGAAACTGCGTGCTTGCATTCAATAAAAAGAACACAATTAATATCTAAGGAGATTCTCAGTTATCCAATTCATGGTTGTCCCAAAGGTGCTTTTTCAAAAAGGCAACTGGACTTTCTTTGTTTTTTTCCTTGAAGACATTTTGCTTCTCATCCAAGAAGCTTCTTCAGTTCTGACTGAAGATCTGGCTCTTAGAACTGAAGAAGCTTCTTGGGTGAGAAGCAAAACCTTCCTCTTCAGGGAAAAAACAGAGAAAGTCCAGTTGCCTCTTGGAAAAAAACACCTTTGAGACAACACAATTAATAGAAGCCTGAGTGGCGTAGGAGGCTAATGCCTCCTACTAAGGCAGCATTTAACATCCAGTTGCCTGCAATTACTGCAAGTTCTAATCTCACCAGGTTCAAGGTTGACTCAGCCTTCCATCTTTTCTAAGGTGGGTAAAATGAGGACCCAGATTGTGGGGGCAATAAGCTGACTTTGTATAAATATACAAAAAGTATGAAGGCTATTGCTTAACGCATTGTAAGCCGCCCTGAGTCTCCGGAGAAGGGCGGCATATAAATAAATAAATTTAAAAAATAGGTAAAGGTAAAGGTTCCCCTTGCACATATGTGCTATTCATTCCCGACTTTAGGGGGTGGTGCTCATCTCCGTTTCAAAGCCGAAGAGCCAGCGCTGTCCGAAGACGTCTCCGTGGTCATGTGGCTGGCATGACTAAACAGCAAAGGTGCACGGAACGCTGTTACCTTCCCACCAAAGGTGGCCCCTATTTTTCTATTTGCATTTTTTACGTGCTTTCGAACTGCTAGATTGGCAGCAGCTGGGACAAGTCACGGGAGCTCACCCCGTTACGCAGCACTAGGGATTCGAATTGCTGAACTGCCGACCTTTCGATTGACAAGCTCAGCGTCGTAGCCACCGAGTCCCTTTACAATTAATAGATTCAATCTAATGTCTCTGTTCTCCCACTTTCTTTAAGTGGGGTGATTTTGAGACGCTGACTTGGTTATTTTTTTAGATTGTTTTGCCTGCTCAGGGCAGGATATGTATCTATGTAACACTCCCTCAACTTATTTCCCCCCACAACAACACTCCTATGAAATAGGCTGGGGACAGAAGAAGTGACTGTCCAAGGTCACCAAATAAGCTTCGACAGCAGGTAGTGGATTTGAACCCATGTCTCCCAGTGTCAGTCCAGCACCCTGTTGACAGGGAAGAAAATTGAGAAAGCAAAAATCTAGAGAGAAAAGGGACATGAATTCTATACCAGATATGCTGGCAGAGAATTAGCTCGTCAAGGTCTTATAACTTAGATGGCTTTCTCAATTTCAGTCTGATTTTTGGGGAGGGGGTGGGTATTACAAGAAAAGCATCTGGAAAGGCTTAAAGGCCTGAATAGGTACATAAGTAAGGGCTCATTCTTTGAAATACCATTTTGCATTAACCATACATTTGTAATGGTTAGTTCAAAGTACCACTTTCTTTCCAGTTAAAAAAAAGCCAGTTTCATTAGTGATTAAAGAATCAGGCTTAGAAACCGGGAGACAGTGAGTTCTAGTCCTGCCAATCCCTCTCTCTCAGCCCAACCCACCTCACAGGGTTGTTGTGAGGAAAATAGGAGGAGGAAAGAGTATTATGTATGTTTGAGTTACTTATAAAGTAATAAAGGCGGGATAAAAATCTAATAAATAAATAAAATGAAAAAGCAACTGAGGTAGAGGATTGTGTGTTTTTCTCATGGGTAAATATGAGTACCGTATTTATCGGACTATATGACGCACCAGTGTATAAGACGCACCAAGATTTCGAAGAGGTAAGCAAGAAAAAAAAATTTTTCCCCTCCCTGGCCCCCTGGAGCACTCTGCAGGCCTCCCGAACCCTCTGCGCCCCCCGTTTTTGCCTTCCCCAGCCCATAGGAGCATTCTGCAGGCCTCCCAAAGACTCTGTGCGGCCTGTTTTGTGAAAAACAGGCCCATTTTTCACAAAAATGGGACATGCAGGGCGGGGCTTCGGGAGGCCAAAAATGGCTGTATTCGGTGTATAAGACCCATCAACATTTCCATCCTCTTTTGGGGGGGGGTGCGTCTTATACTCCGAAAAGTACGGTAATTTTTTTCTCCTCACATAAACACCTACAAACAGGTTGCAACTGTGATGGTATGACAAGATTAAAGCAAACAAATACAAAACATATAAAATTAAAACAACATTTAAGGAACAAACAACAAGCATCCTGAGGACCTATGAAATTATATGACCTAACTAAAAGATGAATGTATTTGGAATAAATCTGTAACCCATATCAGGGTATGGGACCGGGTATGATAATTTAAGGGAGCACCTTGCCCTGATTTCATCCACCTGTCCTACCAGATCCAACAGAGTGAGAGCAGGGTCTGGGACAACTCGACTCAGCCAACTCACTACGGCCAATTCACCATAGCCAACTTGCCATGGCCAACTTGCCATAGTCAACTCATCACAGGGTTACTTGCCTTGGGACAATTCAATGCTGCATTAATCATTTCATTCAGTAACTTTTATTATTAGTGACCACATTTTCATTGAAATTATTGTAACTTTTGTATTTCTGGATTGACTTCTTTATTTTATTCTTATTGGCCACAGTTCCGTCGGAATTAATGTAACTTTTCTGTCTGTTGAATTGTCCTGGAGTGAGTTATCCCGTGGCAAGTTGGCTGTGGCGAGTTGTTTATTTATTTATTTATTTGTTCGATTTATATGCCACCCTTCTCCGGAGACTCAGGGCAGTTTACAATGCGTTAAGCAATAGCCTTCATACATTTGTATATACCTGCTTAGCAGGGCTTTTGGCCCCTCCTAAGCGGTGTTCTTTTTTATACAAAGTCAGCTTATTGCCCCCACAAACCGGGTCCTCATTTTACCTACCTCGGAAGGATGGAAGGCTGAGTCAACCTTGAGCCTGGTGAGATTTGAACTCACAGTAATTGTAAGCAGCTGGCAATTTAAGTGCTACTTTAACAGCACTTAGTCCACTGCGCCACCAGGCTCTTGTTCCTATCCGGAGTGGGCATGCTATGGGTTCTCTTGTCTAAGGAGCTACTTCTGGCGCGCCCTCAGTGGCAAGCCTTTTCTGTTGTGACATCTTCTCCCCTCCCAAGTGAGGATGGCCTCATTGCTTCTGAGCTTGCGGAAGCCCCTCAAGACCTGGTTATGACAGCAGACCTGGGAACCCCAGGGGATGGGTGAACAAGTGAGGTGGCTCTGTGTACTACTAGCATCCCTTCCTCTATTATTTCTATTTCAGCTGAAAAACAGAACCAGAATTTCCGTTTGCTAAACAAAGTGGTTATTAAGTGAGTTGCCCCTGACTTTATGACCTTTTTTAGCCTCGGTTGTTAAGCAAATCACTGCAGTTGTTCAGCAGATGTGGCTTTCCTCACTGATTTCGCTGCTTGAAAGGTTGCAAGAGGCAATCACGTGACCCCATTTGCAAATACATACCAATTGTCAAACGCCCAAATTTTGATCATGTGATCGTGGAGGGTGCTGTAACTATTGTAAGCGTAAGGACTGGTCATAAGTCACTTTTAAAGCATCACTGTTAACTTTGAACAGTCACTAAACAAATGGATGTAAGCAGCGATGGGTTTCAAATTATGTTACTACTGGTTCGCCGTGCACGTGCACACTCGCCTTCCCACATGCGCCCAGCCTTCCGTGCATGCTCTTTGCTTGTGCGCGTACCTTCCGCGCATGTGTCCGGCTTCAAAAATGTGCCTAAATAGGATGGCATAGAGCTGGGGTGGGTGGGCAAGCCCACCCACAATTTTCGCTACTGGTTCGGGCAAACCGGTCCGAACCAGCTGAATACCACCTCTGGATGTAAGTCAAGGACGGCCTGTACGGTCAAGAGCTCTTGTATATCAAAGGCTCTTACACATTCCTTATCTCTTACAAATTTCTGTCGCTCTGGTTTAATTTGAGATAATTGCAGAGCAACAATAACAGCAACAAAAAGTATCAGAGAAAAGCAGGGGGTGTTGTTTTCCTTCTAAAAGCAGTTCTTAAGAAATTTAGCAAAATTTAAATAGCGGTTGATCTTTTGAAACCCCCCAGCTTCTGCCAACCTCACCACAACAAACCCTGAATTGCTCTTGTGTGCCTGCAGCTAAGCATTCAACTTCAGCCGCCCTGCGAGGGGGTGTGATGGGCCAGCAGTGGCTTCTCGCTTCCTATGAAAGCTTTGTAGCTCTTGGCCAGAGGCCATCATTCCAAACACAAGTGAGGTAGTGTGAGGATAGTTTGGCGGGAAGTTGCCAGAAACTCAAGGATCAGTTGATGAAGGCAGCTGGGAAGGGGGAAGAAAACTCTTGGCGTGGAGCGCAACAATTGGGGCATGTGTGTTTGTGGTACGGTGTGTGTGTGTGTGTGGGGGGGGGGAATGTAAAGAACAGAGGCTCCGAGGGACGCTTATAAAATTCTCTTCAAATTACCTGGCCTCATTTCCGAAATGAAACCGCTGCATTAGGAATTTAAACAAATGGGTGGGATTTGGCAATCGAGGGCACTTTAGCTAAACATGAGAAGAAACTTCCTAATGGTAGGAGCCGTTTGGCAATGAAGCAGTTTGAGCAATGTTAAAAATGAGGACTCGGCAGGCATTTGCTTTGATGGTGGAGCAACTGAGCAGCCTCAAGCCTGGGAGGAAGGAGAGGTTACTTTGGTTACCGGATCTGGGGTGGCAAAAATATGGATCGCAGCCAGGGGGCGGCAAAGAGATGCAGAAAACTAACTCTTTGCTGTCATCTGCTGAGCCGCTGGATTTTTGCAGAAGGAATCTGGCAACTTTACCTTTGACCCTTTTCTTCTGGCAAATGTTTTGCTTTCCCAGCTGCTATTTCATGCCTTACTAGTATGGTTTGCAAAAAGTTGCAGGTTGCTTGTAGACATTTTTGGGAGAAGAATGATTTTTTTTTAAAATTTATATTTATATGCCGCCCTTCTCCGGAGACTCAGGGCGGCTTGCAATTCGTTAAGCAATAGCCTTCATACTTTGTATATTTATACAAAGTCAGCTTATTGCCCCCACAAACCGGGTCCTCATTTTACCCACCTTAGAAAGGATGGAAGGCTGAGTCAACCTTGAGCCTGGTGAGATTAGAACTCGCAGTAATTGCAGGCAGCTGGATGTTAAATGCTGCCTTAATAGGAGGCATTAGCCTGCTACGCCACTCAGGCTCCTAATTTAACCATATTCTCCCCTTCCTGCAGGCAAATCACCAGACTGTCAGTTTTTTTACAGGTAGTCCTTGACTTATGGCCCCAAAGCAAGACACTGAAGTGAGTTTGGCCCCATTTTACGACCTTTCTGGCCACAGTTGTTAAGCGCATACATTTTGATCACATGACCGTGGGGATGTTTTGACAGCTGTAAGTGTAAGGGCTGGTTGTAACAGTTTGAACAGCAACTTAGAGCAATTGCTCAATGAATGGAATGGAATGGAATGGAATGGAATGGAATGGAATGGAATGGAATGGAATGGAATAGAATAGAATAGAATAGAATAGAATAGAATAGAATAGAATAGA
>WNWU01000001.1:91645779-91657813 GCA_012654045.1 Ptyas mucosa
GAATAGAATAGAATAGAATAGAATAGAATAGAATAGAATAGAATAGAATAGAATAGAATAGAATAGAATAGAATAGAATAGAATAGCAGAGTTGGAAGGGACCTTGGAGATCTTCCAGTCCCGTGATAGCGAACCTATGGCACGCGTGCCAGAGGTCACACGTAGCGCCCTCTCTGTGGACACGCGAGCCGTCACCCCAATTCAGCTCGACTGTGCATGTGCGCGCACCTCCCATTGGCCAGCTGGTCTTCGGGTCTCTGCTGCGCATGCGTGGGGGCGGGGCGCATATGCGGGGCACACACGAATTGCATTTTGGGGGTTCAGGCGCACAAGGGCACTCGGTCCAGAAAAGGTTACCCATCACTATTCTAGTCCAATCCCCTGCTTAGGCAGGAAACCCTACACCCATTTCAGACAAATGGTTGTCCAATCTCTTCTTAAAAACTCCCAATGTTGGAGCATTCACAACTGGTTGTAAGTGGTTGTAAGTCAAGGACTTACAAAATGGATTCTAAGTCAAGGACTATCCGTAAAGTTAAGTTTGTAATGAACTACAATTTCTTCCATTTGATAAGAACGCTTTGAAGTCATTCAGCATGTCTTTTGGAGCCGGACAAAAAATGTTGTTCAAAATGACCAGCAAATGGTTGTTTTGTGAATCCCACCAGAAGTTAGGAAGAAAACAAGACACTTACCAGACCGTTACAATTACTGATAGCAACTTTTGAGTTCAGATACTCATCTTGTAAATGACCAGCATAGTGGCAATCTTCATGGAACTCATGTTGGTAGTCTACTCCGCCTCTTTTCCAATACTCCACTCGAAAGCGCCTCGCCAGCAAGTTGGTGTGCAACGTCAAGTTGAGAAGGAATTGGGTCCGGTGGGCAGAGACCTTGTAGAACACGTGCTGTTCAGGCGTGTCGTAGGAGGGGTGGCCTGCACTCCGGCGGGACCTCCATTTCCGATGGCTTTTGATGTCAAAACTGAGGAAGTCACCATTCTGATCCACCTGGATGGGGAAGGCAATCTCGTAGTGGCTGAGGTTGGAGAGAAATTCTTCTGTGAAGGCAGAAGAGGACAGGAAAAGAGTAACTGAGGAGGGTGATCTGCCCTCAGGGGGTCTTTAAATCAGGGTTTTTATCCTTTCAGTTCCTTGGAGGCAGTGGTGAAATGTAAAATTTGTTACTACCGGTTCTGTGGGCGTGGCTTGGTGGGGTGTGTGTAATATGACTGAGTGGGTGTGGCCAACTTTTTTTTTTTTAACTTTTAAAACCATTTTTTCTACAACCACTTCGGCTGAAGAGGTTGTAAAAAAAAATGCTTTAAAAAGCCTCTGACAATCCCAGCTGACTTGCCTGATCGGCAGAGGCTTTTTTTCCTTTTAAACACATTTTTTCTATAACCTCTTCGGCCGAAGAGGTTGTAGAAAAAATGCTTTTAAAATTTTTTTAAAAAGCCTCTGATGATTGTGCGGCTCAGTTGGGCATTGCGGGGGGGAGCAGGGATTTTTGCTACCGGTTCTCCAAACCACCCGCCTCCATTGCTACCGGATCAGGTGATCTGGTCCAAACCGGGAGCATTTCACCCCTGCCTTGGACTCCTTAGAGAGTTTGGTAAGATCTATGTATCTGATCTCAGGAAAAAAAATGTGCTTAGATGTGTAAAATAAAATACATACAGTAGTTATACATTGGATCTCAGAGAAAACGTTATACAGGTAGTCCTTGACTTATGACAATTGAGACCAAATTGCTGTTGCTAGGCAGGACAGTTGTTAAGTGAATTTTGCCCCATTTCACAACTTTTCATGCAACAGTTGTTAAGTGAATCACTGCATTTGTTAAGTTAGTAACATGGCTATTAAGTGAATCTGGCTTCCCCATTGATTTTGCTTGTCAGAAGGTCACAAAAGGTGATCCCATGACCCTGGGACATTGCAATCGTCATAAATATGAGTCAGTTACCAAGCGTCTGAGTTTTGATCACATGACCATGGAGATGCTGCAGTGGTCATAAGCGTGAAAAAAGTCACTTTTTTTAGTACTGTGGTGACTTTGTACAGTCGCTAAATGAATCGTTGTAAGTCAAGGACTACCTGCGCTCAGCTTTGAGTATGGTGCTGGCATAAATTATTGTGTATACCACAGCCAGCCAGAGCAAGTAACAGAGAGGTGCTGAATTGTATAAAACCATAGAAGCCCAAATCACAAGATTACATCTGACTTATTTTGGTTATGTTATGCATGCAAATTCATTGGAAAATGGAGAAGTCAATGGTGCTAAGAATGGTTAGTGCAGTGCTTCTCAAATAGTGTGGCGCGCCCCCCAGGGGGGGCGCGAGGCTCCATAAAAGGGGGCGCGTTTGACCTCGGCATCTGATTGGCTGTCCTAAACCCTTGTGACACGAGCCTGTCGGAGCCATCTTTAGTGTGGGACGTCCGTCCACACTTACTTTGTTGCCTGACGGATGTGCGCCCAATTGATGCTCAAATGACTGACAATGACCTTCTCCTGTGAAACATAACGCTGCCCCAATTAATCAAACTTGCTAAAGAAATCGGGCTACCGCTGCTGACATTTGCATCGATAGTGAGCATTAAGCCAGTACATGTGACTGCGCATGCTCCTCCCTTTCAAGGAGAACAGACCTTTTTCTAATAATGATACTATTTACAGTCGTGCGGGGGGCGCGAAAAATGTTTTCTTCTTCCTAGGGGGGCATGACAGAAAATAATTGAGAAGCACTGGGTTAGTGGAACAAGAAGGGGCAAGCAAAGAACACGCTGGCTTGATAACATCAAAACTGATACAAAGATGAACATCCAACAACTGAAAGAAGCTGTGCTTGACAAGGTAGCATGGAGAGCACTTGCCTATAAAGTCGCCAAGAGTCGGACACGACTGAACAGTTTAAACAACAACTCGACTTTATTTTTCAAAAATATTGAAAAAGAACCAATATATAATATAGGAATAGATGTGCTTCTTTATTAACCTGTTAACTCGATAACAAGGCAAAAAATAAATTTAAAAGATGGACAAGTTAGTGAAAATAAGTTGTATTTTTTTCCCCATCCAAGTTTTTGGACTTTGTGTATGCACAGAAGCATAATGCTATTTTATTTTTTATCAGAAGTTTGGTAATAGTGTTCTGTTAATAAAGATGTGTACCCTGATTAAGGGAAAGATTAAAATGATCTGATAAGTTGTGCAGTGTTTCTCCTTTTGTGCCCTATCACTCTGGATTATTCCTTTGGAACGTTCACCCACCTGTTCTATTTTAGGATTTTCGCAGAATACTGGTGAAACTTTGCACTATCAATGCAAGGTTAACGGCTAGCAATAGCAGTAGTACTTAGACTTATATACCACTTCACAGTGCTTTACAGCAGGGGTGAAATGCTCCCGGTTCGGACCGGATCACTTGATCCGGTAGCGATGGCGGTGGGTGGTTCGGAGAACTCACCGGCATCGAACTCACCTAGCTCCTTGGTTTTCCGAGAAGCTTAGGGAGATGAAGCGCCGGAAAAGACGCCTGGAGAGCGGCTGGAGGACCAGCCGGTCCGAATCTGACCGATCGCTAGTGAGGTCTTATATCAAGACCTATCTAGTGGCGATAAAAGCAGCAAAATCTACCTATTTTGCCGCTCTTATTGCGTCATCAGATAATCGCCCAGCCGCCCTGTTTAGGGTGACCCGCTCCCTCCTACATCTGGAAGCGCGGGATGATCCCTTGCAGGGTCGAGCTGAGGACTTTGTGCAGTATCTGCATGACAAGATCGCTCAGATTCGGGAAGATCTGGCCTCTGACTGGGTAAGTTCAGACGGGATGATTGAGGCAGGTCTTGAGAATATTATCTGGGAGGAGTTCGATCCTGTGATTCCCAAGGACGTGGACAGGATTCTGGGATGGCTGAACGCGACCACATGTTTATTGGACCCGTGTCCCTCCTGGTTAGTGCTGGCTTCCCGGGAGGTTACACGAGGCTGGCTCCAGAGGATTATTAACGCTTCTTTGAGTGAGGGTGCCCTGCCGGTTGCTTTGAAAGAAGCGGTGGTGAGGCCCCTCCTCAAGAAGCCCTCTCTGGACCCGGCTGTTTTGGCCAACTATCGTCCAGTCTCCAACCTTCGTTTCATTGCGAAGGTTGTTGAGAGTGTGGTGGCGCGGCAGCTTCCACAGTACCTGGATGAAGCTGTCTATCTAGACCCGCTCCAGTCCGGCTTCAGGCCTGGGCACAGCACGGAAACGGCATTGGTTGCGTTGGTTGATGATCTCTGGAGGGCTCGGGATAGGGGTTGCTCCTCTATCCTGTTCCTATTAGATCTCTCAGCGGCTTTTGATACCATCGACCATGGTATCATGTTGCGCCGGTTGGAGGGGTTGGGGGTGGGGGGCACCGTTTTGCGGTGGTTCTCCTCCTACCTCTCCAACCGGTCACAATCGGTGTTGGCAGGGGGGCAGCGGTCGACCCCGCGGTCGGTCCTCTCGCCCCTCCTGTTCAACATTTATGTAAAGCTGCTGGGTGAGATCATCCGTGGCTTTGGGGTGGAATTCCACCAGTACGCTGATGATATTCAGCTGTACATCTCCACCCCAGGCCACCCCAACGATGCCCTTGAAGTGATGTCCCAGTGCCTGGAGGCCGTGCGGGCCTGGATGGGGAGGAACAGGCTTCGTCTCAACCCTTCCAAGACCGAGTGGCTGTGGCTTCCGGCGTCCCGATATAACCAGCTGGTGCCATCGCTGGTTATTGGGGGTGAATCATTGGCTCCCACGGAGAGGGCTCGCAATTTGGGCGTCCTCCTGGATGCACGGCTGTCTTTAGAAGAGCACATGACGGCCGTGGCCAGGGGGGCTTTCTATCAGGTTCGCCTGATATGCCAATTGCGTCCCTTTCTGGATCGGGACTCCCTACGCAGAGTCACTCAGGCACTCGTCACTTCCCGCCTGGACTACTGTAATGCTCTCTACATGGGGCTCCCCTTGAGGTGCATCCGGAGGCTCCAGTTGGTCCAGAATGCGGCCGCGCGGGGGATTATGGGAGCAACGGGACGCTCCCATGTGACACCTCTCCTGCGCGAGCTGCACTGGCTTCCTGTGGTCTTCCGGGTGCGCTTCAAGGTGTTGGTGACCACCTTTAAAGCGCTCCATGGCTTAGGGCCAGGGTACTTACAAGATCGCCTTCTGCCGCCAATAGCCTCCCACCGGCCAGTACGTTCGCACAGAGAGGGCCTCCTTAGGGTGCCGTCCGCCAGACAATGCCGGCTGGCGACCCCCAGAGGGAGAGCCTTTTCTGTAGTGGCACCCGCCCTGTGGAATGACCTACCCCCAGAGATACGCATGATACCTGACCTCCGGGCTTTCCGACGAGCCCTGAAAACACATTTATTTCATCTAGCCGGCCTGGCTTGACCCTATTGTTCTGGTTTTAAATTATAAATTGGTTTTAACTTGGTTGTTTTAAATTGTGCGCCAAAACTATTTAATTATTTTAAATTGTCTTTTAATTTTGTATGCTCTGTTTTTATTTTGGCTGTTCACCGCCCTGAGTCCAGCTGGAGAAGGGCGGTATACAAATTAATTAATTAATTAAATAAATAAATAAATAAACCAGTAGCAAAAATCCCTGCCCCGCCCATGCCCAACTGACCCGTGCGATCATCAGAGGCTTTTTTTTTTACTTTTAAAAGCATTTTTTCTTTGGCCGAAAAAATGCTTTTAAAAGTTAAAAAAAAGCCTCTGATGATCGCGCAGCTCAGCTGGGATCGTCAAAGCCTTTTAAAAGTATTTTTTCTACAACCTCTTCAGCCGAAGAGGTTGTTAAAAAAATGCTTTTAAAAGGCTCTGACGATCCCAGCTGAGTTGCCTGATCGTCAGAGCCTTTTAAAAGTATTTTTAACAACCTCTTTGGCCGTAGAGGTTATAGAAAAAATGCTTTTAAAAGTAAAAAAAAAAAAGTTGGCTACGCCCACCCAGTCACATTATCTGCGAGACCGCCTACTGCCACAAATGACCTCCCACCGACCCGTGCGCTCCCACAGAGAGGGCCTCCTCAGGGTGCCATCAGCCAAACAATGTAGGCTGGTGACCCCCAGGGGGAGAGCCTTCTCTGTGGGGGCACCTACCCTTGGAACCAGCTGCCCCCTGAGATAAGGAGAACTCAAGATCTCAGTGCCTTCCGCCGTGCCCTTAAAACCCACTTTTTCCAACAAGCCGGGCTGGCTTAGGAAGTAATTTTAGACGTTTTAAATTGGTTTGTTATTTTTTAAAATTGGAGCCAAATTTATATATATATTAATTGTTTTAATATTTGTATTGTATGTTTTTTAATTCTGGCTGTTCACCGCCCTGAGTCCTCAGGGAGAAGGGCGGTATACAAATTGGAAATAAAATAAATAAATTCCCCACCACCACCACCACCAAGCCACGCCCACAGAACCGGTAATAACAAATTTTACATTTCACCACTGCTTTAAAACCCTCTCTAAGCAGTTTACAGTGTCAGCCTATTGCCCCCAACGATCTGGGTCCTCATTTTACCCACTTCGGAACGATGGAAGGCTGAGTCAACCTTGAGCCGGTGAGATTTGAACTGCCAAATTCAGCAGTCAGCAGAAGTAGCTTTCAGTACTACACGCTAACCACTGCACCGCCACGGCTCATGCGGCTGTATGTTAGTAACGTGATCTTTGCAGAAACAAGTCCGAAGGTCCTATGTGGCGGTGAACCATATACTGTCCACATTTAGCTTAGGGACTAGAAATACAAGATTTCAAAGGTTATTAACCATGGTAGAACTTTTGTGTTTTGGGCCAGTAACACTGTACCTTGTGACTGAAAGGTGTAGCCAGGAAGGTTGCCTGTAGACATGGTAGAGACAAGTGTCCAGGTGAGAAATCTCCAGACCGTTGCCATCTTGGGCGGCAGTACTCTTTATAGTGTCAGCTAGGTTGGACCAAGTTGACCGACTCTGCCCCAACATTTCTTTCTTTGAGCCACAACTTATGCCACTGCAAGAGAGGTTCCAGGGTCCTTCGTGGTCATCCTCAGCCGCTCTCTGGAAGGCAGTGAGGACGGGGGATGTTTAAGGCTTGTTGAAGCAGGATCTGGTCCTTCAGCATATGCCAGTTCTCTGTTGCATTGCACTGGAGGAGGTTGGATAGTGAGCGGAGGTAACAGTAGCAGGGGGCAGAGGATGAGGAAGCAGAGTTTAAGGGGGGGAAAAAACAACAGGAAATATTAAAATACAAGTAGTCCTCAACCTACGACCCAAATTGACCCCCCAAATTTCTGTTAAGTGAGACACTTGAGTTTTGCCCCATTTTACAACCTTTCTTGCCACAGTTGTTAAGTGAATCAGTGCAGTGGTTAAAGTAGTAATACGGTTGTTAAGAGAATCCAGCTTCCCCACTGACTTTGCTTGTCAGAAGGTCATAAAGGGTGATCCCAGGATAATGTAATGGTCAAGAGGCAGATGCCAAGATCCCGTGACTATGGTGATGCTACAACAGTCTTAAGTGTGAAAAATGGCCGTAAGTCACATTTTTCGACTGGTCATTAAATTAACTGTTGTAAATCGAGGATTACCTACAACATTTTAGCCACTGAGTGATGGAAAAACAGAGCTGAAACTTATCTCTCATATGTGATTAAGTGAGGTTTACCATGTGTCTTAACTAGAAGGCTAGAAACTGGGAGGCAGTGAGTTGTAGCCCTGTCTTGGGCATGAAGCCAATTGGGTGACCTTGGGCCAGTCATTTTCTCTAAGCCCTAGGAAGGAGGCAGTGACAAACCACGTCTGGAAAAGCTGCCAAGAAAACTGGAGGGACGTGTCCAGGCAGACTCTGAGAATTGGACATGACTGAACACAAGAAAAAAAAAAGACGTGTGCAGAGCATAAAATGAAGCATGGTGCTTCAAGCTTTTTTTTTTAAAAGTTCTGGAACAAAACTGCTTACAAAAGCACTAAATGGGCCAATGCTTTAATAGGAAAACATTTTTCAGACGGATGACAAGAAAGATGTTCAAATTTCTGGACTTCGGTGGCTTTTTGCCTCTTGAAACCAACAGAGAAAAAGATGGAAAAGAGAGAGTGAAGACCGAGAAGCAAAAAAAAAAAGGGATTCAGAAATATTAAGCGGATGCTGTGCAGAGAGAAAAATATTGGCAGAGGAGAAAAAGAAAGAGAAGGAAGAAGGAACGAGAATGGATTTCAGCAGACTGGAGGAAAACAGAAGATTGGCAAAGTAATGGATGGAAGAGCAAAGCAGAACAGGTTAATGGATCACGGGAAGGAAAAGCAATCAGACAGAAAAAAAAAAGAGAAATTCAGCTGATAGTGTGGCTGGTGGTAGAGAAGAAAAGAAAAGGAAAAGGAATAGCAAGAAAGGAATTCAGCTCAGAGCATGCCTGTCTGAAGTCAGCATTTTTCCTTTGTCAGCCTTCCAGAATTTCCAGGCTGAGGCCTGGTTTACCTCAGCCTCATTAATTGCCTCGCATTTCAGTGTGTGAAGCAGCTTCCCTTGGGCCCTTATGAATAATTACTTCTCATTACCCTTCAGCAACTCCCAGTCCCAGCTGATGGACACCCAACCCAATGCCTCCCCCCCACCAGCCTGTCTTTTATCAGCACCCCCCCCCCCAAGCCTCTCGTCCTGTTGCATTTTGCGACTCGTGCTTTAAATTTCTGCAGATTCAGGAAATAGCTGGCTCAGCTTTCCTACTTGGTGTCCTCCAGATGTGTTGGAACATGTAGCAGCATTTGCACTCGGCCTATTTGGACTTGTCTGGTGGCATCTGGGGAGCACCAGAAGGTTGTCTTAGACGGGGACTGTCATATCAGAGCTGCAAAAACCCCAAACCTTAGAGGACAGCAGAGATCGGGTAAAGCTCTCTTTGCTGCCCTCTAGTGCATGTCTGAATTTTGGCAACTCAGATGCAGTTACTCTGTTGTAGACTTTTTCTCTCTCTTCCCCCCCCCCCCCACTCCTCCTCCTCTTCCTCCAAACATATTGTTGTGGAGGAGAGGAAGGGAGGGCAGCTATTCTTCCTTTCACCACCAGAGCTGGAGAGAATTTAGCCATTTGGCTTGGTCTCTGGTTTGAGAAGATGTTAATGGAAAGCAGATGAGGATTGATTTTTGCCCTAAGGGGTGCCTCTTTTTGCGCTACAAAGCAAATCAGGACATTTTCTGCAGGGCTTTCCATCCTCTAGTTCATGTTTGTAGAACGGAACCTGTGATTTATTTAACATGTTGAAGATCTCAAGCAGAATGAAGAAAATTCAGAGGAAACCCACCCCTCAATTGTTCCTTTTCTCTGAGTTTTCACCTAAATCTGCTCCTTTATGGTAGTCAGAGAGTTAGTGAAGGAGAATCCACCCACCCTTTGATGCCACCACCATAGCATCTCCAGGGCAGATGTACATGGGAAGAACTTTCTTGGATTAAACCGAGATAATCTCAGTTTATCTCAGCCTGGTACTGTACTTTCTATAAATGTTGGGACTACATTTCCCAGAATTCCACCTGCTACATATTTGGAAGGAACTGTGTCCAGATAGATGCAACTGGGAAGCCTACAAACAAAACTAGAATCATTCCAGTTCTACTCTGCTCCTTCTCCAACAACTGTGACTTGAGATACTGCACAGTACAGCAACGAAATAATTCAGTCATCTGCTATGACAGTGACCTTTTCTGGACTGAGTGCCCAAAGCGCCTGCGTGAGAGCATGTGCACGTGCCTGAACCCCCAAAATACAATGTGTACGTGGCCCCCGCACATGCACACACAAACCCCCGCATGCCCTGCAAGCACCCCACCACCCGCACACATGTGTGCGCACCCCCTACACGTGTCCTGCTCCCAATGCATGCATGTGTGGCCCCCCCGGACACGCCTCACCCCCGTGCATGCACACGTGCCCCCTCCCTGCATGTGCCCCGCCGCCCCATGCACGGCAGAGACCCAGAGGTGAAATGTTCCTGGTTTGGACCAGATCGCCCGATCTGGTAGCGATGGCGGCGGGTGGTTCGGAGAACTGGTAGTAAAAATCCCTGCCCCCCTCCATGCCCAGCTAAGCTGTGCGATCATCAGAGGCTTTTTTTTTTACTTTTAAAAGCCTCGGCCGAAGAGGCTGTAAAAAAAAATGCTTTTAAAAGGTAAAAAAAAAAGCCTCTGACGATCACAGCTGAGCCGTGTGATCGTCAGAGGCTTTTTTTTTACTTTTAAAAGCAATGCTTCACCCCACCCCTCGCGCGCTGTTCTACTTACCGCATGCCTCCTTTGGGCATGCACCGTGCGTGTGCACCTCGCATTTGGTGCGTGATGCGCACTGGGCATATGCAGCCAGCGAACTAGTAGTAAACTGGTTCAGATTTCACCACTGCAGAGACCCAAAGACCAGCTGGCAGGTGGGAGGTGGGCGCGCATGCGCGGCGGAGCTGAACTGGGGCGATGGTTTGCATGCCATCAGAGAGGGCGCTACGTACCATCTTTGGCATGCGTGCCAGAGGTTCAACATCACGGCTCTGTGAATTCACTTTAAGAAGCACCTACAGGTAGTCCTGGAGTAATGACTGTAACAGACCCTGCCCATTACAATCATAATGCTTGTAACAGGACAGTCACACAACCTGATTTTACGACCTTCATTGTGACAGTCATTAAGCAAACATGGCAATCATAAAACGAACACAACAGTTCTTAAGCAAATGCCGTGGTTGTTAAGCAAACCCACAGGTGCAGTTTTGTTGAAAACTGGAAGATAGTGCTGCTTTCTGGCAAAACTGTTGTAAAACATGGACACGTAATTGCAAGACGCTGCAACGACAATAAACGCAGCCATGTTGCCAGGCACCCAAAGTCTGGTCATGTGACTGCAAGGGGGGGGGGGCACTGTCGGAATTTTAGATGCAGGTCATGACGCCTTTTTTGGAGTTTGTCATAACGAAGCAACCGGTATAACTCAAAGAATTCTCAGAATCTCAGCCTCTCTATCTCCATATGGCACAATCTGGCCATATGTAGATGGGTGGATGGGTGGGTGGAAGGAAGGAAGGGAATATATTTGAACCAATGGAAAGAGTGAGTAGAAAGAAAGTAGACTTGAACTGATGGAATATAGTGGAAGAAAAAACAACAACAAAAGTTAGGATATAAATCTAATTACAGTAATAAAATAATAAAGAAATCAAATTTACTGTCTGTCATTTCAGAGGACAAGATAAGGAAGGAAGCAGTGTGTCGTCCCCAAATTTTCTACCAGTGTATTGTTTTCCTTTCCTAAATTAGCTGCATTAGTTCACGTTTTAATATTCTGCATAACAATGATATAACTTTCTGTGCACATTTTTCACATATACAAATATATCCACGCACATACACATACATACACCTGACAGCACATTTTCTGGCATGATATATCTGAGATATAGAATATTTGAATTTTTTTTTTACAGTTCCATGCTTTTCTGTGCACACTTTCATCTCATACCAGCCTCTTTTTACGCTTGTTGTTTTTAATCCAAGAACTTCATGGCAAAATTTAGCAAAATGTAAAGACAGAAATTGTAATTCTACGTTGGTTGAAGTATTTATCTTGGATGTGCAGATTAGGTATAACCCAGAGGAAGTGAATTCTTCTCTCTGCTTGGATAGGGTCCAAATTGATGGGTTCAATTAATTAGAACAAAGGGATTTTAGTTACATTTTAAGAATTTGTTGATGATACAAGAAAGTCCAAGTAGTGGATCTGCTTTCATTGAAAGGCAGAAAGAGGTCATCTAACAGGTCTGTTTGTTTGTTTATTTACTTACTTACTTATTTATTGGATTTATGTGCAGTGCAAAGGGATTTTAGTTATGTTTTAAGAAGGAATTTGTTGATGATATGATGATTCACCGATAAAAAAAAACCTGCTTTAAAAAGTGGTGAACTTGCTTTCATACAAAGTTTTAAGTAGAAAGAGGTCATCTTGCAGGATATCTATCTATCTATCTATCTATCTATCTATCTATCTATCTATCTATCT
>WNWU01000001.1:91657823-91686659 GCA_012654045.1 Ptyas mucosa
TCTATCTATCTATCTATCTATCTATCTATCTATCTATCTATCTATCTCGCTGTTTGAGAAAGTTGCATAACATTCTCAGAGACTCTTCCCATCCTGCTTACAATCTTTTTGGACTGTTGCCTTCTGGCAGAAGATACAGAACAATTAAAACTCAGACCACGCGTTTTCTAAATAGTTTTTATCCCAGAGCTATAATTGCACTTAACAATGAACTAAAGGGCCACCATCAGTGAGCTGTTGGACAGCATTACTTGGTCTGTTGTGTGGATGTTTGGGTGGTTTAGCGGTGAGGAATTGTGCAGAGTGGGAGTGTGTTTGGGGATTGTTATGTGTGTTGAACCTGGTCTTTGGGTGTTAAGTGAATTTCGTTGTATGGGTATACTGTGTATACACATACAATGACAATAAAGTTATTATCTATCTATCTATCGATCGATCTATCGATCTATCGATCTATCTATCTTATCTAACTGATTTATGTGCTGCTCATTTTGTCCTGGGGTGACTCTGGGCATCTTATAAACATTAAAAACTAAAACAGTAATAGCAATAATCATAGTTGTACTAAAAATATAACATTAAAAAATTAAAAGAAGATGGGGGGGAGAAAAGAACGGAAGACTACAAGAGGTGGAGTTTCCTTCAATCTACTAACCACCTCCATAGTGATTTCAATACAGAGAGAAGAGAGAGAGAGAGAGAGAGAGAGAGAGAGAAAGAAGGAGGGAGAGGGGTCTTCAGGCCCTTACAGCATGTCAGGAGCCAAAGCAGAGAAAGCTCTTCTCCTGGACCTGCCCACCCAAATATTCTTGCCTGACAGGATCCATAGCATGTCCTCTCTGCCGGCATTGGTGTGTGTGTGTGTGGGAAACCCATAATATTATCTTTCAACTTTGTCATTATATTTCACTTCTGCTTTTGCATATCTATTAAAGGAGCAGAATGTATGCAAATTCCCCCAAAGCATGAGCTCCCAAACATCTGGATTCTAATCTTGATCCAACTCCAACTTGTTCTGAAGGCTAAACCTTCTTTTATTAAGCTCTTGTTATTTGCACTTCTAATCCACGAGATGTAAATCCTTGCTTTTCATCTTGACAAATGTTTACTTGAATATATTAAAAGAATATGTTCCAAGGGATTTAATTAAATGGGTGGCGCTTGGAGTTTTTTATTTTATTTTGGGTTGGGGGGTGAGTGGGTGGTTTTCAGATGTTTTCCGGGATCTAATCTGAGGAACATATGATTTGTAGATGCTGTGCCAGCTCCCCAGCGGCTCTTGCAAAATTTAGCACCACCGTTAATTGGCTGTTCCAAGGAAGGGTATTTTGGAAAACCATCCAGGAAAATGGAGAGATTGCCATAATACACGGAAAAATAAAAAGCGAAGAGATAAGAGGGACAGAGAAAGCGTGCTTTTTAGTCGGAGGGCAGGGCAGGGCAAGGAAAGGCAGACATATAATTCCACACCGCCTGACAGGCTGCCACAGAAGACAGGTAATTAAAAGCAGACCCAAAAGGAAAAAGAAAAAGAAAAAGAAAAGTCAAAGCAAACGTCTTGAGGGAGATGGAAATTGCAACTCTGCAACCAGATGGTCGAGGCTAAGCTTCAGGCGAAAGGAGCAGCAGCAGCAGCACCAATCTGCTGGCTCACGAGAAACAGTGACAGGCCGTTTTCTGCATACGTGTGAAGCTTTGGGAACATCTGGCAAGCATTGCCTTCTCCCACCCACCCACCCCCCTCTCCCCATGCTTCCCCACCCGCTCAGAAGGTGAGGAATCCTGCCCGATTTCAGGACCTTACCGCTCTCTCTCTCTCTTTCTCTCTCAGCTGGAGCAACCTTGGCAAGCCGCGCTTAGCTCCACCAGCTCGGGTAGCATGGCAGTCCCAAATCCTGGCGCGGGATTTTGAGCCTTGCTGGGATGGCAAACTCCAAGGGGCCAGCCAGGGCTGGAGAAGGGTGAGGGGGGTTGGAGCAGAAGAGAAAAAAAAAATAATTTTGCTTACCCTTTGTGAAAGTGGGTTGTGTGTGTTTTTTTTTTCTCTTGGCTGCCCCAAGTTCGTTTTTTTTCCCCCTCCTCTTGTCAGAAAGTCTCCAGACTTTTGAGGGCAAGGCTTTTCCTAAAGCCACAGCTGGAGGAGGTGGGAAAGAAAAAGAAAGAGAGAGAGAGAGAGAGAAAGAAAAAGATTTTTTTAAAAGAAAAAAAAAGGAAAGAAAGAAATGAAGGCAGCTCTCAAGATAACGGATTACAGGGAGGGAGTGAGTGAGGAAGGCTCTTTTCCAAATACAAAAGGTCCATGAGAGAGGTTAGCAAGTAGTATGAAGTGCAATAGGTTGCTTTAAAAAAAAAAGAGGAAACTCTTGCCAGGCTAAATTAAAAGAAGAAAAAAAAATAGAGAAAGAAATTCAACCACTCTTGCCTTTTCACCAAAAATAACTCCTCCTCCTCCTCCTCTGACGCCATCTAAAGGCAAGTCGTTTTTTGGGGTTTTTTTTTTTTTTTGCTGTGATCGGATCAAGTCACCGTGAAAAGAAGGATCAGGACAAGTTATTTCAATTGCCCCTCCAAAGAAAGTCTGGTTTTTTGTTTTTTTTTTTTAAAATGGCAACCTTCAAAATGTTTTAAAATAAAATTCACAATTAGCTGTAACAAGCCCAGGATTGCTTACCCTATGGAAGTGTGGAGCTTATCTGTTATAAACCGAAATTCAGTTTTAAGAAGCCGTAAGAGTCTTGGTGCTTCTTTGCTTCAACATAGCATCGGGGCCAATTTTTTTCCATTAAAAGGTTAAGACAGTGGTGGGATTTAGCCAGTTCGCACCACTTCGGGAAAACCGGTTGTTAACTTTCTGAGCAGTTTGGTGAACTGGTTGTTGGAAGAAATCATTAGGGCAGAGAACCGGTTGTTAAATTAGTTGAATCCCACCACTGGGTTAAGAGCATTAGTAGAGGGTGCCCAGCAAATATTCCCTTTCCCTGCACTCTTCCCACTTTTACACAAAGTTGTCATTTTAATTAAAGAAGTTGTCACTTCTTGTGGTAGTGAGTTCTATCCGCCCTATTATTTGGCATGGATCACTGCAGTACTTAAGTAATTTAAGTAGTTTTTAAAAAATATTAGCGTAAGTGAATATTTTTAATACTGTCACATTTATGATTTTAATTGTAAGCCACAGAGTTGCTTTGCAAATGGGCAGGCGGCATATAAATTTAATGAACGAATAAATAACAGGAAGAGGGGAGAAATGATGCCATTCTTTTCCACCCAAGTTAAGATAATTACTAATTCACTTAAAAGTTATCACAGAAAAAATAATTCATGGTGGGGGGAATAACATAGTGGAATAAAAGGTGGGTGGGGACTTTTTGGTGTGATGATCTTCTGCTATGAAACCACAGAATTCAGTGACATTTCTAATCTTTTTTTCCATGGTCATTTTCTATTAAAGTTCCAATTAAGAATAACAATTCTTAACAAAACTGATAAATGTGTCTCCTTTTTTCTTCAATGAAGCCTCCAGGTTTAAAAACAAATACAGGTAGTCCTCGACTTACAACAGTTCATTTAGTGACAATGTTAGTTACAATGGCACTGAAAAAAGTGATTTATGTCAACGTTTCACACTTAATGACCATTGCGACAACCCCATGGTCACATGATCAAAATTTAGACACTTGGCAATTGACTCATACTTATGACAGTTGCAGTGTCCCAGGGTCATGTGACCACCTTTTGTGACCTTCTGACAAGCAAAGTCAATGGGGAAACTTAACAATCCTGTTGCTAACTTAACAACTGCAAGGATTCACTTAACAATTGTGGCAAGAAAAATCATAAAATAGGGGCAAAACTCAACAAATGTCTCACTTAGCAACAAAAATTTTGGGCTCACTTGTCGTAAGTCAAGGACTACCTGTAAGCAATTCCTGAACGTGCCTCATATTCATGACTTGATTCATGTCTTGAACTAGTCTGCTAGCCCATGTAAAGTGTGTGAAAGCACGACCCATATACTTGCATGATGTTTAGAGGCTCTGAAGGCCATATGAGACCACACCCCATTGTTGTGTGGCCTCTGCAGTTCTCCGAAAAATGTTCACAAACAGGGTGTGCTTTTGAGAATAGTTGTTATGGGTGTTGGTGAACGCTGGCGTGTCACCTTTGACACGTGTGTCATAGGTTTGCCATCACTGCATGAGTGTCTAGTCCAGTGTTTCTCAACCTTGGCAGCTTTTAAGATTCCCCATGTTGGCTGGGGAATTCTGGGAGTTGAAGTTCCTACATCTTAAAGTTGCCAAGGTTGAGAAACACCGGTCTAGTATTTGTAGCAGTGAGTTTTGGAGAAATGAAAGTCTAATTAAGATAGCCAAGAGCAACATCCTGAGGAACCTGTTCACCTTTTGACAAATGGGAAAAAGGCAGCAAGTCTTCCACGGCAGCCATTTTGTGAGTGTGCCTACTGCACATTCTGAAATTCTCCATGTGCCTCGCCTCAGCTTCCCTGTGGTGTGTGAAAGTTGGGTTATTCACAGTAGTCACGTGGAGCTTGTATGGGAAAAAGCAACCTATCTCTGAATTCCAGATTTTGGAGGCAACAATGGACAGCTAGACAATGCCCACTCTTGCCCTTGTGTGTTACGCTTTTTGCATGGAATCCTTTAGCGCCTGGCACGGAAGGCAGAATTGCTGATTGATGCATTTACAGATGAAAATGCTTGTTGGATGCAAGTTAAAATGCCAGTAAGCCTAGGATGATTTGTTAATTCTAATGAAGGATTTTTGCATACAGTTTTGAAACAGTCCCATGAGTCTATACAGGTAGTCCTTGACTTATGACTGCCATTTAGTCCAAAAGCTCGGTTGCTAAGTGAGACATTTGTTAGTGAGTTTTGTCCCATTTTATGACTTTTCTTGTCACAGTTGTTAAATGAATCACTGCAGTTCTTAAGCTACTAATACGGTTAAGTCAGGGATCAGCAACCTGTGGCTCTGGAGCCGCATGTGGCTATTTCACCCCTCTGCTGCGGCTCCCTGTCACTGAAAATATGTGTCACAACCGCCAATGTGTGACACCCGCCGGCGCGCAATTTATTGAACTTTTCAACCCCTGGTAGACCAACCATGGATAAATCCAAGAAAAGTTTCAGAAGAAAACAGAACATTTAATTCAACTACATATGCTAGTTTTGTGGCCGCTCAAGAAATAGTCAGGCACGGGAAGGGTTTTGTGGCTCCCGGTGTTTTCTTTTCTGTGGGAAACGGGTCCAAATGGCTCTTTTTTTTTTTATAATTGATTTATATGCCGCCCTTCTTCGGAGACTCAGGGCGGCTTACAATGCGCTAAGCAATAGCCTTCATACTTTGAGTGTTGAGCTCTTGAGCTCTTTGAGTGTTTAAGGTTGCAGACCCCTGGATTAAGTGAATCTGGCTTCCCCATTGATTTTGCTCATCTGAAGGTTGCAAAAGATGGTCGCAAGACCACAGGACACTGCAATGGTCATAAATACGATTCAGTTGCCAAGGGTCTGATTTTTGATCACGTGACAATGGTCATAAGTGTGAAAATCGGTCAATAGTCACTTTTCACAGTGCCGTTGTAAATGGTCACTAAATGAATTGTTGTAAGTCGAGGACCACCTGTACTGGGTTCCATTCCTTTGTTTGGATATATACACAGACACAACAAAGGATCTTGGTGGATCCAAACAATTTTCAAGAAGGAATAAATTGTAGAGTTCTGCAGCATTCAGTCTCCACCTTTTTGGGGGTTGAGTTCATACAATGCATTACAGTCAAACCTCGTAACAAACCAGTATTGTTGTGCTACCTGAACACATTAAGCCCATGCCTTTATCCTTACAGCAGCCTAATTCATTTCCTTCCTTCCTTCCTTCCTTCCTCCCTCCCTCCCTCTGTGGGAACTTCGATCTCCCAAAGTTTCAAAGATAATCTGAACTTGGGCCTCTTGAGATGAAAACAAGTTAGAGAAGCATGTGAAGAATGCAGTGGTGCCCAAGGAGCTGGGTCATAAAATTCAAGATGTCCCTCTCGGCCAGAGTAACTGAATCTCTGCTCTTTACGATGTGCCCACACAGTGTGAATGCTTGGACAAAAAGAGTGAGCCTTTAACAACACTGATATCATCTTGACTTTTTTTGACCATGTAGATGCTGTTAATTTCTCGAATTCTTCCCAACCTATCTATCAGCAGTGGCCTTAGAAGGATCTCTACCTCGACTTAACGAAGCTTCTCAAAATTTGGTTTTGAGAAGTTAATTGGTATTGTATTTTGTATCGTTATTGTTTTCTAATGTAGTATCCTGTGATCTAGCCAGAATTATGCAGTTTAGTATGGCCGACAAATTAAAATAATAATTAAATTAAATTAAATTTAAGAAATAAATGTTTAGCTCTATTCAGTCACCCCGACTTCATCCCGAATAAAAGGATTAAAGTGTTGTAAAAAGAAAAGTAAAAAGTATGGCCGATAAATGAAAGCAATTGCAGGTAGTCCTCAATTAATGACTAGAATTGAGACCAGAATCTCCATTGCTAAGCAAAGCAGTTATTAAATGCGTTGTGTGCCCACTTTTGTAATCTTTTTCTTTTTTCAGTGACTCACACAGTCAAGCAAATCCAGCTTCCCCTGACTTTGTTTGTTGGAAGCTGGCTGGGAAGGTCTCAAATGGTGATCACACAACCCCAGGAGGCTACAAATGTTCGAAATACAAACTGTCACCAACCGCCCAAATTTTAATCGCAGGACCCAGGGGATGTTGCAATGGTTGTAAGCACGAGGACTGGTCGTAAGTCACTTTTTTCAGTGCCATTGTAAAAAAAAAAGGGGGGGGGGACTTGAAAATCTCTACCTGCTAGAGGGATGTTGTTGTTACTACTACTGTTACTACTCAGTGGTAGGAGGAATAAAGAAGGACAAAGTCTTTGGATCACCTTCTGAACCAGTGTTTCTGAACCTTGGCCACTTGAAGATGTGGGGACTTTAATTCCCAGAGTTCCCCAGCCAGCATGGGGAATTCTGGGAGTTGAACTCCACACATCTTCAAGTGGCCAAGGTTCAGAAACACAGCTCTAAACACAATTGCTCTAAATCTCCATTGGCCTTAAAACAAACAAACAAACCCAGATCTACTAAATTTGCCACCTCCAAGGCTGGAGGGAAGGAGCAATTGTAACTCAGTGAGAGTTCATCTAAATGTAGTCCAGGAAAGGAAACCCATGGGCGTCAGGTTCCGTTTCCTTCGGATAAATATATAAAGAAGGGAGGGTGCTACGTTCGAATTACCAGGCCCTGTGCCAAAATTCTGTTCCAAGAGACAAGAACCTTCCTGGACCAAACCTTAGGTCGGATTCTACGGTGGAAAGCTGGGTGCTTGGGTTCAATGTCTTTTTATGTTTGTGCGCTGGAGGAGCCAGAAACCAGGCCAACACAGCATGAATTGTATGAAAGGAAGGAAACAAATATTCCCTCCCTGCATGGGTGGTGGCCAAGATTCCCACCCACTCATCAAATTCTCTTTGAACAGTTGCTACGCGTAGTGAGATGCGAATCCGGGCCTCACCTAACACTGCTGTGCTTCCAGCTTTTTTCATCAAAAGCTGGTTTTGTACTTGCAAATCCTCTTGATTTTGAAGCATGCCAAGAACCACTGCTGTGTTGGGCGCAAGGATTATGGGAAGTATTTTAGGGGTGCATATAGGTAGAGAATGGACGAGGCTTGGCTTGGTTTCCCAATAAACAACCTATCTCAGTAGTTCTCAACATTTTCTTCACCACAGACCCCCCTTGAAATATAGTTTGTGGCCACGGACCATGGCCATGGCATGGACCCCCAAGACTTAATTCAAGATTTACGTCATAACAATGTCTATGTCTATGGAGAGTCTCAGTCTGTTTTTTCAAGAGGCAACTGGACTTTCTGGTTTTTCTGTGAAGACGTTTTGCTTCTCATTCAAGAACCTTCTTCAGCTCTTCTTCAGTTCTTCCATTCCACACCATTCAGTCAGAGCTGAAGAAACTTCTTGGATGAGAAGCAAAATGTCTTCAAAGAAAAACCAGAAAGTCCAGTTGCCTCTTGAAAAAGCACCTTTGGGACAACATTTCTTCAAGCCTTCGCAGACCCCCTGTGATGACATTGGGGTCTCCCAGGGATCCATGGACCACAGGTTGTGAGAACCACTGATTTATCTTGCATTTTTCAGAGTAAGGCATGAGGCAGAATGGCATTGTAATGGCTTGCTCTGAGAATCTCCAAAGATGGCCTATTTTAAAATAGGCTTTTTTTAAAAAACAGAAAAGGTTTCCCCTGTCCAGTTGTGTCCAACTCTAGGGGGAAGTGGTCATCTCCGTTTCCTAGCCAAGGAAGCCAGCGCTGTCCATAAACGCTTCCATGGTCATATAGCTGACATGAGTATATGCCAAGGCGTACAGGATACTGTTGCCTTCCTATTGAAACGGTACCTGTTTATCTACTCACGTTTGCATGCTTTCAAACTGCTAGGTTTGCAGGAGCTGGGGCAAAAACAGGGGCTCAACCCATCACACAGTGCTTGGGTCTCAAACTGTTGACCTTCTGGTCAATTACTCCAGCATCTTTACTGCTAGGCCACGGTGCCCCTATATTAAAATAGGCTTACCAAAATCCATGTATCAGGTAAAAAAGGCTTGTGAAGATTTCTACATGCAGGAAAACTTGAGTATAAAAAGGTGTACATCAGAGGTGTTAAACTCAAGGCCCGAGGGGCGGATCTGACCCGCAGAGTGCTTAGATCTGGCCTGCGGAGCAGCCCTGGAAACAGCACAGTGCCTCTGCCAATGAAAATGGAGCTCGGGAAGGCCGTGCATGGCCCGCCAAGCTCTGTTTCGGCTGCAATGGCCTCCTGCAGCCTTCTGCCAGCGAAAACGCGTGGCCCTCCCAAGCTCCGTTTTCACTGGCAGAGCACTCTGGCCACCACAGATGCCCCTGATATGAGTGACATCAAGCTAGTCATGTCCACCCAGCCACGCCCCCCCCCCCCATGAAATCAAGTTTGACACCCCTGGTGTAGATGAATGGAAATTGCTTGCAACATGCTGGCTGAATTAAGATCAATTGATGCTCTATTCACGACCTAACAATGGTGCTCCTTAGCTCTTCCATTGTTCAGCTAGCAAGACTAATGTCAGTGCTGAAAACTAAGCTGATTATGGCCCTGAAAGAGTTAAGCCCATGGTAGTCTTAAAGAAAAACCCTTTGTGGTGCCCGCCCTTCCCTTGGTGCCTTAAACTTGTGCTTATTTTGCTTAATGGTTAATCCAGGGATGCAGACTTGTATGTAATAAGAGAGAAGTGTACAAAAATAACCACAAACTTTTGTGCCGAGGACAAACTATATGAATGTTTATGCAAATGTCTAAAAAATATTTACAGGCAGATGCAGAAATGGAATGTAATAAATGTTCACTTGGAAAAAAAAATTGGCAGACGTGCCCTTTCCCAGTTAAGTTCTGGGAATTGTTCTGGACTCAGAGGCATCCAAACAGAGAGACAAAAAAAATATTCTAGATGATGGCCATGATATAACAGAATAACTGAATTGGAAGAGACCTTGGAGGTCTTCTATTCCAGCCCCCTCCTCAAGCAGGAGGCCCTTTACAATTTCAGACAAGTGGCTGTCCCATCTCTTCTTAAAAGCCTCTAGTTATGGAGCACCCACAACTTCTGAAGGCAAGCTTAGCTGTTCCACTTGTTAATTGTTGTCACTGTCAGGAAATTCCTCCTAAATTCTAGGTTGCTTCTCTCCTTGATTAATTTCCATCTATTGCTTATCTTGTCTTGTCTTCTGGTGCTTTGGAAAATAGGTTGACCCCCTCTTCTTTCTGGCAGCCCTCAAACATTGCAATGCTGCTACCATGGTCTCCTTCTTCTTTTCACTAGAGTAGACATACCCAATTCCTGCAACTGTTCTTCATATGCTTTAGGTTCCAACCCCCTAATCATCTTTGTTGCTCTTCTCTGTACCTTTTCAACATCTTTTTTTCTTTTGTGGTGACCAAAACTGGATGCAGTAATCCAAGTATGGCCTTACAAAGAGGCACTAACACTTCACATGATCTTTATTCTATCTCTCTGTTAATGCAGCCTAGGGTTGGTTTTCTGTGAGATATGTAAAAAGGAGTGGGGCTTCATTTGTATACTCAGGGTTGCCATTTTGCCTTTTTTTTTTTTTACCTCAGGGGATGCCCAACTGATCCTGTTTCGAACACATTCTAACCACTGCACTACCGGTCATTATAATTCCATGCTTTAATTATTATACCAGCCATTAAGCTAGGAGCATTTATTTCTGAAATATTTTTACTCTGTTTTGCTGTAAATTGGGGTGGGTGTCTTACGGATTTTTTTCCGATTTAAAATAATTTATGAGTCAGCCAATCTCTCAGAAAAGATTCCCTTCTCAATGTTGGTATCTCTTACGGAACATCTGCCATTATAGATAAGAATTTCATCTTTAAACAGTTTCCACTCATCATGTAAGCAAATAAAAAAATGTGCGTCTTTAGGAGAGTACATTGATCTGTGCATGTTAGATTTTGGGTTCTCCCGCTATTGGTCAATACTGTTATCGTAAATATTATTACTGATGTATTGTTTTTAGTTCTCCATTTTTTCCCCTCTGTTTGCTGTTCTGAGAATAGTGGGAAACAGAAAGGCAGTTAATTAATTTATTGGCCACTATAATCTGTACAAGTCTGGACAGATTACAGGATACCACAACAAAAAACAATAGATACACCTCTATAAAATATTGAGGTAGTCCTTGTTTTATGGCAACTGAGCCCAACATTTCTATTGTTGAGTAGGGCAGTTGTCAAGTGAGTTATGCCCCATTTTATGACCTTTTTGCCACTGTTGTTAACTGATTTTTTGCTGTTGTTAAATGAATCGTGCAGTTCCTAAGCAAATGTGGCTTCTCCCATTGCCTTTACTTGTCAGAAGCTGGCTAGGAAGTTGCGATTACATGACTCCGGGACAGCGTAACTGTCATAAATACACACCAGTTGCCAAGAACCCACGTTTGATCACATGACCGTGGTGATGCTGCAACAGTCATAAGCATTGGTGGGCTGCTGCTGGTTCGGACTGGTTCAGTTGCAACCTGTGGCTCGGCGCTATGCTGTCCTATTTAGCCGCATTTTTTAAGCCGCATGCATGCGTGCAAGTTGCCCGAGAGAGCAAAGCACATGCGCAGAAGGCAAGCTGCAGAAGGCAAGCGTGCTCACCTTTTCAGTGCTGGGCAAACCGGTTGCTAATTCATGTGCTGCCCACCTCTGGTTATAAGAGTGAAAAACGGTCATAAGTCACTTTTGTCAGTACCATTGCAACTTTGAATGGTCACTAAATGAATGATTGTAAGTCGGGGACTATTTGTAACCCAAAACAAGTTTTAGAGAAAAACAAAATTTCACAATTGCCTGGCTAGGTGGCTCAGTGGCTAAGACACTGAGCTTGTTGATCAGAAAGGTCGGCGGTTCGGTGGTTCGAATCCCTAGTACAGGTCTCCTGCGTGAGCAGGGGGTTGGACTAGATGACCTCCAAGGTCCCTTCCAACTCTGTTACTGTTACTGTTACACAACAAAGAGAGTCAAAAAGGGACTGATCATTCACTCTAACCCAGGACCTGCAGACAGAGCCAGGTTTTTAAATATTTTTCTTAAAAAAACCTCCCACCTTTATTCTTTTTATAAATAACTCACGGTGACAAATGCTCCTTCCTCCTCCTATTTTCCCTTAGGAAGTGAATTGAGGTGAAAGAGAGTGACTGACTTAATTATCAACCATCTTTCATGCCTACATTGGGACTAGAACTCACAGTCTCCTGTTTTCTACCCTGGTGTTTTAATCGCTAACGCAGACAGCTGGGGAATTCTGGAAGCTCCACATTACATCCACATGTCTTAAACGTGCCAAGGTTGAGAAACATTTCACTAGACCAGAGTTCTCCAAACCTGCCAACTTTAAGACTTGTGGATTTCAACTCCCAGAATTCCTCAGACCCAGTTCCCAGAATTCCATGCTGGCTGAGGAATTCTGGGAATTGGAGTCCGCAAGTCTTAAAGTAGCCAAATTTTGGAGGCCCCTGCACTAGACCAATGGGCTCCCTTTAACAGTGTGAGGATGGAGCTATATGCATTTGGAATGGAATGGGGTTCCAGAGGACAGCTACAATGGCAGAAAAGGGCAGCTTTCTGTATCCCATCGACTGAAACTACGGGAGTTAGGTAGTTCCTTAAATCAGGGCTCTCCAACCTTGGCAACTTTAAGCCTGGTGGACTTCAACTCCCAGAATTCCCCAGCCTGCCTTAAATAACTAAGCCCTACACTTGGTTTTATAAGGGCTTTATAAGTGATAACCAGCCCTCTGAATTGCACCTGGAATTAACGGGCAGCCATGTAGCTCATGAAGTAGCAGTGACACATGGGCAGCCTATGTTCTATCCATAATTACCCATGCCACTGCATTCTGGGGCCAGCTGCAGCTCCAGAGTGGTTTTTAAAAGGAGCCCCATATGAAGTGAATTGCATTGGTTCAGTTGCACGGTGATCCAAAATGAACCAGTGGTGAAATCCCGCAGGTTCTGACAGGTTCTGGAGAACCAGTAGCAGAAATTTTGAGTAGTTCGGAGAACTGGCAAATACCACCTCTGGTTGGCCCCTGTTGTGGCTCCGACCCCCGAGGCCATTGCATCGGAGGAAGAAGGCTCCGAACAGGAGGGAGAGGAGCCAGCCAGGCCTCCCTCCCCCGGCCCCTCCTCCCTGGTAATTCATCAGCTGCCAGCCGAAGGAGAGGAGATGAGTCAGGAGCCAGGTGTCTCCGATCAGTCGGAGGATAATGAGGAAGGCCAGAGGTGGCTGGACCCACGCCAGCGCCGGCGTGATAAGAGAGCCCAACAAATGAGGAAGCGTGCCAGGGATTAGCTGAGTCACAGGACCACACCCCACAGGTTTTATAAAGGAGTGGGGTAGCAGTTGGAATTCTGTGACGGACAAAGTTTTACCCTGGCTAGTCCTTGGAGCTAAGCATCAGCCGGCTGGAAAGATTTGGACTTTTGAATTATATTTCCCTCAACTGGTGTGTACGTGTTTTGTTATCTGGTGGAGGTATTTCCCCCCCCCCTTGTTTAGTAAAGACCTTGGCAGCCGGTTTACAAAGGGCTGCCAAGCCGTGATAACGAACCTTCCGTGTGTGTGCTACTCCTTTAACCCTCGTCTGTCTGTGTGGGTTTGTGTGTGTGGAGGACGGGGACAGAACAGCCCCAGAGTGGGGTGGGAATGAGGATTTTGCAATATCTTTCCCCCAGGAGTGGGGAGGGAATGGGGATTTTGCAGTATCCTTCCCCTGTCACGCCCATCAAGCCACACCCACCAAGCCACACCATGCCCACCAAGCCACGCCCACAGAACTGGTAGTAAAAAAAAATTGGATTTCACCACTGGTGAGAACAATTAACCAGTGGAGTGGCTTGCCTTCAGAAGTTATGGGCACTCCATCACTGGAGGTTTTTAAGGAGAGATTAGACAGCCATAGCAACAGCATTTAGACTTATATATCTCCCCATAGAGCTTTACAGCACTCCCTGGGCGGTTTACAATGTCGAAGCATTATTTGCATATTGCCCCCAACAATCTGGGTCCTAATTTTACCTACCTCAGAAGGATGGACAGCTGAGTCAACCTTGAGCCCTGTCAGGAGTGAACTCCAGGCTGTGGGCAGAGTTTGCCTGCAATACTGCACTTTAACCACTGTGCCACTAGTTTAACCACTAATGTAGAGTTGCTGGCTTGAGCTGGGAGTTGGACTAGAAGACCTCCAAGGTCCCTTCCAACTCTGTTATTCTTGTAGGAAGGCCCCCTTCCCTCCCTAGATTAAAATATTCTGTATTCTTAATATTAAAAAGCAGCAGGATAGAATATTTCCCCTAAAGGAGAAGAGGAGAAAAATCTTAACAAAGGCAGAAAGCAACCCCAGTTTTTCTGCCATAGGAAAACAGCCTCAAGCAGAAGCATGAAGAGGCCAGTCTTTAGGAATGGAGATTTTGTTACCATTCAGAAAGACTGAGCCAATCTATTCATAAGGAAAGAGCAGCCAGAAACCCTAAATAAGCAACACAAGAGGCAAGGAGTCCAAACTGACAAGATTAGCTTAGGCAAACAAAACACCTAGGATTTGCATTTCCCCTTTTGCCTGTAGAGCCAACCATGACCCCTACATGACCCCATAGGAATCTGGCAACAGCCATTAAAATATTAAAGGACATATTCTTACACAGGAATAGGCATCTCAATCACAAAGGCCCCCAAAATGTATAAAAACCCACCTACTCTCATCCCCATGTTGTCAGCCACCCCAGAAACATGCTGCTGTCACTAGACTAGTTTCTGGCTACCAAATAAACAGAGACTTCTTTTCCTGCAGCCTGCCTCCATTTTATTTTCAGTGTATTTCTCCTGGCCTGGAACCTGATCGGATTTTTCTTCCAACATTCTGTTATTCTGGGTGATTATCTTGAGGGACTCTTGAAAAGAAATAATAAAATTAAATTAAAAAAAAAACACTTTCAGGGTGTATAATATTTTATGACAGGCTCTGTAGGAAATAAGTCAACCATGCTTTATATTAACATGGGTTATACGGTATTCATTACTGATCATAGTTATATTCACTACTGACCACTAGGAGGCATTAGAGCATTAGTTTAATTAATGTCTGAGATATGAGAAGCAAAGGTTCAAGACCTGTGGTTCAAATCCTCAGGAAAGGATTGACATAGCGTACACTATTTTTAAGACCTAATCTATGTGGGCTACCTACAGTTAAATAGTGGTTCAATCCAGGGGTAGGTTCTATTTACTTTTACTACCGGTTCGCAACGGGATCGCACACGTGTGCTTGCTTCGCTCATGCACGCGTCTTACTTCTGCACAGATCGCTTCTGATGACGTCAGGGTCAGTGGGCGGAGCTTCCCACCAGTTTTACTACCGGTTTTATAGAACCGGTCCAAACCGGGGGCAATCCACCACTGGTTCAATCTTCCCCACTTTTGGGAAAGAATCTTTGAGATTTCTAATATGAGACTCTGACAAATTAGCACCTACACCTTTCTAGTCTGAGAATGCAAACAAGAAAGGAACGTGCAACATTCTGAGAATCACACCTTGGCTTTGTGTTGTGGTTACTTCATGTTTAAGCTCAGGTGGATGAATTAAGGCTGAATGTGAGTTGGAAAATACATTTGCACACATAGGCCTATTCTGACCACTCGGCCTCAATTATGAGAGTTAAACCCCTTCCTGTTTCTGATTTTCACCTGCCCTGTTGCTAATTAAACAAGTCTTTGTGTTTAAGAAAGAAGGAAATTTCCTATTTCTTCCTTTCTCTCTTTTTTTGTGTGCTTCCCTCTCTTAATTATTTATTTAGAAAATGTATATGACCGGCCATTTTAAAGATATAACTGGGCAGCTAACCACAAATTTGCAAAGAATAATACAATATAAAAAGAATCCTATCAGCAACCATGTTAAAATAATCCAATAAAAAAAAACAAAGGCCCCATATAGGGATTGGGCAAATAACAAACAAAAGGAAGCTTAGATACAGGCGAGTCTCTTTTTCTGTTCCCATGTATTCCCTAATAGATCTAGTTTTGTATTCAAAATAATACTACAATGCCTGGTGCCTGCAGATAGTCCTCAATTTACGATGTGTCATTTAGTGACCTTTTAAAATTGTGACAGACTTCCTCCAACCTACTTAAGACCCATGGGTCAATGATCACATCTAGGTACTTCGCAACTGACCTACATATACAGCTGTTTGCAGCATCCCATGGTCATGTGACCATGATTTACGACATTTTTTTGCTGGAAATTGGCATTTACTTCTGGTTTCTTGCAAAAAACACCCATTGGGTACAATGGCTTTGCTTTAGGTCTGCAGCATTTGCTTAATGACCGCTGCAAAAAAGGTCATAAAATCAGGCACACATCACATGGTGACCAGCATGATTTATGATTGCAATTTGGGTTCCATTATGGTCAGAATTCGAGGACTATCTGTAAGGGGAAAGTCAGAAACACCAGAGAATTCCTGCAGCAGAAAAGCAATGCCCCAACCATTTGACACATCCCAAATGGGTGAAGCATCACCTCACAGCCCCAACCGCCATCTTGCCTTTTTTGACTGGTAAAGAGAGACATCCACTGGCGTGGGGTGGTGTTAAAATAAGATCAAGATGGCAGCCACAACCATGCAATCAAACCCTCAGCCATTTTTCCAAGCATTGTGATCAGTGATGGAATTCAATTATTATACTATTGGTTCTGTGGGCGTGACTTGGTGGCCTTGGTGTGGCTTGGTGGGCGTGGCTTGGTGGGTGTGGCAGGGGAAGGATACTGCAAAATCTCCATTCCCACCCCACTCCAGGGAGAAGGATATTGCAAAATCTCCATTCCTACCCCACTCTGGGGCCAGTCAGAGGTGGTATTTGCAGGTTCTCCAAACTGCTCAAAATTTCCGCTACCGGTTCTCCAGAACCTGTCAGAACCTGCTGAATAGTACCCCTGATTGTGATGCACACATAGAAAGGTGGGGCTTTGATTCTGTGGTTGTTGTAATGGAGGTACAATGTTTTCATTGTATCAGTTCAATTAGAACTGCAGAAAAAACAATGGCTACCAACCTGCCTTCCACTGAGGACCTGTATACTGCACGAGTCAAAAAGAGGGCTGTGAAAATATTTACAGACCCCTCGCATCCTGGACATAAATTGTTTCAACTCCTACCCTCAAAATGACGCTATAGAGCACTGCACACCAGAACAACTAGACACAAGAACAGTTTTTTCCCGAACGCCATCACTCCGCTAAACAAATAATTCCCTCAACACTGTCAAACTATTCACTAAGACTGCATTACTATTACTCTTCTCATCGTTCCTATCACCCATCTCTTCTCACTTATGACTGTAACCTTGTTGCTGGTTTCCTTAAGATGTATATTGACCCTTTCCTAATATGATTTGATTGCTTATTTGTTCCCTATGACTATTATTAAGTGTTGTACCTTATGATTCTTGACAAATGTATCTTTTCTTTTATGTACACTGAGAGCATGTGCACCAAAGTTAAATTCCTTGCGTGTCTAATCACACTTGGCCAATAAAGAATTCTATTCTATGCATGTCTGAATGCTGGACTTAGTCTTAGAGAGACATGTCAGAGCTTCACTATGAAAAGTAGCCCACTGTGGGGCACGGGGGTAAACGTGACAAGATGGCAGCCACAATCATCTGATAGTCTTTTACTAAGTGGCACTAGCAAAAGCACATACACTTATATACTACCCCATAAGTGGCGGAGTAGACTAAGGCACTGTGATTAACATTCAGCTGCCTGCAATTACTGCAAGTTCTAATCTCACCAGACTCAAGGTTGACTCAGCCTTCCATCCTTTCTTAGGAGTAAAATGAGGACCCCAGATTGTGGGGGCAATAAGCTGACTTTGTAAATATACAAAAGTATGAAGGCTATTGCTTAACGCTTTGTAAGCTGCCCTGAGTCTCCGGAGAAGGGAGGCATATAAATCAAATAAAAAAAAAAAAGCTTTACAGCAGGGGTCCTCCACTCCCAGGCCGCAGCTTGTTTCAAACCAGGCCGTGGCAACGATGGGCAATGCATACACAAAGCTCCACTCACATGAGCTGTGGGCAAATGGAGCTTCGCACACAAGCACAAGTCCACTGCTGTCTTAAATTAATATAGTACATCTAAAACTTCCTTCACAACAGGCTTAAGACAAGCAAACCCACTTTCTGTTTCAAAGAAAAGGAGATTAAAAACGTTACTACAGGTGGTCCTGGGGCTTAAGACAACTTGTTCAGCAACCATTCAGAGTTGCAACAGTGCTGAACAAGGGGTCCTTAGGTTTTGGCTGTTGCATTGTCTCTGCGGTTAAATGATTATGATCAAGGTCCCCAGAACCCAACTCGCAATTAGATCACAGCAAGCCATGGTTACACAATCACAATTTCTCTGCCAACTTCCCACAAGTAAAGTCAATGGGGAAGCCAACAGGAAGTTGAAAGCTGTGGCCAAGTGAGATCCTCATCTAACAACCCACACGGTCCTTGCTGAACAATGGCAACTGGAACTGCCAGAACTCCTGTTGCTATGTGACACATTCACATGACGGTATGCTTTACTACATCACTTGGCACCTGTCACTTAGCATGGCAATTCTTCTCCCAATTGCTGTTGTAACCCGCGGACCACCTGTAGTATTTTTGAAAGGGAGTTGAAAGCATTTATACAGTTACTTAACCATGTTAGGTCAAAGAGAAGCAGCATGCTCCCTCTAGTGGCCCAATGAGGGGTTTTTTAAAATCTAAATCCTGACTCTTCTGAAACCAAACAATACTTTCCTTCCTTCCTTCCTTCCTTCCTTCCTTCCTTCCTTCCTTCCTTCCTTCCTTCCTTCCTTCCTTCCTTCTTATATAACCATCATCATCATCATCATCATCTGTAGGTCAGTAGGTCAAAGGTCATGGTGCCAGGCTGCGAGCAGCACACTGACGTAGCTCATGCGCTGTGGGTTTTGCCTATTACTTCATTTGGATGATCTAACATTACCTAGAGAGGATGGCATCTTGAGAGGGGGGTGAATAATTTCTATCCAATCAGAATACTGTTACTGTCCAGTCTTTTATCTGCTTGTGTAAAACTGTATAAAAATAAAGCTCTCGGGGAGACCGGGAGAGACATTTTGGGAGACATCTTGAAACAGAGCAAAAGCCTGGACCTCTGATTTACAACAATCATCATCATCATGTACAATTTATTGACCTCGCAGTACCTGGAGATGCCAGAGTCGAAGAAAAAGAACTGAAAAAAATAATGAAATATCGCGACCTGGCCATCGAAACTACACAGCTATGGATGAAACATGTAACAGTGATACCCATTGTCATTGGGGCACTTGGTACCATGTCCAAGAATTTTATAAGATACAGCAACAAATTGCAGCTTCCTGCAATAACAACAGCGGAACTGCAAAAAACTGCGCTACTTGGAACATCGTACATATTAAGAAGGTACTTGGTTGATACCTAGGACACTGGCAGCAGCCCGTATCAACCATCAGCACCCGTCAATGGTATTTGTGATGCATTTTTGAATGTTCAGTTGACTGAGTTTCATATTTAATGAATAAAGTAAATAATAATAATGAGGATGAGGATGAGGATTGATGAGGGGGATGATCTATGCTGTGCTATGCTGTGCTAATGACACTACCCTGACAGCTAAAAATGCAAAGCATCTGCAAGTTGTAGTGATAAAACTCAAGGAGCAGAATGAAAAAAATGGGACTAAAATTAAATATAAAGAAGGCTAAACTAATGGCAACAGGTAGAATAACCAACCTTAGAATTGACAACAAAGATATCGAAGTGAGGGATAGTTTCTGCCTTTTGGGATCACCAGCCATTAACAATAAAGGAACCGGCAGTTAATAAATAAGCCCCAAACTACCAATTGGTAGAGTAGCCACAGAGACCTTGGAAAAAATAATCAGATGCTGTGATGTGTCTATATCTACAAAGATCAGAATTGTGCAAGCCGTGCTATTTTCTCTGGCACTCTATGGAAGTGAAGGTTGGACTTTAAAGTAGGATTTAAAAAATGTGTTGGCAGTTTTGAATATTGGAATAGCAGAAGACTCCTGAAAACACAATGGACAACAAAGAAAACAAACAATGGGTGATCAAACAGATTAACCTGAAGTTCTTACTCAAGACACAGATGACCAGACTCAAGTTGTCTTACTTTGGACACATTGTGCAAATATCTAACTCTCTGGAGAAGATTCTATTGTTGGGAAAGGTAGAAGAAAGGGAAAGACAGCAGCAAGAATGATAGACTCAGATAGTGTTGATGAGAGTAGATTGTCACGGGGAAAACCTATGTGGTGATTAAGAGTTGACAATGACTTGATGGCAGATAATCAATAAAATTCAGGATTTCCATCTGTGTTGATGTTCAATAGCTGTTAGAAAACTATTTAGCTTCATTATATGAACCTATAATATTGTTGATTTAATTTAGATTTAGTGGATTATGTTAATCCAGCCATTGTGATTTATAACCCTTGATATTATGCCTGAACTAGGTTTGTTCACAGATGATGATTAAGCTATGCTTCAGTGTACAGTGTGACAGAGTCTATAATTGAAGCTGAGTTTGTACAACATACTTAACCATAATAGGGTTTGTCTAGTTTTGGATTAGTGTCCTGGAATGAATTCAACCGCCACAATTGGTAAATCATTGTTTGCCTTAATACATTCTGCAAAACTCATCTAGTGTGGTTTATGAAATATTGGCTTTGCCTCATTTTACACTATATCCACTGGTCTAGTCCAGGGGTGGGTTCTACTTAACTTTACTACCAGTTCGCAATGGGAGCGTGTGTGCTCACGCTCGCTTTGCTCTTGCACGCACGCTTCTGAGCATGCATAGAAGCTTCTGCACATGTGCAGATCGTCAATTTTGACGTCTGGGCAGGTGGGCGGAGCCTCCTGCCGCTTTTAATACCAGTTCTAAAGAACCGGACAGAACCAGGAACAACCCACCACTGGTCTAACCCCTTGTATCTTAATAATGCATACAGTAAATGACTACCTAGTTCCGTGATGGCGAACCTATGGCACGGGTGCCACAGGTGGCACGCGGAGCCATATGGGTGGGCATGCGAGCTCAGCTCTGGCACACATGCGTGCACCAGCCAGCTGATTTTTGGGCTTTCTGGGCCCACCAGAAGTCAGGAAACACACTGTTTCCGGCCTCCGGAGGGCCTCTTGGGTGTGTGGTGAAGGCTGTTTTTGCCCTCCCCAGGCTCCTAGAAAGGCTCTGGGGCCTGGGGAGAGCAAAAAACGGGCCTACTGGGTCCACCGTGCCATCACATGCCAAAAGCGGGGGGAGCACAGGGGGGGGTGGAGCACATAGAATTATGGATGTGGGCACGTGTGCATGTGACCCCACTGCGCTCCCACCGCTTTTGGCACACGATGGCAAAAAGGTTAGCCATCACTGACCTAGTTTATAGGATGTTGTGTGCATCCAGATCAGTCTCTACTTCAACCCACCCTCTAACAATTTCAAAATCTATATAATTTATACTGATAGTTTGGTGTTTTTTTTAAAAAAAATGTTCTTTTTTTAAAGAAGCAAAAGAATTTGAGTGAATCCTTACTGTTAGGAACAGCTGCCAAACATCCATATACAGTACAAGTCCTCTTTGGATAGTGAGATGTGAGAAGCATATCAATTTAATAAAAAATAAAATTAAAAATCTGTTGGGCCTTCCATAGTGATCTGGCAGTCAGGAAAAGAAACACTGGTAGTTTTTCAGACCAGGCAGGATAGAAATGGCTCCACCAGTTGAATTTCAGCCTGCTGAGTAGCTCTGACAAAGTACAGATGCCCTGTTGGCAAAGAAAATGACAAATGTGTTTTAAGGTGACGGTTGTATTCTTCAGAGCATCATGAATTCCGTTTGCATTTATCTAAATGTGCTCCTTTCAAACTTTCCTGCCTTGGTAAGGAGGAAATTAGGTTTTCACTTGAAAGTGAAGCCTCCCAGTGACGTCACAGGTGCAGTCTGCTTTTTGAGGGCAAACAGCTCCGTTCTGCTCACATGGCCACCCAAACGCCTGCTGTTGTGCTGTGAGACAGAGAGCATCTCTAACTGCATGTTCTTTTATTGATTGGTTCCGTGAAAAGAACAAAAAGTCTGAAGGAAGGCCTATTTTGTCTACCCGTTTTTTAAAAAAATCAGGTAAGATTATCTGGAGATGAAACAAAAGGGTAGCTAAACCTCAATTCCATTTTTCATTCTGAGTTCTGGGTCTCTTTTTGACAAGGGAACATGTAGTGATCAAGGACCATTTTTCATTTACTCCAAACTGTGGCTTATTTCTGGTTTAGTGATCTTTCTTTTTCGTTTTGTACTGTTAGGAGAAATGCCACAAGGCTTAAAAATTTGGGGGGCGGGAGGGTATGCATATTCTTAAAATCGTCTCCATAGGTATCAAATGCCAGAGTTTATTTAACTGTTTATCAAGGGATGAGGAAGAATTTGATTTCTAACAGTGACTTATTGACTGTTTGGCTGCTGTCAGCAAACTATATGCCTTCATATAGTTCTCAAACTTAACCCCGAACAGATAGACAACAAACTTAATTTTACTTCTGCTACAAATAGTTTTTGACTTAATACAGTTAATTACTTCATGTATCTTATTATCCCAAAAGACTTTTATTTTAGGGCGTTCCCATCAAAGATGTAAATAAGTTCCTTTTTGTCCATTGCTTTTCCAAACATTTGGGAAGCATGTGATTTTGTAACTTTTCTGAGCCGGAATACAGTGCCATTTATAAGTGAGGAATCCTCCTTAAGAGATATAGGAATAGCTCAGAAGAGTTTCCCTCCCCCTGCCCTACTATTTCCTGAATTGGTTGATCCATATTATATGCCTACCAAATTTCTTTCCAATTTGTTTTATATACTATATAAATAGTGTAAATTTTAGAAACTGCTCTATTCAACGTCCTTCCATTGAGAACCTCTATACTGCACGAGTCAAAAAGAGGGCTGTGAAAATATCTACAGACCCCTCACAACATATTATTGTTGTTGTGTTGTTGTTGTTATTCTCATCCTTACTAGTATCTATCTCTTCCCACTTACGGCTATATCCATGTTACTTGCATCTTTACAACTTATATTGTTTTTATTGTTTCCTAATATAATTTAATTGCTTATTAGTATCCTATGACTATCACTAAGTCTTGTATCTTATGATTCTTGACGAATATATTTTATTTTTTCTTTATGTACACTGGGAGCATATGCACCAAAGACAAATTCCTTGTGTGTCCAATCATACTTGGCCAATAAATTCTATTCTATTTAAATTACCTAAATTTTTAAATGTTTTTTTTAAATATGCTTTTTTCCTAAAGGTTGAATTTTCAGGTAACTGTTTTCACCTTTCTTAGGAAAAGCAACCCTTTTTCTCCGCTGTATTTCTATGATCTATCTCATGAGTATGATAGGCTTTGATTATCCTTAGCTGCACCCCAGTGATAAAGCAGTCTTTTCTCATTTCTTCACTGTCTAAGGAGGTTCTCAAGTTGAATAAATTCTGTTAGGTTTGGTTACCCGTTAGCTTGGAGAGAAATTGGGGATACAATTTGGAAAATAAACCATAAAGTCAGGAAATGGACTGGCAACAGGGACAGTGTGTTTTATGTCTATTTAGTGTTCTGCTGACTCAAGGAGGAGCAGAGGGAATGGTAACTTAATATTTGAGAAAGTCCCTACAATGAATCATTGGCCTGATCTAGCATAGCAATTATTCTTTTGTGGAGAAGTAAAAGGGTACCACAAAATCGCCTAGTTCAGAATTTAGGAAATTGCTAATAACAAGTTGGATTCTAGATCAAGGCAGTGTGTAGTTTTGTCTGTGTACGTAGTAACTCTCCATAGTTTCAAATCGAAATCGTACTATGCTCTGCTTTTGAACTGTAGCAGCTCTCAAGTAAGATCCTTTGTGACTAATAATTTCCAAAAGTACCAGGAAGATTTTTTGTTTCTGAACGCCAACATATGCCAGCATGTAAATGTACATAAGTTAGCCCTTTGAAGTAGTCCAGACTAAAAGTATGATCGTGATTACTAACTTTATTTTTATTGTAGGGTTGCATTAATGGAATCTTGCAAATCTGAAAGTACCCCTCCTGTCTTTGCTTTTACTTTCCTGAAAACTAGAGAGGGTCTCTTCTGAGATGCTTTCCCGACCCTTTATGCTTCAGACACAGGTTTCATTTCCCAGAATATTGTCTAGGCCCGTGATGGCGAACCTATGGCACGGGTGCCACAGGTGGCACGCGGAGCCATATGGGTGGGCACGCGAGCTCAGCTCTGGCACACATGCCTACACCAGCCAGCTGATTTTCAGGCCTTCTGGGCCCACCAGAAGTCAGAAAACATACTGTTTCCGGCCTCTGGAGGGCCTCTGGGGGGGTAGGGAAGGCTATTTTTTGCCCTCCCCAGGCTCCTAGAAAGGCTCTGGAGCCTGGGGAAAGCAAAAAACGGGCCCACCATGTCATCACGTGCCAAAAGTGGGGGGGCAGGGCACATAGAATTATGGATGTGGGCACGCGTGCGTGTGACCCCACCGTGCTCCCCCGCTTTTGGCACGCGATGGCAAAAAGGTTAGCCATCAGTGGTCTAGGCTGTAGTTCTTCCTCCTGTCTCCCACGGTCATTCTCACATACCATTACAATATATTGCAATCCAAGCATAACATGGATATGTAATAGTCTGTATGTGCCCCATCTATGTTTCTCACTCTCTCTTATCTATCTATCTATCTATCTATCTATCTATCTATCTATCTATCTATCTTATTCTATATCTTATGAAATATTAAAAACAGTATACAGGTAGTTCTTGACTTGCAACAGTTCACTTAGTGACCGAACAAAGTTACAACAGCAGTGAAAAAAGCCAATTTTTACAGTTACAATGTTTGCAGCATCCCTATGGTCATGTGACAAAAAATTCAGACATTTGGGAACTGGTTCATACTTATGACCTTTGCTATGTCCCAGGATCATGTGATCACCTTTTGCGATTTCACATAACAACTGGAATACTAATTTAACAACGGGAGTGATTCGCTTAAGGGCTGTGGTTTGAAATGTCATCAAATGTGGCAAAATTCACTTAACGAATGTTTGACTTAGCAACAGAAATTTTGGGCGCGATTGTGGTCGTAAGTTGCGGACTACCTGTATAAAATTTTAAAATCAAAATTTGCAAGCAGTATTAAAATTAATTAAAAGGGGAGGGGAGGGGAGGGCTTTCAGGATGCTAACCAGCCCCATGGCTCCGTGCTCCTCTGTGTGCCCCAAGCAAGGACACAAAGCCATGTTTTCACACTTTTCCAGAAGGCCACCTGCCTCCCCTCTGGGGGGAGTTCCAGGTGATGGGGGCAATGGCAGAGAAGGCTCTCTTTCTGGATCTCACCAGTCGGGTTCTTTGGCTAACGGGGTCTGCAATAGAAGTGGTATCAGCAGGTTCTGACCAGTTCTGGAGAGCCGGTAGCGGAAATTTTGAGTAATTCAGAGCACTGGTAAATACCACCTCTGGCTGGCCCCGCCTCCGTCTATTCTCTGCCTCCCGAGTCCCAGCTGATCGGGAGGAAATGGGGATTTTGCAGTATCCTTCCCCTGGAGTGGGGAGGGAATGGAGGTTTTACAGTATCCTTCCCCTGCCACACCCACCAAGCTACGCCCACCAAGCCATGCCATGCCCACCAAGCCACACCCACAGAACTGGTAATAAAAATGTTTGAATCCCACCATTGTCTGCAGCACACCTTCCCTGCCTCCCTGGGTAAGACAGACTGATGTAATGAAATAAAGACAATTCTGTAGATAACCTGGGCTATGCCATGTAGGGCTTTAAAGGTCATAGTCAACGCCTTGAATTAGATTCAGAAGAAGGTTGGCAACCAATGCAACTCATGCAGCAGAAGTGTTACATATGCCATACTTTGGATGTCCAAGACTGTTTGCATGGCCACATTTTGTACCAGCTGAAGCTTCCAGATACATTTCAAGGGTAGCTCCATGTTGCATGCATTGCAATAGTCCAGATGGGAGACGACAGGGCGTGAGTGACAAAGCCTTCCTATCCAGGAAAGGGCATAACTAATGCAAAACATAAATGCTGCAACTATTTCTGTCTAGAGTTAAGGAAGGGTTTGACGTTATACTGGCCAGTATCACTTCATTCTGTTGTGGTCCGCCAGCAGCCTGCGGAGCTGGCAGCGGAGTTGGACAGTGATGAGGCTGAGGAAGAACATGGGCCAGTCCTGGAGGCTGGGGAAGGCCCAGATGAGGGCTCTGCGTCGGAGGCAGAGATGGGGCCAGGGCCATTGGGGAATGATGTGCGGACTTCAGAGCCTCCAGAGGCTGACAGTAGAGAGGCAGAGGAACAGGAGGAGCCTGTTCCTAGTGCATGTATGAGAAGAGCTGCCAGAAGGCAGGAGCAGCTAAAGCAGAGAGGACGACTCAGGAGTAGGGCCAAGAGATGATTGGCTCCTCCCATAAGGCTTAAAAGACCAGCAACGGCTCTTGACCTCTTTGCTGGAAACAACCATTGAGAGAAGTGCTTCTTGTTTGGCTGTAGTTATTCTGTTCCTGAACTGTTGCCAAGAAAAGCCTTTGGCAGTTTGCCTAATTATCCCAAGGTCAGAGATAAACTAAAGACTGGTGTTTTGAGGACTTTGCTTTCATTTAATTTAGAATACGCTGAGAATGAGTTAATTCTCAGCTGTTTTAATAAAATTTGTTTGTTTTTTTGGAACTGTTTTGCATTTAATATCAACTACGTGGGCCTGGGTCACAACATATCCATGAGATGGGCATTTTATTGTCTGTTTGGTTTTCTTTCTGAGTAAATCATTGATCTTCTTCTCTTCTGTCATCGCCAGCTCTATTGAGAGCTTTCTGCCTTGAATAGAAAGGTCCCACAGTGGCACCTCTTCTTAAGCGTTCGTTTTCAGTAGGGGCCAAACCAAACCAGGGTCCAAATGCTCACAAACAAATCCACTCAGGTTCACCAGTCCATGTTGAGGTTTTATTGAAACTAATGATTCAGGTTAATTAATCAGTGGAACGTCTCACCTCCTGAAGTTCTGGATGCTCCATCGCTGGAGGTTTTCAAGCAGAGAATGGACAACCATTTGTCCAGAATGGCATATGATCTCCTGCTCAAATAAGGGTTGGGCTAGAAGACCTCCAAAGTCTCTTTTTACCCTATGGTTCTATGGTTCTATACCTATCCCACACAATTATTTTATTTTAGCTGCTAGTCATTACACATTTTGTGATTTCACTTAACAACTGTGGCTTGAAATGTTATCAAATGGGGTTCTGCAGGGCTCGGTACTCTTTCTGCTCCTGTTTAACATTTATATGAAGCCACTGGCTGAGATCATCCTTCACCATGGACATCACCAATATGCTGATGATATTCAGCTGTATGTCTGGGCCTGTGGTGGGTTAAGTGATGCTGTGTCATCCGTCTTGCAGTGCCTGGAGGCTGTTAGGGGCTGAATGGGGAGCAATGGGTTGAAATTAAACCCTGGAAAGACTTAGTGGCTCTGGGTTTGGGGTTCGTTGGCTCAGGGAGAATTGCCACCTTTGGTCTTGGATGGAGTGGCACTACCCCAAACAGACCCTATGCGTAATCTGGGGGTTCTCATGGACTCACCACTCAAAGAGCAGGTGGCAGTCATGGCCAGGAGGGCCTTTGCGCAACTGCAGGTTGTGCACCAGTTACTTCCTTTCCTGGGCTAACAGTCCTTACTCACAGTCACTCATGCCCTAGTCACTTCCCGTCTTGACTGTTGCAATATGCTCTACATGGGGCTGCCCTTGGAGAGCATCCAGAAGCTCCAGTTGGTGCAAAATGCAGTGGTCTGCATGGTTTTGTGCAGACTCTGGTGTGCATATGCATCAGCTCTCCTGTGGGAGCTGCATTGGTTGCCGATTTGCTTCCAGGTGCAATTCAAGGTGCTGTTTGTCACCTTTAAAGCTCTTCATGGCTTGGGACCAGGTTATCTGAGGGACCGTCTCTTGCTGGTCACATCTACCATCAGAATGGAGAGGCAGGGAATATTGCGGATCCCATCGCCCTTGGGGATGGGACCCACAACATTCCCTGCCCATTCCCTGCTGGAACCCAGAAGAAGGGCCTTCTCCATAGTGGCTCCCTGTCTCTGGAACATCATTTCCCCCAGAGATTAGAACATCCCCCACCCTAATTCTCTTCCAAAAGGCAATAAAGACCTGGTTCTGCCAGTCGGTCCGGGGAACCCATATCAGGATGGAGCCCATTAAATGGCTCGTGTGATCTGCTGTCGCTGGGTGGGGGGTGATTTTATTATATTATACTATATTAATTTATTTCATTCTTTTTATTAGTTTTGTGGTTTTATATTCTATAAGCCACCTTGAGTTGCCATGGGTGAATAGGCAGCAATATAAATTCAATAAATAAATAAATTTCTCCTTAACAAGTTTCTTCTAATCAGAATCCTCTCTGATGGTGTTTAAAACTCCCTCTCTAATTCCAGTATTGGTTCTGTGGGACAATATCCTATTAGATCAGTCTTAATCGTATACTAAGCAAAGTGAGGATTAACATTTAATGTTTTTACATTTTAATTGCAGGCCGCTCAGAATTGCTCTGTGAGTGAGATGGGCAGTTTCTAAATTTGATTTACAAACAAACAAACAAATAAATAAAACTTGTTTGTTTGGGTACCATCACGTATGCTTGAATATGTGAAGAACTAGTGAGACCCCCACTATGGGGGAGGACAGGTTCATTTTATATTTCATCCCAAAAACTGAAAATTGTCCATACTGATGTGCAATAATAACTCTCCAGGATTTTTACGGTAGTGGGTTTTTAAAGTGTCCGCTTAACAACCATGGTAAAAATGGTAGTAAAATTAGATTTGGTCATGTGATGTCTTGCTTAATGACTGCATAATTTAGCAATTGAAATTCTGGTTCAATTATGGTTATAACCTGAGGAAGGAAGGAAGGAAGGAAGGGAGGGAGGAAGGAAGGAAGGAAGGAAGGAAGGGAAGGAAAGGAAAGGAAAGGAAAGGAAAGGAAAGGAAAGGAAAGGAAA
>WNWU01000001.1:91707830-91719470 GCA_012654045.1 Ptyas mucosa
ATTCTATTCTATTCTATTCTATTCTATTCTATTCTATTCTATTCTATCAAATAAAATTGCACTCATTAGGGGATGACTGCCCAAAATAGTTGACATTTCTAGAAAGAAAGAGAACAACAATGAATCACGTGTGTTTGGAGTTATATTTAATTTTTTTGTTTGGAGTTGCATTCATTTTGAAACAATTCAGGCTCCTCACATCAACTGTTCCCTACTTTTGCTATCATGAGTGGCATCTCCATCTAGGGTTGATATGATAGCAGTGTTCCAATATTTGAGGGGCTCCTACAAAGATGAGGGGGTAAAACTATTTTCCAAAGCACCAAAAGGCAAGATGAGAAACAATCGATGAAAACTAACTAAGGGGAGAAACAACCTAGAACTAAGGAGAAATTTCCTAATGGTGAGAGCAATCAACCAGTGGAACAGTTTGCCTTCAGAAGTTGTGGGAGGTTCCATCACTGGAGGTATTCAAAAAGAGACTGGACAGCCATTTGTCTGAAATGGTAAAGAGTGTCCTGTTCAAGGAAAGGGTTGGACTAGAAGACCTCGGAGGTCCCTCCCAACTCTATTCTACGTTCTATCTTCTCATTTTCTCTCCCTTCCAGGAAGCAAATTGATGTAGCCATCAAAATGCTAAAAGATGGCAACGGAGTGGTACAGCAGGATGAAATGATGAAGGAGGCCCAGATTATGCACCAGCTTGACAATCCTTACATTGTCCGTCTCATTGGAGTGTGTCATGCGGAAGCCCTCATGCTGGTGATGGAGATGGCATCAGGTGGCCCCCTGCACAAGTTCTTGTCTTCCAAGAAGTGAGTTGATGCCATCTCATCATGCAAGAAATGTATACTTTTCCAGGATGTGGGCTTAGAACCATTTATGAACCATCCAAAGTCATATATTCTGGAAGGGGTCTTTGATGTCATCTACTCCACTTCTCAGCTCGGTGGGGTGGGAGAGGACCTGGGAGGCCTAACACAGGCCGTTTGTGAGTATCTCTCTGCTCAGGGCCTGAAAATCCTCCCTGATAAGTTGCCAAGTGTCCAAATTTTGACCACATGACCACAGGGATGTTGCAACGGTCGAAATATGAAGAACAGTCATACGTCACTTTTTCCAGTGCCACTGTAGCTTCGAACAGTCACTAAACGAATGCTTGTAAGTCGAGGACTACTTGTAATAAGGAAATGAGTGAGGGAAGGGTTATGCAGTGCTTGTAAGATAAACCTTCCATTATCTGGAATTCTCCAAATGTATTTGGTCTACAAATCCTAGAACCGTGATGGCGAACCTATGGCACGCGTGCCACAGGTGGCACGCGGAGCCATATTAGTGGGCACGCCAGCTCAGCTCTGGGGCGCATGCACCCGCCGGCCAGCTGATTTTTGGGCCTTCTGGGCCCACCAGAAGTAGGGAAACAGGCTGTTTCCTGCCTCTGGAGGGACTGGGGTGGGTGGGGAAGGCCCGTTTTTCTTTCATATCTGGCTCCAGATCCTGTCTATTTATCTGGGAAAAGCAAAAACAGCCTTTCACACTCCCTTGGAGGCCCTACGGAGACTGAAAGGGCCCATTTCCTGACTTCTGGTGGGACAGGAAGTGATGTTTTTTGCTGTCCCCGGCCTCCAAAGACTCCTAGAGGGGCTCCTAGAGATTCCTAGAGAGGTTCTGGAGGCTGGGGACAGCAAAAAATGTCACTTCCTGTCCCACTTTCAGCCTCCGTAGGGCCTCCAAGGGAGTGGGAAAGGCTGTTTTCGCCCTTCCCAGATAAATAGACAGGATCTGGAGCCAGGTAAGAAAGAAAAACGGGCCTACCAGGCCATCATGTGCCAGGAGGGGGGGAGGGGGGTTGCGCGCACATGCGTGTGGGCATGTGCGCGCACGACCCTCCCCCGCCCCCCCTCCTGGCACGCGATGGCAAAAAGGTTAGCCATCACTGTCCTAGAATATAACAAGTAGCCAAGTGGAGAGGTGAAATTCCAGTCCATAAGGAGCAGATCAAGTAGAGACAGTCCTTGACTTACAACCACAATCAACCTCAAAATTTCTATTGTGAGACAGTTGTCAATTGAGTTTTGACGCATTTTACAACCTATCTTGCCAGGGTTGTTAAGTGAATCATTGCAGTTGTTAAGTTAGTAGCATGATTGTTAAGTGAGCCCGGCTTCTCCATTGACTTTGCTTGTCAGACGGTCACAAAAGGTGATCACATGACCAGGGGTGGGCTCTACTTACCTTTATTACCGGTTTGCAGCGGGGCTGCGCACTGGTTATACTACCGGTTCTGTGACGTCGGGGTTGCTGGGCGGAGCCTCCCGCTGGTTTTACTACCGGTTCTATAGAACCGGTGCGAACCGGGGGCAATCCACCACTGCACATGATCCCCGAGACACGGCAACCAACATTACTCAGTTGCCAATAATTTTGACCATGTGACCCTGGGGATGCTACAACAGTCATGTGAAAAACGATCATACCTCACTTTTTTCAGTGCCTTTCTAACTTCAAACAGTCACTAAATGAACTGTTGTAAATCGAGGACTACCTGTAAGGGAACACGGTTGTGAGATTTTTCTCTCTTCATTTTCCCTTTAGGGATGAAGTTCCTGTGAATAACGTGGTCGAACTGATGCATCAGGTGTCCATTGGAATGAAGTATCTGGAGGAAAAGAATTTTGTCCACCGGGACTTGGCTGCCCGAAATGTATTGCTTGTCAACCAGCATTATGCCAAGATCAGTGATTTTGGGCTTTCCAAAGCTTTGGCAGCTGATGACAGTTATTATATGGTGAGCAAGAAGACAAGATGGGAAATCAATCCTGCTGGCATTTCAGAGAGACCAATAAAGGAGAATATTTGTCACTCAAGGTTGGCATGAGAGGGTCCTTGTTGGTCTCCGAGCTTGCTTGTTTTCTTGCAGATGTTTCATTACCCAAACTAGGTAACATCATCAGTGATAGTAAAAAACTTATCCTTACTACCGGTATACTTCCTTACTATCACTGATGATGTTACCTAGTTTGGGTAATGAAACGTCTGCAAGAAAACAAGCAAGCTCAGAGAGCACCAGGGACCCCTTATTTCAGAGAGAATTTTGTTGGAAGGATAAGGAGGGTGGGAAGGATGATTTCATTCTCACTTTAATGCGAGCATTCTCTGTTAGCGCTTCCTGAATACATAAAAAACACAGCAGAAAGTCATTTATCTCTTTTTCTTCGTACCTTTTTGCATTTCTGTCCCTAGTCTCTTTATCATTTCTCTTTATTTATTAGAATAGAATAAAAAATAGAATAGAATAGAATAGAATAGAATAGAACAGAACAGAACAGAACAGAACAGAACAGAACAGAACAGAACAGAACAGAACAGAACAGAACAGAACAGAACAGAACAGAATAACAGAGTTGGAAGGGACCTTGGATGTCTTCTAGTCCAACCCCGTGATCAGGCAGGAAACCCTACACCACTTCAGACAAATGGTTATCCAACATCTTCTTAAAAACTTCCAGCGCTGGAGCATTCACAACTTCTGGAGGCAAGTTGTTCCACTGATTAATTGTTCTAACTGTCAGGAAATTTCTCCTTAGTTCTAGGTTGCTTCTCTCCTCGATTAGTTTCCATCCATTGCTTCTTGTCCTGCCCTCAGGTGCTTTGGAGAATAGCTTCACTCCCTCTTCTTTGTGGCAACCCCTGAGATATTGGAACACTGCTAACATGTCTCCCCTAGTCCTTCTTTTTGTTAAATTAGACATACCCAGTTCCTGCAACCGTTTTTCCTATGTTTTAGCCTCCAGTCCCCTAATCATCTTTGTTGCTCTTCTCTGCACTCTTTTTGTTATTATTTATTAATATTTCATTTTTTCAAAGCTGCTCATCTCCCATCTCCCTCAAAGAGAGGCTTTTGATTATTAGTTTATGTTGTTTTTTTAGGTGTAGGCTTTGCAAAATGTGATAAAATTATTTGAAAAACAAAACTATCTATCATGGGGGGTGATATACATTATATACCTAAATAGACAAACAAATGAATTGGTAAACAGTCTTAAGTACACCTGTCTGTGTGGGTGCCACAGCAGAGTCTGTCCTATTGAATATCAAAAATCCACCTTGATAGAAATCTGTTTATCTTATGACCTTTAAGATAAAGCTGCTTCTAGAGGTATCTAGAATTTAAGAGAATTTCAAGAGTTGCAAAGGAGACTACGTCACTTTCCACCATCATTTTGTATTTTAGGAGAAATAAACATGTGCTTGTGCAGGTAGTCCTAGACTTACAACCATTTGTTTAGTGTATGTTCAAAGTTACAACGGCATTGAAAAAAGTGACTTAAGACCGTTTTTCACACTTACGACTGTTGCAGCATCCCTATGGTCATGTGATCAAATCTGGGATGCTTGGCAACTGATTCAGGTTTATGACGGTTGCGGTGTCCCAAGGACATGGGATCACCTTTTGCAACCTTCAGACAAGCAAAGTCAATGGGGAAGCCAGATTCACTTAACGTCTGTGTTACTAATTTAACAAATGCAGTGATTCAATTAACAACTGTGGCATAAAAAGGTTGCAAAAACAGGGCAAATCTCACTTAACAACTCTCTCGCTTAGCAACATAAATGTTGGCTCCATTGTGGTTGTAAGTCAAGGACTACATACTTGGTCTTCTCAAATAATTCATCTCATCCAAATAGTTTTTACCTGGAGAAATTTCCATTCTGTCCTCATCTACAGGCCAAGACCACTGGGAAGTGGCCACTGAAGTGGTATGCGCCAGAATGCATCCTGTATCGGAAGTTTTCAAGCAAGAGTGATGTCTGGAGTTATGGGGTGACTATGTGGGAGGCCTTTTCTTATGGTCAGAAACCCTACAAGGTGAATATGGATAGAATTTGGTTGTACACTAGGGAGAGCTCAAAAAAGTTAAGGTAGTGCTGTGATCTAAAGAATGAGGCTGCAATTGTAGGGTTGTGAGACCACCTTAAATGAATTTTGTATTTTTCTTATTTTTTTAATTGTATTTTTACTGCTTTATGTTGGTTTTCTTAGCAGTTGATAAATACATTTTGACGTTTTCCGTGGGTGCCTCTGAATTAGAACCTGCTTCTGGATGCATGCAATTGGCTCCAGGTTTTTTTGTAAACAGGAGTCAGCAAAAATTATTTCCCTCATATGAAGCTTTATTAAGTGTCTGCTGCAGACGGGAAGTGAAAATAGTGTTGGTTAAACACAAGACACCTTTCCAGTCAAACCACCTGATTTCATCATTTTATTTTCTAAGAATAGCTTTGACGCCTCTATTTATTTATTTGTATCCTGCCTTTATTATTTGTACAAATAATTCAAGGTGGCAAACATATCGAACGTACCTTCTTCCTCCTATTTTCTCCACAATAACAACCCTGTGAGGGGGCTTGGGCTGAGCAAGAGTGATTGGCCCAAAATTACTCAGCTAACTTTCATGGCTAAGGTGGCTCTTGAACTCACACTCTCCTGCTTTCTGACCTGGTGCTTTCACCATTAGATCAAGCTGGCTTCCTATTGGCTCAGAGGTGATGGCAGAACTACAGATTTTACTTGAATATAAAACTTGCTTTGTAGCATGTGAGATTCCACTTAATTACTTTTAACATTAAAGCAATCTTTAGATAATGGTTTAGATGTGGCAGGGAATCTGGTGAATATCAAGGAAGGTATTGCCAAGTGTCTTGCTGTCTCCAAAGAACCTAGGACCGTGATGGTGAACCTATGGCATGTGTGCCACAGGTGGCATGCATAGCCATATCGGTTGGCACATGAGTTCAGCTCTGGCACACATGCGCGCACCGGCCAGCTGATATTCGGGCCTTCTGGGCCCACTGGATGGTGGCAAACAGGCCATTTCTGGCCTCCTGAGGGCCTCCAGGGAAGTGGGGAAGGCCATTTTCACCCTCCCCAAGCTCCTAGAAAGGCTCTGGAGCCTGGGGAGGGCGAAAAACAGGCCTACCAGGCCCGCAGTGCCATCACTTGCCAAAAGAGAGGGAAGCGGGGGGGGTCACGCACACATGCGCAGGGATGGGACGCATAGAATTATGGGTGTGGGCACATGTGCGCGTAACCCCCCTGCGCTTCCCTCTGCTTTTGGCACATGATGGCAAAAAGGTTAGCCATTACTGAGGTAGGAAGTAGGAAGCTGGATTGATTTGTGTATTTGCTTATTTAAGAGATGGCCATCTTACACAATATAAACCTGGGAAGCTAACAACAATCAAACCCGTATAATATATTAAGAAATTTGTTGTTGTTGTTAGTCGCGACGTCGTGTCCAATTTATCATGACCCCATGGAGCCTTCCTGTCCTCTACCATCCCCTGGAGTCCATTTTAAGCCAGGGGTGGGCTTCAAAAATTTTAGCAAGGGGTTCTCTGCCCGGTTGCTGGGTGGCCATGGGCGTGGCCATGGTGGGCATGACCTAGTCGGCCTCCTGCACCACAGCAGGAGGAGGGGATGACATTTTTGCCCTCCCCGGGCTCTGGAGGCTTTCCTCAAGGGCAAAAACGGCCTCCCCAGGCTCTGGAGGCCCTTTGGAGGCCGGAAACAGGCCTATTTCTGCTTTCCCAAATTTCTGGTAGGCCCATTTTTCGCCCTCTCCAAGCCTCCGCATGTGCCCTGCACTTACTTGCATCCAAAATGGGTCGCATGGTGACTCCTGGGAGGGGTGGGGCGGCGTGGGCAGGGCCAGCCAGGAATGGAATTTGGGGTTCTCCGAACTGCAAAGAATCTTAGCTAGAGGTTCTTCTGAACCCCTGCAAACCCCCAGCATCCCACCCGTGCTTTAAGCTCACACCAATTGCTTCAGTGACTCCATCCAGCAACCTCATTCTCTGTCATCCCCTTCTTGTTTTGCCCTCAATCGTTCCCAGCATTAGGCTCTTCTCCAGTGAGTCTAAGAAATACACCCTTTCTAAGAGACAGCCAGGGCACCAAAACAGTTTACATCAGAAGGGGCTCAACTCCCTTCTTTGCTCAGCACCCAGGGGGAAGAGCCAGGTTTTCATAGCCTTCTGGAAGGTCAAGAAAGTAGGAGCCCTCCGTCTTGTTTTGGGTTTTGTCACTCTAGGCAGTAAGGAAGATGACTTTGATGGAAATATCGCATAGGCAAAAGGAGCCGAAGCATTTTTTAAAGTCCACAACAGCCAGAACACATTAGTAAATAGTTCAAAGCAACACCTCCCTAATCTAATTCACAAGAGCATAAGAAGGAGAAGGAAGAGGCATAGCACAATCAGACTTGCAAAACTCTTATTATAGCCAGTGTCAATCAAAGTAGTTTTAGCTTTCCTGTGCACTTGATTTCATGGTCTGGTCTACTTGAGTGGGGCTGACTCTAGCATTTTACCAAAACAGATGTTCAGCTTCATTAACTAATCTCTTTCTCTCCTTCTAGAGAATGAAAGGACCCGAAGTCATGGCATTCCTCGAGGAAGGGAAGCGTATGGAATGTCCATCCAACTGTCCAGCAGAGATGTACAAGTTGATGAATCTATGTTGGACTTACAAGTAAGGCGAGACCACCACCTTCTCTTTCGGTTTGGCAGCAAAGGCATGCTAAGAGTCCCTCAGCCAAGGAGGATCATATTTCTAGACTCAGAAAACATGCTTTTCTGTACCGATAAAGGAGAATATTTGTAGCTCAAAGCTGAAATGAGGAGTCTTTGGTGCTCTCTGAAATCGGTTGTTTTCTTGCAGATGTCTGTAGAGATTTTCAGTCATCCAGGTCACGGTTGTCCCAAAGGTGCTTTTTTCAGGAGGCAACTGGACTTTCTTATTTTTTCTTTGAAGATGTTTCGCTTCTCATCCACGAAGCTTCTTCAGCTCTGACAGAATATTGGGTTCCATTCCCCAGAGCTGAAGAAACTTCTTGGATGAGAAGTGAAACATCTTCAAAGAAAAATCAAGAAAGTCCAATTGCTTCCTGAAAAAAGCAACCTTGGGATTTCTTTGCAAATGTTTCATTATCTGATTACGTTACCTAGTTTGATAATGAAACATCTGCAAAAAAACAACCAAGCTCAGAGAGCACCAAGGACACCTTGTGCTTTTCTGTTGCAGCATTCGTTTTTTGGAAGATGACCCTCCCTATGATTTTGCAAAGCCATGAACCTTGAAAGTGTTCCCAAGCATGGGGCGGATTGTTGCAATTGTCATCTCGACATTTTGTCCATACCTGCAAACCGGGGTGGGTTCTACTTACCTTTACTACCGGTTTGCAACGCATGCACAGAAGCATTTTGATGATGTCAGAGTCGGTGGGTGGAGCCTCCTGCCGGTTTTACTACCGGTTCTATAGAACCGGTGCGAACCGGGGGCAACCCACCACTGCTGCAAACACCTCCATGCTGGAGACCAGATTTCATTGGGGAGGGAACTTTGCCATGTATGTAGGTGTGTCGTTCAGACAAGATTATTTCCCCCTTATTTCTGACATGTCTACTTTCTTGTCCCCAGATGGGAAGACCGCCCAAACTTTGCTGCTGTGGAGACACTGATCCGCACGTATTATTACAGCATTGTTGACAAGAAGGAAGAGACGTTGTAGAAAAAAAAATGTGATGGACATCATGGACTCATGAAAATGGTTGGAAGGCACATGTGCCCCATTGCCTTTTGCCAGCTTAAGCATTTCTGAAGGGATGGTGTGCTGCAGAGCTCCATTTTTTTTTCAATCATTCAAAGAATCTCCCTCTCTCTCCCTTTTTACCTGGGACAGCAGGATGCTCATGACTGTTTATACTGTGAATATATATATATATATTGAACAAATCAAAGGGAACACTCACCAAGGAAATATCTTGGGTGCAATGTTTACCTTTCAGCTTTTGTTATCTGTTAATGAGACTATGGGGATTAGAATGTTGTGAGAGCTCCCTTGGGTAAAGAAAGGAGTTTTAATTTGGGGGCCATTTCTGTTTTATGCTTGTTTTTTGTTGTTTTTCCTATGTATTGGTTGGATTGCTGTTAATTGTTTCAGATGGGAATGTACAAAAATGGGAATTGTATATGCTGCACAGGGTCATTTCGATTGGACTGGCTGATCAGCACTGTAAAATAAATAAAAATGAAAATCATCCATTTCTCCTCTATAACGCCTCGATGCTTACTCCTTTGCAACAGACAGAATAACAGAATGACAGAGTTGAAAGGGACGCTAGAGGTCTTCTAGTCTAACCTGCTGCTCAAGCAGGAAACCCTATACCATTTCAGTCAGATGGCTGTCTAATCTCTTCTTAAAAACCTCCAGTGTTGGAGCACCCACAACTTCTGGAGGCAAGCTGTTCCACTGATTAATTATTCTGGCAGGAAATTTCTCCTTAGTCCTAATTTCCAGCTATTGCTTCTTGTCTTACCTTGTCCTACATTCAGGTGGTTTTCAAAATAGGTTGACCGCCTCTTTTTTGTGGCAACCCCTTAAATATTGAAACACTGCTATCATGTCACCACTACTCCTTCTTTTCATTAAACTAGACAGATCCAGTTCCTGCAACTGTTCTTCATATGGTTTAGACTGCTGGATCTTAGGGGAAGTGAGTCTGGCAGCTTCCCTACATCTGCTCCAGGGGTGAAATGCTACCGGTTCGCACTGGTTCAGGCAAACCGGTAGCAGTGGCGGCGGGTGGTTCGGAGAACCGGTAATGGAGACAGCACAATGCTCCGCCCACCCTCCTGTAGGTCGTTACTTCCTGGTTTTAACCAGGAAGTACTGTTTTTTACCCTCTGCGCATGCGCAGAAGGCTTTGCATATGCACAGAGGGTACAAAATCACGCACGCACGGTGCATACACTTCCAAACCAGTATGGAAGGTAAGTAGATTTCACCCCTGAACTGCTCCCTTTTGATGCCTTAGGATTGCAAATCCCAGAATTCCTAGTCAGATGTTCCAGACAGAGGGAGGGGCAATTGGAAAGTGAGATTGGTCACAACAAAAGGGTATGACAGGCCATCAATACCCTCTTCAAAAGCCAGCAATATCAGGGCTCCCACATTGTGTCTGCAGAGTATGGTTAAAAATGTCAAGATGGCAACCATGATGTTTTTTATTATGTCTTGCATATGCAGTGTGTGTAGAAAATGGATGGAGCTATGATCACTGTAGCTGTCTTGATGTTTTTGTTCTGCAAAACGTAAAATCTGCTAAACATGGAAAGATTAACTCCTCTTTTGTTTTACAAATGGAACAATTATGCTTTCCATGGAAGTTCTGGTTTCCCTGATGCTTTGGCAGGAAAAACCTCTGGCGATTTGATGATTTTTTTAAAAAGATGTCCTGGAAGTGAATAGGTATAGGAATAATTCTCAAAAATATTTGCTACAAAAAATATTTTAAAGTTAGTCCTGAGAAATGCTGGATCAATATGTTCATGAGCACACAGTAATTCTGTATGATGCCCTTATGTGTATGTGTGCACACGTGTGTACATTTGTGCAAAGTAAACTGCAAAAAGTGGGAAAGCAAGCAATTCCATTTTTTAAAGCAAGAATAATATTTATTTTTATATATTTTAATCTGCAATAATGTAATCAGGGTTTCTTACACTTTTTTCTCTCTCAGGACTTCTTCCCACTTTTAAAAATTATGCAAGACCCAAAAAGAGTTCTTTTTATAGGTTACATTTATTAATATGTACTGTATTAAAAATTAAAATTGATGCACTGCCTGCTGCTGCTACCGCTTCTCACAATTTTTTGGTGGGATGTTAATATTGTATTCTATTTCAACATTGGCTGGCAAATAAATTCGATTTCGCAGATCCCTGAGAAGATATTGGTAATATAATAGCTATATTTATTTATATCTATATAATTATAATCATTATCTTAATATATAATATAAAAGCTGCTGCAAATTACATATTTTGGATAATGGGGGGGAAATGGTCAGGGTAAGGTTAAAAAAAAATCAAGATGGCAGCTGCAACAATGACATCAAACCACTACCTGTTTTTATGTGCATCACCCACACAACCCTATAAAAAAACAGGTGGAGCTTTAATGGCGCTATCATAGTTGCCATCCTAATCTTTTTGATCACAACCTACATACATGGAACATTTTATGGTATCACCACCCTAATTATAGAGTTCATATCCTGGAAAAAAGTCCTTAATCTCACAATAATAGTTATGGATTCCTATCAGGATTGGCCAAATTCTGAAGCACATCTATCTCTTGGGCACCCCTTAAATCAAAGTGGAACTCTTCCCTAGATTCTACACCTATCCTTCTGAAATTAAACAGGTTTAATTTGGTAACAGTATTTGCTAAAATAGATATCATTTAAAAAAAATAAAAATTACAAAATGAAACAACATAAGGTAGGGTAGGTGAAATTGGTCTACATGCTAAACAGAAAATGTTCTTTCTGACTTAAAAGTTGCAACTATGTTCAATTCTGCAAGCTTATTAGGTAGTTGGTTTTTCAGTTGTAAGTCATTCTCATAATTTTCCATAAATATAGTATGTTTTGGGGGGAAATTTCAGAATGAAAAGATGACCTTTGCACAATTCCTCTGATAGCTATTGCAAAACAATGTACTAAACATTTCTTAGAAAAATTTAGCTCCTTCCTTCCTTCCTTCCTTCCTTCCTTCCTTCCTTCCTTCCTTCC
>WNWU01000001.1:91719480-91732159 GCA_012654045.1 Ptyas mucosa
CTTCCTTCCTTCCTTCCTTCCTTCCTTCCTTCCTTCCTTCCTTCCTTTTCTCCCTCCCTCCCTTCCTTCCAAGTACTGAATCTGGATTTAAGACCTGTATCTGGATTTAGGACCTAATTTGTGTAAGACAGAAAAAACAGTAGAGTGAAGAAGTTAAACCCTCAATTAGGGAATATATTTCTTTTGCTATCTGCTTTGCCTATCTATTAAATATACTCTTCCTAAGTAGTGGTATCAGTATCAGTTGGATCCACTTTAAATGTAATGTATAATATAATAGTGGATCTCTTTGCAACGTTTCTCCATCTTAAAAATACTTCTAGTAGCTCTGATCACTGAACCTCTCAGGGGCCTGAGGGGCGCAGTAGACTACGGCACCGATTATCATTCAGCTGCCTGCAATTAGTGCAAATTCTAATCTCACCAGGCTCAAGGTTGACTCAGCCTTCCATCTTTTCTAAGGTAGGTAAAATGAGGACCCAGATTGTGGGGGCAATAAGCTGACTTTGTATAAATATACAAAAGTATGAAGGCTATTGCTTAACACATTGTAAGCCGCCCTGAGTCTCCGGAGAAGGGCGGCATATAAATCAATTTTTTTTAAAAAAAATAGTTTATTCATTCTAAGAAGTCTATGAGAATGGAGCCTTCAAGCAGACCATCTTATCATTTTTTTTTCCTTTGTGGAAATGTGATACTTGCAGAATAAGGTCCAATGGTTTTAAGGAGCAGCTACCTTAAAGCAGGAAATAATTGGTTTCTCTTATTTACGACAAAGAACCCGAGGGTTGACTCCCAGAAGGTTTAGAAATATCCTTCAAAATGAATGAGATGAAAGTATAAAAAAGAGGATTTTGACTGAGTACTGAAAAGAGCCAGAATGTCTGCAGGAGTTAAGAAAAGTCAATGCTAAATCTTAGTGGTTTGTGGGGCTGTTTTTAGAATTGACAATGAAGATACTGAAGTGGTAGATAGCTTCTGACTAGCTGATAGGATCAACTAACAAGTTAGGAAACAAGCAGTGAAGAAATATGCTGTAGACTAGCACTTAGTAGAGCAGCTATGAAGATCTTGGCAGAGATATTGAGATGTTATGAAGATCTTGGCAGAGATATTGAGATGTTATGAAGATCTTGGCAGAGCATGAAGCAGCTATGAAGATCTTGGCAGAGATATTGAGATGTTATGATGTATCTACCATAAAGATCAGAATCATGCAAGCAATGTTTTCCGTGTGGCATTCTATGAAAAGTTGGACTTTGGTAATAGTGTTGACACTTTTGAATTTTTGTGTTGGAGAAGATCCTGAAAATACTGTGGACAGCCAAGAAAACAAACAAATGGATCATTGGATAAATCTACCCAGAATTCCCACTCAAGGCTAAATGACTAAGCTCAATTTAGGTCCTTAGGTGAAAACCTAATTCTCTGGAGAAGGATCTGATGCAGAAGTGGGTTTCAGCAGGTTCTGACCAGTTCTGGAGAACCGGTAGCAGAAATTTTGAGTAGTTCAGAGAACTGATAGTAAAAATTCTGACTGGCCCTACCCCCATCTATTCTCTGCCTCCTGAGTCCCAGCTGATCGGGAGGAAATGGGGATTTTGCAGTAACCTTCCCCTGGAATGGAGTGGGAGTGGAGATTTTACAGTAACCTTCCCCTGCCACGCCCACCAAGCCATGCCACGCCCACCAAGCCACACCCACAGAACTGGTAGTAAAAAAATTTGAAACGCACCACTGATCTGATGCTGGGAAAGATGGAAGAAAAGAGAAGGAAAAGATAATAATCGAAAACAAAGTGGATAGACTCAGTTACAGTAGCAAAGTGGCATTGGAGATTCTGTTGGAAAATCTAAACAGGGCTGTCAAACTCCCGGCCCATGGGCTGGATGCGTCATGCACCAAGCCACACCCATTCCCGGTTTAGCGAAGGGTCCCGATACGTCACATGACGCTGCTGTGACAACGTGAGTTTGACACCCCTGATCTAAAGGATCAATTTGGGGTCATATAACCATGGAAAACAATCTATGTGGCTGCTAAGAGTTGACATTAGATTGGATGGAACATAATCAATCTTTATGGGCAGTATTGTGACTTTTTTTAATTTTTGTTGAAATAATGCAGTGCAGGTTTTAAAAAGATGTATTAACTACCTGGAGGTCTCTTATTGGAATGTGCAACATGGTTTATTGTTGGAACTGATTGTTGCCTAATTTAGAGAATACACAACTTGTTTGTTTATTGATAGAATAATAGTGAATGGAATTGAAAAATATAAAGAGCAGAGCAGAGCGTTCCTCCTTCACATAGGAGGAATATCTTCTTTTAAATAGTTTGTTGCAACTCTGATTAGGCAATAACCGTTATGTACAAATTGGATTCTTCTTTTGGGTGATGAACTCTCACAGTTTCAGTCTTAATAAAGTAAATGACTTTCTTACTGGAAACCTAGTCAAATCTTTTTACTATTTTTTTCCCATGGGTTTTTTTTTAATAAAGTAGTTCAGATATGTGTTGAGATTAGCTCACAGACGTGAAGCAATGAGAGAAATCTCTTCATCAGTTTTTAGATTCTATATAATCCACGGTATTGTTTTATTTTTTTTTAAAAAAGCATTTTATCAGTTGCCAGCAGACAACATATTGCAAGCAATTCACATCCAAGATTTGTGTTAAATTGCAAAGAAAGAAAGCAGTTCTGTGTAATAGCGATGCAGCCGTTTCAGTATTTCTGTATCACATTGTCAATTTCTTGAGAAATCTTTTGTGTTTTTGTGGGTCTGTTGTGTGACTGTGTGCGGATTGTAGAATTATACTTTTTAGCTGGTTCTGGTTTTAACTTTTTGATCATTTTATTCTCTTTGATTTTATTCAATTTTTATCTGCAGAAAATGCCTCAGCAATCCCATTTAGGGACCAAATGATATTATCAATAATTAAAACTATTTGAAAGGCCCATGAAATGACCCTGCTTCTTCTTGTAATATGGTACGCTGAGTACATAATGCAAACCTTTTACAAACCAATTGTCCATAGCAGGAAGCTGTTTTTTAAAAAATTTCCAGTTTTTTTTTTGTTGATTTATCTTCCTTTTCCTGCTATGATAAAGCTATGCCAGGTAAAACAGGGTTGTAATTTTTATACTGAAAAGATTAAGGTAATAATTATAACGGGGTTGGCAGGATCTGGGGATTCAAAGGGAACAGTGCTGATTAGCAGTCCTCCCTTACAGACAGAGAAATCCAGAGACTTTCTTCATTGGAAGGGCAGATATTTGTATAAAACTTTTTTTAAAAAATTGATTTATATGCTGCCCTTCTCCGGAGACTCAGGGCAGCTAACAATGCGTTAAGCAATAGCCTTCATACTTTTGTGTATTTATACAAAGTCAGCTTATTGCCCCCACAATCTGGGTCCTCATTTAACCTACCTTAGAAAGGATGGAAGGCTGAGTCAACCTTGAGCCTGGTGAGATTCGAACTTGCAGTAATTGGAGGCAGCTGGTGTTGATCACTATGCTTTTAGTCTGCTGAGCTAAACCAGGCTCCTTTTCCACACAGCATTCCTTCCTGATGGAGGTATTCATACAGGTAATCCTCAATTTACTGCTGTTTGTTTAGTGATCATTCGGAGTTACAACAGCACTGAAAAAAGTGACTTATGACTATTTTTCACACTTATGACTGTTGCAGCATCCCTATGTCACGTGATTAAAATTTGGAGGCTTGGCAACTGGCATATATTTATGACTGTTACAGTGACATGTGATTTCTTTTTGAGACCTTCTGGTAAGCAAAGTCAATGGGGAAACCAGATTCACTTAACAACCATGTTACAAACTTAACAGCTTCGGTGATTTACTTAACATCTGTGGCAAGAAAGATAATAATCTGGAGCAAAGCTTACTTAACAACTGTCTTGCTTAACAATAGAAATGTTTGGCTCAGTTGTGGTCATAAGTCGAGGACTACCTGTATAATACATTTAACCTAATTACTGAATTAATCAATGTTCTTGTTCTTCCAATACATTTAACCATAAATTAATCAAACAGGCTGGGCTCACCTAACATAGTATATTGGAAAAAGAATGTAATCACAATAAACACTAAACAAGCTTAGCATGATATGTGAACGCACAGGTTAAATCTTTACATAGTTAAATTTGTTAGAATTATAACGCAATCTTATCTCCAGTTATCAAAGAGCAAGTGTAAAATTCTGACTAGAACTAGAAAAAGTACCCTCCTGAACCCCAAAAGGACACAAAGCTAGAGCATCTGAAGGACTTACAGCAGTGTTTCTGAACCTCAGTAAATTTGAAATTTCTGGATTTCAGCTTCCAGAATTCCTTAGCTAGCCCACATATTCAAAGTTATGGAGGTTGAGGAGCACTGGACTAGTGTCTCTCAACCTTGGCAACTTGAAGATGTGTGGATGTCAAGTCCCAGAATTCCCCAGCCAGCACTGGGCTTGAGAAACACTCCACTGGACTATAGTAGAGATAGTCCCCATTGGTATGGATAATTTAGTTTTCAAACTTTTTATTCCCTAGAATGGTGATCCTGGGAATAAAAGACAGTGGGAATCTCTACATTCCTAGATGATAGTTCATGTTCATAGATGGAGAAGAAGACTGTCCTTATGTATTTCCCCTCTTTTCTTCCAGCACCTTTGTGGATCTACTATTGATCTTTCTGGAGGAGCAATGGCAGAAAGGAATTTTGTTCCTGTTTTCAAACTAAATCAGAACAGGAGTTCTACATTGATTAGATCACTTTTCCCCAACATGTTCTTAAGATTGGAGGAGAATGTACAGTTAAGTACAGTAAATCTGCATACAAATGGGAAGTTGAACAACTGGCCCTGTGGGGCGGCTGGAACAATATTGAACTGAACACACTCAAAACTGTAGAGAAGATAGTAGAGTTTAGGAAACGTCCTCCTATTATATCGCCTCTTACAGTACCAGACAATACAATATCAACAGTAGAGACTTTTCTATAATCTCCCAGGACTTGAAATGGACAGCTAACGTCAAAAACGTCCTTAAAAAAACACACAACAAAGAACGTTCTTCCTGCGCCAGCTCAGAAAGCTCAAATTGCCCAAGGAGCTGCTGATACAGTTCCACAGGTGAATTATTGAGTCTGTCATTTGTACCTCTATAACGATCTGGTTTGGGACAGCAACCAAACAAGACAGACACAGACTTCGACGGCTAGTTAGGACTATAGAAAATACAGTTGCAATCAGCCTGCTTTTCATTGAGGGGCTGTATACTGCACGGGTCAGAAAGAGGGCTGAGAAAATATCTACAGACCCCTTAAATCTTGGACATAAACTGTTTCAACATCTTCCCTCAAGACGAGCTATAGAGCACGCCAAAACAGCTAGACACATAGACAGTCCCGTCCCCCCCAATGCCATCACTCTGCTAAACAACTAATTCTCACAACACTGCTTTAGGCCATAGGACAGTGATGGCTAACCTTTTTGCCATCGGGTGCCAAAAGCGGGGGGAGTGCGGTGGGGTCACACGCATGTGTGCCCACATCCATAATTCTATGTGCCCCGCCCCCCCGTGCTTCCCCCGTTTTTGGCATGTGATGGCACGGTGGGCCCAGTAGGCCCGTTTTTTGCTCTCCCCAGGCTCCAGAGCCTTTCTAGGAGCCTGGGGAGGGCAAAAACGGCCTTCCTCCCCCCCAGAGGCCTCCAGAGGCCAGAAACAGTGTGTTTTCTGACTTCTGGTGGGCCTGAAAATCCGCTGGCTGGCGCACGCATGTGTGCTGGAGCTGAGCTCGCGTGCCCACCGATATGGCTCCGCGTGCCACCTGTGGCACCCGTGCCATAGGTTCGCCATCACAGCCATAGGATGTCAAACCACTTAGTAGGACTGTTTTACTATTATCCTTCTCATCCTTCCTTTTATCTATTCCTTTAGGTAAAATATTATGACTATCACTTAGTTGTTTGTATCTTATGATTTATGTTGATTGCTTTTATTTAGTATCCTATGGCTATCACTGAGTGTTGTATCTTAAGATTTAGGATGATTGTATTTTATGATTATGATCTATGACTTATCACTTTGTTGCTTGTATGTGCACTGAGAGCTTATGCACCAGAGATAAATTCCTTGTGTGTCCAATCACATTTGGCCAATACAGAATTTTAAGTTCTGGAGTATAAAGAGGGGAAAAAAGAGATTTACTTGAAATAGAATGTTTTGCAACAGACCCAGATTTATCACTGTTGGTGTTCATACTTGGTTAGGAGCTCTAAATCCCAGCTTTCCATATAGCCTCTAATGCCATCCAATCTCTTTCATCATGATGTTTATACTTCATAAATAGCCGCCATAAAACCTGCAGCACAATTTAAAAATAAACCAACCAAATCTATAAAAAGTGCTGCTCTAACCACAAAGTTTTCAGAGAATGAACTAAATCAATTGATCCATTTTTGCACCTTGAATGCTATGTGTGAAATCCTGCTAAAATTACCAAAATTATTTTTTAAGAGCAGCCAAAACTTTCCGTTCCATGGAGCACATAAACAGGGCTATATAATCTATTTATTTATTAAGGAAGTTTATAGGGTCACCCAACTCTGTGTAACCCCTCTGCCGTTCAAGATATATGGAGAGAAACTGCAGCACAGTTGTGAATGCTCCAACACTGGAAATTTTAAAGAAGAGATTGGACAACCATTTGTCTGAAACGGTATCCTGCCTGAGCAGGGGGTTGGACTAGAAGACATCCAAGGTTCCTTCCAACTCTGTTATTCTGTTCTGTTCTGTTCTAAAAGAATAGTGTTGGCAATCTGAAACACAGTTTTGCTGAAAGGATAGCTCTCTCTCTAGTGTGTGCAAATCCACATCCACCCACCCACCCAACCCAGAGAGAGGGTGGGGGAGGGAGGGGGAGAGAGAGAGAGAGAGAAAGAGAGAGAGAGAGAGAGAGAGAGAGATTCTGTTCCAGTGACTCATTTCCCACTTTCTTATGATAAAAGCAATCCCACCAAACCTAAGGTGTCCTCCCTCCTTACATAACAGTGACATCAGTGCCATCTTTCAGGTCAAAGCAAGCAAGCAAGCAAGCAAGCAGACAAGTTGCTCAAGACTACTAACTACTAACTACTACAGATTTTCAGAGTCTGTAATCTCGCATTCAATCTTTGGTGCTGGCAGGTAAGCATCCTCTTCTTTTCCTCCCTTGATCTCAAGATCTGCATTTGCAGCTTATCTTTACTTTTGGGTTCACCTGTTTTCTGGTCATATCTTACATTGAAACACAAACCATCCAAACAGACCAGATTTTAACAAAATAGTAAGCCACCTCTCCCTCCCTGCATAAAGCAACCAACACTAACCAAGTTTCATATATTTGGCATCTATAACTTTGAGGTTTTTAATTGAGCATTTGTAAAAACCATCACAGAATGTACAAAATGAAACTATTGTTTATTTCTCTTTAGGGGCAACTGAGAAGTCCAAATTGTCCAGAGAAAATGAACTGTGTTCTCCAAAAAGGCCTTTGCTCAGCATTGTCCCATGCATTTATTCAGCATTTAAATTCTAAATAAGTATATACAATATTACATACTTGTACCACAATGAAGTCAAGTTTAGATGGAAACAAATTCCATTTGTTTCTGGTAAACAAATTTAACAGACTTTCTCCTTCTGTGTGAACCCCCCCTTCCCTGCCCCAAAAAACCCTCCTCGGTTCTCTGCCCTTCTTTAATCATTTCTAACTTTTCTTTCATCTTTCTCTTCCTTCATACAGCTTCTTTCACTTTCTTTCTCTTCATTCTCTTTGGTTTTATTCAAAGTCTTTGGAGTAAATGATTCCCCTTGACTCCATCCTATTTCATATGACTGCCCAGAGTAGCTGGGAGTTGGACAGCATATAAATTTAATAAATTATTCAAATTATTATTATATATGTTTTTGGATACTTAGCCAGAGATTCTCTCCTAAAATGTTTGCTCAGCGTATGTAATGTAAGTGTTTATTACAGTATTTCATAACCATCTTGGTAAATGGATGGGTTTGTTTTGCTAAGCAAGCAGAGCCTCAAGAAGCAGGCTTTGTGGAGATCATAAAAATCATCTTAAATCCGAATTTGCAATTGTACAACAAATTTCTTTTCAAAATAAGCATATAGGAAAGGAAGGTATTTCACCAAAGGGATTTTGAAACTCAACAGAGAGATCCTGAAAAAAGGTAATATTTTTAGGAAATGGATCACAAAATGATTTATCTATGAAGATTTTCACTAAATCCTAAATTATCCCGTATGTATTTTTATTACATCAAGACCCTCCCATCAAAGCACATCTGTTGTCATCCGTGCCAGTCACTGTTTCCCTCTTTTCGGAGTTATCATACAAAATTTCTTAGAAATTGTTTGCGAGCAGCCAGAAAGTAGCCGTCAGAAATGTAATTTCCAAATAAAATGCTTGTAATTTAGGATTTTTTAAATTTTTTTATTTATATTTATATGCTGCCCTTCTCCGGAGACTCAGGGCGGCTTACAATGCGTTAAGCAATAGCCTTCATACTTTTGTATATTTATACAAAGTCAGCTTATTGCCCCCACAAACCGGGTCCTCATTTTACCCACCTTAGAAAGGATGGAAGGCTAAGTCAACCTTGAGCCTGGTGAGATTAGAACTCGCAGTAATTGCAGGCAGCTGGATGTTAAATGCTGCCTTAATAGGAGGCATTAGCCTGCTACGCCACTCAGGATTCAGAAATTAGCAAATATTTAGGAAGAAACAAGTATGGTCTTGTGGAATTATTCCGGTTTATTAGTTCATTAAATTAGTTGGATCAGATCAGACAAGATTTGGACGGTTAAGATACTAATGTCCAAAATGAATGAAAGAATTGGGCAATAACTTACTGTCCAGCCAAGATTTAACATGATGCTAAAAATCTAATCTAATAAATTATTTTTATATCAGGCACAGTGACAGCCTTGTAGAGTATTTCGTTGTTTCAGATACCTAGTATAGGGTAAAATTTAGCTGAGAGAGAGCCTGGTGATGGTTAAAGTTACCAGGCTAGAAATTGAGAGACCATGAGTTCTAGTCCTGCCTTAGGCATGAAGGCTGGTTGGATGACCTTGGCCACTTGGTATCTCTCAGCCCAACTCATCTCATAGGGTTATTGTTGTGGGGTAAATAGGAGGAGGAAGGCATGTGGAATATGTTTGCTGCCAAAAAAAATTGCCAAAAAAACTCCAGGGAGTTGTACACATCTAGCTATATAAACGGGACTTCTAAATTTCAAAACTGATTTGCAGCAAAAAGTTAATGTTTGAAGTAATTTTGTTGTTGCTAAAATTGTACTAACTTGAATCTAGAATGTCTAAAGGATTCACAATTACCACACTGGATAGTTAAAATTCGGAAATTTTTGTGTTAGAAGAAATGTTGCCTTTGCGGAACTTTCTAAGAAAAAAATGACCCTCCATTTATTTGCTGCTGAAAAAAATGGAATGCTATTGAAAAGACATTGAAGAAATTCCCTTTTTTATTAATAAAATGTCTAGCTTGGTTTGCAATTTAAAATAAACTCAGAATGACCTTTTTCGCCAATTGAAACAATTGGTAATAAAGCTACTTCTTTAAAAATTCTGTATCTTTTTTTAAAAATAAACCAGGTTAAAAATGGAATAAGACAGAATGAAATAGAATATCGACAACAAACATCGTTTCTTTCTATAGAGACATTGAGCAGGAGGGAAAAACATTTGAGAAATCCTAATTGGTTGGACCTGATGAACATAACTGAAAAGAGATTTACTTATTCCAAGTATTTGGTGGTCAAATGTAGAGCTCAGAATATAGTTGGGGAGATATTTATTTGAAATATATGTAGCCCAACTTTTCATTCAACCTGGCATCTTTGACTTTGTGTTGTGTGATCAATGGACTAAACAAACCAGCAACATGTAACATTGGTTATCCACAGACATGGAAAGACCTATAGATTCCTACAATGGGATAATGGAAGTTAATGGAACTGGCTGATATGGAAAAATTATTTACTTTGATTAAAGAAAATATTTTGTCTAGCTTTGTTTCTATGTGTAAACCATTTGCACTTTTTGCTTGTAACCAAAAGAAATGCTATATCAATTTCAGGAACTGAGAATTAGAATTGTTTATGGTAAAATAAATACAGCATATTATTGAATTTTAATCAAAAGATTAAGGTATTTTGCTTTTCTAACTGTATCAAAAGAAAGTTGGAAGCTCCCTCACAAATAATTTTTTCTTTCTTTATTCTATTATACCCCCTTCCTATTTTTTCCTTTTAATTTATTTGCTATATTTTATTTTTTCTTTTTTTAAAAAAGAGAGAATTAAACATTGCAGTTTTAATAAATCTTGATGTAGGATTTGTTGACCCCCCAATCAAAGGAGAGAGAAAAAATGAAAAAGAAACAAATTTTCCAGGATGCAACAAAAATATAATCTAGAAAATTGGTAGAAGCTTGTTCTTAAATTGGTCTTTTAAATTAATTTTTTTGAATACCTTATTTTTGGCGCTCTGATATTTTCTCATCCTCTCTTGCTCCTAGATCTTTTTAGATGCTTCTATGATGCTTACTCAGTATAAGTATAATTACTCAGCATCTAGAGATCGGCTGTATATTACAGTTACGCTGTTTTGTTTCAAAAATAAAGGTGTTCATTTTACTTTTGATTTGGTTGTGATCCAATCATCGCTGTCCTCTTAGCCCTCAAGGTAGATAAACATGGGCTAGAACAATTTTTCTCAATCTCAGTAATTTGTGTGGACTTCAGCTCTCCAAATTCTCTATCATTATTGAAAGTTCACACAATTTAAATTTGCCACGTTTGAAAAACACTGGTTTAGAGCCTCATCCTACCTAAATCTGGCCCAATTGCAGTCTTTTGTGATTCAGATAGTTTTCCTTTTTGTATTGAACAGTCACTAAAGTGTAGAATAGAATAGAATAACAGAGTTGGAAGGGACCTTGGAAGGTCTTCTAGTCCAACCCCCTGCTTAGGCAGGAAACCCTACATCACTTCAGACAAATGGTTATCCAACATCTTCTTAAAAACTTCCAGTGTTGGAGCATTCACAACTTCTGCAGGCAAGTTGCCCCACTGATTCATTGTTCTAACTGTCAGGAAATTTCTCCTTAGTTCTAGGTTGCTTCTTTTCTTGATTAGTTTCCACCCATTGCTTCTTGTCCTGCCTTCAGATGCTTTGGAGAAGAGCTTGACTCCCTCTTCTTTGTGGCAGCCCCTGAGATAGTGGAACACTGCTATCATTTCACCCCTAGACCTTCTTTTTATTAAACTAGACATACCCAGTTCCTGCAACCGTTCTTCATTTAATACATTCACTAAAAGTGAACACCAGCGAACATTCACTGAAAATCTCCCTCCCCATAGTATATGGTGCTCTGTTCCCCAAATGATGTACACAGTTCCCTCCTTCCTGGCTTTTTACCCACAAAAGTCTTATTATATCTGTTTTTTATGAGGAATTATATCAGTATTTGTTTTAATTATATTGTTATTGTTTTACTATGTTCTGTTAGAAGCAATGCCACAGAGAAATGCTACTAAAATAAACATGTGCTGACCTTTAAATAATCTGTTTCACAAAAATGGAAGCTAACAGTACTGTTTTAATTCCCCTGATAATTGGAAGTAAACTTAGAAATATGAGCATGAAATTGAATTCCAAAATTACTTAATACTGTTTAAATTGTGAATAAGGGGTGATCGATGGACTAAATGAACCAACAACACACAAAAGAATTAAACATTGGCGGTTTTAATAAGTCTTGATATAGGATCCGCTGACCCCAGATCAAAGAAAAGAGAGAAAAAAGGAAAAAGGAGATACATTTTCCAAGATGCAACAACAACAACAAAAGTAAACCAGAAGATATATACAAGCTTTTTTTAAAATTTGGCTTTTAAATTTTAAATTAAATTTTAAACCATTTGCTTTATTATAGAAGAGTTATTCTTTAAGATTCTGGCTTTATCATTTCATTTCTTTGTTCTTCTAAATTCTTTCAACACCCAGTTCTATCACCATACATGTACTAGTTTTGGTTCCTGTCACCTGTATTTACTTTTTCCTTAAATTTTTTTGTACGCTTGCAAAATTAGAAAAGATTTCTGAACATCAGAAATCAAAAGAGCAATAAGTGAATTATCATAGTCAGAAAGTAATAGAATTTTCCTTTATTTTAGACAAAACTTTTCAATAGATAAATTCTGGGTAGTAATATTCAAATGACTTATCTTTAAGGAGCTGATTAATATGTAAACTTCTAGAGTCAATTAGTTAAGAATTAACTGTAAGGGATGCATTTAATTAAGTAAATTTTACTTGAGTTATGTTTACGTTTAGTGTTTACTTAAATTGTGCTTAGTTTTCAGAATAACTTTCCTTCTTTAACTATAGTTAATCTTCTTGTAATGCATGGAGTTTAATTTAAAAAAATGCAATTTAAATTGTTAGGCAACTTTTCTGAATTTATATTATGTTTAATATAAATTAATAACTGTAAACAGTGGAAAGCAGCTGCTATTTTAGAATAGAATAGAATAGAATAGAATAGAATAGAATAGAATAGAATAGAATAGAATAGAATAGAATAGAATAGAAT
>WNWU01000001.1:91732169-91786083 GCA_012654045.1 Ptyas mucosa
ATAGAATAGAATAGAATAGAATAGAATAGAATAGAATAGAATAGAATTCTTTATTGGTCAAGTGTGATTGGACATACAAGGAATTTGTCCCCAGTGCATAAGCTCACAGTGTACATACAAACAGCAAGTAATAGGCCATAAATCATAGTTACAAACAATAATTGATAAATAATTAAACAAGTGTTGGTCTGGTAGAGCATGATATTCTGAGACAGAAGAAATAAATACAGGGTATCTTTCATATCCCTAATACGGAATTCTCAATGAGATATCCTCCAAATTCAACGACACTCCAGCTCTTACACTTTCCAGCCATGCAATTCCAACACATCAAAACTGTGCCCCAATAAAAGATTGGCCTGAGATCCAGCATTATACTAGATTTTTAAAAATTTAGTTCCATATACCTCTATCCTTTGTCAATCTTTGCCTGCTCCGTTCTTCTCCCATTCTCTACATCATCAACAGTGCAAAAATTGAAAGAACCTCAAGCTAGCTGCAAAGAGTTGTTTTCTCTAACTTTTAACTAATCTCCCTTGGATTCTGATCACCCTAATATGGCAGAACTACTCTCCTAATATCTTGTGGGGCAGGACTCAAGAGGTTGTAAAAATATGTGCAGACATGAGGCTTGACAGCAAAATTACAAACAATACCATACCTTTGAAAAACAAGAGCATCACAGGGGGTTTTAAGATGCATTGAAAAGATTAAAAGGTTTAGTTTACATAAATTTCTGAACACTTTAATAGCTATTCTTTTGACAATTAACCGGAGAATGGGATGAGGTTCTGAAATTTGTTTTCCAAGTGCCTTCCTGTTTTCTAGGCAACAAGAACACTGATATGATGGATTTAAATTTTCAGAGATAGCCTGATATCTTGAAAGATCAATTGCAGAAGAGGAGCGGAAGCAGAGGTGGTATTCAGCAGGTTCTGATCAGTTCTGGAGAACAGGTAGTGGAAATTTTGAGTAGTTCAGAGAACCGGTAAATACCACCTCTGACTGGCTTCGCCCCCATCTATTCCCTGCCTCCCGAGCCCCAGCTGATCAGGAGGAAATGGGGATTTTGCAGTATCCTTCCCTTGCCACGCCCACAAAGCCACGGCCACAAAGCCATGCCACGCCCACAAAGCCACGCCCACAGAACCGGTAGTACAAATTTTTTAATTCCACCACTGAGTGGAAGGCAATTTCTTTTATTGGATGCCGAGTTTCTATTCCATTCCTAATGTCTAGTGCAGTGATGGCTAACCTTTTTGCCGTCGTGTGCCAAAAGCGGGGGTCATGGGGGGGGTCGCGGGTGTGGGTGCCCACATCCATAATTTAATGCGCCCCGCCCTCCCGCGCATGTGCATGTGACCTCCTCACACTTCCCCCTGCTTTTGGCACGCGATGGCACAGTGGGCCCCATAGGGCCGTTTTTCCCCCTCCCCAGGCTCCAGAGGTTTCTAGGAGCCTGGGGAGGGCAAAAACAGCCTTCTCCATCCCCCCGGAGACCTTCCGGAGGCCGGAAACAGCCAGTTTCCCGACTTCCGGTGGGACCAGAAGGCCTGAAAATCAGTTGGCCAGTGCGTGCATGCGTGCTGTAGCTGAGCTAGGGCAACACTCGCGTGCCCACCAATATGGCTCCGCGTGCCACCTGTGGCACCCGTTCCATAGGTTTGCCATCACGGGTCTAGTGTCTGCAAAGGAGAGGTCCAAAAATTCAAGACAGATGGCATAACCACACAAAGCAACAACCTCCCTTTTTAAAATCTGCATCATGACTGCCATCTTGATTTTTTATTTTTATATCTGCCAGGATACTCCAAAGCATACAAACAAAGATCCACAGCTACTAACCAAGGTTTAAAATGAACCAAGCTTTTCATCCTATTCTCAGCATTTTCACAAGCTTGATTAAGTGTGGCTTGAGTCCCACAACATCTCAGGGAAGAGCTTATCTACTTCCTCGCCTCCATGCATTGATCAGTTGCTTAAAAAATAAAACAATAATCTGTGTTTGTGGCCTTGTGGTCACAACATTTATAAATGAATTACAAGTGTGAAAAAAAAACCCTTAACAACGGTAGTGTTTAGGTCCAGATTTCAGTGAGTCAACGCTCAACTCTGATTATTAGAAAGACTGGGAAGTGAGGCCTTTCTCTGTCAACTCGACAACAGCCAGATTTCATAAGTATTGCTCTCTCTCTCTCTCTTTTTCCCTCAACTGAAAGCATCCAGCTCTTTGAACATTCCCCTCTGTTCTTTATCTGTAGAGAAAATGTGCATTCCCAAGATTACAAAGCTAATAGCTATGAACTCATAATATTGGTTTTATTGGGAGGTGAGCATTATGGTTCCTAAATGTCACTTTGGGCTTCAATTTAAATAAATTAAACCTCCACAAGGCAACCTATCACACTGGATAACAACTCTTACCAGTAGAAAATTCCTCCTAACTGTCCACCATCAGATAGAAGCTGGGTGTTATATAGTTTTGTACAAACAAATCAAACACACAGGAATATAAAGGCGGGTACTTATGTTGGTGGTAGTCATTGTGGAAAAAGATGTTGACGTAGTAGTTGAATATGAGTCAGCAGCAACAAAATGATATTTTAGGAAGCCTCAACAGAAACTAGATGGTTTCCCAATCTTGGGAATTAATTGTTCTACTTTATTCTAGTTTGATCAGACTACACATCTCAAGTTCACTGTCCTGTTTCTGGGGTACTACATTTAAGGAAGGTTCATGGAAATGGGTGAATGGGGAATAATGGACTCAAAATACAGGATGGTAGATTCTAGATGAATATTAGGGGGAAAATCCTATATAAAAGTAAGGAAGCAAATCAACAGTGCCTATTTCTATGATTCATACCTTATTTTAACGAATAAACCATTGATTATTGGAATTGCACATCATGCAAAATTGCTATCCTTCACTATGACTCTTTCTAGAGTTGTTGTGTGAATGTATGAGAAGATACAACCTATGTTCTATCCAGAAGTACAGAGCTAATCAATGGCTTCTGAACTTGGATATGAAACAAGCAAACACTGGATTGGCCAAGATAGAATAAGTCTTCATGTAGACTTTGATAGCTTTTGATTTTTCAGGCCAATAATATGAAATTTATCAACATGTAGTTGAAAGTTATTTCAACCATAAGTATTGTTTTATAACCTCAAGTATTTCCTCTTCTCCCACGCAAGTTGCAATTTATATCAGTAATAAAAGCAGTAACTGTGGTTAGAGCTAAAAAGGGAGTGCGTGACATTTTTAAAAGGTTGCAAAGTTCTTCCTAATACTGTAATACATCACTTCTAGGTAACTGACATTCAACTTTCATCAATGAGGCAAGTTTCATTTCAGATGTGGTTTTCTGTGATCTTCAAAAATCTTGGATTTCTATTGTTGCCTCCATTGGTAACAAAATCCACCTCAGGGTTGCCCAGTTTTTTTCTAAAAGATAGATCTCCTTTTTTTGTTCCAGAACTAGAGAAGAAATATATTTATATCAATATCCTGCTATGGATGGATGCACACATGAAGAATTCCCCAGATATTTTCAAATAGCATCAGGAATCTAGAGGGATCTTGGCCTAATGGTATTGAGGTGGGTGGATTAATGATCAGATTCAGTACAAGGAGGCTTCCTATACCCCATTTAACTTGTTCTTTTCTTCAGAATCATAGAGGACAGGGCCCTGATATTTAGAGAAAGTTTAGATATAGGAAGTTGATCTAAGTTTTGGTTCCAGATATAGCTAGAAAACCCTGGAGAACAATTGCCTGACTTGATAGACCAGGCTACTCCAGATGTTTAGGTCTCTAATCCATCAGGCATAACCATTGACTAGGCTGTGAAGCTGAAAAAAGTTCAACTTCCTTCCATGAAGTTGACAAAGAAGGATGCATCCTATGGAAAACTGCTATAAACAATATGCAATTAGGAGATCCTTGTTTGGTTAGTCAGGAAGCAGTTTTCTCCAGGGATCTGGCTTTGCTTCACGCATAGGACTATGAACAACCGTGATCTGGTCTAGTCAGTGGACTTTGACTTGTGGCATCATTCTATGTTTATGTGTGTTTGCAGTGGGTCAAAAGACAAGCCTGCTGTAACAGGAAGTTACAAATAATATTTGAGGTTCGTGAGTTCATATGTTTTTGTGCAACAATTCAGGGTGCTTTCCATTAGCATGTTCATCAATTTCTATTTGTTCTTACCACCTACACAATATTCAACACCTGGATTTCCCACTATTAAGACTGAGAAGTTTGGCATTATGGGTTATATGTTGAGAACTCAGCATTTTGATATATAAAAGGGTGTTATACAGACTACAGCAATACACTCTTTGCCATGGCCACAGAAAGTAGGCCAGAAATAATAGGCAGAGGTTGCAGCTACTGGGGTTTTTTTTAAATACAAGGACAAACTTCCTAATTGTCTATACAACAGTGGAACAATCTGTCTTCATAGAGTGTAAATTTTCCTTTCTCACACCACAGTTGATTTTCTAAGCCCACCTCAATGGCCAAAAAACCCAATACCTTTTTAAAAAATTTTGATTTATATGCTGCCCTTCTCCGGAGACTCAGGGCGGCTTACAATGCATTAAGCAATAATCTTCTTACTTTTGTATATTTATACAAAGTCAGCTTATTGCCCCCACAATCTGGGTCCTCATTTCACCTACCTTAGAAAGGATGGGAGGATGAGTCAATCTTGAGCCTGGTGGGATTTGAACTTGCAGTAATTGCAAGCAGCTGATCTTAATAACAGTGAATTAGTCCACTGCGCCACCAGGACTCCTTCAGTTAAGGAGCAAGATTTAGAACACATAAATTCAGCTTGCTGGGAAGGAGCTAGTTGCCTGAAATCATGGATCAATCATGAGCAGAAAGTCTGTATCAGAAAACATTAAAAGCTACAAGATGACTAAGAATCAGAAACTGGATCTAGAAGCTATAAATTAAGAGTCAGAAATGTACACTTATCAGGAATCATAACTCTTGTATTACTATAAACCCAGACTTGAATACAGGACTTAGAACTCAGAATCAAGGGCCGTATGCCAGTGGTGGGATTCAATTTTTTTTACTACTGGTTCTGTGGGTGTGGCTTGGTGGGCATGGCATGGCTTGGTGGGCGTGGCTTGGCAGCCTTGGCAGGGGAAGGATACTGTAAAATCTCCATTCCCTTCTCACTTCAGGGGAAGGATACTACAAAATCCCCATTCCCATCCCACTCCAGGGGAAAGTTACTGCAAAATCCCCATTTCCTCCCAATCAGCTGAAGGCAGAGAATAGATGGGGGCGGGGCCAGCCAGAGGTGGTATTTGCCAGTTCTCCGAACTACTCAAAATTTCCGCTACCGGTTCTCCAGAACTGGTCAGAACCTGCTGAATACCACCTCTGCCGTATGCCATGACAAGGAGTTAGAAGGTTGACATCATAGACTGCGACTCAAAAGTCAAGAGTGGATTCATGGATGCAGAGTCAAAAAGTTGCACCCCCAGATCAGAAACTGTGTTGTGGATACCAGAAAATAAAGTTGCTTGAGAAAATTCAAAAGTGTAAAGAAATCTTTTCTGGAGTTACTCTAGTTCAATGTTTTGAAAAAGAGGATATTCTCACAAGCAGCTTTTTATGTAATATGCTGTTCATTAGCGTATAAAATTCATTTAAAATGTGTTCATTTACATTTCTCACCTAGAGTGAAACTGAGCATGCCTCATGAAATCAGTTATGATTCCTTTGATTCTTCTGAAGCAATCTTTCAAAATCGAAAGTCTGTCATTAAAAGCAGTGTCTGTGCTGCAGAATTTCAGGTCTCTGAAAATACTATCAGTGTTTGCAGAGGTAGCCCTTGACTTATGACCACAATTGACCCCCAAAATTATGTTGCTGAGTGAGACATTTGTTAAGTCAATTTTACTCCATTTTACAATTTTTCTTGCCGTAGTTATTAAGTGAATCACTGTAGATGTAAAGTTAGTAACCCAATTGTTAAGTGAATCTGGCTTCCCCACTGATTTCGCTTGTCAGAAGATTGCAAAAGGGGATTATATGACCGCAGAACACTGTAATTGTCATAAATATGAGTCGGTTGCCAAGCATCTGAATTTTGATCACATGACCATGGAGATGCTGAAATGATTGTGTGAAAAATGGACATAAGTCACTTTTTTCAGTACCATTGTAACTTTGAATGATTATTAAATGAACAGTTGTAAGTCAAGGACTATCTGTACACTGTGATACACTAAGACCTCGTGCTGCCACTAAACCAATATTATGGTAGTAAACTTAGTTTTTGCCATGAACCTCAGTAGTTATGATATGAAACCACAAATCTCTGACCCCTAAACTAGGATTTAGATCAGAGTTTTTCAAACTTGGCAACTTTAAGATGTGTGGAGTTCAGCTCCCAGAATTCATGCTGGCTATGAAATTTGGGGAGTTGAAATCTACACATCTTAAAGTTGCTAAGTTTGAAAAATAATGGTTTAGATTTTTCTCTGTGTCTCTTGTTTACCAAATCTTTCTTTCAAGCAACAATAGACTACAATAGACTAGACTAGACTAGACTAGACTAGACTAGACTAGAATAACAGAGTTGGAAGGGACCTTGGAGATCTTCTAGTCCAACCCCCTGCCCAGGCAGGAAACCCTACACCACTTCAGACAAATGGTTATCTAACATCTTAAAAAGTTCTAGTGTTGGAGCATTCACAACTTTTGCAGGCAAGTTGTTCCACTGATTAATTGTTCTAACTGTCAGGAAATTTCTCCTTAGTTCTAAATTGCTTCTCTCCTTGATTAGTTTCCACCCATTGCTTCTTGTTCTACCCTCAGGTGCTTTGGAGAATAGTTTGACTCCCTGTTCTTTGTGGCAACCCCTGAAATATTGCAACACTGCTATCATGTCTCCCCTAGTCCTTCTTTTCATTAAACTAGACCTACCCAGTTCCTGCAACTGTTCTTCATATGTTTTAGCCTCCAGTCCTCTAATCATCTTTGTTGCTCTTCTCTGCACTCTTTCTAGAGGCTCAACATCTTTTTTACATCGTGGAAACCAAAACTGAATGCAATATTCTAAGTGTGGCCTCACCAAAGCATTATAAAGTGATATTAACACTTCATGTGATCTTGATTCTATCCCTCTGTTTATGCAGCCCAGAACTGTGTTGGCTTTTTGGCAGCTGCTGCACACTGCTGGCTCATATTTAAATGGTTGTCTACTAGGACTCCAAGATCCCTCTCACAGTTACTACTATTGAGCAAGGTACCACATATAGGGTACCTGTGCATTTTATTTTTCTTCCCTAAATATAGAACCTTTCCTAAATGTAGAAACAAACCAAGACATAATCTAAAACTGCTTCAAACTCTGGATTAGACCTTCTAGTATCTTCTGGCCACTCCTCCTCTCCTTCATGTACCAATCAGGAAACAACAGAAGTGACTCTTTCCTGTAGAAATTGGGAAGCAGCATCTTAAGTTTCTTTTGAATTCTGAGCATTTGAGCATATTTTTTGCTCCCGGATGTACTAAGCATGACTGAGTAAAAGTGGGACATATCTAAAAAAATCTAGTAACCCTGTCAATTCCAGAAGGGACACAAAGGCCAATTTGACAAGGCAAAGAATAACTTTAGAGTCAAAGAATAAGTAATACATTTCTATCTTCCCAGTATAATTTCCAAATATTGTGTTATAAAACATGTATGATTCCGGACACCTGGTTTCAGAAATCTACCCTAAAATTTCCTCTCAAAAGTGCCTCTTAGCACCTGATAGTAATGCTGCCTGCCAGTTGGAGTTTCAGTTGAATGAGACACACTTTTGACCCACAGAATTAAGAAAACATGTGTTTCCTCTCAGCTGCCCCTAGATTTTGCCCTTTGCAGCAATATATATATATATATATATATATATATATATATATATATATACACACACACACAAAGTTCAAGTTTCAAGTTTATTTAACTTATATACCGCCCTACTTCTGAGGGACTCAGGGCGGTGAATAGCCATAAAATAAAACACATTACATACAACATTTAAAACAGATTAAAATCCAATTAAATAATTTGGCTGTGAACGATATTTAAAACCCCAATAATTTAAAACCGATTAAAATTTATATTATTTTTAAAAGAGGAGAATTAAGCCTAGGTAATTCTTAATATGAGATCTTACCAGTGTCCAGTCAGATTCAGAATGACTGGTCCTCCAACTACTCTCTAGGCGTCTTTTCCGGCGCTTCATCTCCCTCAGCTCCTCAGTGAACCAAGGAGCCAGGTGAGATCGGCACCGGGTCAGAGGCCACAAAGGCACGACCCGATCCAGAGCTCCAGTGGCCGCCTTATCCCAGGCAGCCACTAGGTCTCCAGTCGAGGCGTGAGCCAGAGCCTCAGGAAATGGCCCAAGCTCCATCTGGAACCTCTCGGGTTCCATCAGGCAGCTGGGGTGGAACCATTTTACTGGCTCCGCCTCCCTTGTGGCAAGGTGCAGTGGTTGGAAAATCAAGACGAAGGACAGAGTGATCCGACCATGACAAGGGCTCGATGACTATATCCCCTATTTCAAGATCACTCAACCACTGGCCAGAGACAAAAACCAGGTCCAGTGTGTTTCCCCCCATGTGAGTGTAAAGATATATATGTAAAGATAAAGGTTTCCCTGGCACATATGTGCTAGTCGTTCCTGACTCTAGGGGGTGGTACTCATCTCCGTTTCAAAGCCGAAAAGCCAGTGCTGTCCAAAGACGTCTCCATGGTCGTGGCTGGCATGACTAAACGCCAGAGGCGCACGGAACGCTGTTACCTTCCCACCAAAGGTGGTCCCTATTTTTCTACTTGCATTTTCTATGTGCTTTCGAACTGCTAGATTGGCAGAAGCTGAGACAAGTAACGGGAGCTCACCCTGTTACGCTGCACTAGGGATTCGAACTGCTGAACTGCCAACCTTTCGATCGACAAGCTCAGCGTCTTAGCCACTGAGCCACCATGTCCCTTAGATAGGTAGGTAGGTAGGTAGGTGGGTGGGTGGGTGGATGGATAGGTAGGTAGGTAGGTAGGTAGGTAGGTAGATAGATGATAGATAGATAGATAGATAGATAGATAGATAGATAGATAGATAGACAGACAGACAGACAGACAGACAGACAGACAGACAGACAGACAGACAGATATAGATAATGTAGATATGATTCACACAATCACCCTAAACTTAAATCTGGGTAATAAAATCTAATTGCTGTTTAAGCCATGTGTAATGGCCTAATAATCAGATCTTATTCTGGCTTTAGCCTGCATTGCACCTTGTTTAGAAAACTGTTGTGAGAAACCAGCCAATGAATTCTGGCAATAGGAGATCCCAGAAATAGGGCTCAGGGGATCACAATAATGTTTGCCATTCTTTGAAAAGGTAAAATTGCTGTTCTCTTTCTTCTTCCAGGGTGAGGTAGCAGATGAGGTGGTGAAAAGGAAATTGTGGTTGATCTTACCAATTTTCCAGGCAGGTTTGAAGTGATTCAGAGTTGCAGCGCTAAGCAGACTGAAAAGGTCAGGCATCCCCGGCTCTTCTGTGATTTCACTGCACCTTCAATATCGACATCAAAACAAGAAGAGAAAGCATCATGTAAGTGTTTAAACCTGAATTATGTTGCAAATCTCAGGTAAACCTGGGGAAAGACCAATGTTGGCAGGGTTGGTTTTTATGATTTTAGCCTGCAGAAACAGGCTAAAGTCTTGAAAGCATGGTTTTCTGCTTCATTTCTGGATCTATTTCTATTGCTAACATCCACACGAATTCCTGCTGGAGCTGTTTGACTTTGATTTTTTTCAACAATCAATCTATTTATGGGACTTTTCATCTTAGGGTGTGGGCAGGGGTGGGTTCTACTTACCTTTACTACCAGTTTGCAACGGGACTGCGCACTTGCGCTTCTGTGCATGCCCAGAAACTTCCTGATGATGTCTGGGTCAGTGGGCGGAGCCTCCCACCGGTTTTACTACCGGTTCTTGCAAACCGGTTTGAACTGGGGGCTCCCACCACTGGGTGTGGGAATAGGTTTTGAACAGGGGGCATCTACAGTTGAGGGATAGCACAGTGGTGAAATCCAAATGTTTTTACTACCGGTTCTGTGGACCTGGCTTGGTGGATGTGGTATGGCTTGGTGGGCGTGGCTTGGTGGGCGTGGCAGGGGAAGGATACTGCAAAATCTCCATTCCCACCCCACTCTGGGGCCAACCAGAGGTGGCATTTGCCGGTTCTCCGAACTACTCAAAATTTCCACTGCCAGTTCTCCAGAACCTGTCAGAACCTGCTGGATTTCACCCTTGGGATAGCATCAAAGATGTTCAAGGTGGGTGCATGATCTAGACCTCAGTCCTTTTAAATGCAGAATTCTGGACTTTCACTCTGTTTACTGTAGTCATTGAATTCTTAAGGGGCAAGGGCCACATTGATACAATTGTAGATACTGCACCAATTGCAACCTTTCCTGTTTCACTCAGATTTAGTTATCTATGACTTGGTTGCATTGCATTGACTACTGCAATGCAACCAAGTTTTATGGGGAACTACCCTTGAAATGTATCCAGAACTTGCAGTTGATGCAGAACACACAGCTAGACCATTAACCAGCAAGAAAGCACTCTCTCTCCCAAGCTTGGTTTTTAAAAAATATTTTATTGAATTTATTAAATTTATACATCACGACATCACCTTAAAAGGGAGATGGGCAGCAATTTAATTTATATTTATATAATATCATTATATTAATGACATATTTTGTGTTTTTGTTTTAATTGCTGTAACCACTAGTTTTGGGTGCCTATATGAACAGAATGGCAGGTACGTTGTATAGCTCTCCTATAAGAGGATAGAAAGATTCATAGTTAAAGCACCTCTTTGAGGGAAGGCAAGAGCTTCCTTTGTAAGGTAGGCCTTTAATTGTTGACGGTTGCTTGTATTCTGGATTTATAAAACTAGAATGTGTTCCCATAACCAATGTAAGGCAAGTTTAATAATAAATCATAAATACATAGCTAATTGGTCCCTTTGCAGAAAAATTGGTGGAGAGGTCTTGATTGACGAGAAGATTCTCTCAATTCCTCAGCCGACAAACTCAGTCAAGCATTTTACAAAGCTGTTGGTTCATAGCTCTAATCATTTTTTTTTAAATTTTCTGCTAGCAATTGAGAAAAAAAAAATACAGGCACCATGAACGCTTCTCAGGAAAAAATGGGGCCTTTTGGTCCACTGTCCATTTGCTACAAAAATGCCACAAGCAAGGCTTTACGTCGGAAACGAGAATTCATCCCAGAAGAAAAAAAAGACACCATCTACTGGGAGAAGAGGCAAAAGAACAACGAGTCTGCCAAGCGTTCCCGGGAAAAGAGGAGGTTCAGCTATTTTGCAATTGAGAGCCAGATGGCTGCACTCCAGGAGGAGAATTTTCACCTCCGCTGGGAGCTCCAAGACTTAAAATCCCGTTGTGGTCTCCTTAATCATATTCCAGAACCACAAAATGCCAGTGTTAATTCTCTGCTCTGCACACAAGGTAACTGCTGGTCTAGGGCCCAATGCACCGTTCCTCCAGCAGAAAGGTTGATGGATTACATGTGGATCCCAAGAGAACATCTTGATTCCAACCCAAAGCATATGTCCTTCCTCAAGCAATACAACATGGTTCTTTCACAAGGAAAGAATAACCCTGCTTTTTCCAGTTCTGCCTTCCTTCCTACTTACTTCAACTGCCAATTTATCCAGAGATATTCCCACCATTTCCCAATATATGACAGATCTCACTTTCCAGTCAAGTTGCCAAATACAGGTGAGGTAGGGAAAGAAAATCCTCAAAACGATGGTAGTGAGAAGGAAACAAGTTCAGATGTTTCAGTATATCCACTGATGGCCCCAAATTATTCTGCTCTGCCTCATAAGCTTAGGATTAAGACAAAAAAACATCAATTTCTGTGATAAAAATGTCAATAGGCATATTTCACCTGAAAATAATAAACCAAAAGGAGAAATATTTGGGTTGAGATCAAATTGGACTTCTCACACTTTCGTAATCTAGGAACAATTCTGTTTTTGACTTCATGAAACTGGAATACTGGGTCTCAAAGTATTGTGGTTGGGAGAATTGATGTATGTCAGTTGGAGCTGTGTATTCTTCCTATCTCTTTTGAGTTTTTATTTCTGAGTTGTGGGGGGTTATAAAATGGAATAAAATCTTTAACCCTATACAGTTGTACATTGGATCTCCAATGTATTTTTCTGTTTGTGCTAACTTTTACCTTCAATGCCTCAGATGCAGGAGTAAGAAATTTCAGGCTTATGATGCAAGTTTTTAGACCTAAATTAGAAATCTCAATGTGTGAAACTCAGTTCGAATTCACACTCTGGTTGCAACCTTAAGTTTAAGTCACAGCTTCTAAAACAAAGGCCTATCATCTGAAGGTGGGAGTCCTAAGGCTGAACAACACAAGCAGTTTGTCCCAGGTTAAGCACAGCCACCTAAGCATGTGTCAAGAACTGGAAGACATAAGATCATCCTCTAGCCCCCCCTCTCCCCCATCTTATCAGGAAGGGAATCAATCGATCCTTGTATCCATTAAAATACTGTCCATTTTCTGATTTGTGTTAGCTCAAGCAGTGTTGTCCATTTTCCCTGTGCACTTCATTTCATTGTGTAAAGGTAAAGGTTCCCCTCGCACATATGTACTAATTAATCCCAACTCTAGGGGGCGGTGTTCATCTCTGTTTCAAAGCCGAAGAGCCAGCGCTGTCTGAAGACATCTCTGTGGTCATGTGGCCGGCATGAATAAACGCCAAAGGCGCACAGAATGCTGTTACCTTCCCACCAAAGGTGGTCCCTATTTTTCTACTTGCATTTTTTACGTGCTTTCGAACTGCTAGGTTGGCAGAAGCTGGGACAAGTAGTGGGAGCTCACCCTGTTACGTGGCATTAGGGATTCTAACTTCTGAACTGCTGACCTTTCGATCGACAAGCTCAGCGACTTAGCAAGCAGTGCCGTCGATTTTTCCTGTGCACTTCATTTCATTGTACTATAAGCAAATACAGGCAATTCTCAACTTACGACAGTTCATTTAATGACCATCTGAAGTTACAACAGCATTGAAAAAGGGACTTATTACCATTTTTCATACTTAACAACTGTTGCAGCATCACCATAGTCACAAACAATGAAAATTAGGACACTTGGTATCTGTCTCATATTTATGATGGTTGCAGTGTCCTAAGACTATGTGATCACCTTTTGCAATCTTTTGACAAGCAAAGTCCACGAGGGAAGCCCAATTCACTTAACAACTGTGTTATAAACTTGCAGTTACGTTGCAGTGATTCAGTTAACAAGTGTGGCAAGAAAGGTCATAAAATGGGGCAAAACTCACTTAATAGCTGCCTCGCTTAGCAGCAGAAACTTTATGCTCAGTACTTGTAGCCATAAGTTGAGGACTATCTGTACTTTAACAGTAAGAGAGTTGGAAGGGACCTTGGAGGTCATCTAGTCCAAACCCCTGCTCACACAGGAGACCTGTATTAGGGATTCGAACTGCTAAACTGCCGACCTTTCTGATTGACAAGCTCAGTGTCTTAGCCGCTGAGCCACCTAACCAGGGAGGTGGCACAGTGGTTAGAGTGCAGTACTGCAGGCTACTTCTGCTGACTGCCGGCTGCCTGCAATTTGGCAGATCGAATCTCACCAGGCTCAAGGTTGACTCAGCCTCCCATCCTTCCGAGGTGGGTAAAATGAGGACCCATATTGTTGGGGGCAAGAGGCTGACTCTGTAAACCGCTTAGAGAGGGTTGTAAAGCCCTGTGAAGCGGTATATAAGTCTAAGTGCTATTACTATTGCTATTGCAGTGGCCAAAGTGAAGAAAGACTCTGAAACCCATAAAGGAACTTCTTATATTGGTTTTATTTCAAGCCAGTTTATGCAAGGAAGTTAAGCAGCCTTAGTTCCTGGCATAGGTGTTTGAACTCTACTTCATAAGATTAGCCTACTTTCATGATAGCTTTCGCTTTTCTTACTTCAATAGACATGAGATCTCTGGTTTGCTTTCTTTCACCTGATCAATTTGTGATGTTAACCATTAAGTCCTATTCCAAGTTTCCATCTCCTGTTTACCGCAGTCATAAGCAATGGTTCCCACGGATAGTGCCCTCCATGCCCATCATAGCTTTAGTCAATCAAGACTTTTCAATAATGCTTTTTAGTCAGACAGAGAAGATGTAGACTAGATTACCAGCCTTAGTCATATCAATCAACGGTGTACAAGTAGTTTTTTCATCTGTACTGCCAATGAAAGGACAACTCTGTTCTTTCTGAACTTCGTTCCCTGGTAAGAGAACAAAGAATTCTAGAAGTGAACCACTGGCTAAAGGGTTGGTGTTGCCAAAAAAACTTTGGATTCCTGGACCATGGTCTGTACTATCTCCATGATGGGCTTCTGGCAAGGGATGGGCTGCACCTCACAAAGACTGGGAAGAACGTTTTCAGAAACGTTCAATTTATCAGGAGGGCTTTAAACTAAAATCGAGGGGGGAGGGCGACCAGTCTTTAGGATCTCCAGGACCTAATTCCAAGCAAAAAAACCCTAGAAAGCAAGTCAAATAATGAAGTAAGAAGGGATGGGAAGGAAGACAAACTCAAGCACCAGAGGAACAAAGCTGTTACAGAATCTATAGTCCTGCTATAAATACTTCGAAACCTCGACCTTGAAGTGGGTATGTGGGGTCTCTAATCTAAGGATCTTACCCATCAGTCTGGGCATGTTTTGACTGGTTTAGCACAAGCATAGCTGAAGCTCAGTTTTACTCAAAAAAAATGCTGATGTTATTCTATGTAAGCCAGAACCTCTAATCTAGAAAACCATCTGGCAGACCACTATTCTATTATTGCCTGTATCTCACCTACTGGGGAATATATTCAATCCTCTCAGAATATGGGAGGTAATGCTGAAGTACCACAGGAGCTTCTCTCCTTGCATTCCCTACATTGGGTCATTTAGTTATAGTGGATGGTTGAATGGATGGTTGAAGGAAGGGCAGGCCTCAGAGGAGAGGGTGCCAAAGCTGAGGGGGAAGAGGCACCTCAGGGGTCTCTGGCTGGGGTGATTTATTCAAGTGATGACAGGCATGGGTCATCTAGATAGGAGCCAAAGGGCAGGCTAGTGCAGGGGAAGATGCAGTGGTGGGTTGTCCCCAGTTCGGACTGTTCGCAAGAACCGGTAATAAAACCGGTGGGAGGCCCTGCCCACTACCCTGGATGTCATCATTGACGATCTGCACATGCGCAAAAGCTTCCTGTTGCGCAAGCGCGATCCCATTGCGAACCGGTAGTAAAGGTAAGTAGAACCCAGCCCTGGGAAGATGCTACTGATGTTTACAACTAGTGGTGTGTTCTGGACTTTTGAGCTCGCATCCAGACCTTGGACAGCAGTCCCTCGGAGGCCTGAGTCTTGGATTGCTGCTAATAAACCCCAGGTTGGTCAATAATAAGTTCTCCCCCTTATTTGTGATCGTATTAGGGAGGAGCAAGCATGCATTACTGAGACCTGGCTGAAACCAGAGTGGGGACTTCCCCTCTCAGAAATGTGTCCAGTCAGATATAGTGCTTGGCACCAACCAAAGCTGTAGGGCAGCAGTGGGGAATTATGGCTCTTTTATGACCTGTGGACTTCCTGGCTGGCTCAGGAATTCTGGGAGTTGAAGTCTACAAGTCACAATGAGGCTGTTGTTCCCCACCTCTGCCATAGGGCAAGGGAGGGGCAGTAACAGTTGTCATTCGAGAATCTCTTCTGGACTTCAGAGGTCATGCTCCCCAAGTTTCTTGACCATGTTTTGGAACTGGCCTTGTGGGATCAGTTAGGATTGTTGCTACTGAACCAGCCTCCCTGCTGCATAGCTAGCTCCCTGCCTGTGTTAATGGAGGCCATCTCAGGGTTGGAGTTATCCAGGTTTAAAGTCCTGGGGGACTTCAATCTGCCATCTCTGGCCTAGAAGCAGCTCAGGAGTTCATGGCCACCAGAACAGACATGGGCATATCCCAGGTCATCCGTGGCCCAACTTAATACTCTGGATATAATCTTGTCAGAGCAATAGCAATGTGACCTGGTGCAATATCTCCTTTATCTTGGTCAGGTCATGCCCAAGTGGCTTTGAGATTCTCTCATGCTTCCCCTCCATAGGGAGGCTCGGCCAATTTGAATGGCTCACCCCCAGTGACTGCATCCAGCAGTGTTACCAGGTTCTATACCAGCTCAGGTTCTAAAAGGAGCTGGGATAGAACCTGGTAACAGTGCTGCATGCTCCTATGGTAGCTTTGGCCTCGAATCAGAGAGCAACTGAAGTCCTGGACAGGATTGTGTCTATGGGCCGTCTTATGGTCCTTTGGCCTCAACATTTCCCATGGCTCACAGAGAAGCTGAGGATGCTGAAAAGGACCAAGAGATGGCTAGAGCATTGTTGGCGGAAAACAAAGAATGAATCCGACCAAACACAGGTTAAAGCCATGATTAAAGTCTACCTTGTAATGGGAAGAGAGACAAAATGTCAATCTTTCTCCACACTTATTGCCTCTGCAGAATGTCACTATTCAAGGTCACCCAGTCCCTCCTCAAGAAAGAGGGCTCAGATGATCATCTTTAGGGCTGCACGGAGGAGTTTGTGTAACACCTAATAGATTAAATTACTGAGATTCATTCTTGGTTGGAGCCTGAGTGTGGTACAATTCTGTTAGAGGCCATCTCAGGGTTGTCAGTAAGCCCAGGAAATGGATTTACTCTGTTTTCTGCGAGCAGTTGGGTCCTGTTGGACCTGAGGAAATGGGCAGGGTCCTTGGGGCTGTCAGTGCAACTACTTGCTTATTAGATCCCTGTCTCTCCTGGTTATTGAAAGCTTCCAGAACGGTGACTTCTGGGTGGGTGCAGGAGAGGGTGGTGGGAAAAGTGGTTGCACTGCAGCTCCAGCGGAAATGGATGGCATGGATTATCTGGAGCTTTAAAACCCTTTGTGACCTGGATCTGCAGAACTGTCTTTCCCCAATGGGTTTGGCCCATCCCATTTGTGCTGGAAGAAGGGGCATACTGTGGATTCCATCTGCCAAGGAATTTTGGCTGGTGGGATCCAGGAGAAGAGCTTTTTCTGCAATGAATCCTGGCCTTTGGAATATCTTGCTGCAGGAGGTAAGTCCTCCCCTTCTCTTTTAGTCTTCAGGAAAAGCCTTAATAAAACCTAGTCATGCAGTGTCATGGGGTCCTGAAGGAGAAGCTCATGGCTGGAGGTGGTTGAGAGCTGAGGTGGCGCAGTGATTAGTGCGCAGCACTGCAGGCTACTTCAGCTGACTGCTAGCTGCAGTTTGGCAGTTCAAATCTCATCAGCTCAAGGTTGATTTAGCCTTCCAGCCTTCTGAGGTGGGTAAAATGAGGACCCAGATTGTTGGGGACAATATGCTGAATTTGTAAACTGATTAGAAAGGTCTGTAAAGCACTGTAAAGTGGTATATAAGTCTAAGTACTATTGCTATTGCTATTGATGCACTAACAAAGAAAGAATCACCACCTCTCTGCTTCAAACCTGTGTTTTTTAGCTTATGTTGATTTTTTGTAGTTTTAATCTGGCTTTATATTTATAATTGTTTGAATATTTATATATTTTATCTCACTGTAAGTTGCTCAGGGTCACCTCAAACTACTAGGTGGGTAGCAAATAAATTTAATGATAAATAAAAATAAAAAAATGTTGAACTTGTATACAGAAGATGGTTACAAAATCTAAATACTACTTTTATATTTTAAAAAGATCAAATCTCTCTCTGATTTTTCTACAACAGAAGTTTTTTAAAAAAAAACAACAATAGAAAGCAGCATTTACATTTTGTACCCAGTCTTTTTATTTTACGTACAACTTTGTAGTTCAGATTTTATGAATAATTCATTTTGAAAACAAAGGGTTAACATCTCATTTTGCAGGGATCCATCCACAATATTAATCTAGGCTAGAAAGACAGTATGTTCTGTATCTTTTTGTTGTGTCTTTTCATCATGGAGATTTTTGCAGCCCACATCTCATAGCTCTGTAAAACAAGGCATTTTAAATACTGTTCAAGGAGCTTCCATTTTACTTTTGCTCTTTGTTAGCTTCCACTATAAAGATGGTCTTGGTTTTTGCATGATACGTCCACACATCTGATATCTGACAGGCCATGCTGAATCTCTCAACAATAAATGCAAACCACATTTCAAGCCTATGCAACAGAGATTTATTATGAGTTGCTTCCCAGCCATTTCAGCCCTAGCTATCCTAGGCTTCATTTGGGTCATCTCAATAGCACTTCCTATGGACAATGTATGGTCCACTCTCATGGTATTGTTCCTTTCTGATCCAACATGGTTGAAAATTTTTCAAGGAAGCAAGTATGGATCCCCCTGTCCAGACAGAATAGTGCCTCAGTGGAACAGCCACGACTTTGACTTTTGTATTTGTCTGCAAGTGGGACATTACATCATGGGTAAATCTCCTTTCAAATCCTTCAAAAAGTGATGACCCTCCACATAATATTATGTTTTCATACATTTCCTTCCTGGATTGTTCAGGGACCTTCCTTAAGCTTTTTTGGGCCATCCCATGGATTCCTACAAGTGTAAGTCCAGGCATTTGAGGAGGACTGAACAACATTTCTGGACACTGAAATCTCTCCTTTCCCAAAGTGATTACTTGGCCATCTGGTAACTGGTAGTCCACCATGTATTCTCTCTTTGGACGATTCCACTCACTCTCAAAATCAAGTGCAACATAACAGCATTTTTGTTTGATATCATCAATAACATCCAACATTCTTTCATCAAAGTAATGCCCCATGTCTTTGAGGAGATCCATCAAAAAAGATGTCATATTGGCTCCAGCAATGTCCATCCTTTCTATAGCATGTGGCAAATTGTATCCTTGATGGACTGGTACTGAGTGTGTCATAGCATGGCCTGTATCTACCACCAATCCACTAATTTTTCCATGCGCATATACTGATAGTACAGACTGATATGCCACATACATTCCAGGAGAATTGAGAGACTCAAAGACAACCTCCACCAATTTTTCCCGGTTCGTAGTTGGACAGAGAGGAGGATCAGACATTAAAAGTGCATGGTCTTCTGGAGCAACTTTGAGGTCATGGTAGAACAGGTGCCTCCACAGTGCTTCAGCTGCTTCCCAGTCTATGATTATGCCATGCCTTACTGGAAAAATAATATCGGTATCAGGTTCCAATCGAGCATGATCTCCAATGAATGTATCTGGTCTGTCTCTTCTAGTCCTCATAGATTTTTCTGTAGGGTGTCCAACTAATGTCCCAATGACTGACTGGGGGGTCTGTTGACCTGCAAATCCAGCTTTACATGTCCCTGTACCAGTATCTATGACAATAGCTCCTGTCTTGACAACTGAACGCCCTCTTTCTGGAGTACTTGACCTTCTCATGGTAACCCCTCGTTCTCTGGAAGATGCTCGAGATCCGGATGGCTGGTCCAATGCATATCCTGTGGATGGGGTCCTTTTTCTTGAGTATCCTGGGCTCATTGGCCTTGACCCTGGGCTCTTTGATCGTAGAGATCCAGGACTCCTTGGATAAGAAGGCCCTGGACTGCTTGTCCTGCGACTTCTGGGTAACATTGTAAATGTGTCTCAAGATACCTTCTCCAAGAACAAATCACGTTCCGTAATACCTAAATGTCAAGAGCCTTCTGTTTGCTTTGGCTAAGGCAAGTAGCACTGCCCAATGATGATCTCTTCCCTCCAACCATTGCTCGGGAGGAAAGTGCGTCAGCTCATCCTGCCACTGTCCTGTCCATCTGGAAGCTTTGAAATGTTCCACAAGGAACAATGGCCAGAAGGAAAGAATCTTAGAATCTTAAGAACTCATAGAATGCCATGAGTCATCCAGATCAACTCTCCTTGAGTGACATAAATACATTCAAAATTGTTCCCAGGACTTCTTTGATAACCACAAAAAAGAAAAAATATTTAGCTGAATCATGGCAACTACAATAATTGTTCACAAAAGATAGTGCACTTGCTACTAGCCTTTCCCCCCTAAGAATCTGAAACTAAGGAATATGATGGCTGAATTTTCTCTATGGTAGGATCATGCATTAGCTTTCAGTCATTTATTTCATTTTAAGAAGAGTAGACAAATTCTACCTGTTCAGGCTATTGACCCATCCAATTCTGCATTCTGCATCACACAGTGATCAGCTAGATACATTCAAGAAGCATAGATGAAAGTCTTCCATGGCTGCTTTCCTGCAGTTGGTATTTAAATGATATTCTTTATTATTAAGGAGATAGTATTTAATAATGAAATCTAGGACCTACTGGTAATTTGATCTACCACACGTTTGTCCAGTTCTGGTTTAAAGCCATCACTAAATGCAATAGTAATTAATTCAGCTTCTAAATTATGCATTGCCATGTTTATCTATTTGATAAATAGAGCATCATATTTGGGGGAAAGATCAAAAAGAGATTGGTTAATCCAATCAGTTACGGTAACTTTAGCCTCAAATGGATGCAATCATTCATAAATAAAACTATGTTAAAGTATCTCCATTCAGTCAATGTACATAGGAATATCCCAATCCCGTCTACTAATCTGTTTTGCTTATCTAGTCCAAGAGCTGGAGAGAGAGAATGTTTAATAAAATCACCTCTCATTGCCAAGACCTGGCAGGGCTGGATACACCTTATCCTGGGTAGCTGCAGTAGCTGAGCCATGCCCATTGCTAGTCTTTTGACGGAGAGGCCCGTGAGACCAGGCACTTCCTTAAAATGTACATACTCGGTATTCCTCAAATAGGAGGTTCTGACCTACAGCATTTACTGTGCTGCTGGAATCACCATCAAGGAGATCTGTTTGGCATAGCAGGTAATTGCATTCTGAGTGGTGTGGAACAAGATCATTGTGAGGTACTTTCTTTTACAGGTGCTAAATCAGGGGTGTCAAACTGGATTTCTTTGAGGGCTGGATCAGCATTGTAGTTCTCCTCTACGGGCCAGTGGGGTGGGTGGGGAGACAGGACGGACACTTCCTGCAGCACCCTGCCTGCTGGCAAAAATGGGGCAGGAGGGGGCCGCGCGAGGCCCCCGAAGAGCCTGTTTTCTGCCTCCCTGGCCTCCTGCAGCACTCTGCCAGGCAAAAACAGGCCCTGCGGAGGCCCTGCAAGGTCCCCTCAGGACCCGTTTTCAACTTCCCCGGCCTCCAGCAGCACTCTGCTGGCCAAAAACACACAGAGAAAAAGCTCTGTTTGATCATGATTGTCTACATTATACAAGGCCATCAGAGGAGTATCTGGTGAAGGGGAATGAAGCAAAACTTGCAAATAGTGTATGCAGTGTCATGACTGAACACTTGTACCTAGAATAGAACTGGGCCTATGATTGCAACATTGCCCCTGAAATCTTGCCTTATTGAACCAATTCCCACATGCTCTTGTGCCTTTATACACCTCTGAAATGATTCGTTTTATCTTATCTAAGCAACAAAAAAAAATCCAATCAATTTTTCAAAATAGAGAATCTGCTTTTGAATTATTTTCTTTTATCTCTCTTTCTCTTGGCACCTTTTCTGGATCTACAGTGTATCTTTTTTTAGATGTAGTGATTAGAACTACCTCTAAATGAAGTTTCATCACAGCTTTATACACACTGGTATTCACATTTGCATCTCTAGGAATTCATTTGACATCTTTGAACTGAACTGACCTGAACAGTCCTTTTAAGTTCATATGAACTTTTTCTTAATTTCAACAACCTGATCTAGAATGTGACTGAATGAGGAGGATATACAACCTTTTTGTAATTGTGGCTGTGAAACAACTGATGGTGTGAAATTCCACTTGCTAAGAAGCCAGAGATCAAGCACAAACTTGATTTTCGTTCTTATTCCTAGTTTGTTTGTTCATTTATTTATTTATATGCCTACCCATCTCCATCTCATGGCTTGGACTGTCAACCTTTTCCCCAGTTCAGAAATCTATATTTAAACTCTCCGTAGACCACAGCTCATATACTTCATTTTTCTCTATCCTTTCTTACCTTTGTCTTTATAACTATTTCTTCTCTGTTCTCCCATTATTATGTTTTCTCAATTTCATCCCAGATATTTGAATAATAATAATAACAATTTTATAGTAGGGGTACTACTCATGTGGCACATTTTATCTTGAAGAATAACCAAATTTCCCATATTTTAGCCGGCAAGGCACAAAGAACCTATGTGAAATAGCAAGAGTTTACCATAGTAACTAGTTTGAGATTATTCTTAGCTATGAAAGCTCATTGGCCAACTTTGGAGCCAATCACTATCTCTTAGCCTAGCATCCATTCCAACCCTATTCCAAGAAAATTGGAGGAAGAAGCATTATGTTCAAACCATGGAATGTTAACAGAACAGAACTTTTCTTTTTTTGAGGCTTGTGTGTGTGTGTGTGTGTGTGTGTGTGTGTGTGTGTGCGTGTGCAAAATATGCCTTCAAGTCAGTCTTGACTCCTGGACTAATCCCTGCAATTTTCTTGGCAAGGTTTTTCAAAAACAGTTTGCCATTGTCTTCTTCCTCGGACTGAGAGAATGACTAAAATCACCCAACTGGCTTCATACTTAAACTCACAATTTCCACATTTCTAATTTGGTGTCTTAACCACTACATCAAACTCACTCTCCTCAAATATGCTTAAAGAGGCATTTTGTCATTATAACTTGGAGAAATAAAGCCTGATGCCAAATATATAGGATTACCCACGTTTTTATTGACCGTGAGCTGCAAGGGTTGTCTGCAACAGATTCAGAACATGCATGTATTCAGTTATTAATATGTTTTAACCAGTGGTGGGATTCAAGTAATTTAACAACCGGTTCTCTGCCCTAATGATTTCTTCCAACAACCAGTTTGCCAAACTGTTCAGAAAGTTAATAACTGGTTCTCCCGAAGTGGTGCGAACTGGCTGATCCCACCACTGGTTTTAACTGTCCATACCATCAAACCTGCATATATATTTTTTTGCAATTTTCCCTAACACATACATTGAATACAACTTTTCCTAATCTGTTTTCTTTTTTGTACATAACTTTCTTTAATATCCATAATTTTGCAAGTGCTGCTCCATAATATGCAGACTATTCTCCCAAGATAATACATCTTTCCCAAATATAAATTTTATATACAGGAGTGCACTGCATTCAAAATCCAGAAAAGTGCAAAAGTCACACAAGAGTTTTTTCTTGTAAAGATCTTATTTTCATCTAGACTCTGGACTCTTTCAAGCTTTCTGACTGATATTGCTTGCTCATTTGGAGAACTGAGTCATTTATCTTTAATCATATATGTTTAGATAAGGGGTGAGATCCAGCAGGTTCTAACAGGTTCTGGAGAACCAGTAGCGGAAATTTTGAGTAGTTCAATGAACCGGCAAATGCCACCTCTGGCTGGCCCCAGAGTGGGGTGGGAATGGAGATTTTGCAGTATCCTTCTCCTGCTACACCCACCAAGCCACACCCACAGAATTGGTAAGGAAAATTTTTGAATTTCACCCCTGATTTAGGTGATTAATAGCTTTCTGAGAAATAACAATATTAGTTTGTCACAACAGCATCCGTAATTATATCTGTGGAATCTTAAAGGCAATGATTGAGTTGGTTAGTTTTGATGATCAAGATGCTTGCTTTAGGGTGGCAAGATTGCATGATAACCAACCCTGACCAATGGATAGTCGTGTCTATAGAGCTATAGTTCTGATATATATAATGACTGGGTCCCTTGAAAGTTGGAGTGAACAGGTATTAATTCTGAGACCAGATGCAGCCAATAAATACAAGTCACATTTCAAATCTAAGCAAAGTTACTAATTTATTATGGGCCACCTCCTAGCCATTTTAATCCTTGTTAACCTGGCTGGGCCCAACTCAGTAGCACTTCCTGTGCACAATATATGGTCCGTACTCTTGGTATTGTTCCTTTGTGATCCAACATGATTGGAAGTTTTTCAAGGAAGCAAGAACTGAACCTCCGGTCCAGACAGAATAGTGCCTAAGTGGAACAGCTGTGACTTTGATTTTTGTGCTAGTCTCCAAATTAGTCATGATATCTTGAGTAAATCTCTTTTCAAAGCCTTCAAAAAGTGACGACCCTCCGCATAACATTATATTTTTATACATTTCTTTCCTGATTTGTTCAGGAACTTTCATTAAGCTTTTTTGGGCCATGCCAGGAATGCCTAGAAGAGCAAGTCCAGGCATTTGTGGTGGATTGAACAACATCTCAGGGCACTGGAATCTCTCCTTCCCCAAAGTAATAATTTGGCCATCTGGCAATTGGTATTGTGCTGTATTGTCTTCCTCTGGACAGTTCCACTCAGTCTCAAAATCAAGTGCAACATAGCAGCATTTTTGTTTGATATCTTCAATCATATCCAGCATTTTTTCATCTAAGTAATGTCCCATGTCTTTGAGGAGATCCATCAAAAAAGATGTCACATTGGCTCCAGCAATGTCCATCTTTTCTGTGGCATGTGGCAAATTGTATCCTTGATGGACTGGCACAGTGTGTGTCACAGCATGGCCTGTATCTACTACCAACCCACTAATTTTTCCATGAGCATACACTGACAGCACTGACTGATATGCCACATACACTTTGGGGAAATTAAGGGACTCAAAAACAACCTCCACCAATTTCTCTCTGTTTGTAGTTGGTGAAAGAGGAGGATCAGACATTAAAAGTGCATGGTCTTCTGGAGCAATCTTGAGTTCATGCTGAAAAATGTGCCACCACAATGTTTCTGCTGCTTCCCAGTCTGTGATTATGCCATGCCTTAATGGAAAAATTATATCAATATCAGGTTCCAATCGGGCTTGCTCTCCAATGAATGTGTCGGGTATATCACTTCCAATCTTCATGAATTTTTCTATGGGCTGTCCAACTAATGCCCCAATAACTACCTGGGGGGTCTGCTGACCTGCAAAACCAGCTTTACATGTCCCTGTACCAGTATCTATGACAATTGCTCTTGTCTTGACAATGGAACACTCTTTATGTGGAGAATGTGACCTGCTCCTGGTGGGCTCTTCTTTTTTTGATGATGCCCAAGATTGAGACATCTGGTCCAAAGCATATCCTGGGGAAGAGATCTCTTCACTTGCATGGCCCAGCCTCACTGGCTTCTGCTCTGGACTCTTTGATCCTGAGAATCCCAGGTTTGTTTCTTGCAAAGGCTCTGGAGTGGTTGGTCTAGAACCGCTGATTGACATTGTAAATAGAACTTAAATTATCTTCCACTAGTTTACACTATGATTTACAACATTTAAACCCCACCTTCTTTCTTCTACAGCTTTAAAATGAAAGGCACTTGCTTTCACTCAAGACACATAAAGGAGAACTATGACATCACATTAGAATTTTCAGCAGATTTTTCAGCTAGCCAAGTGTGACAATATTGTTAACTCCTTATCGCTATGAAGACTTGGGAACATTGGATAGGAAATGATGGATAATGAGCTACAATTTGGAAATTGTATGTGTGCAGGTAACGTCATGAATTACTTCATACAACACGGAAAATCACCCAATTCCATTTTTGCTCAACTTTGTTCAAATGGAACTGTGTGAATCCAGACTACCATAGGAGACAATCAGATGAACTCTACAGTATGAGGAACAGAGGGAAAATACAGACCTGCATTTGTTTTCAACTCTGGATTTAAATATAATGGTCGTTTCCTATGCCAATACATGCTGTTTCTCTCCAAACTATCCTACCGTAATTTAAGCAGAAGATACAGAATGTTGTTGGAATGTGAGCTTTTTGTAGCCAGAAAGTTGCAATAAAGTTGAGAAATGGCAGGGATTTGCAATGAGAAGCTAGAAAAATATTGTGGGTGCTGTAATTACACAAATATTTAATTGAAATGAATGAAAGGAAACAGGCCCTAAGTCAAGGGAGACTTAGTATGACTGGCTTTAAAGGTAAAGGTTCCCCTCGCACATATATGCTAGCCCTTCCTGATTCTAGGGGGCGGTGCTCATCTCCGTTTCAAAGCTGAAGAGTCAGCTCTATCTGAAGACGTCTCTATGGTCATGTGGCCGGCATGACTAATTGCCAAAGGCACACGGAATGCTGTTACCTTCCCACCAAAGCTGGTTCCTATTTTTCTACTTGCATTTTTTATGTGCTTTTGAACTGCTAGGTTGGCAGAAGCTGGGACAAATAACGGGAGCTCACCCCACTACGCGGCACTAGGGATTTGAACCACTGAACTGCCGACTTTTCGATCAACAAGCTCAGCGTCTTAGCCACTGAGTCACTGCGTGACTGTGTCCCTTAATATGACTGGCTTTAGGGACCTGCTTTCCAGGGAATTGAGGATATGGATAATTATTTGAATGCAAACCATGTAAGAAAGCTGTTCTTGTCTCTGCATACATAGAAGTTTCTACTTTTCTTACCAGATCCAAAGAGGGAGACAGGAAATAATCCATTAGAAATGGTTGGAGAGTTGGCAGCAGGGGTGGTTATAAAGTAGAATTGGAGCCAAAAAGATCCTGCTGGTAGCTCTCCTGTTGAATCACTACTCAAACTTCTGTTACAGCTGGAGCTTCCTATGAGCTCCACGTATAGGCAGTCCTCAACTTACAACAGTTCATTTATTGACCATTCGCAGTTCAACAGCACTGGAAAAAGTGACTTATAACTGTTTTTCATATGACAAGTGCAGCATCCCCATAGTCACATGAACAAAATTCAGAGGATTGACAAAATTGATTGAGCCCAAAATTCCTGTGGCTAAGTGAGTTTTGCTCCATGTTATATTTCTTCCACAGTTGTTAAGCGAATCACTGCTGTTGTTAATGGGGAATCTGGCTTCCCTATTGACTTTGCTTGTCAGAAGGTCACAAAAGGTGATCACTTGATCCCAGGATACTGCAACTGTCATAAATACATGCCAGTTGCCAAGCGTTTGAATTTTGATCACGTGACTGGGGGGATGCCGCAAAGGTGTGAAAAACAACCACACCTTTGCACACAGCAACGGTCATAAATATGAACCAGTTGCCAAGCATCTGAATTTTGATCACATGATCCTAGGGTTGCTGCAAAGGTCATAACTGTGAAAAATGGTCATAAGTCACTTATTTCAGTGCCATTGTAACTTTGAACGGTTACTAAACAAACTGTTGTAAATTAGGACTACCTGCATGCTATAAAGTAGGCCCCAAGTGGGCTGTTTTGTAAGAGTGGGTCGCCACCTTCTTTCCCCAGGAAGCTCCAAAGGTAGAAATGAGGGGCAGGTAGGGAGGCAGCCAGCCCAAAAAAGGAGTCACGTGACCCAAGACAGCCAGTAGAAATAGAGAAGGGGATTCTGTCAGGTTTTGGCGGGAGGACTTTGGTGAGAGACTTGGCTGGAATCCTGAAAGGTGAAGGGAGGCATTTACCTCAGACAAGGTTAGAAAACTGAGGAGTTTTTAGTTAGAATTGCTCTAAAGTGTTGCTTTTCATGTTCTTTTCAAACTGACAATTGTGCCCATACAAACTAATTTTATTTTAATATCTTTTATAAAGTTAGTTATTTATTTAGTTAGTTAGTTAGTTAGTTTATGTTTTCTTTTGTATCAATCACGGAATTGACTGGTGGCCTTCTATCACCCTCCTCAAGTTGGCTGAGCTACAGACATCCAAAATTTTTAGCTTCCCCTGTTAGTGTTTTTAGTTAGAATTGCCCTAAAGGGTTGTTTTTCATGTTCTTTCAAACTGATAATTTTCCCCGTAGAAACTAATTTTATTTTAATATCTTTTATAAAGTTTGTTTGTTTATTTATTTATTTATTTACTTACTTACTTGGTTATTTACTTACGTCTTTCTTTCTTCCTGTCTTTCTTCCTGTCTTTCTTCCTGTCTTTCTTTCTTTCTTTCTTTTGTATCAATCATGGAATTGGCTGGTGGCCTTTTATCACCCTCCTCAAGTTGGCTGAGCTACAGATATCCAAAATTTTTAGCTTCCCCTTCTGTATTTAGCTTAGGGGTGAGAGTTTTGGCTGGAATCCTGAAAGGTGAAGGGGGGCATTTACCTGAGACAAGGTTAGAAAACTGAGGAGTTAAGAGTTTTTAGTTAGAATTGCCCTAAAGGGTTGTTTTTCATGTTCTTTCAAACTGTCAATTGTGCCTGTAGAAACTTATTTTATTTTACTAGCTTCCACAAAGTTTTTATTTATTACTTTATATATAAAGTCAAATCACACCTGACTAACTGAAGTTCAATAAAGTAAGGATGAGGACAGGAACCTCCATATTCACTTTTTTCACATACTCACTAAGTTTTCATGGTATTACTTCTTGAGAATGCAAATGGTTTACTAGGCTGAAATAGGGGAATCCAGCCTTTATCTTTGCATGTTATATGACTCAGCTGTTGTGTTCCAAATATTTAAAATGGAAATGAGATTTTATGCATGCATATTTTGCAGTTTTATAGATATACAGACTCATGAAGGAAATTTTATAACTGTACTGAAGCATATAACATATGGACAGATTTCCCCCCCCTATTGCATCTGGTCTACTTAAACTGAAATCTATCTAACTGAGTAAATCTATTACTTACCTGTATATAAAAGACAAAAAACAGACCTTTTGGTGAAAGAGTGAATGATCACTGCGTAAAGAACCACAACAAGTTGGACTTTTAAACAGATTTAACATATTCACTACTAGCTGCTAATACAAAATCGTTAAGTAAAGTTTAATTTTTTATAATTGGCTAGCCTAGTACTGTGAATGAATGAGAGGCAAAAAACACTGTAATTGTATCGCCACACATCTAAGGTACTTTGCTGCTAGAAAAAGAACTGAAAAGAGAAAGATTTCAAGAAGATACTGGACTGTCATCTGTCACAAATGGTGTAGGGTCTGCTTGGGCAGGGTGGGGTGGGGGTTGGACTAGATGACCTACAAGGTCCCTTCCAACTCTGTTAATCTGTATCTGTTATTTTCAAAGATAGGTTTGGTGTAAATACTTTATCATTTTGGGATGGTGGCAACTAAATTTTAGCTATATACTGTAAAACCGCAAAATGAATGCAGAAAGAATTATGCCACTTGTGACTAAAGCTGATTTCTTCATACTTACATTTTTCTTGTACACAGTATTCTAAGACTTGAGTTCATAGTCATATAGGCTATGATTGTCTTTTTAAAAAGTTACCGTATTTTAGATTCTTGGTAGAAGTTTAGGTTTTGTTTTGTTTTTCATTTTCTTGCTCATGTTTATTGATTTGTAAAAAATCAGGAACATTTGAAATATCTAAAAAAGGATTGAAAATCATCTCTACCCAAAATACATTATTTTGAAAACAGATATTACAGTACAGTGTAGTACAGTACAGTACAGTATGACATAATTGTAGTTCAAATAAAAATACTGTAAGTCTTCCATTTCAACAACTTAATTGTCTTTGAAAGACAAAAATTCATGCTTTAAAAAACAAACACAAGTGAAATGATTGAGCAAAAGAATACAGTATATATTTTCTTTTTACATTTTTAAATGTGCAATAGAGTTCATTGATGTTTTGCAGTCTCAAAAGAATGCAAATTGTTTAATACTGATCCATGCTCCAGGCAGAATCTCTCTTTTTTTTGGCACTTAAATAATCTAATCTGTAGTTTTTATAGATACTTAAAAAGATTCCAAGTTTCACAACACATAAAAAATAAATATGACAGGGCACCACATCAATCTATCAGTCTGGCAGTCTTCCACATAATATGCTGTATCTTTCTTCATCAAGAAATTCATTCCAGCTATAGTAAACATATTTTTGTTGCACAATATGTGCAAGATGGAAAGGGTCCTCTCGCAGGGAAGGAGTCAAGTTTCCAAAATCCACATCACTATGATTTTTGCATGTCCATGCATGGGAAATAGAGGCCAAAAATGTTCCTTTGGATCTGGTACTTGCCTGCTCTCCTCTTCACCCACACAACAGTCTGATTAAAGACAGAAATAAATACATTTTATACAAGTGAAGTGCCTTCCTTCTTGTGTCCATTTCCTCTCTCATGATGGACATTCCTTCAGGAGCTAACAGACTCAACTCCATCTGACTTTGTCAGAGGGAGAAACGAAGCAGAAGACTCCTTCCATTGGCTCCATTAACTGCTTTTAGGGTCCTTCATTCCCAGAATTGCCTCAATTAACAGCATAGGAGGTCTCAAGGAAACTGTTTCATCACATTCCCATCCACTATTATTAAAATTCTTCTGAGAAAACATACACACTCCTCAGGTATTTATTGGAAGAGTGCTGAGGATTCCTTATATTAGAGACTCATCATTAGCCCTCTACTTTGAAGCATAGTTCATACATACCAAGACACACAGAAGAAAGAAAAAGATAGAACCCAGTAAGACGGAGAAGCATATGAGGATGATGGCCCAGTAAGGGAGCTCTGGAAAGAAGAAATAATACAAATGCATAAATTTAATGATGAAATTTACACCCTGTCCATTTCCACGTGCATGTGTGTGTGTGCTTTGGGTAGACTATGCTGATTCTGTTTCAGTTTATAGCATCTTCTGCAGGGACTGATACAACAACAATTCTATATTTCTTCAGTTTAATGCAGAAGGGAATGGGGGTACTGAAATCGGAAGCTAAAATATATTGGGATAAAATATCCTAATTACCTTGTTTGGGTGCTTCTGTTGTTGCCATGGCTGAAGGATATGCTGGAAAAGAATGGAAGGGAAGGAAGGATTCCATTAAATATGGAAGGGGCAAAAGATAGACAGAGCCCTGCAGGGATCAAACAAGTCAAGATGACAACCACCACCATGCAACAGAAGCTTTGCCCTCCCTTTTATATGTGATGCTTTTATTGCATGGTGATGGCTGCCATCTTGATTGTTTTTTTACACCCACTCACCCACCTATGGAAATCCCTGGCAGAGTCCAAGATTCTCACCTCGACCCATCTCTCCTTTTCTAATTTATAGCATCTACCTCTGTCAAACATGCCTGTGTTTCCCTCATCTTACCGTTAATATTTATGCTGTTATTGTCCAGGCTGTATTTCCCCATTAGGGAGGCATTCTGAGTCAGGTTGTTAAATATATCATACACAAGGTCTTTGTCAAAAGTCCTTGAGCCAAAGTCCACTGCAAATGTGCAGAGAGAACTGACATCAGTTTGACTTTCATGGCTAGTGGGTCTAAAAAAGAGAAATGCAAGCCATGGTAAATATTAAAAAGTGAGGCTGAGAAGATAAACAGCTGAGATTTTTATTTGTTAATGTAAAAAGAAAGGACTCATTAGAGTTTTGGAACAGTAGTAGCAGTAGCAAATACAAGCAACAAATAGACTTGTGAATGTGGACTGAATACTCAATTAGCTTCGCATTCTGTTTAAAAACGCACCTCAAGTTTTTCACAGAACAGCCCACGAAACTCTTATTCAGATCACTGTGTTGATATAGATGGTTGAGCTGTTCCAAGGAAAAAGAAGAGGATGGATTAATGGATTACCAGGAATGATAATGAATTAAGAAAGAACCAAATCTATTCCTCTTGACACTTTTTCTTCAGGTTTGAATGGAAAACTTCTTCCATACTTAATTCTGCTTTAAAGAACATGCTGGCTAAAGCTGCAACATTATCCTTCACTTAAGAAGTGTAAAATGCTGATGGTGTCAAATGTGGGATGACATATATAAAAGAAATTCACTATAGATTCATATTATGTGTTATGGAGTTGCCTGGACCCATGAGAAACCACCTGTCTGTATTAACAACTGCAAATTTTCCACCTTGGAATTCTTCACCTTTTGAAATTTTATAAAACAGAGTCTGGTTAATAAAACTTTTAAGGGGCTCTGGCTGGTGTACAAAGTAATCAATAAAATTAAATATAAAAAACAGAATAATTTAGGATTAATTTTTTTTAAAAAATGTAAAACATTATAAAATTTCAAAAGGTGAAGAATTCCAAGATGGAAAATTAGCAGTTGTTAATATACAATGGACATCATAACTGGCCTACTCATGTGAATTGTAAAATGGAGCAAAATTGGGGTGATCTGCTCATTCCTATGGTATTCCTAAGGAGTTAGATACTGCATCTGCTGCTAATTGGCGGTTCTGCAGGGCATTATATTTTCTGACTATGTTAAACTGCCCAAGATGTCTTTTAGGTAATGGAGAAGATGACCCAAATCTTACTGAATCCTCCACTTCAGTATCCAACTTCCATTTGACAAAAATATCTATCAATGAGGAGAATTTGTCAAAGGGTCACTTTCCCTCTTCTAGCTCTGAAATGGAGGATGAATAGAACAGTCCTTTTTGTAAATATTCTTGCATTTCTTTAAAAGCAGGGGGCATGTGGACTAACATGCAGGTACATTAATTTTTCTTTCCAAAGTCAGTCTTATTGTAATTACAATACTTCCTCTTAAATGTACTCTAATTTTAAAGACTTTGCTTGGGAGCAGAAATGAACACTCTTCAAGATTTGGAGAAGAAAAAGATGATCAGGGGTCGGATCGGGGTGAAATCCAGCAGGTTCTGACAGGTTCTGGAGAACCAGTAGTGGAAATTTTGAGCAGTTCGGAGAACCGGTAGTGGAAATTTTGAGTAGTTCAGAGAACCAGCAAATACCACCTCTGGCTGGCCCCAGACTGGGGTGGCAGTGGGGATTTTGCAGTATCCTTTCCCTGCCATGCCTACCAAGCCACACCCACCAAGCCACGCCCACAGAACTGGTAGTAAAAAAAATTGGATTTCACCACTGGGTGGGATACATTGCTATTGATCAATCTTTTTTTAAGAGATGGCACTTAAAAAAAACAATCACACTGCCTTCTATTGTGCTATAACATAACATTACATTAGCATTGTTCCAATGCACAATGGATAAAGAAAAAAAATATCTCCAAGCTGTAGAACTACTGCTGTTTCTTCTTGTTGGCAGAAAATCTACACACATTTTTGGGACATCAATGAAACCTGTAGATGTTTTCAGCCATTTACCTCATCCTTGATGCTCGCTTTGGTTTTCTGATAAACTTCTGACTTTGGATCCTTCATGTCCTTGTATGGCAAGTTGATAATGGTGAAATTTACAGTGAAGTTCTTCACCTTTAGCATGTGTGGGGGCTGATTGGTTACTGCTTCGGTATTTGTTTCAAGAATTTTCAATAGAAAAAGGAGTGCACAAATATAACAAACATTTCTTTTATTGTAAATTTAATAGTCACTCAGTTATTATAAGCTTCTGAAAGACCCTAAGAATGTTAAAAATCTGCCTGCCTGCCTGCCTACCTGCCTGCCTGCCCGCCCATCCCATCCCATCCCATCCCATCCCATCCCATCCCATCCCATCCCATCCCATCCCATCCCATCCCATCCCATCTGTCTCCCTTTTTACGACCCTGTAACCCCTTAATTTGGGCTAGAGTTGTGGTGACTGAATGGAGCTGAGCATTTACTGGCCAGATGCCCTTCCTGACACCAGGTGGAATTTGCAGTAAATATTTTTTCTTTGTGCCCTAGGAGAGAAACATCTGCCACTACCTAGGATTGACTTCTCAATCTTCTGAGTGGCAGGTGAGTATCTTCACCACTAAGCCACCATGCTGCTCAGATCTATCTGTCTGTCTATCTGACATAAGTAATAGGAAAGGCGATTTTATAGATTTCTTAAAGGTGTGAGGCCTACATTAATGATCATTACCATTTTAGTTCATGCCAAACTTTATACCTTCAATGGTGAAGCTCATTAATTGGAACCTGCTACCCAGCCACTGAGAGGTGGCATTCTGGGTCTCTTGTTGAAAGATATTTTTGACGATTTCTTTGCTGATATTCCTTGCAGGATGGAAGTAACACTTGCAATCAACTATGATGGAACCGATTCTAAAAAATATAGTGGGGATTCAGAAAGAGAGAGAAAAGAAACATGAGTTGACTTCAGACTAAAGCTGAGAAGCAAGTCAGATTAACAGTAAAATGTTTTAATGCACAAAACATTTCAAATTGTATTACTGCTAGATAAAGTCAGACATTTTCAGAGGCAACTTTCAAAATCATCTTGAGTTTTGATGTCTTGATGACATGTCTAAGATCAAAATGCACACAGACAAGACTCCTACTATATAATATACTGAAACTTCATAATTAAAGTATTTTGCTAATATATTCTTTGCCATAAATGGCTTTTTCAGTGGTGCAGGATTTCTAGCCAGCAGAACCACTGAGAACTATATTTCCTACTATCTTAATCAAAGGCTTCTCAACTACCCAGAAAGAAATATATTGCTCTTGGCATCTTTTACTGAAAAAAGCAAATTTGGGTAGGTCACTAAACAATAAATTCAAAAATAAGGCCTGAGGTACAGTGGCTGAGGTTAAAACCCAACAGACTCAGCTAAAATCAGAAAAGCCACATGATGAGTTATTATGTAAATTTACCTACTAGGAGTGGGCCAAATTTACTTTGATGGAAATAATAATAATGCATCTCCATGAAGTTTCTGTATTTCAGCACATCAAAAAATGAAGATTTCCTGGAAACATTTCCCATTCTGATATGTGCATTAGATAAGCAAGATAACTTTTGCCTTATTTATAAAATAAGGTTGGATTCACACAATTAAAATAGGCTACAATAACAGCTTATTGAGCATTTTGTGATTCAATGTGTTGTAGCTATCAGACACTGACAATATGTTGTATGAACAGGCCAGCACATTAATCATAAAATAGTCCATTGGTTTGGGATTAATATACGTGAATGCAATATTTTTCTTTATTAAGCTGGGTTTCTTGTGTTATCAGAATTCTACATAAATGAGGAACATTCAACTAGCTGATTATCATGATCTGAGGTACTTCTATGACTGATTATTAACCAATGCTGCAATACTCCAAGTGAACCATACTTTTATTTTTAAAAATTCATTTTTTCTATTTATATGGCCGCTCATCTCAAGTTCATGATTTTATGTAGCTAACAATATTTAAAATAGGGAAAAGACAATGTGTGTGTGTGTGTGTGTGTGCTGTCTTTTCCCTGCTTTAAATATTGTTAGCTATACAATATATATATATATAAACCTCAGCCAGGGGGAAAAAACAAGCTTACTGATGATTAATGAACATAACCATAGCATGGCCTCATCCATACCTCCTGACACCCCATTAATGTCTGCTTTTGCTTTCACTCATATCCTTGCCCTTAATTTTTTCAATCAATATCAACTGGACTGGAAGATTTCAACGTCTTGAGAGAAATCTGGCCATTCTCATATCTGATTATTTTGGAATACCTTTCCTAAGATACCTAGCTCAGCAGCAGCAGGGCCTAGCAACCCTTTTAATGCCAAGAGCTGCATTTTCTAGGACTAATCTGCTAGTGAAGGAAGGTGGCCACATGGTAGGCCTAGTAAGGAATGAATGCCTAGTAAGGAATGAATGCCAATGCCTAAAATGGGCATTCTGTTTCTGATACATAGTTTGTTATTCTTTCTGACTCCCCCTCCCCTTTAAAAAAACATCTCTTAGAGGCACTTTTCTTCTCTCTTTCCCAAGCTGCAATTTAGAAAGAGCTCCTGATGCACAGTTTTTATAATTAGGCCCAGCTATCCAGTGCTAGCTAATGGGTAAGTGAATGGAAAGCAATGGCCTGTGTGCAGGAAAGAGGTAAGGAATGAAATTCTCCTTTATTTTCAGTAGCTCTAAATTCAGTGGTGGGATTCAAGTAATTTAACAATCGGTTCTCTGCCCTAATGATTTCTTTCAACAACCAGTTTGCCAAACTGCTCAGAAAGTTAACAACCGGTTCTCCCGAAGTGGTGCAAACTGGCTGAATCCTACCACTGTCTAAATTCTATCATAGTTGAGAAGTCTGAAGAAATGTAAAAATTGGGGAGTGCTATTTTGATGTCCACCCTGCAGCATCTACTCTACTTTACTTGGAAAAGTGGGTAAGGACCTTTGGAAAGGGGACTCTAGTTCCTTTACAGACATGCCGGTTTGGAATTCTGGAAGTTAAAAGTCCAATGTGCTTGGAGAATGTGAGTTGGGAAATACTGTGCTTTCTTATTTTTATTTTATTACTTGTAGGTTAATGCAACATTGATAAATAGTTTCCTAGTATGCTGTAAAAACAATCCCTCACCTAGAGAATACTATCTCAGTTAAAAGTTTTATGTAGCCAGATTTAAGTGGTATCTTCAAGTGCTTGGTATTGAGGACAGATAAGATCTAAACAATGAGTGTATAAGCATAATTTAAATATTTTATGAAACTATCATTTATTTAAGTGTAGTTTCTTGAGTAAGCCACATCTGGCTGAATTCACATACCATAATAAGCCATAACAATTCACTTGGTTTTGATTTAATTGTTTATAAACGCAATGATTTTCATCAAGATCTTGCTCAGAGCCACCTTTGGTAAATACTGACCTTAATTTAGTTACAGCACAAATTTTGAATCCATCGCTGATGGAACTCTGGTGGAAGAGTTGATTCAACTGGAATCAAATCAAATTAAATCCTATTAAGCTTAAATCTATACTTTTAAATCTCTTGTTGTTTGGTGCACAATAAGACACCTACACTTGAGTTGTGAAAGAGGTGAGTACCCAAAACAGATCTGAGAACAAACTGTTCTAGAAGAACTACACTACAGCTGCAGTTTAATAACTAAGTGTTGTATCTTATGATTTATGATTAATGTATTTTTATGATGACTATGATCATGATTTATTACTTATAGCTTTTATGTACAATGAGAGCTTATGCACCGAAGATAAATTCCTTGTGTGTCCAATCATGCTTGACCAATAAAGAATTCTATTCTATTCTATTCTATTCTATTCTATTCTGTTCTGTTCTGTTCTGTTCTGTTCTGTTCTGTTCTGTTCTGTTCTGATCTAATTCTATTCTACCTTGATTCATTGGATTCAGATACAAAATTTTCACTCTGATTCTATCATTAAATGGAGTAAGATCTGTCCAACTGAGATCATCCCAAAGGTGCTTTTTTCAGGAGGCATCTGGACTTTCTTGTTTTTCTTTGAAAACGTTTTGTTCCTTATTCAAGAAAAAGAAGAAAGTCCAGTTGCTCCTGAAAAAAGCATCTTTGGAACATCCATGACCTGGATGACTGAGAATCTCCATAGATATATCTAATTGAGAGTTTGCCCATTAAATCAAGATTTAACTATTACATTGAGATTATTATTATCAGTACAAACAATCAATTTACATCAATGATGTATTTAGACACATGAGGCAGATTGCTAAAGTAATATGTTTGAATTTAATAGACCTTCAGATTTAATGGACATTCTCTTCCTGAACTACTTTATTATTATTATAAAGTTGTAGGTATGCCAGTTTGTGGAAGGAATGGATGCAAATTAGGAAAATTAATTCAAAAAATCTTACAAAAAGAGGGAATTAGAGAATGTGAGAGAGACTTGCAACAGCATTACTTCATGGTAGTTCCCTATCATGTTTCCATTCAGGGTTTGCAGTAGAGGACTTCTAAGTGAAAATCCTCACCTCGTTACTGATGGAACCCATCAATTGCTTATATTCTGGTGATAATGGATTTGTATTGGTCAAGTTGTTGTTGATAATTTTGAAACCAAGCTCATAGCCTACTAGATCTGGAGCTGAATCAGTTGTAGGTGGTGAATATCCTAGAGGGAAACAAGAAGTGATCTGCTATTTTTTCTTTTTCTTTCTTTTCCCACTTTACTATCAAGCAAAATTCAAAGCAGTCATCGTCATGGCTGCTTCCTTGGTTATAATTTTTATTATGAATTTTGGTTATAACAGTAAAATCTAGTACAAAGTGAATTTAATGGGGAGGAAAAAAGAATACAGAGAAGCAAAAAGTGTTTGGAAAATGAAAAAAGAGAAAAAAGAAAAGTAAGAATATAATGAAGAAATTGAAAATAAATGTATGAAGAAGTAATTTCCAACCTTTATAACAATATGTTTAAACAAATTCTTCACCCCCTAATAAAGTTACTTTTTAATAAGAATTTTATTAAGAACCAAAAAACTAACACTAACTAATAAAGAGTAAAAAAGCAAAGATAGAAAAAAGCAAGTGTGAAAAAGAAAAAAGTTTCCAATTTTCTTGGCAGCAAATATACGTTCAATTACAAAATTGTCTCTTACTCTATATTACAAAAAAGTACACTTTTTTATTATCATTTTTTTTCTAATCAAAATCACAAATCATAAATGCATTTTTTCTGTTTAATGCAAAAAGTGTAGAAGGAATTTCCAGTCAGCCATAAATGTAGATATTGGGGGTTTTCCTGATCAAAGAAGTTGATTTAGCCATCTTCATTATTCCACCATCTTCACCATCTTTTCCTCTATTGTGGCTAGTGCTGAACTGTTCCACTTTTGAGCATATAATAATCTTGCTGCAGTTATCATACATAAAACAAAGTTCCATGGCTTTTTTCTAGTTGCCTGTTCTTTGGTCCCAAAATGAAAGTCGCTGGTTTCAGTTTTAACCTTTACAATCTTCTTAATGTACAATATGTATTTGCATCCAGCTTTTTTTATTTTTTTACACGTCCACCAAAACATGATTAAAATGTCACTTCACATTTTCATGTTGTTCTTTCACATTTCCAGCAAATATTCAAAGTGCCTTTATACAATCTAAACAGTTTCTCTGCTGACAGATAGCAATGTACATCATTTTATAAACATTCTCATTGAGATTACAACCTAATCTAAATTTCAGTCTTTTAGCCACATATTTTCCCATTGAACCATTTGTATATTGTAGCCAAAAACTTTAGCCCATTTTATCATACATTCTTTCATGTGTTCTTTTTCTGATGTTTCATCAGACGTTTGTACATCTTAGCAATAACATGTTCATCATTAATAGTACATAGTTATATTCCAAACTCAGTCTCATATTGTTGAAAACCATAAAATCTTTTATCCACTAAAACTTTCTGTTAAGTGTACATAAGAAAAACATTAACAAGAATATTTTGTTCTCAAATCTTCTCTTGATTTTATTTTACAATCCCTTTGTGAAGAAATTAGTACATCACAATAAATAAACCACTCATTTCTCTTCTATAAAATGCTTCTTGCATTGAGAGCCAAAAAGGTGTTTTCAGGCAGAATCTATATTTATATTTATTCCACATTCTAAAGAATAGCCCATCTGACATGAGTTCTAAAGTCTACATTCACTTAGCAACGTCTTCTTTTATCTGCTCTCTTAATTTTACAAATCTTTCATCCATTCTTTCTTCAAAATCATCAATTTTTTTCCCATCTGATAAAATCTATCATTTCTTAAGAAAAGTTTGAAAGTACACATCATGCAACCATTTTTAATTGCTTGACACATTAGGCCAGGTCCATCCTAAACGTGAAAGGGTATTCAAGATTATGACTATTTCTATAAAGTACAGCAAGCAATTTCAATGTTCTAAGGAATTCTGTATTAAATTTATGTGATGTGATCATCCTCTTTGGGTAGAAATTATTTGCTCTCTAATAGAATAGCTCAATATAAAGTGTCCATCTAGCCCAATGTTTGCTTGTAGAAGGTCATCACCAGACAAAAGTAAATTTAGAACAGTTACCAGCTCTGGACTACAAAATTCCAAATGACCATGAGGTGTCAATAAGCACTGCTGCCATCTAGTGTTCATCCAGATTTTTGTAACCCAAATCCGGTAGACAGAAAAAAAATTGTAGCCCACTGGTATCTCTTCTTGCTGTCATTGAGACACATCACCATTTAAGTTAGATAATGTTGGTCAGAACTAATTCAGTGCTGAACAGCCTCAAACGTTTTTAGTCACGAAAGCAAAATTATGCTTCTTACCATTAACAAAAAGGCTGTTTGGATCCAGGTTGTACCTCCCCATCTTGGTGACATGGTTGGTTTCATTTATGAATTTCTGATATATATTGATTGGATCGAAAGGGGGTGCTGTAGCAGCTTTACGATAGCAGCACACACTGTCTACTCCAGTGTACTTCTTCTGATTTACAGATCTGAGAAGGAAAAGATCCAAATAAAAATATATTCACAACAGGTGTACAGATCTTGGAACTACCTGGCAATCTGAAGTATAAAATGACTTCAGTTTCAGTTCTGTTGTATTTCAGCAACCTATATCCTTGATTCTTTTCTTGGCACTGTTTTGTTTCATTTTTTGTTCAAACTCATTTCAAACAAACATTGAAGCAAAGAAATTGTTCGATGAAAATGAGGGACTGAAGTTTTTTAGAAATTATAATGGGGATAATAGTGACATGTTGAAAAATGGAACTGAAATAAATCATGGGTTCTCTCAAATGTGACAAGATGTTGTGAGAGATTTATATTAGAATCCATTAATCCCCGTAGTAAGGCATTTACGGATCACTAAAAAATTTCCAGCCCATATTGCTTACCTCAATGTTGATAAACGACAGTTGATCAAATCAGGACCAATGTCACTCTTTTTCAATATATCTCCTAACTAGATATAAAGAAAAAACACTGTAATTATTGCCAATAGTAAAACACTATTGCTGACTATATTATGAAAGTCCTATGTGGAAGACCTATTGGAGTAAGTATACATTGGTCTTCTTACCAAATTAACGAAGAATCGTTGTGTTGTGCTGAAAATCTTTGATGTGGGATTAGCCATTTCTGGCCTATAGATCAAATTGGTTGCAGTGAAGTTGACCGTAAAGCATTCAGTTGCCACTGGAGGTTTGGAGGTGGGAGAAAGAGCTAGAAGAGATACAGTGAATCTCAGATATGGAAATCAGAGTTGATAGTATATGATCAGTCCATCAACACTATTTTGTATTTTGCACTTCCTGTCATGAACACAGGGGGTTCAGTGATGCATAACAGAAGTTTAAGCATATGCTTTTCACAGTTTGAAAGTAACTGTTATTCTCAATCTGTTGTGGGTCGAGAAAAGGGCAAAAAGGAAGATCAGGGGCTGGAAACCAAATTGTGCAAAAGAAAGATTGATGGGCTAAACCTGGAGAACAGAGGATTGAGCAGGACTATGGTAGCACTATTCAAGAATATAAAGGAGTACTTTGCAGAAGGGCAAGGCCTGTAAAGTCCCAAGGTGCGGAATAAATTCACAGGGCCGTTTCTTGTTCAGTGTTACAGAACAGTTTCTAATGGTCATAATCAGAGTTGGAATATCAGAAATCAGTATCCACTCTCTGTTTGAAGATCTCTACTGAACACACCATTTTGGGAAGTGACATGGTACACTGGTTTACACCTTTTACTGTCTGGAAATTTTTCTAATATTGAACCTGCTCCTACATCCCTGTGGTTTCCACCCATCACATGTGGCAAAAGCCTCTAGAGCTGTGATGGCTAATCTTTTCCAGGCTGAGTGCCCAAAGTGCATGAATTCACGTGTGTCCTCCTGAACAAAAATGCAATGTGCGTGCACCCCTGCACATGCCCCCTGCCCCCGTGCATGCACGCACCCCCCCCATGGGCAGCAGAGACCCAACGACCAACTGGCCAGCAGGAGGCATACGTGCATGAGCAGTGGAGCTGAACTGGGGCAACGGCTCACATGCCCACAGAGAGGGCGCTGCATGCCACCTGTGGCACGCATGCCATAAATTCACCATCACAGCTCTAGAGCATATTGCTTTACTTGCTCTGCAATCAGTATATTTGGGACAAGGTTGGGCATTTTAAATTGTATACCACAGTTGGAGTCCATGGCTCATGAAACTTCTGTAATGTGTACTTACTGGTCTGAGGTGCTGCTTCATGATAATCTGAAATGGAAAGAGAATTGCAAAAATGGAAAGAGAGTCATAAAAGAAGGCACAAGAACACAGTAAAATGGGAAGTCTTTCTCAAGCTTTCCACCATGAGAAAAATAAGATACGATAAATTCCTCTTACACACTTCCAATTATTCCGGGTCAACAAATCTCAGATAGTAGGGTTGCAAATTATCCGGAAGGTTCCCAATAGCAGCAGCCTTTAGTTTTAATAGGCCACTGTGAACTAACTCTATATAAAGTGTCCACCTAGTGGTTGCTTGTAAGAAGGTCCTGGGACAACTTCAGAGAAAAATCATCCAGAAGAACAGAGGCAGCAGGCCTGGACAGAAAAGCTCCAAATAAGTATGAAGTGTTAGTAAACACTGCTTCCATGTACTGGTCATCTAGATATTAGTAGTGCAAATTTGGTAAACCTGAAGAAAGTCTTGCAGTCTCTGGCACTTCTCCAAGGCGTCACATAGAGAATTGCAAAAATGGAAAGACAGTCACAAAAGAGGGCACAAGAGCACACTAAAATGGGAAGTCACTCTCAAGTTCTCCACCAAAAATAATTCCTCCTACACACTTGCAGCCCTCTGTCATCTCTCCAATGTATCGCAGAGAGAAACTATCATTTAAGTTACATAACATTGGTCAGAACCGATTCAGTTCCAGCCAACCTGATTAACCTCTTTAGTCTTCTTACCGTTAACAAAAAGGCTGTTCGGATCCAAGTTGTATCTCTCCATCTTAGTGAAACTGTTGGTCTCATTTCTGAATTTATGATATATGTTTACTCGATCAAAAGGGGGAGCAGTAGTGTTTTTACGGTAGCAGCAGACACTGTCTACTCCGGTGTTCTTGCCCTGATTCACAGGTCTGAGAATGAAAAGACACAACTTAAGATATATTCAGAGAAGCTGTAGAAAACTCCACAGAGGTAAGGTCGCACTTGGATCTACCTGGCAGGCCAAAAAATAAAAGGTGAGGGCTTCCAGTTCAGACTTAATACAGGTCTTCTGTATTATTGCAACCTTGACTATTTTGTTGACAGTGGTTTGTTCCATAGGTGTGCCACCTCACATTTTTCTTCCCCCTGGTTTAACTATTCAGGATCCCCTCTGAGTATTTCCTAGCTGATTTCATTTTTGAATGGCTCCCTACATTAGAGGGACACAGTTCTATCACCCTCTTTTTGGAGTTTTTCAGTCAGTACTCATGTTTCCCCAAATATAAGACCCGGTCTTATATTTTTTTGCCACCAAAAAAGGTGCCAGGTCTTATTTTCAGGGGGTCTAGTTTCACCTCGTGGTGGCGGCACCAACAGCCCCACCCAGCTGGAGCCTCCTGCAGGCCCACATCTGCAGCCGCTTGCCACCGCTCACACGCGTTACCCCTGGCCTCCGTTTTCCCCTCTGATCAGCTGCAGAGGGCTTTCCGGAAGGCCTCTGACGGTGAAACGTGGGCTGAGGGCAACACAGATGTCAATCTGGACTTTGCTTCTTAGCTGTGGAGGGCTTTCCAAAGGCCTCTGTTGGCAGAACGGTGGCCAGGGGTGTCACGTGGAAGTGGTGGCAAATGCCCATAGAAGAAGTGAGACTGCAAGGTGAGGCAAGTGTTGGGGTATGCAAGGCCCGGCAAGTAGGGCAGCTCCACCCCCCATCCCCACCCTTACTTACTTTTTACCATTGCGCCTTGCCCCACACCCTGCCCCCTGGAGTGGGCAGGGGGCTTAATTATGGCTTATTTTGGGGGGCAGGGCTTATATTGGGCGCACACGTAAAAATCAAGTTAGGACTTACTTTTGGGGTAGGTCATATTTTGGGGAAACACAGTATGTTTAATCTGATGTTTCATTTTAACTTCCACTTCAAACCTTATTGTGCGAAGAATTGGATGAAGCTAACCATAGTGCCTCTAGCTAAGTGCTAGGACCTGAATTTTGAAGCAAAGAAATCGTTTGGGATGAAAATGCAGAAGGGAGTCTTTTAGACATTTGTTTATCAATATGATTTGTTACAGACTGGAACTGAAATAGTTTGCTCAAATATGACTAAATGTTGCGATAAATCATCCCTATATCAGGGCATTTAGATATCACAGAAAAAATCTCCATCCCATATTGCTTACCTTAATGTTGATAAACTACAGTTGATCAAATCAGGACCAATCTTGCTGGCCTTCAAGATCTCTCCCAGCTAGGTTTAAAGGAAAAACTATGTATTTATTGCTGGTAATAAAATACTATTGCTGACTATTTTATGAAAATCTTATGTAGAAGAGCAACTGAGGTAAGCATGCATTCGTCTCCTTACCAATTTACTGAAGACTCTTTGTGTTGAGCTGAAGAGCTTTGATTTGGGATTACTCATCTGTGACCTATAGATCAAATTCTTTGTAGTGAAGTTGAGTGTAAAGCATTCAGTTGCCACTGGAGGTTTGGAAGTGGGAGAAACAGCTGGAAGAGAAATAATGGATCTCACATAGGGAAACCAGAATTGATGGTATATAATCTATCCATACAAAACTCTGTTTTGTATCTTGCAGTTCCTGTCATGAACACAGGGTTGAGTGGTGCATTACAGAAGTTTAAGAACAAGCATATGCTTTTCAGTTTGAAATTAACTGTTATTCTTGATCTGTTGTGGGTCCAGAAAAGGGCAAGAAGGATGAGCAGGGGCTGGAAACCAAGTTGTGCAATAGAAAATTGATGGGTTAAGCCAGGGGTGAAATGCTCCCGTTCGGACCGGATCGCCTGATCTGTTAATCCTGGAGAACAGAGGCCTGAGTAGGACTATGGTCAAACATTTCAAGAATGTAAAGGGGTATAATTATACAGAAGGGCATGACCTGTTCTGTAAATTCCCAAGATGCACAATAAATTCACAAGTAAGATTCTTGTTCAGTGTTATAATATAATTTCTAACTGTCATAGTTAAAGATGGAATATCAGAAATCAGTATCCACTCTCTTTTTGAAAATCTCTATTTAATACACCACTTTGTGAATTGACAAGGTACACTGGTTGACACCTTTTACTGTGTGGAAAATGCTCCTACATCCCTGTGGGTTCCACACATGGCTCTTGGCAAAAGCCTCTAGGGCATACTGCTATACTTGCCCTGCAATCGGTATATTTGGGACAAGGTTGGATGTTTTAGATTGTGTACCACAGTTGGAATCCATGGTTCAAGAAACTTCTATAAAGGTGTACTTACTGGTCTGAGGTGATGCTTCATGATAATCTGAAATGGAAAAAGAGTTGCAAAAATGGAAACAGAGTCACAAAAAAAGGCACAAGAAGATACTGATATAGGAAGTTGCCCTCAAGCTCTCCATCATGAGAAAAATAACGTACGATAAATTCCTCCTACACACTTCCAATTATTCCATGTCAATAAATCTCAGATAGTAGGGTTGCAAATTATCCTGAAGGTCCCCAAATAGCAGTCTTTAGTTCAAACAGGCCACTGTGATTAAGTGTCCCTCTAGTCCAATGATTACTTCTAAGAAGGTTCTGGGACAGCATCAGGGAAAAATAATCCAGAAGAAGAGACCTCTGGACAGCAAAACTCCAAATGACCATGAGGAGTTAATAAACACTGCTGCCCTGTTATGGTCATCTAGATTTTTGTAGCCCAAATTTGATACAGCTAATGGGAGTATTGCAGCCCTCTAGCATCTCTTCATGGTGACCCAGACAGGAACTATCATTGAAGTTACATAACATTGGTCAGAACCGATTCAGTGCTGTCCAACCTCATACTCTGTTAAGTCATGAAAAGAATAACTGCTTCTTACCATTTACAAAAAGGCTATCTGGGTCCAGGTTGTACCTCTCCATCTTGGTGAAACCATTGGTCTCATTTATGAATTTACGATATATGTTCACTCGATCAAAAGGGGCAGCATTACCAGTTTTACGGTAGCAGCAGACACTGTCTACTCCGGTGTTCTTGCCCTCATTCATGGGTCTGAGAATGAAAACACACAATTTAAGATATATTCAGAGAAGCTATAGAGGACAGTGGTTAGAATGCAGTATTGAAGGCTATTCTGCTGATTGCCGGCTGACTCTGATTTGGCAGGCTCAAGGTTGACTCAGCCTTCCATCCTTCCGAGGTGGCTAAAATGTGGACCCAAATGGTTGGGGACAATAGGCTGACTCAGTAAACCACTTAGAGAGGGCTGTAAAGCAGAGTGAAGCAGTATTTAAGTCTAAGTGGTATTGCTTTCACAGAGGTAAGGTTGCACTTGGATCTACCTGGAAGATTGAAATGTAAAAGGTGATGTCTGCCAGATCAGACTTAATTCAGATCTGCTGAATAATTGCAACCTCGATACTTTTGTTGACACTGGTTTGTTCCATGAGTATGCCACCTCACATTTTTCCTCTCCCTGATTTAACTATTCAGGATCTCCTCTGGGTATTTCCTAGCTGATTTCATTCTTGAGTGGCTCCCTGTATCACCCTCTTTTTGGAGTTTTGCTGTCGGTATTTTTAATCTGGTATTATTAAATTCTAAATTCCACTTCAAACCTAATTTTGGGATGGCATGGAGGAATCTAACCAGGGCGCCTCCAGTACAGTAAGAGCAACTGAATATTGAAGCAAAGAAATGATTTGGGATAAAAATGCAGGAAGGAGTCTTTTAGAGATTTCTATATCAATGTTATATGTCACAGACTGGTACTGAAACAAACTATGGGTTCTGTCAAATATGAGTCCATTTTAGAATCATTTCATCCCCACAACAGGACATTTATATGTCATGAAAAATATCTCCATCTCATATTACTTACCTTAATGTTGATAAATTACAGTTGATCAAATCAGGACCAATCTTGCTGGCCTTCAATATCTGCTCCAGCTAGGTTTAAAGGAAAATGTATTTATTGCTGGTAATAAAATACTATTGCTGATTATTTTATGAAAATCTTATGTGGAAGAGCTACTGGGGTAAGCATGCATTCGTCTCCTCACCAATTTACTGAAGACTCTTTGTGTTGAGCTGAAGAGCTTTGACTTGGTATTACTCATCTGTGACCTATAGATCAAATTCTTTGTAGTGAAGTTGAGTGTAAAGCATTCAGTTGCCACTGGAGGTTTGGAAGTAAGAGAAACAGCTAGAAGGGAAATAATGGATCTCACATATGGAAACCAGAACTGATGGTATATAATCTATCCATCAACCTCTGTTTTGTATCTTGCAGTTCCTGTCATGAACACAGGATTCAGTGGTGCATTACAGAAGTTTAAGAACAAGCATATGCTTTTCACAGTTTGAAATTAACTATTATTCTTGATCTGTTGTGGGTCCAGAAAAGGCCAAGAAGGATGAGCAGGGGCAGGAAACCAAGTTGTGCAATAGGAAATTGATGGGTTAAGCCAGGGGTGAAATGCTCCCGTTCGGACCGGATCGCCTGATCTGTTAGCGATGGTGATGGGTGGTTCAGAGAACCAGTAGCAAAAATCCCTGCCCCCCACATGCCAAGCTGAGCTGTGCAATCATCAGTCTTTTTTTTTTTTTTACTTTTAAAATAATTTTTTTCTACAACCTTTCTGGGTGGGCCATGCCCACCCAGTCACATTACTCCCCCACCAACCACGCCCACAGAACCGGTAGTAACAAATTTTACATTTCACCACTGGGTTAAGCCTTGAAAACAGAGGCCTGAGCAGGATTATGGTAGAATATTTCAAGAATGTAAACAAAAGGACATGGCCTGTTGTGTAAACAAAAGGACATAGCCTGTTGTGTAAATTCCCAAGATGAACAATAAATTCACAAGCCAGATTCTTGTTCAGCGTTACAGAAAAAATCCTATTGGTCATAATCGGAGATGGAATATCAGAAATCAGTATCCACTGTCTCAAGATCCCTATTGAATACACCATTTTGTGGTAAGATGGTACACTGATTGAAACCTTTTACAGTCTGAAAAATATTCTAATATTCAACCTCCTCCTACATCCCTGTGTTTTCCATCCATGGCTCTTGGCAAAAGCCTCTAGGGCCGTGATGGCGAGCCTATGGCACGTGTGCTACAGGTGGCACGCAGTATGTATGGGCATGCGAGCCGTTGCCCCAGTTCAGCTCTGCTGAGCATGCATGTGCACCTCCCGCCAGCCAGCTGGTCATCGGGTCTCTATCGTGCATGTGCGGGGGGTTGGGTGTGAAGGGAGGGTGCATGCATGCGCGGGGGGGGCATATGCGCATTGCATTTTGGGGTTCGGGCACATGTGCAAGCAAGCACGTGTGCACACACTTTGGGCACTCAGTCCAGAAAAGGTTAGCCATCACTGCACGGCTGTCTTTAGAAGAGCATATGACAGCCGTGGCCAGGGGGGCTTTTTACCAGGTTTGATACTGGTACCAGGTACCAACTGATACGCCAGTTACGCCCCTTTCTGGATCAGGACTCCTTATGCACGGTCACTCATGCCCTTGTTACTTCCTGCCTGGACTACTGTAATGCTCTCTACATGGGGCTCCCCTTGAGGAGCACCTGGAGGCTCCAACTGGTCCAGAATGCAGCCGCGCGGGTGATTATGGGGGCGACATGGCCCTCCCATGTAACACCTCTCCTGCATGAGCTGCACTGGCTTCCGGTGGTCTTCCGGGTGCACTTCAAGGTACTAGTTCTCATCTTTAAAGTGCTCCATGGCTTAGGGCCTGGGTATCTACGAGACCACCTTCTGCCACCGATAACCTCCCACCGGCCAATACGCTCCCACAGAGAGGGTCTCCTCAGGGTGCCGTCGGTCAAGCAATGTTGACTGGCGACCCCCAGGGGGAGAGCCTTCTCTGTGGGGGCACCCACCCTCTGGAACGAGCTACCCCCAGGGATACGACTGATCCCGGACCTCCGTACTTTCCGCCAGGCTCTGAAGACTTTCTTATTTCAGCAAGCTGGGCTGGCTTAAAATTTTTAATTGGTTAATTTTATGGGTAAGGGGTTTTAAATTGGGGAAGCCAAATTGATTTAATTATGTTTTTAATTATTTTAATTTTCATATTGTATGTATGTCCTTCGGGAGAAAGGCGGTATAAAAATTCAATAAATAATAACAGCAACAACAATAACTGCTCTAGGGCCGTGATGGCGAACCTATGGCACAGGTGCCACAGGTGGCACATGGAGCCATATTGGTGGGCACACGAGCTCAGCTCCGGCACACATGCGTGTACCAGCCAGCTGATTTTTGGGCTTTCTGGGCCCACTAGAAGTCAGGAAACACACTGTTTCTGGCCTCCAGAGGGCCTCTAGGGTGTGTGGGGAAGGCCGTTTTTGCCCTCCCCAGGCTCCCAGAAAGGCTCTGGGGCCTGCAGAGAGCAAAAAACGGGCCTACTGGGCCCACCGTGCTATCACATGCCAAAAGCGGGGGGAGCACAGGGGGGGTGGGGCACATAGAATTATAGATGTGGGCACGTGTGCGTGTGACCCCACTGCGCTCCCCCCGCTTTTGGCACGCGACGGCAAAAAGGTTAGCCATCACTGCTCTAGGGCATACTGCTTTACTTGCTTTGCAATCATTATATTTGGGACAAGGTTGAACATTTTAGATTGTGTGCCACAGTTGGCGTTCATGGCACAAGAAACTTCTGTGATGTGTACTTACTGGTCTGAGGTGATGCTTCATGATAATCTGAAATGGAAAGAGTGACAAAAATGGAAAGAGAGTCACAAAAGAAGGCAGAAGAAGACACTGATATGGGAAGTCGCTCTCAAACTCCCCACCATAAGAAAAAGAAGCTACAATAAATTCCTCCTATACACTTCCAAGTATTCCGTGTCAATGAATCACAAATAATAGGACTGTGAATAGGAATTGTAATAGGATTGTGAAGGTCCCCAAATAGCAGCAGTTTTTGTTTAACTAGGCCACTGTAAACTAAAGTGTCCACCTAGTCCAATGATTGCTTGTATGAAGGTCCTGGGACAGCTTCAGGGAAAAATAATCCAGAACAACAGAGCTGAGGTATTAATAAAAACTGCTGTCATGTTCTGGTCATCTAGATTTTTGTATCCTGATTTGGTACAAAATTCAGGGTACAAATGGGAGTCTTGCAGCCCTCTAGCATCTCTCCATGGTGACCCAGACAGGAACTATCACTGAAGTTACATAACATTGGTCAGAACCGATTCAGTGCCGGCCAACCTCATACTCTGTTTAGTCATGAAAGCAATATCTGCTTCTTACCATTTACAAAAAGGCTGTCTGGGTCCAAGTTGTAATTCTTCATCTTGGTGAAATTATTGGTCTCATTTATGAATTTATGATATATGTTCACTCGATCAAAAGGGGGAGCAGTAGCGGTTTTACGGTAGCAGCAGACACTGTCTACTCCGGTGTTCTTTCCCTCATTCACGGATCTGAGAATGAAAACACAAACTTGAGATATACTCAGAGAAGCTGTATAGGATTTAGGATGATTTCACATAGGTAATGTTGCACTTGGATCTACCTGGCAGGCGTAAAAGTAAAAAGTGAGGTATTCCAGTTCAGACTTAATACAGATCTGCTGAATTATTGCAACCTTGACCATTTTGTTGACACTGGTATGCCACCTCATATTTTTCTTCGCCAGGTTCACTATTCAGGATCTCCTCTGGGTATTTCCTAGCTGATTTCATTCTTGAGTGGCTCCCTGTATTACAGAGGCACAATTCTATCACCCTCTTTTTGGAGTTTTGCTGTCAGTATTTTTAATCTGGTATTATTAAATTTTAAATTCCACTACAAACCTGATTTTGGAAAGGCATAGAGGAATCTAACCAGGGCGCCTCCAGTACAGTAAGAGCAACTGAATATTGAAGCAAAGAAATGATTTGGGATAAAAATGCAGGAAGGAGTCTTTTAGAGATTTCTATATCAATGTTATATGTCACAGACTGGAACTGAAACAAACTATGGGTTCTGTCAAATATGAGTCCATTTTAGAATCATTTCATCCCCACAACAGGACATTTATATGTCACGAAAATTTTTTCCATCTCATATTATTTACCTTAATGTTGATAAATTACAGTTGATCAAATCAGGACCAATCTTGCTGGCCTTCAATATCTGCTCCAGCTAGGTTTAAAGGAAAAACTATGTATTTATTGCTGGTAGTAAAATACTATTGCTGACTATGAAAGCAATTTCTATTTATGAAAATCTTATGTGGAAGAGCTACTGGGGTAAGCATGCATTTGTCTCCTCACCAATTTACTGAAGACTCTTTGTGTTGAGCTGAAGAGCTTTGATTTGGGATTACTCATCTGTGGCCGATAGGTCAAACTCTTTGTAGTGAAGTTGAGTGTAAAGCATTCAGTTGCCACTGGAAGTTTGGAAGTAGGAGAAACAGCTGGAAGGGAAATAATGGATCTTACGTATGGAAACCAAAACTGATGGTATATAATCTATCCATCAACCTCTGTTTTGTATCTTGCAGTTCCTGTCATGAGCACAGGGTTCAGTGGTGCATTACAGAAGTTTAATAACAAGCATGTGCTTTTCACAGTTTGAAATTAACTATTATTCTTGATCTGTTGTGGGTCCAGAAAAGGCCAAGAAGGACGAGCAGGGGCAGGAAACCAAGTTGTGCAATAGAAAATTGATGGGTTAACCCTATAGAGCAGATGTCTGAGCAGGACTATGGTAAAACTTTTTAAGAACATAAAAGGGTACTATACAGAAGGATATTGCCTGTTCTATAAATTCCCATGATGCACAATAAATTCACAAGCCAGATTCTTGATCAGTGTTACAGAAAAAATCTTATTGGTCATAATCAGAAATGGAATATTAGAAATCAGTGTCCACTTTCTGTTTGAAGTTCTCTAATAAGTACATCGTTTTGGGAAGTGACATGGTGCACTAGTTGACAACTTTTATTGTCTCGAAAATCTTCTCAATATTTCACCTGCTTCTACATCCCTGTGTTTTCCCATGGCTCTTGACAAAAGCCTCTAGAGCATACTGCTTTACTTGTTCTGCAATTGGTATATGTGGGACAAGATTTCACATTTTAGATTGGAGTCCATGGCTCATGAAACTTTTGTAAATGTATACTTACTGCTCTGAGGTGATTCTTTATGATAATCTGAAATGGAAAGAGAGTTGCAAAAATGGAAAGGGAGTCACAAAATAAGTCACACTAAAAACACACTAAAATGGGAAGTCGCTCTCAAGCTCTCCACCATGAGAAAAATAAGATACGATAAATTCCTCCTACACACTTCCAATTATTCCATGTCAACAAATCTCAGATAGTAGGGTTGCAAATTATCCTGAAGGCCCCCAAATAGCAGTCTTTAGTTCAAATAGGCCACTGTGATTAAGTGTCCCCCCCCAGTCCAATGATTGCTTCTAAGAAGGTTCTGGGACAGCATCAGGGAAAAATAATCCAGAAGAAGAGACCTCTGGACAGCAAAACTCCAAATGACCATGAAGAGTTAGTAAACACTGCTGCCCTGTTATGGCCATCTAGATTTTTGTAGCCCGAATTTGGTAAAGCTAAAGGAAGTCTTGTAGCTCTCTAGTCTAGCATCTCTCCATGGTGACCCAGACAGGAACTATCATTTCAGTTACATAATATTGGTCAGAACTGATTCAGTGCTGGCTGACCTCATAGCCTTATAACCTGAGTCGCCATGTGCAAATAGGCAGTAATATAAATTTCCTAAATAAATAAATGAATAAATAACCTCTTTAGTCATGAAAACCATCTTCTTCTTACCATTAACAAAAAGGCTGTTTGGGTCCAAATTGTACCTCTCCATCTTGGTGAAACTGTTGGTCTCATTTATGAATTTAGAACAGGACTACGGTAGAAGCAGAGAGCCTGGTGGTGCAATAGACTAATGCACTGCGATTAACAATCAGCTGCCTCCAATTACTGCAAGTTCTAATCTCACCAGGCTCAAGGTTGACTCAGCCTTCCATCCTTTCTTAGGAGGTAAAATGAGGACCCAGATTGTGGGGGCAATAAGCTGACTTTGTATAAAATATACAAAAGTATGAAGGCTATTGCTTAACACACTGTAAGCGGTCCTGAATCTCCAGAGAAGGGCGACATATAAATCAAATTTAAAAAAAAAAGCTTTCAAGAATGTTAAGGGGTACTATACAGAAGGGCATGGCCAGTTCTGTAAATTCCCAAGATGCACAATAAATTCACAAGCCGGATTCTTGTTCAGTGTTACAGAAAAATTCCTATTAGTCATAATCAGACCTGGAATATCAAAAATCAATTTCCACTCTCTGTTTGAAGATCTCTACTGAACACACCATTTTGGGGATTGACATAGTGCACTGGTTTACACCTTTTACTCTCTGGAAAATCTTCTAATATTCAACCTGCTTCTACATCCCTGTAGTTTCCACCCATCACCTGTGGCAGAACCCTCTAGGGCATACTGCTTTACTTGCTTTGCAATCAGTATATTTGGGACAAGGTTGAACATTTTACATTGTGTACCCTAGTTGGCGTTCATGGCACAAGAAACTTCTGTAAAATGTACTTACTGGTCTGAGGTGCTTCTTCATGATAGTCTAAAAGAAAAAGAGAATTGCAAAAATGGAAAGACAGTCACAAAAGATGGGAAGCCTCTCTCAAGCTCTCCACCATGAGAAAAAACAAGATACAATAAATTCCTCCTACACACTTGCAGCCCTCTGGCATCTCTCCAAGGTGTCGTAGAGAGAAACGATCATTTCAGTTACATAAGATTGGTCAGAACCGACTCAGTTCCAGCCAACTCATAACCTCTTTAGTCATGAAATCCATCTTCTTCTTACCATTAACAAAAAGGCTGTTTGGGTCCAGGTTGTAATTCTTCATATTGGTGAAACCGTTGGTCTCATTTATGAATTTATGATACATGTTCACTCGATCAAAAGGGGGAGCAGTAGTGTTTTTACGGTAGCAGCAGACACTGCTTACTCTGGTGTTTTTGCCCTCATTCACGGGTCTGAGAATGAAAAGACACAACTTAAAATATATTCAGAGAAGCTGTAGAAAACTCCACC